>CM053770.1:500886296-500923233 GCA_028658325.1 Potorous gilbertii
CAAATATCTGAAATAGATACCCCATGGGCTCAGGCCATGGAGGAGCTCAAAAAGGATTTTGAAAATCAAGTTAGACAGGTGAAGGAAAAACTGGGAAAAGAAATGAGAGAGATGCAAGAAAAGCATGAAAAACGGGTCAATATACTTTCCCAAGATAGTGTTTTTGAATAATTTAATGAAATGCTAAATTTCACTAATAGGTTAATGGAAAATAAAAATGCAAATTTTCCCCCCATCCAAGTTCAGAGATCCAGATTAATAGCTGCTGGTCTAGTGGCCTGATATGAAGAGATTGTAGGTAGCCAATTCTGTGGAGATAATCTTCCTGCAGGCCATCCTGGCTTCCAAGGTTAGTTGGGATATGGATTGTGACAAGGCAGCAGGTGACTCCGATTGGTGTTTCCTTTCCTCCTGGGGACAGTCTTATTTTGTCTTTTTCCTCCTTAGTTGCAGGAACACAGAGCATTCTCAGGAGCTTATTTAGAAGCCAGCTAATGGATGAAAGACTCACTTGGCAAGTCTTACTTGGTTTGATTCCGGCCAAACTGGCCTATTCCAGCACAGTCCCTCTGTGTCTGTGTGCAGATTCTCCCCCAGGGCCTGCAATGTTCTTCCTCTTCACCTCCAAATCCTTGCTGTCCTTCAAGGCTCAGCTCAAGTATAACCTCTTGTGCTCTTTCTTATCTCCCTAATTATTAATACTTTCTCCCTTCTCAAGTTGTTTCATATTTACTTATAATTATGTACTCAAGCTATATTATGTACTTACTCGGATTTATTTATATTTACCCCTGTCAAACTTCAGCATATTTTCAACTCATAAGAGGCATCTACAGAGACAATGAAGGATGATGAGGGACATCAGTCTAACTCATGGTTACTATCCAATACATTTCCCCAAAATTCATCTCTACAAGCTATGGTCATCTGCCCAATAATCATCAAAAAGCTCTGCGATTCAGGGCTCCCCGGTTTTTTTTTTTAATGCTAAGGTTCTCCTGTTGATCTCATGCAAATGAGTGACCTTACTAAAAGTACAGAGGCAATGTATGTACAAGTTCATCGTCTTCATTAGTGTTTTCACTTACAATGAACTACTCAACGACATTTATTTGGAGGTGTCAGTAAGTCTACTCAAAACTGTGCATCCTTTTTTGGGTATAGAATGATCTACTCCCATTCATCACCTTGCACTGGAGTGCTGCTGTAATTTGAAAGGGACTCATCCTCACACACTCATCTATGTTGAAGTTGTAGCCCTCTGGAAGAATATGAGCTCCTCTAGGGAGTAATTGTTTCGTGTTTGTATCATCAACCTTATGCATAATATTTTGCACATAGAAGGAGCTTAATAATTGTTGAATCGAATCAGATTGAAAGATGGGGAGGCATGCACCAAATTGGCTTCTTGAAACTATTTGCCCATACCCTCTCTTCTAATTTCCTTTCTTCCTTCCTATTCCCCTCAGTCATAATCATTCCCTCCAGCCCTGGGCTTTTGTCCCTTTGCTCAGAGGATGCTGGATAAAGCTTGTCTTCTTGGATGTGACTCAGCATTACTGTCTCTCTCTATCTCCCTTCAGCCCACCAGCCTCTCGATAATGGTTCTTTCATATGGCAGAACCACTAGTACAAAATCAATAATGCTATATTGTCTATATCAGTAGTTTCTATACATAGTCTTCTGGCTTATATAAACAGAGTTCATCAAATGTCTAATCTGTCTAATCTGATCTGATGCTTGGAAATAGATCAGCAAAAGGACCTTTCTGTGGGATGTAGTGGAAAGATCTCTGGCTTAGTTCTAATTCTAAAGCCCAGCAGAGCTAGGTTTTAATCTTGACTGTGTGTGACCTTAGACAAGTCACTTTCTTTTCACTAGGCTCAGTTTTCTCATTTGTAAAATGAGGGGAAGGATATCACACTAAGTGATTTCTAAGGTTCCTCCTAGTTCTTCCATTCCATGACTCTATGAATCTATATGGGGAAAGGGAACAGGCATTTATGTAGTGCCTACTATGTATCAAGCCTACTAAGCACTTTCCACAAATGTCATCTGATCTGATCCTTACAACAACACTGGGAAGTAGGTGTTATTATTATACCTATTGTAAAGTTGAGGAAACTGCATCAGACAAAAGTTTAGTGACTCATCTAGGGTCATATAGACCAGATTTGAACTCAGGTCTTCCTGGCTCTAGGCCACTGCATCACCACTTAGTTGCCTCTATATGAGATTCTATATGAGACTGTATGAGATTCAACTTCATAATCTTCCAAGACAGGGATCTGAAAATGTGTTTGGGGCACCATGAACATGTCTGCTTTTTTCTCTCTATTCCCCATTTTCTCCTTCCGTCCATGGATCCCCACATTATTTTCTGAATCCCTTTCTCCCTTTCCATTTTCCACTTTTCCCTCTGCCTTCTGATGCTTAATCGAATTTCTTCTACCTTCCACCCCCAGAAAAGGAACAAGGGAGCACTCAGAACTAAATTAACAATCAATCAATTGACAATAATGTATGTAAGAAACCACCATGTGCCAGGCACTCTGCTAGGTTCTGGGAATATATATGCAAAGGATAAAACAATCCCCATCCTCTAGGAGCTTACATTCTGGGGGCAGGGGAATAGCTGCAGGGGGGGGGGCGGGCAGGGGCAAGTACATATACAAATATATGTGTAATAAATACAAATAATTACAAGGGAGGGAGGCACAATCAATTGAAGGAATAAGGAAAGACTTCATGAAGAAGAAAGTATTTGAAAGTGTGCCTTGAAAAAAAAAAGGGGAGGAGAGATTCTCTAAGGTGGAAGTGAAGAGGAAAATATTGCAGGCATTGGGGACAGTCAGTGCAAAGGCATGAAGATGACACTGTGTGAAGAATAAAGATTGAAGGCTCATCTTGTTGGATCACATAGGGTATGAGGGGAAATAATATATAGTAAGGTCAGAAAGATAAGTTGGGGTCAAGTAATGAAAGGGTCTTAAAAGTAAAAAGAGGATTTTGTATTCAATTCTAGAATTAGTAGGGAAGCACTGAAGTTAAGTAGGAGAGTGACACTGGTAAGTTAAGGAATATTACCTGTGCTGAGAGAGGCTTGAACAGAGAGATCAGTTAGAAGGTCAATGCAATAAACTAGTTGAGAAGAGATGAGAAGGGCCTGAGCTAAGGTGATAGTTGCATGAGGAAAGAGAAGAGGCTTGAAGTGAGTTGTGTTATGGAAGAAGGAAGAAAGGAAGGGAGGAAGGAAGAAAACAAGGAAGAAGGAAGAAAAAGGGCAGAAGGAAACAAGAAAGGAAGGAAGAAAGGAAGGAAGGGAGGAAAGAAAAACAGAAGGAAACATGAAAGGAGGGACTTTAAAGTACCTACTATGTGCCAAGTGCTGTTACAAATACTATCTTATTTAATCCATTTAATGGTAGGTAAGTACTGAGTTGTGGAAGCAGAGGCAGACAGGGTAAGTGACTTGCCCAAGGTCACACAACTGGTCAAACTCAGGATCTGTGGAGGTAGAAATGATAAGATTTGGTAACTGGTTGGGTTTGTGGAGGGCGTGAGAGTGAGCACTGTAAGATAATAAGGTTACAAACCTGGGTGACTAGAAGTGCCTTTGCCAGAAACAAGGAAGTTTGGAACAGGGTGGATTTGGATTCAGACATTGAATTCTATTTTGGACATGTAGAGCTGGAGATGTTAAGTTTGAAATATCCTGTCGGTAGTTGATAATGTGATGATAAAACTTAGGGGAGAGACTGGGTCTAGATATATAGGTCTGTGAGTCATCTGCCAGAGATGAAAATTAAATCAAAGAGACAGCAGACCGTGGCAGACTGGGCACTGGATTTGGAGTCAGGGATATTTGAGGTCAAATCCCAACCTGGACACTTATTGTGTGCCCCTGTGTAAGTCACTTGCCCTCCACTGTGTCTCAGCTTCCTCATCTGTACGATCAGAGGACTGGATTCATGAAGTCCAAGGTCCCTTCCAGTTCTTAGTCTACGATGCTGATGAGATCAGCACGAGAGGTAGAAAGGGATGAGAAGAGTGCCCAGAACTGAGTTTTAGGGAACATCAATAATTAGGGGATATGATTTGGATGAAAATCCAGCAAAAGAGACCAGGAAGGAGTGGTGAAAAAGGTAGAAGAACTAGGAAATAGAACCCAGAGAGGAGGAGGAGGAGAGAGTCAGATGCAGCAGAGATATGTAGGTGATAAGGACTGATAAAATGCCATCAGATTCGCTAATTAAGAGATAACTGATAACTTTAAAGAGAGGTTTTGTGAATTATGAGTCAAAAATGGTTCTCCTTGTTCTGCTTACTTAATTCTACACTATTTCATGTAAACCTTTCCAGGTTTCACTGAAATCATTCCTTTCATCCTTTTTATGGTGCACTAATATTCCATTACATTCTTATGACATTACTTTTTCAGCCATTCACAACTGGCGGGCAGCCCTTAGTTTCCAGCTCCTTGACACTATAAAAAGAGTTGCTGTAACAAAAGAGTCCTTTTCCTTTAGTCTCTTTTAGGTATAGGCTTAATACAGATATCATTGGGTCAAAGAGTAAAATTCCAAATTGTTTTCCAAAATGGCCAAAGCAATTCTACAGCTCTACCAAAGATGAATTAATGCGCCTGTTTTACTGCAGCCCCTTCAGCATTTGTCATTTTCTTTTTTGTCAACTTTTCCAATCTGATGGGTATGAGGTGGAACCTCAGAATTGCTTTAATCTACATTTCTGTAATTATTAGTGACTTGGAGCATTTTTTCTCATATGGTTATGGATAAGAAAATGGAGACTCAACTCCTATGAAAAGCATTTACTCAAAAGGCAAAATAACAATGCTAATTATATAACATTCCACCCATGATGACAGGGGGCACTTTCTCCCAATCATACATGGTATCTGTGCAAAGAGCAGGCACTAACTTAAAGTAATTTTTAAATGATTTTAAAAAGCATATGTATAAAAAAATGTGCGTGGCTAAGGAAACATATAACTCAACAACCGTGGATCTCTGTGTCCTCTTTCCCAGCAACTGTTCTCACCAAGTTCATGGATAGGTAGGATTTCTGTGTTGGGCTGGTGCTCCACAGCTAAGCTCTGATATTTCTGATTCTGGGCAGGACCAATCCACTAGAGAGAACCTAGCAGACCAGGTAATTTCTTTTTTTGAGCTGAGCTGTTGGGTGAGGGGTGGGGTAAGGTGGTTCTGTGCTCTTTCAGAAAGGGAAGAGACGCTTAGCTATGAGTTGCAGAAGCTTCACCAGTTATGCTCTTTTGGATGGGCTCTGAGGGGTTTCCACTTCCCAGGCAGCAGGTAGCAATGTAGAGAGGTATAGCTTCTCTCCCCAACCATCTCTTCCAGGTGACAGACAGGTATAACCTGGTACTGAAGTCTTTGCTTAAGCCAGACTCCCTGGCTCAGGGTTGGGTTCCATCAGTAAGTTTATTAACTCTACCTCATGGTGATTAACCAATATGTCACCACATTCTGATTGCTGATGGCTAAGTATATATTTGTCTAATAATCACAAGGCAGTTCTGGGATGCAGGGTTTCCCAGTTATTGTATTGCTTATATAAGAATAAGCATCTGGGAACCCAGGCACTGAGGCAGTCTTAGCCCTAACTAAATACATTGTCCCAGCAGGCTGCTTTCTTACTGTTTTTCATTTGCAAGTCTCATATTTGTCTTCAATCATAAAAATTGACAAAGTCTGAAAAGAGCATATCCTTATGTATAAAAGAGAAGAAATAACATTTGGACAACTTACCCCACTGGGTGTTATGAAGTTCAAATAAGGTAGCTTATATAAAGAGTTTTGCAAAATTTTGTTCAGTGGTTTTCAATCATGTCTACTCTTTGTGACCTGTTTTGGGGGTTTTCTTGGCAAAGATGCTGCAGTGGTTTGCCATTTCCTTTTCCAGATCATTTTATAGATGAAGAAACTGAGGCAAACAGGGTTAAATGACTTATTTAGGCCAGAACATGGGTCTTCCTGATTACAGGCCTGGCACTCTAGCCACCACTGCACCATCTAATTGCCCTGTTGCAAAATTTAAAAGGCTGTATAGAATATGAATTGTTATTACCCCTAAGAAATTTGCCCAAGACCCCAAAAAGGAGAAGTAAGTAGAATAATGTGAGTTCAAAACTGAGTCCTCTGACGTTATGGATAACCCCAATTCATCTAAGATTTAAGACTAAGTATCCTACTCCACTCCGGTGGAGCACCTAAGTAAGAGAGAATGCTTCCTCTTCTTCTTAGCAGCCCCCCTACCCCCGACCTCCTCCCACATGTGTGTTCCTAGAACAGAAGGAATGAGCAGCCTGGCCTGGGGTCCCAATACATCTGAGATATGATAGCATTTAAAGGCCCCTTCCAGTTCCTGTGTGAGGTTCTGGGCCAGACATCAAAGTAAAGAGAAAGGAGAAGAACCTAGGAAAGATAAGGTGGGGAGGAGAGAGAGTGGAAGGGTGCAGCCTGGACGTTTCTGTATGATCTGTGAGGGAAGGTGGAAAAAGTGGGGCCTATTGGATCATAGATTTAGCACTGGAAGGGACCTTAGAGCTTTTCCAAGTCAACTCTCCCATTTGATAGCTGAGGAAAATGAGGCCTACAGAGATTATCACTAGCCTTAGGTAATACAAGTAGTATCAGAGATAAGATTTTGAAACCAGGTCTTTCTGACTTCAAGGCAAGGACATCCTGCCTGCTGGTATAAAGCAATTTCAGTCTTAATATTTCCCCAAGGCTTCAAGATTGTACAGGCCCCTCTCTCCTTATTTTAATATGCCCTCTAGCTTTCTGCCCTCCCCTCTCCTTGCACTGACTTCTTTTCTGTGACACCTTTTCTCCCTGCCTTCCTCCTCCCCTTTCTTCTTACAAATGGATCTTCTCCCCCCAGACTCCTTGTTTCTGTCATCCAGAAAAAAATATTCAAAAAATAGAAAAGGAAAAAAATAAACAAGGAAACAGAGATTTTTTTTCCTTTCAAACATTTGGCAAAACACCTCCTACATGATGAATGTCCACAGTGGTACTATTTTTTGCGGAACATAATTGGAGTCTCAGGACAGTAACATATCTGGTGGTGGAGACACCAAATGGGAGGACACCCTCTCCTAAGCAGGCCAGATACATTCATTCATTCCTAAGGAGTTAGGCACCTGGACAAAGTGGCCATAGGATGCCATGACCCTACTGCTCTACCCTTAAAGGTTCAATTAACGCTAATAACTTTATGTAGAATTATGTATCTGTACCTCTAGCTACTCAAATAGGACTTTAAATGCATACATAAATATATATTTCATTTGAGCTTTGAAATATCTCTGAGAAGTAAGTACTACAGGGATTATTAACCCCATTTTTCAGATGAGAAAACAGGGTCAGAGAGAAATGACTTGCCCTTGGTCACAAGTTTAGTGTCAGAAACAGGACTCCAAACCAGGCTCTAGGTTCTTCCTGTTCTCTGATTACCCCCCTACACTACCCGCTCCACCCTAAGGGGACACTATTACTTCTATCTTCACCACTACTACTAAGTTAGCATTTATATAGCACATTAAGGTTTACAAAGTGCTTTATAGATACTATCTTGTTTAATTTTCTAATCATTGTTTAATTCTTAACCCCCCCTCCCCCAGCCCTGGGAGGAAAGTACTATCATTAAATCCATTTTACTGACGAGGAACCTAGGACTGACCAGAGGGTGTGACTCACCCAGGGTCACATAGCTAGAAAACGTCAAAGGCGTTTTCCTGACTTTAAGTCCAGTGTCCCCAGCTTAGGACCAGAACGAAACAATTTCTTCCAGGTATAACCTTAGAAATTCATTCCACTAGAAAAGGACCCAAGACCTCAGGACTATTTTTCCAGAAGTCAACACTGGGGCCAAGTGTGTAACTCATGCTTATAATTCCTACTTCCAGTGGAGGCTGAGGCTGGTGGATCACTTGATTGGGTGTTCTGAGTTGCAATAAGGCTAAAGGCAAATCAATATCTGCCTCAAGTCTATAGCTAATAGAATGAGATCCTCAGCAACAGAGGGTCCCCAGGCTGCCTGAAAAGGGGATGGGGAAAACCAGAAAAACGGAGCAGAGTAACGCTTCCACACTGATTAGTAGAGGGATCAGGCGGCGAGGGGCTACTTCCATCTTGGGTAAAATAGGAACTCAGGCAAACAGTGTCAAGTGACTCATCTAGGGTCCCATAGCAGATTTGAACTCACAAAGAGGAGTCATTCTGACTCCAGGTCTAGCGCTCTCTCTACCTGACTGCCACAACATAAGGAGACCCAGTCTCAAAAAAGAAAAAAATAAAACCTCACTTATATTAAGAACTCAAGTAAATGTCTGATTTCCTTCTGAAAGAGGCTGTTTGTCCATTGTGCTTTCCTCCATCTGTCCTAAGAGGATTCCCTGACTCCCTCTCTGCAAAAGATAAGAAGCCTTGTACACTGCAGAGATAGCAGAGGGTGACCAGCAGGGAGCCTCAGCAGCAACAAATTCAGATTGCAGGGATGCCCATGGTATGGATGCTGCACCAGTTGGCGTGCTAGGAAGAGCATACACCTCTCCCTTGGGGCCCAGTCTTCCTGGTTACCATTCGTTAATGACCCTATCCTGGGGAGGCTGTAACGATCAGGAATGCCAGTTTATAGCAACAGTGCCCAACATCAGAAAGATACAAGTGAATAGGAGCATTCACTTGACTTGAACCAGGAATGAAGGAATTGGGGGGGGGGGAGGAAGGAGGGGAGAGTTTAAATCCCTCTCCTTAGAGAAATGCCTTTGGCATACAAATGCCAACACAGGAGCAAGCATCTGGCAACTGAGGTTGGTGTGTGTCATTCACTTTCTCTGAGGGATTGGCAAGCTGTTAGATGGGTCTACCCTCTGTGCCCTTGTAATTGCTCATCTACTCAGGGTCCAGCCCTGGAAAGCGTGGTGTCAGTACACATGGATGTGATTCAGAATGATGCCACATGCTTTTCCAGCATCCTTTCCTCCCATGGAGCTGGTTTCACACTCATTGCTGCCATGGGGAGAGGCAGGGCGAACACAGCTATAAGTAGCAACAGATTTAGTTAGTATAGGGGAGGTAGATTGAGGATAGAGATCACAGGAGTGGAGGAGGTTAAAGAATTGGAAAGCCAGAGTGTTAAAAAGGGGACAGGAGATTGAGTAGTGAAAGACTATTAAAAAGGAACTGAACTTATTTGGAAGATAGAGTATGACCTGGTGATCCACAGATGAGAGCATCACGAATCTCGAGAGCATAGCATGACTTAAAATGAGAGGTGATTGCCAAATGATGGTGACAGAGGGTGGGTCTGAAAGTGGCAATGGGAAGGGCAGGGAGGATGCCAGCTCCTTCTCTTGGCTCTGTGTGTTGGGGGTGTACAGGAGGGAGCAGCCAGCCTTGGAGAGGATGCCAAGGGAGGACAGTGCCTTTAGGAGAAAACTAAGGCAGGCTCAGTGGGTACCGTAAGATGGAAGGAAGGTGAGAGGAAGAGATCTGGGATGAAGGAGAATCTGCTAACAATTGAGGAAGGTTCCAGGGGCTCAGTAGAAAGGGGGGCAGAGGAAGTCTAGGGTTGGGCTTGTACTGAGTGAGGGGGATGGGGCACGCCACCTTTATCACTGCTCTCCCTGGTGATTCCAAGCTCCTTAAACCACCTGGTACAGCGGGCACAGACAATTAAATTTAGGACAAGTGCTCTAGTTATGGCTCTGGGACTAGGTCAGGGCCACTCTCTTTTTTATGGAGATGGGGATTGTAACCTAGGTGACAGTAATGATGAGTACCACAGTGACCATGATGAAAAGCAGCATGGTGCAGAAAAAGGCCTGGACCTGACATCAGGAAGAATCGGATTTAAATACTGCCTCTGACATTAACTGTGTGACCATGAGCAAACCACTGAACCCTGCTCATTCTCCTTGTCTGTAAAATGGCAATAATAAACGTTATTAGATTTATTTCAGTGTTTGAGGTCACATTTGAACTCAGGTCTTCCTGACTCCAGGACCACTATTCTACCCATCGAACCATATAGCTGCCCCTGGGTTTTTGGAAGACCTAAGTGAACAGGAGACCATAGATTTAGAGCTGAAAAGGATGTTAGACTCCAACCCCCTCATTTTCCACCTAGGGAAACTGAGGTTCAGAGAAATTAAGTGATTTGCCCAGGGTCACACAGCTAGTACCTATAAGAGACAGGATTTGAGCTGCATTACTAAGAAGTACAATGGAAAGAGTGTTGGGCTTGAAGTTTGGAAACTTGGATTTGAATCCTGTTTTGGATTTCTGCTAGCTAAGTCACTTCACCTCTTATTGGTGTAAGTCATTTTACTGACGTAATGAGCCTCTGTCCTCATTTATAAAATGGGAACAAACATACTCCTTTCACTAACCATCCCACAGAAAATCCCCCATGGAACTGAGTGCTATATAAATGTGAGATATTATATTTCTAATTATTCTTCTTCTGGTGATGGCAGGGATGTTCTCAGGCTCTTGCTAGAGGGGTCGTACAGTATAATGTTAGTTTTGCAGTCAAGAGACCTGGGTTTAAATCCCAGTTCTAATACTTGGTAGCTGTGTGACACTGGGTGAAAAACAACCTCTCTGAGTTTCATTTTTCTTATGTGTAAAATGAAGATGGTAATGAGGCCATTATAGGGAAAGTTATTTCCAAAATGCTATATAAGTGCATAGGAGGTTCTCTCCATCTTTAAAAAAAAATTATTATTTTTTTAAATAAGGGATGGTTCTCTGTGATGAGAAGAAAGGACATGGGAAAATTTAGGCAATGTGAAAACAAAAGATGGCAATAAAGATTTATTTTAAAATATATATGAGCTATGGTGACTATTTATAGGGAGGGAGAAGGCATAGGACTGAGATGCCGCTGAAGCCTGGGACAGTGGTAATAAGCCTCTGGTGGAACCTTCCTTGCACATTTATCAAATCTCCCTACATTGAGATTTATCCCCTAAAGGGTGCTGCTAATCTCCTTCATGGAGTGTGTTTCCTCCCTTCCCCTTCCCCCTATGCTTCTGGAATCCTTCCCAGAGCTCCATATGCCACATCTCTGGAGTCTCCTGACTTTGGCCCCCACATAATCTTCTCTTGGCCTTGGCAAGGACTATCCCCGCAGCTGCTGCTCTACTCTGCTTGGATAAGGCTGGTGAGGGCTTGTCTCTTATAGCCAGGTCTCTTCCCCTGACACTTAGCTCTTGTTTATCCAAGATTGACCCCATCTGCACTATGACTAGTCATAGCTGTAGTTAATGGAAAGACTGGGCAAAGAGGATGGAAAGGGTACCTCTGCTGTTCTGGGTTTTTTCTCCTCTTCTCAGTTCAACTCAACATATAGTGATATCTAGGGGATGTACTGGAAAGGGAGCTAGGTGATGCAGTCGATAGAGTACTGAGCCTGGAGCCAGGAAGACTCATATTTCTGAGTTCAAATCTGGCCTACTGTGTGACCCTGGGCAAGTCACTTAATCCTGTTTGTTTCAGTTTCCTCATCTATAAGATGAGCTGAAGATGGAAATGATAAACTATTCCAGTATCTCTGCCAAGAAAACCTCAAATAGGATCACGAAGAGTCAGGCACAACTGAAAATTATTCAATAACAAGGCCTGTATTGGGCACCATGCACGTAAAGATAGAAAGGGCATATATTCTACCTATGAAGCGTTTGCAACCTAATAGAGGGATATGACATATACACAAGTATATACACATATACACAAGTAAATATGAAATAATGTAGAATATGACAAGAGAAAAGGCAAAAAAGTACTATTAAAATATTTTAGGAAGGGTAGAACATAGGAAGGTTGCATGGAAAGCAGGGTTATATGATGGAAAGCAAGCTGGAATCAAAACTGTAAACTATTTAAACTATTTAAAATTAGACTACTTACAACTGGAATCGAAGGGTCCAGGTTCAAATTCTGATTCTGCTATTCATTAACTTGTGTGACCTTGGGAAATTCACTTAAAATTGGTAGGCCTCAGTTTCATCATTTCTATGAAAGAAATGATTCTTTCATTCTCATATTCATAGTCAATTATTAAAATTGAGGAGACTCGTGAGTTTTTCCCTGTCCTATTTCTTTGTTCGAAGCCCAATCTCTTAAGGACAGGGCTGGTGGAAGACAGGATAAATATACTTTTGATTCTAGGTATTGCTATTTCATCCAACTAGACAAGACTTCTGATCTAAGATGAATTCATGCCCATTGCGTTCCACTTGAGCAAGTTTGGGGGGAGGTAGATCCTTTGTCTAGATTGGCCAAGGTTGGGGGTGGTCTGGGAGTAGAGTATCCAAGAGTGACATGATGTCACTTTGTTGGAGTGAGCCCACTTCTCATTGTAATATTCATATTCTCATTCATTGTTAACCAATCAGAGTAGATTGCCACTTTCAGGAACACCCACTCTTTCAAAGTCATATAAGCTGTGAGCTCCCCACCATCAAGGTCTTTGTCATTCGAGAGTTCCATTGACTTATTTTATTAATAAAATGCTAGTGTTATTAATAAAATAATTAATTACTGTGACATTTTAAAACATCACAACTAAAATGAAGAAATTAGTTAGATCTGGGCTTCCTAACCTGGGGTGCATGAACATGTTTAGATTTTTTTTCATAACTATTTCAATGTAATTAGTTTCTTTTGTAATTCTATAGATTCATTTTTATATATTTGTAGACATTGTGCTGAAGAGTTCATAGGCTTCACTAGCCTGCCAAATGTGTCCATCTCACACACACACACACACACACACACACACACACACACACACACACACACAAGATTAAGAACCCTTGAATTAACTGATTTCTAAGGTCAAAATTTCCTTTGGTCCACTCTAATCCATAATCTAATAAATTTATGAAGAGATTATCCAGTTTATAAAGGAAGAGAAAGGTTTTAAGAAATGGAGATTAGGGTGAGATTGCATTCTAGGCATGGGGAACAGTCAGCAGAAGTACATGTGGGCAGGACAAGATTGAGGAACAGTTTGGTTGAAATTTAATGTGAATGTGAAGAGGAGTGCTGTGAATGAAGGCTATAAAAGTGGGTTAGAGTGAGATGGCCTTAAATGCCAGGCTAGAGAGTTTTTGTTTGATCCTATAGACAATAGGGAGTGGCGAATGACTTTTTTTCATAAGCATAGGTCAGACTGGAGGAATATGGTAGGAATGATATTTTATATAGGCTCATGCAATTTGCTTTTAAGGAAGCAGATGAAAAGGGCAATATAGATATAGGCATTGGAGGCACCTTGTCACAAGTCCATTTTAACTCTAGTCCTATAAGTCAATCAAAAATGAAGGATGGTTTCCTTGACTCTTTAAAAAGATACTAGTGGAGCCTATAAGTATTTCTACCATACCCTTGAAGCCAAAGACTCCCATCTTCTCCATCAGATGACCTCTCCTATCATCCCTTCTTTTGTGATAATTTTCAATCTCTACGTACTGAGTTCCTTCCTCTCTTCTCTCTCCCTTCCTTCCTTCATCTAAATACACTGAAATACTTCTCATCTTTAAAAAAATAAAAAAAGAACAAAAATCCTGCACTAGACAGACAAATTATTGTCATATTGTATATCTTGCCTTTCTTTCTTAGTCAGACTGGTTGAGATAACATCCATTCCTTCTGTTTCCCTCTCTCCCCTCCTTCCATCCTTCCTTCCTTCTTTTTTCTACCTCCCTCCCTCCCTTCTTTCCTCTTCTCCCTCCCTTCATCCTTCTCTCCTTTCCTTCTTTCCTTCCTGCCAAACTTCTAGCTCATAAACATAAACACAGACCAGGGCACTGTTCAGATTCTTCACTCCAAGAATGGAAACTATTCACATTTTCTCAAGATCTTGAGAGGTTTCTGGGAAGATGGCAGAGTAGGTTAGAAAACTTCAAGCTCTCCAGATTTTCCCCACAAACAAGACAAAATAGTGCCTCAGGATGAATGTAGAGTGGTAAAAACAAACAGGAGGTTGGAGCAGAACAGTCGTCCTCCTGGGACCAACCGGATCCAGATCTGAAGAAAAATCCCAGGACTGAGATTTGATCCCTGTGAGGTATAAACACCTCCAGGCTAGTTCTGCTGAAACAGCAAGTGGTGAGCCCTAAGGCTAGCTGGGTTGGGAGTTAGCCTCAGTTTTAACCATAGGAATTTTCACCTCGAGGACAATGTGGGGAGTGGGGCAAGACTGAAGGAACCTTTCCTGATAAGTGACACCAGGCCCAGCTGTGCTGCCAAGACTTGGCCCTGGGAGAGAAGGAACCAGCCCACACCCAGGGAGTGCAGA
Organism: Potorous gilbertii; assembly: GCA_028658325.1. Classification (NCBI taxonomy): domain Eukaryota; kingdom Metazoa; phylum Chordata; class Mammalia; order Diprotodontia; family Potoroidae; genus Potorous; species Potorous gilbertii. The sequence goes on from CM053770.1 coordinate 500,900,653, forward strand.
AGCAGTGAAGCAGTGGGGCAGTGGGGTGGCGATGCTGCCGGCTGGATGTCCCTTACTGGAAGATGAAGTTCTTGGTTTCAGTTCAGGCCAGAAGGGGAATTGAAGGAGGATCTAAGGCCAGAGGCACCATCCTCCATACCCTAGGACTAGAGGAGATTACAATAATAGCAGCTATAAATTTTTAAAACATGAGCAGGCAAAGGAGAAAACAACCCAACTATAGAAAGTTACTATGGGAATAGAGAAGACAGGAATTCATCTTCAGAGGAGGATTCTGAAGCAAAAAAAAAGGACCTTTTCTACCCCAAAGAGTAATTTTGAACGGTCACCTGACTAAAAAGGAATTCATAGAAGAAATTTAAAAAGACTTTAAAAATCAAATAAGTTTGATGTAAAAATTTAAAAAATAAAACAATTTAAGAAAAACAAGAAGATTATGAAGAGAAAATCAACCAACTGGAAAAGGAGAAAATTTTAAGGAAGAAAATGACTCCTTGAAAATTAGAATTGGGCAAAGGGAAGTCGATGAAGTTATAAAAGACCAAGAAATAATAAAACAAAATGTAAAGGATGAAATATAGAAGAGAATGTGAAATATCTCATAAGAAAAACAACTGTTCTGGAGACCAAATCAAGAAGATAAAACATAAGAATAATTTGACAATCTGAAAGCTATGATCAAAAAAAAATCTTGATGCAATAATACAAGAAATAATTAAATTGTCCTGAAGCATTAGAGGGAAAAATAGAAATAGAAAAGATCCACTGATCACCGTCGGAAGAGATACTCTGTGAGGAAAACCTATAGGAATATCATAGTTAGATTATGAAACCCCCAGCTCAAGGAGAAAATATTATAAGCAACAAGAAAAACAATTCAAACATGGCAGAACTACAATTAGAATCACCTAAGACCTAGTAGTGGCAACACTAGAGAACCATAGGTGTTGGAACACTGTATATTGAGGAGCAAGAGAACTGGAATTGTGGCCAAAAAATCATACGCAGGAAAATTAAGCATAATCCTGAATGAAAACAAAAGGATATTCAGTGAATTGCCAGACTTTCAGGATTTTGTTGCAAAAAACCCTGAACTTAATAGAAAATTTGATAGAAGATCCAAGAGAAATATAAAGTATACATCAAAGACTAATTACAAGGGACTCAATAAGGACAGGTTGTTTATTTTTTACATGAGAATGTAAAATGTATTCTAAGACTGTCATTAGTAATTGGGTAGTTTGTAAGAAAGATTGGGGTAGACCTGAGTATGATTTGATTCTAAAAAGTGAAACTATTTAGGAAAGAGTAAAAAGAGTAATTATCTTATACAAATGAGGTGCCAGAGATGGAACTGACACAGAGGAATTAGTTGGGGGAGGAGGACTGGTAGTTCTGTAACCCTACTCTCATTGGGAATGGGTTAAAGAGGGAACTATATATATAGGTATAAAAGTCTTCTAAATTCAGAAAGAAATGAAATGCTAAGTAGATAGGGAGAGGGATGAGGATAAAGGAGAGATTTTTAGAGAAAACCCTACTCATATCTGATCTAGATTAAAGAGAGAACAATATATACTTTTAGAAGGGAATAAAAGTCTTCAAATTTATAAAGAAATAAGAGGGTGAGGAATTAGGATTGGGGAGATCTAGAAGAGTGCCTAGATTAATGGGAATGGGATAAATAGGGAATATCATGTATTTGGAAGGCTATATGTCTTCTAAATTCATATAGGAACAAGAAAATGAAGGGGAAAAGGGGGAGAGGATAAGGGAGGCATCTTTGGAGTGGGGTAGGTTGAGTAATAGGAGGTAAGAGTAGTGGGTAGAAGTTAAGTAGAGGAGTCAGGAGGGATAGGAAATAAGAGATACATATAAACATAAAATAAAGATCAGGAGTAGAATTTATTAGGGAAAAATATCGGCAGTAGTAATCATAATCTCAAAGTTAAAGCTAAAATAGATTTTATCAAAAAAGAAAAATAGGGAATACATCAGTCATATTAATCAATATTGGTTTAGAATTTAAAATAACGATAATATAAAGTTGGAATATTGCTGTGGTGTAGGAAATAATGAGTTGGTGGACTTAGAAAAATATGCAAAGACTTGGAGTTATGAAAGAAGATGTTATTCACCCTCAGAGAAACAGAAAACAAAAAAGTATAGTACAATCTTGCATATTAATGTATATGTCTATATATATATGAGTATGATTATAGATATCTAAGTATATGTATGTGTATCTGTGTGTGTGCATATGTGTGTATATATGTATGTTTAGAGATGTACATTTATGTGTGCATAAATACACCCAAGCTTAATTATAGACTTCTTGGGGGAGGGAGGAGGCAGGGGAAACAGAGAACAAAGTTGAAAGAGCACATCAGAGAACAAAAAAAACTTATATGGAAGGAAAGAAAAAATTGACAGCTCTGAACACAATGTGTAGTATTTATAATATAGGCGTTCTTGAAATGGGAATTTATTACTGTATATTTTAAATCCTCTGTTTTGTTCTGCACATAGCAATGCTTTTTTTCCCCTTTTCTTATTTTGTACTTAAGTTTACAATAGATTTCTTCTTCTTTTCTTATTGTGTATTTAAGTTTTAATATTTAAGTTTAAAATAAATGAATTAAAAATAAGTCACTGGCTACATACTGGGAAGGTAGTAGAGAGATGTGGAAGGTGATTGGAGGTAGATGACCCATAAAAGTGTTTAAACTTTCTTTTTAATTTTCTTTCAGCTCTTCTATGTCCAATGAATCCCATTGTAAAATTGAAAAAAAAAACGATCTTGTGGGTTCTCCAGTTCGTTAGACAGTGAGCACCTTGACAGTATGGGTGGTATTTGCCTTTCTTTGTATCCTTGGTTTTTAACACAATGCGAGGCATGTAACAGGCATTCTGCAAATTCTTGGGGATGACTTTTTGCAGAGCAATAATAACTAATATCTATATAGTGCTTCAGGGTTTACAAAGCACCTTATGTGCATTATCAGAACTTTCCAACCTCACCATCACCCTGTAAGGTATATGCTAATATCATCCTCATTTTATGCATGAGGAAACTAAACCTCAGTGGAGTTAAGTGACTTTCCCAGGATCACATAGCTAGTTAAATGTCAGAAGTAGAATTCAAACTCATGTCTTCCTGACTTTAGCATAGCACTTTTTTTTTTGTCACACTTAATAGTATTTTCCCCAATTACATGCAAAGGTAGCTTCAACATTCATTTTTGTAACATTTTGAGTTCCAAATTTTTCTCCCTTCCTCTCTTTTCTCTCCCCTCCCCAAGCCAGTGAGCAATCTGATATAGGTTATACATGTATATGTTAAACATATTTCCACATTAGGCGTGTTGTAACAGAAGAATTGGAACAAGAAGGAAAGACCACAAAAACAGCAAACAAAAGTGACAATAGTATGTTTGATCTGCATTCAGACTCTGTAGTCCCTTCTCTGGATGCGGAGAGCATTTGTCATCACGAGCCTTTTGTAATTGTGTTAGTTCATTGTATCGCTGAGAAGAGCTAAGTCTATCACAGGTGATCATTGATTGCATCATGTTGTTGCTCCTCTGTACAATGTCCTCTGGGTTCTGTTTATGTCACTCAGCAATCAGTTCATGTAAGTCTTTTCATGTTTTTCTGAAATCCAGCTGCTTGCTCATCATTTCTTGTAGCCTAGTACTTTCAAAAAACAGAAGCAATATCTTTTCTAGGATTAGCTTAGATCAGACATAAGTGAAGTTTTTGAGGACTTCTTTGATTTCACCCTACATAAGAAATTAGAAGTATGAAGATGACAGGGAAGCATGAGAAGACATATAAATGCATTGATTCAAAGTGAAGTAATTTGTACCAGTAAAATCATATACATAATGGCTACAACAATGTAAACAGAAAGAACCAAAAAAGAAAAGAAAAAGAAACTGAATACTAACTATAATGACCCAACTTGGTAGTGAGAAGAGACAGAAAATGGACTTGAGTCCTCCCTTTACTAGGTGGCTGAGTAGCACAATGGATAGAGTGCTGGACTGAAACAAGAAAGACTTATCTTCCCGAGTTCAAATCTGGCCGCAGATAACTAGCTGTGTGACCCTGTGTAAAACATTTAACTCAGTTTCCTCATCTCTCAAGTGAAGTAGAGAAGGAAATGACAAACCACTCCAGTATCTTTGCCAAGAAAACCTCAAATGGGGTCATGACTGAAAAAGACTTAAATAACAACCACCTCTCTTTATTGGAGAGGTGGGAACCCTAGATTGCATATACTGTCAGAAGCAGTTGATAAGTTGGTTAATTTTGCTGTGATTTTCTTTTTTTTACTCTTCATTAGAAGGGAAAGTCTTTCTGGGAATGAAGGGATACATTTGGAAATGAAGGGGATATGAAAGCAAAAGATATCAGTAGTGTTTTTAAATAAACATAAAAACAAAGGATCTTATTTGTTACAAAAGAAAAAAAAGGATAAGCCAGTTCTTATGTGCAACTCAGTATTCAAGACACACTGGGGATTACAGAAGGTTGCTCACCTTTGCTGTGGTTGGGGTGGCTGCTCATTTAACAGGGCCAGGAGCTGAGCTCCTGGTGGATGTTGACAAGAGACCCAAGGGTACCTTTTCTCTTTCTTTCCATGGGGACCTCTTCCTGCCCCCTTACAGCCCTCTGTGCTTCACCACATCTGTACAGCTTGTTATTTTAAGAGGATTGAAAAAGCTTTTCCCAAACCTTTGCATTTTCATTGCTGCTGGAGGGGATGGAAAGAGAAGGAGCTCCTTGCAGAGAAAGGATCCCAGCATAGAAGGAATAGTCCATGGAGGCCTGAAATACTAGCTGCTCTTCTTTACATTGTGAGAGATAGAAGATACTTAATGCTAAGGATTTTTGTTTGGGGGAGAAGGACAATGTGAGTGACTCTGGTCTTTGACCTGGCACTGCTGTTCCAAGATCCAAAGGTCTGGGATTCATGGTATCCTGGGACCCAGAAGAATAGGTATAAAGACAACATAGTTATCACAAGAGATGCTTGATTGCACTTGCTGTCTTGGATCCAGGCTTTTCTCTAATAGGCCACTTTTTTTTGTATGCAGAGACAGCCCTAGTTTTGAGCCTTTCCAGTTTTCCCCACCATCTCAGCAGCAGCCATTTTTATTTTGTAAAATATACAGTTTATTGATGTACATTTCAGCTTGCAGCCTTCCCTCCATGCCCTTTTAGAGTTCTAGTCAAGAATTTTGATACCTCTGCCCATTTAGAGGTGGGGAGTGCTACCCTCGACCTTCTCTGGAGTCAGGAAGATCTGAATTCAAATCTGACCTCAGACACTTACTATCTGTGAGACCTGGGCAAGTCCTTTAACCTTGTTTGCCTCAGTTCCTCGTCTGTAAAATGAGCTGGAGAAAGAATTGGTAAACCATCCAGGATGGGGATTTTACTGTTATCAACAATGAAAATATATTGTTTCATATACTTCATAAATTTAATAGTAAGGAAAATGGAAATGAAAATATCATCAACATGTCACTTCAGACACTGAAAATTTGGAAACATAACAGAACAACAGTAACAAAAAACCTACAGGCAAAGTCATTGTGTGTGTGTATGTATGTATGTGCATGTGTGTGGTGTATGTGTATGTGTGTGTGGTATATGTGTATGTATGTGGTGTATGTGTGTATGGTATATGTGTATGTGTGTATGGTGTGTGGTGTATGTATGTATGTGCATGTGTGTGGTGCATGTGCATGTGTGTGTGGTGTATGTGGTGTATGTGTGTATGGTATATGTGTATGTGTGTATGGTGTGTGTGGTGTATGTATGTGCATGTGTGTGGTGTATGTGTATGTATGTGGTGTATGTGTGTATGGTATATGTGTATGTGTGTATGGTGTGTGTGGTGTATGTATGTATGTGCATGTGTGTGGTGTATGTGTATGTGTGTGGTATATGTGTATGTATGTGGTGTATGTGTGTATGGTATATGTGTATGTGTGTATGGTGTGTGTGGTGTATGTGTGTATGTGCATGTGTATGGTATATGTGTATGTGTGTATGGTGTATGTGGTGTATGTATGTATGTGCATGTGTGTGGTGTATGTGTATGTGTGTGGTATATGTGTATGTATGTGGTGTATGTGTGTATGGTATATGTGTATGTGTGTATGGTGTGTGTGGTGTATGTGTATGTATGGTGTGTGTTTGTGTGTGTGTGTGTGAAGATGGATAAGCATCAATGGTGGAGCTGTGAATTGATCCAATTGTTCCGAATGTGAATTTGAAATTACGTAAGAAATGGGACAATACTCTGTACACCCTCTGACCCGGTGATCCCTTGCCATTTACATTATTGTTCTTATTCTGTCATTTTTTTCAGTCATCTCTTATTCTCTGTGACCCCATTTGGGGTTTTCTTGGCAAAGACACTGAAATGGTTTGCCATTTCCTTCTCCAGTTCATTATGCAGATGAAGAAACTGAGACAAACAGGGTTAAATGACTTGTCAGGGCTAGAAAGTGTCTGAGGCCAGATTTGAACTCAGGAAGATGAGCTGTCCTGACTCCAGGTCCTGTGCTCTAAGCACTATATCCAAAACTTTTAAAGAAGTCAGCTTTTTCATTCCCCGATTGCTAAATGGTCAAAGAATATGAAAAAGCAGTTTTCATAGGAAGAAAACAAGCTATCAATAGCCACATAAAATGATCTAAATCACTAACAATTAGAAAAATGCAAATTAAAACAACTCTGAGATACTACCTTATACACATCAGATTGGCATCTTTTTGGTCCAAAAAGGGAAATGAGAAATGATGGAGAAGCAGGTATTTTAATACACTGTTGGTTGAGCTATGAACTGGTCCAACCATTTTGAAAAGCATTTTGGAACAATGCCCCAAAAGCTATTAACTTGTGCATACCCTTTGACTCAGTCATACTGGGATCTCTGCCTCAAAGAGATCAAAGAAAGAGGAAAAGGATGTATGTGTACAAAAATATTTATAGCAGCTCTTTTTGTGGTGGCAAAGAATTGGAAATTGAGGGGATGCCAATCAATTGGCATATGGCTGAACAAGTTCTGGTATATGAATGTGATGGAATACTACTGTGTTGTAGGAGATGATGAAGGCAATGGTTTCAGAAACTTGGGAAGATTTTATGAATTGGTCTAAAGTAAAGCGAGCAGGACCAGGAGAACAATTTGTAGAATAACAACAATTTTGTAAAGATAAACACTTTGAAAGGCTCGGAAACTCTGATCAACCCAACGATCAACCATAAATCCAAAGGACTCATGGTGAAACGTGTTATCCACCTCCGGAGTGAGAGCTGGTGGATTCAGAAGGCAGACTGAAGAATATTTTCTTTTCTTCTTTTCTGGAGGTGGAATAAGGTGGGTGCATTGCTAATTTAGAAATTTGTTTTGCTTGATTATACATATTTGTAACAGTTTTGTTTTTCTTATCTTCTCAATGGGTAGAAAATAGGAAGAGGAAGGGGAAGAATTTAGAACTGAAAAATTTTAAAAATTAAATTAAAAAAATAAGCAAGCTCTCCTACTTTGACCATTTATTTTCATATGTGATGTCTACTACTCAACACTGTTTCTGAGGGATTGGGGAAAATTAGGTTTAGTCTCATAGAATCATAGGATTGAAATGTGAAAGAGACCTTGATGATTATCTAGTCCAGCTCTTTGATTTTTGAGATCAGAAAATCCAGAGAAGATAAATGGTAGTCTAAGAGGTTACAAGGCAGCGTGCAGCCTGTCAGACTTTTATTCCAGTGCCCCTTTGTAAGGGAATTGCCAACCCCCAGCCTCTTAGACGGCATTCACTGGTCACGACTCAGGTAAACTGAGGGGAGACTGGTAAGGGATGAACAAGATGGCGCTGGGAGGAAGGGTTCCACCCCTGTTTTGCTCAAGGCTATTTCCCCGGGGCCCTGGGAGAACAAAGAAGGCTCAAGATGTTTTTCTTTCTAAGGGCTACGTGTCAGCCCTGGGCAGTCCTGGTCATAGGTATGGTATTTCCTTATTAGGGCAAACTATTTGCTGATAGGTCCACTTAGGGCTCTGGTGTCAGGAAAGAGATGAAAGCACTGCTGGCTGCTTCAATAAACGGAGTTCTTCACTATCTTGTGTCCTGCCTGGGTCATTGCTTACAGCTCACTCCACCAAGGCCTGCAGGTCCCTGCTGGTCAGATAAGGCCTGTGGGCCTGAGAGATCAGGCCCAGACTCCTGACACCCTAACGCCCCTTCTCCTACATTAAGCTGTTTCTTTTCTGGCCATGGACCTATAGGAACACCAGACTGCCACATTTCCTTTTGATTGCCTTCCCTGGAGAGTTAGCAGCCAGAAACATACCAAACAAGCATAATGAGAAATGGGAAAGAAACCCTAGACCAACATAGCTGAGCTGCTGCAAGCTTACTAACCGTACTGTTGACTTGGATAGAGTAGGCATTAATGATGTATTAAACTCTGTTGAATTGCCTGGCCACACACTCTCATACTCTCTCACATGCTGCACTAATTTTGCAATTGTATACTAAGCTTTGAATGTAGTGTGCACTTATCTTCAATAAAGTGCAAGGGGTTTTCAGCCTAGACTTGGTTCCTTTGCCTCTATCCCAGTGTAAACTGTGAAGTGTTATAGAAATGTGAGTTACTGAGATTCTTTTCTATTGTTAACAATAAAGATTAAAAAACATTCCAAGATAATGGAACACTGAATTTTGGTGCAGGAGAAGTGGTTCCCCCCCCCCCTTTTTTTTTTTTTTTTACCAAGAGGTGGTGTGGCGAAGGAGAAAGCATGTTGAATTTGCAATGGGAGGACCTGAATGAAAATCCCAGCTTCGACACTGTGACCTTGTGTAACCTTGGCCAAGTAATTTAGCCAAACTAAACCTCTGTTCCTCATTCCTAAAATGAAAAAATTGAACTAGGATGAGATCTAAGGTCCAACCCTAAATCTTCCTATAAGTTTTCTTATTATTTTGTGGGGCAGAAGTTTTCGACAAACAGTGCTTAGGGAAATGCAAGAACTAGACACCCCTGAATTAAGACCAGTCAAGTACTATGGAACTCTCCTCAAGCTGATCCCGCCATGTGCTCCAGCTGGGTAGCGCTCTTAAGTGCATTCCCCACCCCCCAACCAATTGCTATGTCTCTACTTTGTTGTTATGGTAACCCTAGGCCTCTTTCCCCCATAAACATTTCATCTTCACCCTCCCCTCCCTCACCCTGCTAACTCCCTTTCCAGAATGACAATGTTCTCTTACACTTCCTCTCTGCTTCCCCAGTCCTTAAAATCTTTCCTTGGGAATAAGGCCATTTTAATAAGCACAATACATTGTACTTCTATCAGCAGCAGGCAGAGGCTACACACACACACACACACACACACACACACACACACACCCACACACACACATCTTATCCTTTTAGGTTTCAAATCTCCAGATGCTGACACCCTCCTCCACTCGCCCATATCTCATTTAATTTACATATTTTTTCATGATTCTGAATTTGACAAATAGCAACAAACCTGAACATTTCCCTAAACAAAGAAGAACAGAAAATGAGTATTGTATAAGAAACCATGAATCTCATTTCTTTAGCTTTTGGTTTTGGATGGAATTCAGTGTGTTCCAAAAGCTGTCCTGTTTGTCTATGTTCTTCTCCAAGCTTACATTATGTTCTTTTTCTTCTTTCTTCCCCTTTCTTCCTTTCTTTCAGTTCAAGGTTTATTTGTTCTTGCATTGCCATCACCCCTTCCATTAAAATATACCTCTCTTGTAACAAATTTGCATAGTCTTGCAAAATAGATCCATATACTGTTCATGTCTCAGTCTGCCCCTCTATTTTCTATCATCTCTTTGTCAGGAGGTTCTCCCATATATTTTTCCAATGTCTATAACATATATGGGAGCACAGGAGGCATTCTCCTGGTTTGGAGGCAATTTATTTGCTGCAGGGTGATTCCAAAGGCCCTTGGGAGAAAGCAAAAGAGTCCATTTGAGCCCCTCAAAAGCCAGAAATCAGCCCCTTCCTGCCCTGTCATTCTATAGGAAGGAAAATGTGATAGTAGCATCAGGGTTCTCTGGACGCCTGAAACCAAAGCAGAACAGAGCTTATGTCTGAGATGGGGAATGAGAAGATAATGTAATGCTACAGGACGGTAGATGTTTTCTGGGGGAAAAAAGACTGAAGGGAGCCATGAAAACTCCTGGAAGCTGCCTCCTCCTTTGAGCAACTACATCCATTTCTACATCCATGACTGTCTGGAGAGTATATCTGTGCTCCCTCAGCTGTGCCTTTAATCCTATCTAGAAATAACTTCAAATGCTGGAAGGGGTTCTCCTTTGGGCAAGTTCTGCTGCTGCTTCTGATCTACTGAGTGGTTGGTGGACTGTGGAGGAAAGGGGGCAGGGGGAAGAGGAGAGAAAAATCCTCTTGCCCTGCCTGCTGCAGCATGGTCACATTCCACAAAGCACTCCTCATCTGCTCTGATTCAAACTGCTTGATTTCCATTAACTGTTGGCAGCTTTAGCTATTTAAAATCTCCATGGGTATAGCCAATTTTCATCCTGGCTCATGGTACTGTCCCTTTCCAATTCAATCAGAGAACTGGCCATTGACACTTTAAAAAGGAATAATAAGGTATTAATACCTTATTAACATATTAATACTGTATCATCTGTGATTATATCTCCTGAACTGAGGTCTTAACACGACTCTGCTTTTTTGATCCTTAATATCCCTCTTCCCACACTCCCCACTATTTCTCTCCTCGTATACTCACACGGAATTATTTCCCTGGGCCCCCAGTGAAGACTTTTCATTTCCTCCTTGCCTCAAACTTGGTGTCGGCTTCCTTGAATCAAGGAGACTCCCCAGAGGGAAAAAGGATAACCTATCTCTGATGGCTATTTACTGCCTTCATAGCTACTCCTGTAGGATTCATTTAAATGCCCTAGTCCAAGTATGGTAGACTTTGTGGTTTGGTATCAGATTCTTTTGCCCACCTCTGGACTTTTTTTCCTGCCTTTTAGTAAAATTGACTTGGGGCAAGAAACCTGTTTCAACGTGGTTTGTCTGAAATTAGATCACAGAAGCATTAAAACTGTCTTGTTTCCCCCTCCTTTGAGTCTGTGAGTCTTGGGTCACCCAGAGAAGAGGGGGAGGAAATTAAGATGAAACAATCTCCCAGAGTACATAGCTCTACAGAGCCCATAACTCTCAGGGTGGGTGGTGGAGGGTGTGAGGGGATAATGCCGAGAAAGGAGGTAAGAAATCTTTCACAGTCAGAAAATAGGAGAAGGAAAAGGAGAGGATAGCCAGAAAGAGATGAGTCAGCTGAAAGTAGGAAGTGCTTATGGATCCAGAATCTCTGGGAATATAAGCACAGGGAAGGTGTTGTTCATCCTTCATTTGACCAATGACATCACTCTGGTGCTGTCTTGACTTGGAATTGTGAATTGGATTTAAGTGAGGCAGAGCTGAGCAAAGTCATCAACCTCATTGTTTTCCTTCAGTGTCATTGAAGTCTAGCGGCAAAACAAAAATCAAGACGACTGGCAATGCCCCCAGTGAAGCAGATGACTTTGACTGTTCTAAAATTAAGGTCTTTCGCTGGCAAGCTATGATGACTATAGATGACTTTAAGCTTGGGCTAGGCCCTGGGAGAGGAGGGAAGTGAGGAAAGAACTATATCCTGAAGATGAACTATTTTTAAACTTTGAAATAATTTGTCTCCTTGAAATTCTCCTAATGCTTCATTGTCATGTGGAGGAGACTCTGGGTTCTCTAAGTTTCTGCCAGTGGAGTAAAAGCTCTGGAAAGGCTTTAAGTACTGGCCCGCTGATGAACCATATGTCTCTTGGTAGCCATCAGGTAACTAGAGTCATAGCAACTCATAAAGAACTTTTATTAAGGTAGAGAGGGATGGAAACTCCATATATATGTGAGGGAAGAACCCCCATAGTCTTAATTTCCTTTCAATAAACATTTATTAAGCACTTGGTATGTGCAAGATACTATGCTAGGTACTAGAGATACAAAAATGAACATTGAAGCAGTCCTGACCTCAAGAAGCTTATAGTCTACTAGCTAAAATCATGGAAACTTGAAGTATTAAAAGAAGTAACAATTGGAAGGAGTCCTATGAAAAATATTTTTAAACAAGGCTAAGTGCCAACAAAAGGCATGTTTAAAAGAAGGACCAAGTAAAGCATGGACTGCCTGGGTGCCCCATTGCAATGTCAAGAAATGAAAGAATATCATCCTATAATCCTTGGTGGATCTTCTGGGGCAGATTCATGAGAGGACAAAGACAAGAATCCCAAAGGACTGCCTTAATGGAGGGAGCACTCTCAATCAGTGACAGATTCATTGGAATGTTAGGGTACTGGCTTCATTGATCTGAAGGTCACATCCTGGGAAGTGATAATTTGACCTCTTTGACCTCAGGCCAAGTAGGTCTCCATAAGTCAAAGTGGGAATTACCCTACGGCAATATTTCTATTTTATCACTGTGGGGAAGGTGGGTATGGGATCATGTTGACATTTATCTGTCTCTAGATAAAGCTAAAGAAAGGCCATGGGAAGGCCATGTTAATAATAATTTTTGACTTTTACGCAGTATTTCAAACTTTTAGATGCATTATCTCATTTGTGTGGATCAATGAATTTGGAATTAGAGGATTTGGATTTAAATCTTGCCTTTGACACTTTTTTCCCTGGTCCACTTTGGACAAGTTATTTAATTTTGATGAGCCTCAGTTTCCCCATCTAGAAAAGGAGAAAAAAGAATAAGCATTTATTAAGTACTCACTATGTGCCATGTGCTTTACAACTATTGTCTCACTCAATCTTTACAATACCCTTAGGAAGCAGGTGCATTATTGTCCCTCTTACACAGCTGAGGAAACTAGTGACAAGTCTAGTGATTTGCCTGGGGTCCTATAGCTGGTAAATGTCTGAGGTCAGATTTGAATTCAGGTCTTTCTGAACTTTAGGCCCAGTTCCCTACATACTGTGCCACCTAGTATATAGCCTAGGAGACTGGATTTAATGGCCTCCAGGGCTCCTTCCCCTCTAAATCTATGATCCTCACACTATCTCAGTGAGATAGGTGCTATCATTATTTCCATTTTCAGATGAAATTGAAATTCAGTAAAGTGAAGTGATTTACCCAGGAAGACACAGCTAGTAAATATCTGTGACAGAATTCAAATCCAGAGCTTCCTAACTCACAGCCCAGCACTTTATTTATTATGGTGAGATGTGAAACCATGCCACATTCCCAGGAACCAAACTGAAATGTAATTGGAAAAGATTTGATGAAAACATAAAAATATAATATTAATATGTAGTCAATTTCCAAGTCAATATCCTGCCAGTAGTTCAGTTCATTTCTATTTGAGTTTGATACCACAAGCTGCCATGGCCCTCCTCTTCTCCCTCCAACTGATCAATCGACCAATCACTTAAGAGCCTGTGAGGAACCAGACCCAGTGCTAGGTGCTGGAGATACAAATACAAAAAAACCCAGTCTTCTCTCTCTCTGTCTCTGTCTCTGTCTCTCTCTCTCTCTCTCTCTCTCTCTCTCTCTCTCTCTCTCTCCCTCCCTCTCTCCCCTCCCCGTTTCCCCCCGTCTCTTCCAGGCTACTAATGGAGCTGTCACTGCCCTGGTCTCATCTCATCACCTTGAGCCAAATTCCACAGAAGATGACTGCTGGAGAATAAGAAGGCCAGCATGTAAGAAGCTTGGAGGTGGGGAAAGCATGGGTGGCCACAGAATGGGAAGAACCATGAAAAATAGTCCTGTTAAATGATCAGGAATAACATCAACAAAAGTTATAGTATTTTAACATATTATGTTCACACACTTCATCCTTATAACTAACCTGAGAGTAATTATTTTCCTCATTTTCCTGATGAGACTGAGGCCTCAGAGCTGTTAAACAACACACCTAAAGTCACACAGCTCATAAGTAGTAGCTTCAGAACTTTAACCTGGGATTTCTCATACTTCGTCTCTGAATCCTCAGATTCTGAATTCCCATGGCGGGGATGTGTCCCAGATAGAGCAAGAAGCCTGAAATCAACAGAGTCCTTATGACCTGATTTTGCCAAGAGACTGAGAAAATGGAACCCAAAGTTCTGGTCTTGAGATCACTTTACCTTCCCCTCCCTTATTTCTTGATAGTCTGTGACCTTCAGCTCCAGAATCTCTCTCTTCAGATGGGGATGGAAAGACTCATAAGTAGTGCTGGGAGCATGTCAACTGAAGGAATAATTGGAAATAGAAGTCTAACATATGGCGGACTCCCCCCAGAGGATTTAGGGTTGTCTAAGAGGGAGGCAGGATTATTTAGTGCCAGACTTGGGTCAGGAAGACCTGAGTTCTGAGCTCATCTCTGCCTCAGTATCTCAATTTTATCATCTGTCAAAATAAGGATGCTACCTGTAGTACCTAATTCATAGGGTTGTTATGATACTTGAGATAGAATGTAAAGTTCTTTTTCAAACTCTAAAGTGCTATATCAATGGCAATTATTACAGTAAAGACAGGAGGCAGCCATGCAAGAATTAGAGATGTTGGGACATTAAGTATTTCCTCTATGGGGAAGCCCCGGTTTATAAAATTAAGAAAATCCAGTTGACAAAATCCAAACCCTAACTCTGACAGGACAGCAGTTATGTGGTGTAATGGAAAGCATTCCAGGCCTGGAATCAAGAAGACCTGAGTTCAATTTTGACCTCAGATGCTTACTAGCTGGGTGACCTTGGTCAAGTCATTTAACCAGATTTGCCCCAGTTCCTTCTCTGTAAAGTGAGCTGGAGAAAGAAATGGCAAACCACTCTAGTATCTTTGCCAAGAAAACCCTAAAGGGGATCATGAAGAGTCAGGCATGACTGAAACAACTGAACAATAATCCCAATAGGACGATTGGGCAGATGTACTTCTTCAGAGTGGGACAGAGCAACAGTGGCTGGTCTTTGGGGAATTTTCCCCACCTGCTTCATGAAGGTTGTCCCATGAATCAGAAGTCTAATACCATTGACACTGCATATAGGTATATGCATGTATATATGTACATACATAAATCCATCTAAACAGTAACTACAGTCTATGACACACATAGTTGTATACACATTATCTTTCTCTTTAGAGCATGAACTTCTTGAGGGCAGGGACTAAGTTTGCCTTTCTTTGTATCCCCAATACTTAGCAGTGTACCTGGCAAATAGTAAGGGCTTAATAAATGCTTTTTTGACTGGCTAATTGAGAGTCCTGTCCCTGACTGGTTTCAAATACCTCATCCCCTTTTTCCACAGTTATTAAAAACCTATTTGGTATGAGAGTAGGACACATCGCTGCATGACCAATTTCTCTTGGGTTTTGGGGTTTCACTCTTTGATGTTTTGTTTCGAAGCTTATTGGCTCAAAGGACAGCCTTAGTTTTATCTCCAGAAAATTGGCTCTTCAGTCATCACTCCTGTCTGCCTACCAGTCTGAAAGCAAACTATTTTCATGGGTGAGTGTAGTGTTCCCAGGAGTTGGTCTCCAGAAGTGTGTGGTCAGGTAAAAAACATAGTTATTGATTTCACCAGAGGTGCCTGGGCTCTGATAGAACAACTGACCCTATATAGCCAGTCAATAAAAATTTATTGAATAGACTGTCACGTGCCTGGCACTGTGCTAAGGTCTGGGGATACAAAGAGAGGCAAAAGACTGTCCCTACTCTCAAACAGCTCACAGTCTAATGGGGGAGACAATATGAAAACTATATACAAGCAAGATGTGTATATATATATATATATATATATATATGTATATGTATATATTAGACACATACATAAATACATACATATGGAAATTAACAGAGGTAAAACATTAAGGGAGATTCAGAAAAATTTCTATTAATGAAATTTTAGCTATGATTTAAAAAAATTATCTCTTCTAGATATTACTTTCATTTTTTATAATATTTTATTTTTTTCTACTTACATATAAAGACAATTTTCAGCATTCATGTTTATAGAATTTTGAGTTCCAAATTTTTCTCTTTTCCTTCCCCTTTTCCTAAAATGGTAAACAATTCAGTATATGTTATATATGACTAACTGTGACCTGAAGGAACACAGAGAATCTAGGAGGCAGAGGGAGAGTATTCCAGGCATAAGGGAGAACCAGTAAAAATTCCCAGAATCTGGAGATGGGGTGTTTTGTGTTAGGATTAGCAGGGAGGTCAGCATCACTATCTCAGGGCACTTGGAGTTGGGATGGGGAAATAAAGTATAAGAAGACTGGAAAATAGGAGGGAGTCAGGTTATGAAGGTTTTGCATGCCAACTAGGATATTATATTTGATCCTGGGGGTGATAGGAAGTCACAAGTGGAAATTCTTGAATGGGGGGAATGACATGATCAGAACTGGGCTAATTTGAAGACTAATTCTGAGTGTAATATAGACTGGAATGGAGAGAGACATAGAACAGTTTTTCCACTGGCTACAGCCTCCTCTTACAGATTACTTTCCTCTCTCTAATCTGTATTTATCTTGCATGTACCTAAATTACAAGACACTTTCCTCATTAGAATATACACTCCTGATCAATGAATTGGGCATGCAACTAAAAAAGCTAGAAAAAGAGCAAATTAAAAATCTCCAATTAAATACCAAATTAGAAATTCTGAAAATCAAAGGAGAGATTAATGAAATTGAAAGTAAGAAAAATATTAAACTAATAAATAAAACTAAGAGACAGTTTATGAAAAAACCCAATAAAATAAATAAACCTTTGGTTAATTTAATTTTAAAAAAGAAATAATAAACCCAAATTATCTACATAAAATTGAAAAGGGTGAATTCACCACCAATGAAGAGGAAATTAAAGCAATAATTAGGAACTATTTTGCCCAACTCTTTGCCAGTAACTCTGACAATCTAAGGGAAATTGATGAATATTTACAAAAATATAAATTGCCCAGATTAGCAGAAGAGGAATAAAATACTTAAATAATTTAATTTTAGAAAAATAATTTGACAAGCCATCAATGAAAGAGAAAGAAAAAACTCTAGGACCAGATGGATTTGCAAGTGAATTTTACTAAATATTTAAAGAACAATTAATTTCAATACTATGTAAACTATTTTGAAAAATAGGCAAAGAAGGAATCCTACCAAATTCTCTTTATGACACAAATATGGTGCTGATACCTAAGAAGAGACAAAACAAAAAAAGAAAATTATAGACCAATTTCCCTAATGAATATTGATGCAAAAAGTTTAAATAAAATATTAGCAAAGAGATTATAGCAATTTATCACCAGGATAATATAATATGACCAGGTGGGACTTTTTTTATATCAGGAATGCAGGACTGGTTCAATATTAGGAAAACTATCAGCATAATTAACATATCAATAATGAAACTAACAGAAATCATATGATTATTTGAATAGATGTAGAAAAAAGCTTTTGGCAAAATACAGCACCCATTTCTATTAAAACCCCTAGAAAGTATAGGAATAAATGGAGTTCTCTGCATCTATTCAAATTCTAGAGCAGCAGAACCCACAAAATTATGGAGTAAAACAAATCTCTATCCCAAGACAACCTGGAAGGTCAACAGGAAGGATCTATTACACTAGGCTAGGAGCAGAGAGCAGTCTAGCAGGCATAGACAGGACTGGAGCAGGCCTTGGGGACTGAATCACTGGCAACTGTGATGGTTTCCAGATTTTTTGTCTCAGAAATTCCAAAGACAGTATGGAAGGTCAGTGGGAAAATTCTGTGTGCCCTGAGTGAGAGAGGAATGCAGTTTGGACCTAGTCCCAGGCAGAGCTCCAAGCCCACACACAATGTGGGGATCGTCTAACCAGAGGGTGATTGCTGGAATATCTTTGCTAGTGCTGAGGCAGGATTCTCCTGTTTTGCCTGTGATTGGGACTAGATCACAGTCCTGAATAGTGGTCCTGGGGTGAGGAGGAGCACTGGTGTGGTAGAGCTTATGGCTGCAGTGGAGAGGGAATCCTCATCACAGTTCTAAGGCAGAAAAGAATGCTTGAGGTCACTCATAGACCAGAGCACTAAACACCTCTTCTTTGATAATACCACCTTGGAAGAACTGAAAATTTACAGGCCCCTAGAAATGTCTCTGAAAACAGTTACACAAAATCCCTGAAGTCTGGGACAGTACACTGCCCCTCCCTCACAGGGAGCATAGTTTTTCCTTGACAAAGAGTTAGAAAATCAAGTATTTGGCTGGGAAAATGAACAGATAGCTTAAAAAAGCTCAGACTATACAATCTTACTTTGGTGACAAAGAAGATCAAACCATACAACCAGAAGAAGACAACAAAGTCAAAGTGCCTACATCTAAAGCCTCAAAGAAAAATATGAATTGATCTCAGGCCATGGAAGAGCTCAAAAAGAATTTTGAAAATCAAATAAGAGAAGTAGAGGAAAAAATTGGGAAGAGGAATGAGAGTGATACAAGAAAATCATGAAAAATAAGTCAACAACAAGGAGAACTCCAAAATGCTGAAGAAAATAACACCTTAAAAATAGACTAACCCAAAGAGAAAAAGAGGTCCAAAAATTCAATGAGGAGAAGAATGTATTAAGAAGCAGAATTGGCCAAATGGAAAAGGAGGTTGAAAAGCTCACTGAAGAAAATAAAGCCTTAAAAATTAGAATGGAGCAAATGGAAGTTAATTACTTTATGAGAAATCAAGAATTATAAAACAAAATGAAAAGAATGAAAAAATAGAAGACAATGTAAAATATCTCACTGGAAAAACCACTGACCTGAAAAATAGAACCAAGAGAGATAATTTAAAACTTATTGGACTACCTGAAAGTTATGATTAAGAAAGGGCCTAAATATCATCTTTCAAGACATTGTCAGGGAAAACTGTCTTGATATTCTGGGACCAGAAGATGAAATAGATTACCTCTTAAAAGAGATTCCCAAAAGAAAACTAGGAATATTGTAGTCAAGTTCCAGAGTTCACAGATCAAGGAGAAAATACTGCAAGCAGCCAGAAAGAAACAATTTGAATACTGTGGAAACACAATCAGGATAAGAGAAAATCTAGCAGCTTCTACATTAAAGGGATTGGAGAGTTTGGAATATGTTATTACAGAGGTCAAAGGAGCTAGGATTAAAACCAAGAATCACCTATCCAGGAAAACTCCCTCCTCCTTAAGGGGAAAAAAATGGATATTCCATGAAATAGAGGACTTGCAAGCATTCTTGCTGAAAAGACCAGAGCTGAATAGAAAATTTGACTTTCAAATACAAGAATGAAGAGAAACATGAGAAGTTAAACAGGAAACAAATCGTAAGGGACTTATTAAAGTTGACCTGTTTACATTCCTATATGGAAAAAATGATATTTGTAACTTACTCTGTGCCCTTTGTTTATATATACACATATATAAACAAAGGGCACAGAGTAAGTTTAATATGAAGAGATGACATCTAAAAAATAAAATTAAGAGTGAGAAAGGAATATTTGGGAAGAAAAAGGGAGAGATTGAATGGGGTAAATTATCTCACATAAAAGAGTCAAGAAAAAGCTTTTAAAATTGAGGTGAAAGTGAGAGGGAATGAGTGTACCTTACTCTCATCAGATTTGTCTTAAGGAGGGAATAACATACACACACAAATGAATATCTTACCCTATAGGAAAGTAGGAGAAAGGGCATAAGAGACAGGGGGTGATAGAAGGGAGGATGGATTGGGGGAGGGGGTAGTTAGAAGCCAACACTTCTGAAAAGTGACATGGTCAAAGGAAAGAATAGAATAAATGGGGGTCAGGATAGGATGGAGGGAAAAATAGTTAGTCTTTCATAACATGAATACTATGGAAGTGTTTTGTATAACTACACATGCATAACCTATTTTGAATTGCTTGCCTTCTCAATGAGGGTGGGTGAGGAGGGAAGTAGGGAGAGAATTTGGAACTCAAAGTTTTAAAAACAAATGTTAAAAATTGTTACATGTAACTGAGAAATAGAATGTACAGGCAATGGGGTATAAGAAATCTATCTTTCTCTGCAAGAAAGCAGGGGCTGATAAAGGTGAGGGCAGACTGGAGGAAGGGGTAGTCAGAATGCAAGCCATCTTGAGGTGGAGAGGAGGTGAGAGATGGGGAGAAAATTTGGAACTCAAAATCTTGTGGAAATAAATGCTGACTAAACAAATTGATACAAATGAAAAAAAGTAACTTCAGTATGAAAACCAATAAGCATCTGAAAAATATCTGAAAATAAAATAATACTTTAAAAAATAAAAAAAAAAGTCTTTTTTGTCTGGTTGACAGCACTGGTTCATAATATAAACATTTAAACAAATTGTGTTCTTTTTTGTTAGTCTTTGTCTGATCTTCTGTCATTATCATGGAATTATAAATGAAGGTTTTCTGACAAGTCCCAACACTCTGTGTATGGCTTGTTAATAAAACCATCTTCAGGTCCTGTCAAAAAGCTCTCCATTACATCAAGTAACAATTGATTGATTCAAGTTGCAAAGTGTTGTCTTGGTAATTCTGGACATCTGAGCAACCCAGTCGGATTGGCCACTGCTTTGGCCAGAGGATTTGAGTTTTAACTATTCTGACACAGTCTCTGAAATTAATTGTTAAATGTTCATTATTGAATAAACTACACAGATTATTTGTGCTACAAAAAAGTTGTATCTATTTAAAACCACCAGTAGACATTATATGTAATAGGGATAAACTAGAAGCCTTCTCAATAAGATCAGGGATAAAACAAGGATGTGTGACTATTATTCAGGATTGTGCTAGAAATGTTAGCTTTAGCAGTAAAAGAAGAAAAAGAAATGGAAGGAATTAGAGTAGGCAACAAGGAAACAAAACTGTCACTGTTTGCAGATGATATGGTGATACGATTTTGAGAATCCTAGAGAATCAACTAAAAAACTACTTAAAATAATTACCACCTTTAGCAAAGTTACAGGATATAAAATAAGCCCATATAAATCATTGGTATTTCTATATAATACTAACAAAGTTCAGCAACAAGATATAGAAAGAGCAATTCCATTTAAAATAACTGCAAACAATATAAAATAATTGGGAGTCTACCTGAAAGATAAACCCAGGAACTATATGAACACAATTACAACAAAACACTTTTTACACAAATAAAGTCAAATCTAAACAACTGGAAAAGATATCAATTGCTCATGGGCAGGCCAAATTAATATAACAAAAATGATAATTCTACCTAGATTAATTTACTTATTCAGTGTCATATCAATAAAACTACTAAAAATCATTTTTTGGAGCTCAAAAATATTCTAACAAAATTCAACTGGAAGAAAAAAAGGCCAAGAATATCAAGGAAATTAATGAAAAAAAATTAATGAAAAGAAAATTTCCACAAAGGAAGGTGGCCTAGCCATACCAGATCTAAAACTATATTATAACTAGATCTAAAACTTCATTGTAAAGTGGAAATCATCAAAGCTATATGGCACTGGCTAAGAAATAGACTGGTGGAACAGTGGAATAGGTTAGGTACACAAGACACAGTAGTAAATAATGATAGTAATCTACTGTTTGATAAACCCAAAGACTCCATCTTCTGGGATATGAACTCAATATTTGACAAAACATGCTGGGAAAACTGGAAAATAGTATGGCAGAAACTAGGCATAGACCAACATTCACACTACACACCAAGATAACGTAAAAATGGGTACATGATTTAGACGTAAAGGGTGATATCATAAGCAAATTATGAGAATAAGGAATAGTTTGCCAGTCAGATCTATGGAAAAGGGAAGAATTTATGACCAAGCAAGAGGTAGAGAACATTATGAAAAGCAAATTGGATAATTTTGATTACATTAAATTGAAAAAGTTTTGCACAAACAAAGCCAATGCAAACAAGATTAGAAGGAAAGCAGAAAGCTGGGAAATAATTTTCACAGCCAGTGTTTCTGATTAAGGCCTCATTCCTCAAGCAGATAGAGAACTGTGTCAAATTTATAAGAATACAAGTCATTCCCCAGTTGATAAATGGTCAAAGGATATGAACAGGCAGTTTGCAGATGAAGAAATTAAAGCTATCTATAATCATATAAAAAATGGTCTAAATCACTATTGATTAGAGTAATGCAAATTAAAACAACTCTGAGGTACCACCTCACACCAATCCTATTGGTTAATATGAGAGAAAAGGAAAATGATAAATATTGGAGAATATGTGGGAAAATTGGAACACTAATGCATTGCTGGTGGAGTTGTATACTGATCCAACCATTTTGGAGAGCAATTTAGAACTATGCCCAAAGGGCAGTCATACTGCATACCCTTTGATCCAACAATACCACTACTAAATCTCTAGCCCAAAGAGATCATTAAAAAAATGAAAAGTTCGGGGGGGAGGAGCCAAGATGGTGGAGTAGAAAGACTCACATTTGCTAGCTCCGAACCCACAGCCCATGGATTCCCTCTAAAAAGAACTCCTGACAAATTCTGGAACAGTGGAAGCTGCGCAGAAACACAGTGAAGGAGATTTCC
>CM053770.1:500923733-500970715 GCA_028658325.1 Potorous gilbertii
AACGGAAATCTCCTTCACTGTGTTTCTGCGCGGCTTCCACTGTTCCAGAATTTGTCAGGAGTTCTTTTTACAGGAAATCTATGGGCTGTGGGTTCGGACCTAGCATAGGTGAGTCTTTCTACTCCGCCATCTTGGCTCCGCCCCTATATGTGTCATTTTTCAAAAGACATCCATAACAGTCATGTTGTGTAAGACTAACTGTATTTCCCTCCCTCCTACCCTGTCCCCCATTTATTCTATTCTCTCTTTTGATCTTGTCCCTTCCCAAAAGTGTTTATTTTTAGTTACTCCCTTCTCTTATTTGCCCTCCCTTGTATCATCCCCCTCATCCCACTTGTCCCCTTCTCTCCTACTTTCCTGTAGTATAAGATAGATTTTCATGCCAAATTTAGTGAGCATGTTATTTCCTCCTTAAGCCATCTGTGAAGAATGTAAGCTTCAATTTTCCCCTCTCACCTCCTCCCTTTTCTTCTCCATTGAAAAACATTTTTCTTATCTCTTTTCTGAGTCATAATTTACCCCATTTCATTTCTCCCTTTCTTCTCCCAATATGTTTCTATCTCACTCCTTAATTTTATTTTTTAATAGATATTATCCCTTCTGATTCAACTCAACCTGTGCTCTCTGTCTATATACATGTATGTGTGTATATGTGTGTATGTGTGTGTGTGTATAATCCCACCACCTACCCAAATACTGAGAAGTCTCAAGAGTTACAAATATTATCTTTCCATGTAGTAATGTAAACAATTCAGCTGTAGAAAGTCCTTTATGATTTATTTTTCCTGTTTACCTTTTCATGCTTCTCTTGATTCTCATGTTTGAAAGTCAAAGTCCTCTATATCATCAAATGACAATTTTTTCCCCTTGAAATGTTATACTCAGTTTTGCTAGGTAGGTGATTCTTGGCTTTAATCCCACTTCCTTTGACTTCTGGAATATCCCATTCCAAGCCCTTTGATCCTTTAATGTAGAAGCTGCCAGATCCCATGTTACCCTGATTGTATTTTCACCGTACTTAAATTGTTTCTTTCTAGCTGCTTGCAATATTTTCTCCTTGACCTGGGAACTCTGAAATTTGATCATAATATTCCAAGGAGTTTCTCTTTTCAGGTCTCTTTCAAGTGGATTCTTTCAATATTTATTTTGCCCTCCACGTCTAAAATATCAGGGCAATTTTCCTTGAGAATTTTATGAAGGATGATGTCTGGGCTCTTTTTTTGATCATGGCTTTCAGGTAGTCCCACAATTTTTAAATTTTCTCTCCTGGATCTATTTTCCAGGTCCGTTGTTTTTCCAATGAGATATTTCATATCATATCCTATTTTTTTCATTCTTTTGGTTTTGTTTTGTAATTTCTTGGTTTCTCATAAAGTCATTAGCTTCCATCTGCTCTGTTCTAATTTTTAAAGAACTATTTTCTTCAGTGAGCTTTTGAACCTCCTTTTCCATTTGGCTAATTCTGCTTTAAAGCCTTCTTCTCCTCATTGACTTTTTGGACCTCTTTTTTCAATTTAGTTAATCTATTTTTAAAGATGTTATTTTCTTCAGTATTTTTTTGGGTCTCCTTTAGCAAGCTGTTGACTTGCTTTTCAAGCTCTTCCATGGCCTGAGCCCATTGCATATTCATTTTGGGGGCACTGGATGCAGAAGCCTTGACTTTTTCTGACAGTATGCATTGTTCTCCCTCATCTGAAAGGATAGAAGGAAATACCTGTTCACAAGAAAGTAACCTTCTATGGTCTTATTTTCCCCTCTTTTTTGGGCATTTTCCCACTAGTTACTTGACTTCTGAATCCTTTGTCAAGAAGAGGGTCCTAGTGCTCCTCCTCATCCCAGGACTGTGCTCAGGGCTGAGATTGAGATCAGCTGCTCAATTCCCCCAGGGGCTTTATGCTGAGCCACTCCCATGACGGAAGCTGCCTCTCAACTCAGCCACTGCCGTGCAGTCTTGCCACCCCACTCCTGCTACCACCACTGCTGCCTGGGACCCATGCTGGAGGGGACCCTGCTCCCCTCTTGCCTGGCTGGGAAAACCCTCTCATTGACCTTTGAAGCTTTCTTTGGCTCTTGTGGGTTGAAGGATCTGAGATCCTCCCTGCTGAGGATTCTACCCTTGGAGGCCTGTTCTAGTCCTGTTTCTCCTGTTGCCATGTGGCCAGGACTGGGCTCCACTCCACTCAGCATCCCGTAGGATAGACCTTTCCTGTCAGTCTTCCAGGTTGCCTTTGGCTGGAAATCTTTTTCATTCTGTCGTTCTGTTGCTTCTGCTGATCTAGAACTTGTTGAGAGTCATTTTTTGCAGTTATTTTATGGGCTGTGGGTGAAGAGCTAGTGCATGTCTGTGTCTTTCTATTCCACCATCTTGGCTCTGCCGCCCTAGCACAGAGATTTTACTGATGCAAGATACAATGAAAAGAGATGAGAATCTCCGAATCTGCTAATACTTTTTTATCTGCAATAAATCCTTCATGTTTTGCTGTCATGGAAGGTATACCATATGTACATACACTCACTAAATTTACCAAATTCAATCCAAATTCATGACATTCATCTTGAAAATTGTTGAGGACATCTTCTCCCCATGTTCTGTTTGCAAGAGTGCCCAAAGAAAGCAACTCTGTAGCAAAGAAAATCTTCTGTTATGACTCAAATGACATATAAAATGTATGCCAAGTCAGTAATATCAGTTAATTCATCCAAAGTGATTGAATAATATATATATTTTCATTTTGAAGTACTGCATGAAGTTGCTCTGTTAACTTGAAGGCTAATTTATACTGCTGCTGAATTATAGTTCTCCTTCAAAGATGCAGTTGTTTGCACTTTGAAACGTTATTGGGTTCTAAGCATCCTACAACTTCTACAATGCATTCCTTCACAACTTCTACATCACTGAATGGCTTTTATTTTTTCCCTGAGTGTATAAACTACTTTCTAAGTCACTTTAGTGGCATTATTTCCAGGTGTTATCACTGCTTGAAAGAATTGTCTTTGCTTTTGCTTTTCATCTTTCGTTTCTGCAATACAGCCTTTCATGCTTTCCCCTCTAATTGAAAATATTTGTGGTCCTTGCAGGTGTTATAATGCTGATGAGCACTGAATTTCTTTAATGTTGATATTGTAGTATCACAAAGCAAGTAAATCATCTTATCTTTAGCAGAAATATGATAACATTGCAATCCCCAATCCTCGTTAAAAAACTCTATTTTCTTCCTTTAGTTTTCTTTTGGTCTTCTTTGACATGATGGGCTGTTAAGCAGACAGAATTAGATACTGTTAAGTAGAGCAACTATTTACAAATTGTACTTCAAACAGAAACACAATACACTGTTATCAAAAGCTGATAAGAGACCAGTGTACTAAACCTCCATAAATTCTTGCCAACCAGCCTCATGCAGTAATGGTGCCAGTCAGGCAGGGAAAATTAGAACTAAACAATGAGCATAACAGCCATCAATTTAGCCCATATGGCTTATTAATGTTCTAATTGTGCCAGTACATCTGAGAGGATTATGAAATTTATATGATTCTTTAGTATTTTAAATACGTTCATTTAAAAAACAAAATAAAAATATAAAAGATGAACAGAAACATATTAAGAAAAATAGAAAAGATTTGCTCTGTAAAATTTAGATTCATTCAAAAGAACACATTTAAGGACCTAGAAGGCTACATGTGACCTTAAGGTCACAGGTTCCCCACCCCTGATGAAAGTCTACATTGACTTTCTTGTTGTTCCTCCTACATGACACTCTATCTCATATTTCTGTGCCTTTGGCCTGGCAATCCCCATGCTATAGATTTAAAGTTGAAAATGGGACCGTAAAGGTCCTGTAGTCCAGTCCTATATTTTATATATCAGAAAATTATGGTTCAGAAAAGTTGTGCCTTGTGTAAAATCACATGGTGGTAAGTGGCAGAGCTCATATTTGGACATGGGTTCTCAAATTCAAATAGACAATCCCAAGGCATTTACTGTTGATTAATTATTAAAATTAAAATGGCAGCAAGGTAGCACAGTGGAGAGAGCACTGGACTCAGAACCAGGAAGACCTGAGTTTAAATCCAGTCTTAGAAACTTACTAACTGTGTGGCCTTAGGCAAGTCACTTAAACCTGTTTGTCTTGTTTTCTTCATCTGTAAAATGAGTTGGAGAAGGAAATGGTGAACCATTCTAGTATCTTTGCCAAGAAAATCCTAAATACAAAGAGTTGGACATGACTGAAATGACTGAACAGCAATAATTAAAAAGTTTGATTAGATAGAGCAGAATTTCCTCATAAGAAGTACTTCTTACTCATCTCTACCATGCATAATCAAAATTGTACAAGATTCCTTAAAAAATACAATAGAGACAATCTTGTTGGATGACTCTTTGATTATTAATATCAAGTGAGGCATGAAACAGGAAGGTATAAGTCATCAAAGGTGTCTCTGTAAATAACATTATACCGACCCCATCAAGCCCTTGAATAATGTAGATTGGCCCATGTTCACACAGCAAAAAAACAAGCCTATTGTCTATACCATTAGGTCTCAAACATTTTGGTCTCAGGACCCCTTCGCATCGTTAAAAATCATAGAGGACCCCAAAGAACTTTTGTTTATGTGGATTATAGCAATATATATTTACCATTTTAGAAGATAAAACTGACACATTAAAAAAATATGTATTAATTCATTTAAAATAATAATAATAAACTTTTATATGTCTACAAAATGAAAAATTAGTAAAAAGAATGGCATTGTCTTGCTTATTTTGCAGGTCTCTGATGTCTAGCTTAATAGAAGACAGTTGGATTTTTTTATCTGCTTCTACATTCAATCTACTATGTGCTATTTTAGTTGAAACATACGAAGAAAACCCCCTGTCACCACAGATACGTAGCTGAGAAAAGGAGAGTTATTTTATTAGGCAAATAACATTTTAATATTATCATGAAAATAATTTTGATCTTGCAGACCCCCAACAGGGTGTCAAGGACCTCCAGGGGTCCTTGGATTATACTTTAAGAATTGTTGGTCCATCCAGTGATATTAAATTAGATGGACAAATCATAACATTAATACCTGAGACTATATATATAGATGTGTGGCTACTAGCTATGTGATCTAAGCAAGTCATTTAACCTCTATTTGCCTTAGTTTCCTCATCTATAAAATGGGGAAAATAATAGTACCTACCTCCAAGGGTTGTTGTGAGGATCGAATGAGAAAATATTGTAATGTGCTTAGCACAGTCCTAGCACATAGTAAATGCTATTATTATATATGTACATTATTATTATTTTATATATGTATGTATACATGTATGCATAAGCGTACTGCATAGATACACACACACATACATGTCTGGAAGAGACACCACAAATAGATAATTATCTGGGCCTAGAACTGAACAGGAAGAAAAGGGGCAGTTTGGATTATCTTTGAGAAACATAAATTCAATTCAATGACCCCCAAGCTTCTCCCTGAAATAAAAGCCCTTTTTTTATTTAAAAAAAAAAAGCCACATTTTTCTTGGTATCTTTTCCTTTTTTATCACTTTCATGTTTTCATTTATAATATATTCTTCCCCTACCCAGCAAGTCATTGCTCATAACAAAAATTTTAGAGGGGAAATTAAGCAGTTCAGTGAAACCAGCTAAAACATCAACTAAATGCAAAACGTGGTACACACGACATTCTATACTCATTGTCTCCACTTCTGAAAACAAGTGAGGGAGATGTATTTTCTCAGTTCTTCTCTTTCTCTCTTTCTCTCTCTCTCTCTGAAGGACTTTATTTTTTTAAAAAAATTTTGAGCTCTTTTCTTTTTTAAAGTAATTATTATGAACTTAACAAACATTTCAATACATAAAGAACCACAAAGAGAATGAAATAAATATTAAACTGTCAATTCTGCATTTAACACAGTGCCAGCAAAATAGTTGTTTATGTCCCCTTTTGAACTTCTTTCATTTTCTTCTGTGTATTTCTTCCTTCTATATGTGTTCTTTTTTTCCCCATCTCTACTACTGCTCACAAATCCATTTTCTCCTCTCTCAAAGAAAAATCTTCCCAGGAGAACTCCTTGAAGGAATAATGGAATAATCTGTTTATTGTATTTATATCTCTAGTGCCTAGTACATTATTGGGGCCAGAGAAGTTGCTATACATGTTAGCTGATTGACTGAAAGTCAAGCAAAATAAATTGATACATGGAACATTTCTGAAACTGTGTGCCTTATTAGGCCTCTCTAGTTTATCATTTCTCCACTAAACAGAGTAGGAAGCATGCTTCAGCATCATCCTTCAAAAGTCATGATTGGTCTCTACAGTGATCAAAATTCTGGAGACATGCAAAGTTTTCTTCTTCTTTTTATACTAGTGCAGTCACCATGTAAACTGCTGTCCTGATTCTGCTTTATTTCACTATGAACCAGTTCATACAAATCTTCCCAAGTTTCTCTGTATTCATGTTCAACATTTCTAATGGCATAGTAATATTTCATCATATTTAAGATCAAAATATGTCAGCCATTCTCCAGTTGATGGGCACTTAGTTGTTTTTAGCTTTATAAATATGTTTAGAGGTAGTACTGTTGGGTCAATGATCATACACAGTTTAGTGATTTGGGGGGTGGTATAGTTCTAAGTTCTTTTCTAGGATGGTTAAACTAATTTACAACCCCCACTCACAATTTTGTAAATAATATTTTATTTTTGTCCCAATTACACATAAAGATAATTTTTAACATCTAATTTAAAAAAAATTTCTCCTTCCCTCCTCTAAGATGGTAAGCAAAATAGGTTATAGACATGCAATCATGTAAAATATACTTCCATACTAGTCATGTAAAGAAGAAATAGTCTCAAAGAAAAAAAAACTTGAAAAAATAAAGGGGAAAAATAGCATGCTTTGATCTGCATTCAGGCTCTGTAAACTTTTCCTCTGGATGTGGACAGCATTTTTCATCATGAGTCCTTTGGAATTATCTTAGATCATTGTATTGCTGAAAGTATCTAAGTAATTCACAATTGTCATCACATAATATTGTTATTACTGTGTACAATGTTCTCCTGGTTTTGCTTACTTCACTTTGCATCAGTTCGTGTCCTTCCAGGTTTTTTCTGAAATCAGTCTGTTTATCATTTCCTTTGTTATCATATAACACAACTTGTTCAGCCATTCCTCAACTGATGAACATCCCCTCAATTTTCAATTCTTTGTCACCACCAAAAGAACTTCTAGTAAATACTTTTGTGCACATTTGTACATATTCATGCTTTTTTAAAATGTATTTTTTATTTTATATATTAATTTTATTTATTTTTAGTGTTCTACAATCACTACCATATAACTTAGATTTTTTTCCCCATACTTATTCCCTACCTCCCTCCTCCCTGCCCAAGATAGCATACAATTCTATAAAGGATCTACACATGTATTCTTATTAAATACATTTTCACTACAGTCATGCTGTGTGGAAGAACTAAAATGAATGAGAGAAATCATGTAACAAACCAAAACATAATACACACACAAAAAATGATCTGCTACATTCTGCAATTGAATTCCATAGTTCTTTCTCTAGATGTGGAAGGCATTTTGCCTTAGAAGACCATTAGGAATTTTTTTTTAAGTCCTTACATTGCTACGAAGTTCCAAGCACCAGAAAAAACTCTCACACACTGTGGTCATTGCTGTGCACAGCGTTCTCCTGGTTCTGCTTCTTTTGCTCAGCATCAGATCATGTAAGTCTTTCCAGGCCTCTCTGAAGTCTTCTTGTTCATCATTTCTTATAGTGCAATAGTATTCTATTACATTCATATACCAGAATTTATTCAGTCATTCCCCAGTTGATGGGCATCCTTTTGATTTCCATCTTTTGGCTACTGCAAAGAGTATTACTATAAATATTTTTGTACATGTGCAACCCTTTCCCATTTTTATGATCTCTTGGGGATCCAGTCCTAGAAGTGGTATTGCTGGGTCAAAGGCTATGCACATATTTGTAGCCCTTTGGGCATAGTTCCAAACCACTCTCCAGAATGGTTGGATGAGCTCATAGCTCCACCAACAATGAATTAGTGTTTCAACTCTCTCACAGCCTCTTCAACACTTATCATCTTCCTGTTCTGTCATGTTTGCCAATCTGATTGGTGTGATGTGGTACCTCAGAGTTGTTTTGATTTGTATCTCTCTAATCAAAAGTGATTTAAAGCATTTTTTCATATGATTATAGATATCTTTAATTTCTTCCTCTAAAAATTGCCCGTTCATATCCTTTGACCATTTATCAATTGGGGAATGACTTGTATTGTTGTACATTTGACTCAGTTCTCTATATATTCCAGAAATGAGGTCTTTATCCCTGAGATTAGCTGTAAAAATTCTTTTCCAATATACTACTTCCCTCTGAATTTCGGTTGCATTGGGTTTGGTTGTGCAAAAACTTTTCAGTTTAATTTAATCAAAATTATCTGTCTTGTACTTCATAATGCTTTATATCTCTTCTTTAGGCAAAAATTCTTCCTTTCTCCATAACTCTGATAAATACACTATTCCTTGCTCCTCCAATTTGTCCATGGTATCAATCTTTATACCTAGATCATGTACCCATTTGGACTTTATTCTTGTGTACAGTGTCAGGCATTGGTGTATTCCACACTGTTATCCAGCTTTCCCAGCAATTTTTGTCGAATAGTGAGTTCTTATCCCACAAGCTGGGATCCTTGGGTTTATCAAACAAGAGATTGCTATATTCATTGCCTGCTGTGTCTTGAGTACCTAGCATATTCCACTTGTTTTTCCTTCTGTTTCTTAGACAGTACCAAGTGGTTTTGATAATTGCTGCTTTATAATACAATTTGAGATCTGGTAATGTTAGGCCATATTCCCTAACATTTTTTTCATTAGTCCCATTGATATTCTGGACCTTTTGTTCTTCCAGATGAATTTTGATATTATTTTATCCAGCTCTAGAAAATAATTATCTGATAGTTTAATTGGTATAGCACTAAATTAATTAATTAATGTAGAATTGTAATTTTATTATATTGGCTCGACCTACCCACAAGCAACTGATGTTTTTCCTCTTACTTAGATCTGACTTTATTTGCGTGAAAAGTGTCTTGTAATTATGTTCATATAGTCTCTGGGTTTGTTTTGGTCGATAAACTCCCAAATATTTTATATTGTCTACCCTAGCTTTAAATGGGAGTTCTCTTTCTATCTCTTGCTTTTGGACTTTTTTACTAATATATAGGAATGCAGATTTGTGTGGGTTAATTTTGTAACCTGCAACTTTGCCAAAGTTGTTTATTATTTCAAGTAGTTTTTTTACTTGAATCTCTGGGATTCTCTAA
Organism: Potorous gilbertii; assembly: GCA_028658325.1. Lineage (NCBI taxonomy): Eukaryota > Metazoa > Chordata > Mammalia > Diprotodontia > Potoroidae > Potorous > Potorous gilbertii. Next base: position 500,933,088 of record CM053770.1, read on the forward strand.
ATATATCATCATATCATCTGCAAAGAGTGATAACTTAGCGTGTTCTTTGTCTGTTCTTATTCCTTCAATTTCTTTATCTTGCCTAATTGCTACAGCTAACATTTCTAGTACCATATTGAATAATAGTGGCGATAATGGACATCTTTGTTTCACCCCTGATCTTACAGGAAATGTATCTAGCTTATCTCCATTGCATGCAATGCTTGTTGAAGGTTTTAGGTCGATACTGCTTATTATTTTATGGAAAGTTCCCTTTATTCTTATGTTCTCCAACGTTTTTAAAGGAATGGGTGTTGTATTTTGTCGAAAGGCTTTTCTGCATCTATTGAGATAATCATGTGGTTTCTATTAGTTTTGTTGTTATGCTTTTTTTTTTAAGAAAAAATCTCTTTGTGATACAAACCAAGTACTCCACCACAGTTTCTCCACTCTTCTTCAGGAAAAGGCCCACTTTTTAAAAATAATTAATTTGTTTGTTTTCAGTTTTCAAGAACGACTTCCATAAGTTTTAAATTTTCTCCCCCTCCTGTGATGGCAATCAAAAGAGAATCTTTTGCTGTTTTTGTTTTAGTATAATCAAGTGCCTCTGATTGAATCTTGCCTTTATCGATCAAGAGTCTTTACAAGGTAAAGTACAAAAACAAGAGTTTCTTTAACTAGAAAGAGTATATGTACTTGTATTGTTAATTATTTTAATGTGATTAAAGATCTTCCCCATCCAAAAATGGACCTGCCCAATAAAGGGAGTTTGATTAGGGAAGATCTGTGGAAAGGATCAAGCCTTTTGTTAATGAGGCACTGATTCTCAAGGGTTATGATGCCCTCTGACTCTAAAAAAGGTATAAATACTCTGAGTTGAGGTTTTACTTTGGGGTTTAGTTTTTGTTAAGAAGGTTTGCATGCTAGATGAGGACTCTGAGAAATTACTAAGGACCACCCTCCACTGGCTTGGAGAACCCAGATGTTGTGCTTCCCTCTCTGGTAACTATGGTCAGACAGTTTACCTGTCTATTGAGTTATGCTCAGGCTGAGGAAGCCATGTCTGTCGATTACTTTGAGGTTTACTGACTGGAAGTGTTTATTTGACCAAACGAAGACTCAAGGAAGCTGCTAAGGAGTCCCCTAGCTTTGAGAACCCAAATGTCATGCTTCTCTCTCTGATAATTATGATCAGACAATTGGGGCTCAATTGCCTATTGAATTCAGGCAGAGGAAGCCGTGTCTATTGATCTTTTGAGTTCTCTGTATTTTCTTTGAAGTTCAGGGTGCCAACTCTCCTGAATTAGGTGAATGATACATGTGCTTGATTTTGATTGTTAATCCCTTGAAAGTTGCTTTCCTTTTATGAATACAGATCTAAACTTGTGATAGCAGGCCTCCCTGTGTATTTGGGGGTGCTTACTGATACGTCACCCCTATCCTCTCTCCCAAGATGGCATGCAGTCTTATTTACATAGAAAACTCCATATATTTGGAACATATTCCCTCTAAATTAGCCTACCTTTCAGAATCTTTGTTCAGGTACCATCTCTTCCCTTTAAGTCTTCTCTTATCCTCCACCTAGCTGAAAATATTATCTCCTTCCTCAAATTTTCCTGGATCATTTTGTCCGAATTTTTTGCCTTTCCATCACTCCTTATAGTTATCCTTACACGTGCTATCTTGTGGAAGAAAAAATGGTAACAGTGCACTCTCCATTTCAGGCACAGGTCTGCCAGAAGTAATTTTTATGAACTTAACATTGATCTAAATTCTGGTATTGATATGCTCAAGCAAGAGATGTCTAAACTTGTAGAGTTACCTTGTATCCTTTGATATGTCTCTTTGTTTATGAAGCATAAAAGATACTGTTTGTTGTTGTTCAGTTGTATCTGACTCTGTCTTTTGGAAAAGATTCTGGAGTTTTTTGCCACTTCCTTCTCCAGATTATTTTACAGATGAGGAATGGAGGCAAACAGGGTTAAGTAATTTGTCCAAGGTCATACAGCTAACTGCCTATTACATATAAGACATGTTAGACACTGGCACTACAAAAACAAAACAATACCTGCTCTATGGTGCCATGCTACCAGAGCATCTTGAAGTATAAAGTTATTTCTGTATCTATGTAAGTGTGGAGTGCATATCTCTGCTACTGGTTGGTTAATTTATTTATTTTTACTTTACAACATTCACTTCCATAAGTTTTTGAATTTTAAATTTTCTCCACCACCCTCTTCTCTCCCTTCCCCAAGACATCATGAAATCTGATATAGGTTCTACATATACATTCATATTAAACATATTTTTCTTTGATTAGTTAATTTATTTTTTGTTTACAATCTGCTACTGGTTGGAAGCACTGTATCCTTTTGGTCCATCAACTCTGATAACATGGCTGACTGAAGGACAGCAAGGGGAAGGATTTTTTCTCCTTGTCCTCCTCCCAGGCTGACCCTCAAATCTACCAACAGTGTGAGCCTAGCTAGATATTCCAAGTGAAGTGGAAGACAGTGGCAAGAGATCAGATAATTGGGAAAAGAAATAACTAAGATTGTGTCTAGCAATGTGGAAGAGGGAGGAGACTTGTCCTAGCACAAAGTCCCAAATCAGAAACAGAGATTGGAGATATGAGTAAAACAGAAGAAGACATCAAACATTATAAAGAAATATTTTAAGTCAGGAGATGCCCAAAAGGTAAATCCAGAAGAGAATATAGTGTTTGTATTCTAATGAGGAAGAAGAAACAAATATTGTCTCAGAATTCTAATATCTTCAAGGGTCACAATGGGAGTTAAATATGACAAATACATGGCCAAATATGTGTGTACATTTATTTTGCTTATTTATGCCTATGTCTTACAGGGGAGAATTTTTTTAAAGGCACAGAAGGGAAGACAAGAACACAGATAAGCATGACTTTTTTGTAATTAACATCCTGAATTTATTACATTCTCTTAATTTTCTAAAAGTTGTATGCAATTGAGATTCACAGTTTAATATTCAGTGCTCTTCAGTTCTTTTTTACATAGGAAAATATTCATGTTTGTTGTTGTTTATCAAATTCAAAATAACAAAAATATTTAAAATTAACAAAAAAAATGGGAACTTTAGTGAAAGTGAGGGATAGCCTATGGAAAGTCATTTTCCTTTAGTATATTCATGATATAAAGAAAATATAAAGAAGGCCCCCTTCCATGTTGGGTGGATCCTCTCTGAAATTATGAGAGGATATAGACGAGAGTTGGCAGGCCTGGATGGTTTTATTTATGAAATCTATCACTAGACAGAATGCTCACATACTAATACTAAAGCAGTGGTTGGCAAAATATGGACAGCAGGAAGTCCTCCTTAAGAAGGTATGACTGCCAAGGGTCCCTCTTCCATCACTTATTAGTAACTTGTGGTCAAGGTGGTGGTGGAGAGGTGGGAGGAGAGAAGAGTTTTCTATAACTGGGGTGCAGGGTTTGAACTCAGTCCTCACTCCTTTCAGTGAAGGCAGGACGGCCTGCTCTCAAAGGTACATTTGCTGGGAGTCCTAGTCCCAGCCTGGTCAGTGACTACAGGCCTGAGGAAAGAAAGGAGTTCCTTTTCTTTCAGGCACAAGGTTCCATGATTTGGCCCTTGCATTCTCCAGAAAAGAGAGAGGAGTGGCAGTGAGGCCGCCTATTCTACCCTGTCTGCAGAGGTAGTGGAAACTGTCTGCCAGGAAACAGTCTCAGCTTTAGTTAGCAGCTCATGAACTAAAGAAAAGTACAAGTAGGGCCAATATGCTAGAGAAGCTGAGAGGAAATGAGATCAAGGTTGTTTAGGGAGGGGCAGGACTTTATCTTGGAAAGGGGAAGGACCATCTCTTTATCTGAGACAGGAATAAAAGAGATGATGGTGCCAAATGTCTTCAGTGATGTGAGGTGAGGGGGAAAGGAAAAGACAGAGCTTACAGTGCATGGCCCTAGCTTTCTCAGCTGAAATGGTAGGGGGAAAGGGATGCAATGGAAGGTTTGAGGAGAGATGAAATTTGGAACAGAAATGGAGGAGCATTTTAGGAAGGAGTAGAAGGATTGCTTAGCTACAGAAAGGACCCAGTAAAAATGTGTAATTGATCCAATAAGCATGGTTTCATTTTTTAGGATTTCTTTCAGTTCTATTCAGCAGCACGTGAATAAGAGAGAATGGCAGGAATAATCTAAAATTGAGATTATTGGCAATAGATCAAGGGGACGAGGTATTTGAGAATATAGGGTAATATAGAGTTAACTGAGTTAGGTCATGGTATCAATAAGTACTCCAATATACACAGGGGGACCTGCTACCACAGTTTCTTTGGTCTGCTTCTCTAAAAGGAATGTCAATCTTTGAGGGGTTAACAATCATTTTAATCAAGCACAGGTATCAGAGAAAATCAAAATTTCAGAGAAAATACAGAGAAATCAAAAGTCAACAGACATGCTTCCAAAATGTCTGACCATAAATGTATGTATCTAGAAACCAGAAAGGGAAACAGGAACATCTGAGTTTTTAAAGGGGGTTGGGGCCTCCTTAGCAGCGGCTTCCCAGAGTCTCTTCTGGCCAAAGAAACATTCCAAGACTGGAAATGTAAGCCCCAAAATAAAACCTCACCCTCAGGGTATTTATTTATATACTTTTTCGGAGCCAGAGGGCCTGACCCTCTGACCCAATGCCTTAGTAGAAAAAACAAAAGGTACTTGGGATCTTCCTATAAAACAACTCCCCTAATCAAGTGTCCCTCAATGGGCAGGCCCATCAACGTGTGGGGAGGATCTTCTTTAATCACATTCAGATAGAGACATTATACTTCTTGATGATACTAAAACAAAAACAGCAAAAGACCTTATTTGGTTGTCATCACCTCCCAGAAGGGTCAAGACAGGGAAAGAAACAGAGTATAGCCAGTAAGATACTGGGACAGTGAACTGAAAGAGAATAAAAGGTGGGAAGTAATAGGGGTCATAAAGCATAGGGAAAGATGAAATTATAAAAGACTATGATCAGAAAAAAAGTGACTTCTCCAGGTTTACACACATGAGTACATAGCAGAGGCAAGACTTGAACCCAGATTTTCTTGGCTTTCTATACCACTATACTGATAAGCCCAAGCCAAGATCTTTTCCTCTGTATTGTGAGGGCTTTTGTCCCATTAGTCTGAAGGGCCCCCAGAAAGTCTGGCCTTTGGCAGAGGGCTCCTTGGACTCCCCTTCCATTTCTCCCAGCCCAGATATTCCCTATCTGATCAAAATTTAGCATTCTCTTCCTTTGATCATAGCATCCTTTTGATGTTCCCAACTACTTAGCATTCTCTTGAAGTCTAAGTTGCCCAGCCTGGTTTGTGGATTGTCTGGACTACCAGCCACTCCCATCAGGCTCCTCTCTGGGGTTGATCTATTAAAATCATCCCTAGGATCCTGAGACAACCTGGTTACACCTAGGTGCTTCTCTGAGTCTTTTTATGTATTTAAGTTCCATCTTGCCTGCATCAGATTCAATCTAGCTCACTCTGTCTAGCTGAGATTCTGTCTGGCCCACTTGTGAATGCAAATGTTACAAATGCTTAGGCTCCTTAAGAGTCAACCCAAGATAGTGAATCTTTAATAAACTTTGTTTCTCTTTGTCTTTAAGAAGGCATGTGTCGAATTCATTCAGGCAGGACCAGCATGTAGGTATTTTGGAGTGTCCACCACCCCTAAACCTCGTCATTTTGGTTCCCTGACCAGGAAGAACAGCTAATCTCAAGTTCTGCCAAGACTGGAAGGTATGTAAGCCTCCCCCTCTCCCTGTCCTCTTCTCTCTCTCCAAGCCCTTGGAAGCAGATTTTCAGACCTGGCCTCAGGTCCTGTATTGGGCCAACTGTGAATTCCCTGCGTGCTAGGGAATTAGAGAAACGTCAATTATCAGGAAGTGTGTGCCCAACTCTCTGAATTCCCTGGGCACTAGAGAATTATGGAAACGTCAGTTATTGTTATCATTTTTTTTCTTTCCTCTTGTTTTTTTCAAGGCTTACTCCCATGTCCTCCTTTATGGAGTAAGGGACTTCCAGCCCCATACATGTAACGGGTCAATCCTCTTCAGTCCTCAACAATTTGCCTTTGGGTTGTCTTACAAAATTGGAAAAAAATTAGCTTCTCTAAAGAACTTAAAAAGAAAAAGTTGGTGCTCTTTTGTAACACAGTTTGGCCTCAGTATCACCTGGAGGATCATGAAGTATGGCCCATTTGGGGAACATTACAATGTAATACTCTTTTACAGTATCTCTACCCATGACCAACCCCTCCTTGGGAACTCTAGCTCAGGCCCCAGTTACAGGCCTTACTGAGGTACCTTCCCCTGCAGCCCCTCTCCCTGAGGCAACATCCATTCTGGCCATAGGCCCCGCTCCTGTGGCACTCTCTGGGGAATCTCCCCCTTTGACTGCCACTCTTTCTCAAGTACCAGCAGATCTTTTTCCTTGCCAGCCAGATCCCCTGGCCCTGCAGCCTAATCCAGTTCAGTAGGCATTCCCCAGCCCATCCCAAGGCCAGACTTTCTGGGGCCCTGCAGACAAATGTGACAAAAGTCCTCCTGATTCAAAGAGAAAAGATCTTGACTTGGACTTGTACCCCATCAATACCACTTTTGTCTGTTTCTAGGTTGTATACTCTCCAGGAGTAAACTCTAATAGAAGAGGCACCATTTTGTTTTTATAGTTTCATTGTCTAGGACATCAGTTGTCTTGGATATAGTAGAAATTCAGCAAGTTGCTTAAAACGTTTCCTCACTTTAACATTTATCTAGTGCTTCTTTACATTGACATAGATAACTCCATATACTTGGAATAAACTTCCTTTGAATTAGTCTGCCTTCCAGAATCTTAGTTTAGGTACCACTTCCTTCCATGTTTTCCCTTCCTCCACCTAGCTGAAGTATTCTCTCTTCCCTCAAATTTTCCTGGATTACTTTGTCTGAAATTTTCCTGTTGCCCTTACACTCAATACTTATCCTTGTACATACTATCTTATTGAAAAATAAATTGTAGCACTGCATCCTCCATTTCAGGAATAGGTCTGTCAGAAACAACTTTTATGAATTTAACATTCATCTAAATTCTAGCATTGATCTACTCAAGATACAGATGTACAAATGGCAGAGTTGCCTCATGCTCTTGGATATTCCTCTAACGCAAGACATTTGCAATAATAGTGTCAATTTATCCTGTATGTATCTAAAACGAACTCAATTGTTTGCATATTACCTCCCAGTTTAGACGACTAGCTCCTTGAGGGTAGGGGTTGTTTTAGCCTTTCTTAGTACTGATTATTTAGTATATCTTAATTTCTTAGTACTTAGCTCAGTGCCTTGACTTGACTGTCTATGGGAATCTTGAACAAAGGAAACCCAGTTTGGAGTTAATGTTCTACTTCAGCTACAATTATCCCTTTGATGTCACAGGTCAGTAGTGATGATCCCTTGATCTGAAAAATCCCTGTAAAATTTTTGGCTCTCCTTTTGTACCAGAAAAGAAGCCTGAACTATTAAAAGATAAACTGTATTGATATTATACAATACTATACATATATACATATGCATTTCTGAATTTCTAAACTTTTTCCGTGATTTGTGAGGGCCTTTGTGCGTTATCTATGGCTTCCACAAAACTCCTCTGAAGTTTCCATTCAATTTCTTAGGCCAATCCAAAATACATCAAAACCCCGATAGGGAAAGTTGAGATAACTGTAATTAGGTTTTAACACAACACTCACACAATCTTTCCTGAGCCTAACCAAGAATCACTGTCCACAAACCACACATCTCTCCCAGATCCCTTCCCTGGAGGGCTCGCCTGAAGTAATCAAAGCAACAGCCTGATCTCTTCCAAATAATAGAATCATTAAATGTGTCAAAACTTTAATAAAGGGAAGTCAATGATTTTAACTTTTACCATCATTTGATCCATGGTTTATGTTCTTTCTTTTATGTTGCTGTTGTTGACTTATTTCAGTAAAGGTTTCTTGTTTTGTTTTGTTTTGAAACATGTGAAAAGTTTATCATTGTTACTTTAAAATAATTTTTAAAATAAAAAGTAAAATAATTACAATAAAAATAATTCATTAAAATAAAATAATGTTTTGTAAACATGTAAAAGGTTTATTACTGTTGTTTTAAAACAATAATAAAATTTTAAATAATTAAAATATATTAGTTTTATTTTCTAATATGATAAATACCTATTCATACAACCCACATAAGCAAAAGTTCTTTGGGCTCAATAACTTTTAAGAGTCACAAGAAGTTCTGAGACCAAAAACTTTGAAAATCACGGATCTTTTAGTTGTTCAGTGGTTTTTCAGTCATGTCTGATTTCTCAAGACCCCATTTGGGGTTTTCTTAGCAAATATACTGGAATGGTTTGCCATTTCCTTCTCCAGCTCATTTTATAGATGAGGAACTGAGTCACACAGCTAGTTAGTGTCAGATTTTAACTCAAGAAGATGAGACTTTTAAAAAAAAATTTAAACAAAACATTTACTAAAAAGGCAAGATAAGAACAATAATTATACAATATTCTACCCATAAGCCTGGTGCATGCTCTCTCACCAACACACACAATGACTGTGGGTTACTGAACCATATGTCTAGTAGGGAAAACATTTGACAAGGGCATTTTGAAATTTGGGGACTTTTTCTTATTTGAAGATTATCTTTATAAAGTTCCCAGATGGATGTGGCATTTGTGTTGACTTTTCTACTAGGAAGGCCAATCCTCTGCTGGGTCAGTCTTCTTCACTGCTAAGCTTTCTCAGCAAAGGGAGAGAAAGAGATCCTTCACAAAGGATTATAGAAATTTCTAAGGTTCTGTTCCCTTGGCTGGGTTCTAGGGGATTTCCATTTCTTTGGAAACTGCTAATAGTCCAGAGGGGTATTTCTTCTCTTCCACATAACTCTGAGGTCTTTTCTTCAGCCAGCTGTTCCTCTTCCTCAGCACTGTCCTTAGAGTAAGAATCTTCATTTTAGCTTATGATTATTAATTAATACGATACCAAATCCACATCTTTGCTGACTAAGCTATAAGCAGGTAATGTCCAACAATTACAAAACTCCAGAGGTTCAGGGTTGCTCACTTACTAAGTCCAATTTTTTTCCTAGCAGTCATATTAAAGTGAGCATCTAGAAAACAAAGCATCAAGATCAGTTTTTGCCCTGGATAAATATACGCACATGTTACACACACGCATGTGCACACACGTGTACCATGCAGTGTAATACACACACATGCACACACATATGTGTACATGCAAAAATGCACTGCATGCAGGTACACACAAACATGCATGAAATGCATTTACTTATGTGCACACACGCATGCATGCATACACACATGAACACACATACACATAGCCCACACAAATATATACAGTGTACATGCATGTACATGCACACACTACACAAAGACAATGCATATGCACTTGCACGGTACACGCACAGGCATGTGTATGTGCACACATGCACACATACATGCATACAATCCACCACACAATGCATTATGTATACATGTGTGTCGTGCGCACACATGCATGTGCACACATGGACATGCAAACACAACATATATGCATCACATGCATGTGTGCATGATCTATGCAGTCAGTGTGCACACATGCACAACGCATATAGTACAAGCACATGCATGTACATGCATGCAATGTATAGTGTAATGCATGTACATATTGTGATACACGATGCACACGCAAATGCATGTACATGCATGCGCACACAAATGTGTGTGCGTATGTGCACGTGTGACACATGCATACATATAAATGCATGAGATGACCTTGACTCTTACTGTCATACTAGAAACTGATCAAAGAAAGATGAAAAGGTCCTGAAAGCACAAAATATTTACAGCAGCTCTCCTTTTGTAGTGGCAAAGAACTGGAAACTTAAGGGGTGCCAGTGAATTGAGAAATAGCTTAATAAAGACTGGTACATCAATGTCATAGAATACTATTGTGCTGTTAAGTAATCAAAAGATGGTTTCAGAGAAATCTGGAAAGACTTGTAAGAAATAATTCAGGGATCAAAACAAGGAGAACAATTATGCTATGGTATCAACATTGAAAAATGAACAATTTGTAAAAGAACTCTGCTCTGCATTCGTGAGCAGCCACAGTTCCAGAGGACTGATGATGAGGAACGCTACCTATCTCCAGTCAGAGGTGATAATGAGACACGCATCTTCAGTCATGGCTCATAGGGACATTTGTTTTGCTTGGTTATGCTCATTTTGTCACAGTTTTGGTTTTCTTTTCTTTCCACTAATGAGTTGGGCAAGTGGGGGTATGTAACAGCAAGGTTTGGAGCTGTTTTCCAGGCTCAGGCTAGATTGTGAGCACCTGAGGGTTCAGTCCCCTTCGAGCCCCGATGGCTCCAGGTGTGCTGAATCATGTCGGTTTCATGCCTGCTGACTCTGAGCCAATCAGGAGCCGAGTCTTCGTTATATGTGGTGGGAAGTTGATATTTGACTTTGGGGATGTATAAGAAGTATCTTGTGATTACCTGGTTGACGCTCTGGGTGTTTGTATGTTCAGACCCCCGACCGCTGGGATGTAAAGGGGTGTCTGTAGTTTGCGTGGCAATACTGCTTTGATTCAGGCAGTCTGCTTATGTTTTTCTGTCTGTTGAACCTCATTAAAGTGATTGCTGATCCCTCAAAAGCTGCCTTTTCTTTGATAAATGGAGATTTCAGGAGAACGAAATAAATGTTAATTTCCAAGAAAGTTGCTGCTCAGTGATGTCTGGCTGGGGGCTGCTTTGGAGCACATGCGTGTGCCAGCGCTTTTGCGCCTCCTTCGGTGTCCTTTACCGTCAGAGAAGCGGGTGTTCCAAGCACTTAGCACCTTTAGGGGCCGCTCTCCTCCCGGTCCTCCTCATCAGGAAATGGAGAGCTCCCTGAGGGCAGGTCCTGTCTCCGTCTCGCTGCAGCCTAGCCTAGCTCTGCGCCAGGCTCGTGCTCGCGGTGCCTCGTTAACGCTCACTGCTCGGTCGGCTCCTAGGCCGTCAGACTCGGGGCTCCCAGCGGGCGCTGCCCCGGCCGGGGCCAAGGGGCGCGTCCAGCCTTGCCGGGGCCCCTCCCATCATCCCTCCGCGGAACCTCGGCGGACTTCGGGACCGTGGGCAGCCCCTGAGGCCGAGGGACGCTTCCAACTCTCCTCCCCGCGCCCCGCCCTCAGCCTTTCCCCCCGGCATTGGCTCCGCGCGGGCTGGGCCGGCCGGGCGGGGCCTTCGCGATCCGGCGGCGTCTGGTCTTCCTCGGCCACCGTAGCGCTCCCGGGCGCCCCCGGCCGCCGGGGCTCGGGCTTCCGGGAGGACCTCGGGAAGCGGGGCCGGCCGGGCAGGGCCCGGGCTCCGCGGCCACCATGGGCAACCTGTTCAGCCGCAAGAAGCAAAGCCGGATCACGGAACAGGACAAGGCCATCCTGGTGAGGGGCCTGGGCGGCGGCGGGGCCTGCGCTGGGGGCCGGAGCCCGGGGTGGGAGCTGCCGAGCCGGGGTCCCCTGGCGCCGGGCGCCCTCGGGGTCCTGTTCTGCCGAGAGACGCACGTTAGCGGGGCTCGCATGCGGGCGCCGGGGGGCCTGGGCGTGCGGATCTCGGCTGGAGTCAGGGAGGGCCGGGCCCCTTGGCCTTTCCGCCCCCATCTCCATCTTCCTCCTGACACCCCTCCCCGGCCGTCCGGCGGGTCCGGGGGCCGTCTGGGTCCCGAGGGGATGCCCTCGGCTCCGCGCACGCCCCGCGGTCATGGTCGGCGCCCTTGCTGGCCGAGGGACCGCGGCGCCAGCTCACCTGCGGAGGTGCGGTCACCCCTGTCCACGGCGGAAGGAAGTTACTCCTTCATTGGTTTCACCCCCTTTGGAGCCCGGGAAGCCCTTCTCCTCTTTACTGCTAGACTGCGGGCATAATAACTGGCGGCGTTGGCATCGCGATTTAAGATTCCCAAAGTTCTCTGTGTAATTATCCGGAAATTGGAGTTTTCCCTGACCCACCCGTGCCCTCATGCCTCGTGCTTCTACCCTCCGCAGAGCACCGAGCCTAGTGGCCTGGCGCCTGTTAGGGGCTTAATAGAATGTGTACCGAGTTCTTTGAACGTTTATGGTGTCTCAAGATTCGTTCCAGACTTGGTGGTTTTTTTCTCTCTTTTTCTCAAAAAGGACCCTGACATCAGGGAGGTGATGCTGTGACATGTAAGTGAATTGGATTTAAGTGAGGGAGGGCAGGGGGCACTAGCCTCACCCTCTCCTCTGGAGCCATCTGGGTCCAGGGGCAAAATATAGATCTTGGTAACTGGATGCCGTGGGAGTCCTTAGCCTTTTTAAGCTAAGGTCTTTACCAGGTCTCGGTTTGACCAAGGCGATGCCCATTCGGTGGTTAAGGCTAAGTAAGAAATGAGATAGAGAGTGGCCTCTTACCTGCTCAAAAAAAAAAAATCTGTTTGGGAGGGAAGGCGCTCAAGGATTTCTGGCCAAAACAGGAACATTACTATTTACATTCACTCTGATCCTATCTGACCCCAAGAAATGATCATGTGAGGCTTGGGCTGGGACCTGCTTATTATTGATCAGTTTATGGGAACCACACTGATTTTTGTATGTGAGCTATTTTCATTAAGAAAAGAAATCTAGACCATAAAACCATAAATATGGCTCCTGAGTAGAAAGTGAAGCTAGTGTCTTTCATTCATTTGCAATTCATGGCATCACCTCCCTGATGTCATGGTCCTCTTAGAGAACTAAGGGATAACAGCCTCTGTGACTTGTAGTATAAGATACCCCATTGGAGGCTCAAGTGGAACTGGCCAGTTGGGCTACACAACTCCTTCCATTTTTCCTTCCTTCCTTCCTTCCTTCCTTCCTTCCTTCCTTCCACCCTCCCTCCACATAAGGTATCATTCTCTTACTTGCCATTGCTTTGCCCAAAGGAATATAAATTTTGATTCAGACTGAGAATTGACTGTTGAATGAATGGGTATTATAGCTCAAATACACTCATGTTTTCCTTCCTCTTTTCTAAAAGGAGAGCCCCCCTGTTTTTAAATCTGTTAGGGACAGAGCCTGATGACTTCGAACAGCCTTCCTTCACTTAAATCTACTTCACTTGGATGTCATAGCATCACCTCCCTGATATCATGGTCCTCTTTGAGAAGGAAAGACAAACCAACTCTGGAACTGATCCTATTGAGACACCATATATGTTTATCAAAGTCAGTATACATTTATTAAGTACCTAATATGTGCTGGTGTATTCAAAAAAGAGAAAGGATTAATTAGAAAGGTGGGTTGGTGGGCTTTCCCAGATCCTTCTGAATTCATGACTGAGCACATACTAGGGCACTCAAAAAATGTTTGTTCTTAATCATGATTATAGATTCATGTGCCTCTTAAAGGGGAAACTTCTTCTGGAGGTACTTAAGGCTTTTGTCTAAAATAATCCAACCAAGCAGATTATGGGGATAGTTGGAATTTAGTTCTTCATTGTTTTCACTTTTGGCTTTTTTGAGTCTGGAGATTTTTTGGTGGGACGTTGGTTGGTGGAGTTGGTGTGGGACTTAAGGTTTATGTCTTAAGTAACACAAAGTTGTTTCTCAAGTGCTGTCAATTTGCCCCAAGGCTTTTATTCTTTGTCCTTTTGAAGACAACCCCTTTTGGTAATTGGGAAAAGCACCTCAAGAAGCTTAATCCTCCTGAAAGTCATTCTTTTTTTTGCTTTTTTAATAATACCACCAAGATTTCTTCCCTGAATTGTGCCTTTCCTTTGTCAGAGAATTACTTCTAGTGTATTTTGTAGAGGAGCACAAACTTGCCATCTTTCTTTTAAAAGGAAAAGGCAACAAGCATTTGCCATTGTGTCTCACTCTGCTGTCACCCTTTTTGGGGTTTTCTTGGCAGAGATATTGGAGTGGTTTACCATCTCCTTCTCCAGCTCATTTTACAGATGAGGAACTGAGGTAACCAGGCTTAAGTGACTTGTCTAGGGTCACAAAGCTAGTGTCTGAGGACAGATTTGAACTCATGAACAGGAGTCTTTTTACTCCAGCCCTGGCATTGTATCCACAGTGCCACCTAGCTGGCCTTTTGTTAAATGCCTACTAAGGCACTGTTAAACACTTTACAAATATTATCTCATTTGATCTTTAGACTTCTTCCTCTCCCCACGACCATGTATAATCCCAGACTAAAAGAACAGATTATCATCATCTAATATTTCTTTGAAATATGAGCCATGAAAACTGTATATCCCAGCATGTGGAATGGTAGAGTAACCCTTGCTCAGAAATGATTTTAAGAACTGTTATTTTCACAGAGGAAGAACTATGGTTATACTTAACAATCCCCTAATATTTGAATCATAATTTAAATAGACCAGGAGTTAGCTCTCTTTCAGAAGTAATATGCTCAACTGATATGCCCTTTCTCAAGATAGGGAGAAGAGACGGAGGCTAAATTGATTCTTTTGAATGGGATGTAAGCATGTATCACCTGGAGCAGCAGGGCAGTGTCCAGGGAAAGAGAGGTGGTAGTAGTGACTGGCCCATATGCCACTGAAAATTTACCCATTTGCCATCTTTGGCATGGGTTATAGATTTCTGCCACAGAGTCCAAAGCCACTTACATAATTGCTTGTCCAAAGGGTGACAACTTTAACATTGATCAATGTACATTTATCACTGCATGAGTGTATATCTCAGGGTATGTGGGTCAGTATTGCTATTTTGTCTTCCAAAGCATGGATTCCCTGAGGTTAGTGATCACATCCATGTGATTTGGTCTGTACATACTATGTTCCTTGATAAAGATGATGACCTGGAGGTTGATTGTGTTGTCACAAGCGTTTTGGCTTGATAGTGCATCAATCCAAACCTTTAGCAAGATGCAGTTTTCTTTTGTTTCTGATAGCAATTGAAACAACAGCGGGATAAGTTGAAGCAGTACCAGAAGCGGATCACCCAGCAACTGGAGAGGGAAAGGGAATTTGCCAGGCAACTTCTTCGTGATGGAAAGAAAGAGTAAGTGAGAGGACTAGAGAGAACCACTTGCTTCTGGCCAACGTTAGACCTGGAAAAATCTGGGATGGAAAAACTCAATTCATAACATAGAATTCTCTAGGTATTTCTTCTCTGATCTTTCTAAATGTCTGCTCACTAAGTCTGCATATGTTCCCTCCTCCCTAACCAGGGCTCCCCAAGGAGCCTGTGTTCTGTTTAGGGATGCGGGCGTCCCTTTTATCAGGTTTGTGCTCAAGGGGGCCTGCTTGTGTTAGTAATTGACAGGCACTGAGTGATTATGTTATGATTCTTTTGTTGCTTCCATCTGTGTCACTTTGTCTGCTGTTGGGTTTTCTTGTGCAGAAGAGCAAAGTTACTGCTTAAGAAGAAGCGTTACCAGGAACAGCTCTTGGATAAGACAGAAAACCAAATCACAAATCTGGAAACTATGGTATGTATGTAGAGGTCCCCATAGCCCAGAGTGGTGGATATGCCATTGAACCATAGGCTGTTTGGATAACATTAGACAAAAGTGCTTTTGTAACAAATAAAATCCTTTGCCAGGGCATGTTTTAACCTGGCTTATTAATGAAGCAGTTGCAGCTGAAGGGCCCAGACTGGGACATTGAGACAGTTGTCTTGAGAAAAATTAAAATAGATATGCCCTTTTCTAGAGTCTGTAATTAAGCTAGGGGAGAGTTAGAAAAGATTGGACTGGTTCCTGTGCCAGCTTAGAGTCTTGTCATGGAGAAAAGAGAGTCATGGACGTATGCAGGTGAGAGTTAACATTCAGTAGAGACCTGAGTTGTATGGAGAAGCAGTTTCTTGCTGAGTAGGAGGTCCTAGATTTGAACTCCACCCCATCTTCCTCCTAGAGACAGAAGGACTCTGACTTTTATCTCAAGAATATTGAAGGAAAGAGAAGCTGTACATAACTGCTGGAGCATTTCTAAAATGTGGGCTTTGTGACAAAATTTTATTGTTGTTACTCTAGGCAGCCCTTCAGCAGGGAATTTACCTTGGGACCAGGAAAGGCTAGGTTCAAGTTCTGCCTCCAATTCTGGCTGTGTGACTCTGGGGAAGTCACTTTACCTCTTCCATACTCCAGGCCAGGGGGTCAAATGTATGTGACCCACAGCACTCCTCAGGGCTGCCCAAACCAGATATTTAACAAAATGAATAAAAATACAATAAAATGTAAAGGATGTTACATTTTAAAACTAAGTCAATATGTAGCCAACAGGAATCCTTATGTGTGGATTAGTGGCCCCCATTTCTATTTGACTTTGACAGTACTGCTCTAGACAAATTTCTCAGCCTGTAAATTGAAGAAGTCATTTGGCAGAAGTATTTTTCTCATCTAGGAGTTCCCTTTATTAATGAAAACATGAGCCAGGGCCAATCTCAGTTATTCTTACTGTACTTTTTCAGTTATCACTGCCCATGGGAATAGGGATTGTTGAAGTCCATGTCTAATCCTCTACATTTTCACCAGCCCTTTCATGAGAAGCAGCATAAACTACTTGAGTTTAGCCTCTGCTGTTTTCCTCTATGTGCATTCTGATGAAGGCTAAGGAGAAGTGAATTGTTTAAAGTCTTATTTAGTTTGTGAGGGGTTATGCACTCTGATATTAGCCCTTAGAATAGACATGGAGTGCTTAATTATGTGAAAGTAATAAAATAAAATTAGTTCCTATTTGGGAAGTGAGGAGGAGAATGGTTTGGCTGTAGAATGTCTCTTGAAGAAGGTGGGATTTGGTTATTTTTTTTTCCTCCAGGTTCAGAATATTGAGTTTACCCAGATTGAAATGAAAGTGATTGAAGGCCTGAAGTTTGGAAATGAGTGTCTGAATAAAATGCATCAGGTAGGTCAAAGACATGAAGGGTGTTGCTGAGAAGGAGCAACAAAGAATGAGGCAAATAGAGGCTTGTAAAACAAAAGGTAGCTCCGGGAAGCATTATTGAGCATCTACAGAGCATAGAGCCTTGCATTGATTACTGTAGAAAAGTACAAAGTAAGTAGAAGACATGATCTCTTCAATTGAGCTAAGTTTTCTTCTTAACAACAGTTACCAAGCAACCTATCAACAAGTGTAAAACAATGCAAACTAAATCCATAAGTGCCAAAGACATGCAGAATAAAATGTAACTAGTTTTAAAATTAATTGGAGAATACTTGGTATAAAACATGAGTTTTAAGCTAGGTCTTGAAGAGAGCAATGGTTGAGTTGATTCCAAGGAGAGGATTAAGGGTGGGAGGATTCATAATAAATCCTACCACTCCCCTTTTGACCATCAA
Source organism: Potorous gilbertii (assembly GCA_028658325.1). NCBI lineage: Eukaryota > Metazoa > Chordata > Mammalia > Diprotodontia > Potoroidae > Potorous > Potorous gilbertii. The sequence continues at coordinate 500,950,394 of CM053770.1, forward strand.
AAAAAATGCCCCCTTGTGGCTTAGGGATATGGAGATGGGAAAGTAGAAACATCTGCTGTGAGATTTTTTTTTTAAATGAATCTGCAAGACTTCCGTTGGATTTATATACATTGTTATATACTACCTCTGATAAAATCTTCTTAAGGAGCCAGTAACATTTTATGTTTTGTTCAACACCAGTGAAAGCAGTAACACAGGGAATCCCAAGTGTAATTTCCTTACATTCTAGCTCAGCTTTCTTTTAGGCCTGAGAAAACCAGGCCTGTCCTAATCTGCATTTCTTATTGGCCAGCAGAATTCATAGTTATTTTTAACCAGGTACCAAAGTGCTAGCAGCATGGTACAAACACTGGGCTACGCCACAATGGACTGAGGGATTTGGGACAGTGACTTCATCTTTCTAGGCCTCACCTTTTTAGGGATTAGACTAGGTGAGTGCTAAGATCCCTTCAAGGTGTAAACATTTTATGTTATGCTGTTAGGTCATGTCCATAGAAGAAGTGGAAAGGATAATGGATGAAACTCGGGATGCTGTGGAGTACCAGAAGGTATGATTCTGGATGTGTGTTGTGTCTTGATCTCTTCCAAATAGCAGTTGCTTACCTTGTGATGTAAATCAACAGTCTTCAAGGATATAGTACTTTTATATTGGTTTTGTTGATGTACTTCCTTGATGAGTGAAGTCTTGGGGTGGCAAGAAACAGTTTTATACCTGACCTTTCTACCCTTTTACCTTGCTCCTGGCTTCACCTGTAAGGAGCAGGGCCAGTGTGTTAGTTATTGTGGTTTTTCTCTTTGCAGCAAATAGATGATCTCTTGGCTGGAAGTTTTACTCAAGAAGATGAAGATGCTATCTTAGAGGAACTGGAAGCGATTACTCAGGTAACATTTGAGTTGACTGCTTTCCTTTATTTAAAGAAAAAGATTGTGAAAATCCTAGACCCCTGCTAATCCAGATGTTACATACATGGATTATGAGTTAAGATCTATTTTCCCAACTAATTTTCCTTACCATTTAAATCAGTATAAATGTTAAAAAAGAGTTTGTATCTCCTGAACACACACACTGATTATGTAGCGAGATAAAGAGTCCTGGAAATATCTTGAAAGACAGGCTGGGATAGAATTTTTTTTTTTTTTACACAAGTGGAACACATGAATAATTGAGAATTTGAACATCGTTTTTCCTGGAAATAGAGGATTATTTTCCTTGTCTTTCTCTGTACCTTTTCTCTACCCTCAACAGACAGTGGTGTGAGGTTTTTTGACATTTTTTTTTCTGTTCTATGGTTCTGTGCATGCATGAGTGAGCACCTCCATCCACAAGAGATCTTTATAAGGAATCAGCCCAGGCCTTTCCCACTTGTTCTCACTTCCAGAGCTCTCTATTTACTCTTCAGGGTCTGTATTTAGTCCCTTAGATCAGGGATTCCCAATTTTTCTGGGCAGCTATCCTAGTTTGCCAAACTGTAGCTTAGCTAGTGCCTGCTGCTACAGAACCGGGGTCTTAAGGCTGGTTTAGTAGACGACACCCCCCACTCCCAGTCATACCAGTGAAAAGCCCCAGTGTCATAGGGGCTTATCCTGGAAGCTTATTGAGATAATAGAAAGGGAAAAGTATGGGTATGAGCTGCTAAAAGAAGAAGGCAGGAACACAAACAACTATGTTTAATCAGTTGATAGGAATTTACTAGGTGCTTGCCGTATTCTAGAGAGTGTACTAAGCCTGGGGATAAAGAGACAAAAGCAAAACAATTTTTGCCATCAAGGAGCTTATATTCTAGTGGAAGTGGAGAGGGGAGAAATAGCATGTACATGCAGGTATATGCATGACATATACAAGCCAAATACTAGGCAGTAATGAAAGCACTAGCAGCTAAGGGAATCAGGAAAATACCTTAAAGAGAAGGTGGTGTAAGTCTGAGTTTTGAAGGGAATTAGGGATTCCAGAGACAGAAGCGTGAGTGGCCAGCATTCCAGGCATGAGGACAGCCAGTGCAGTCACGAGACTGGGTGAAATGTCATGTACAGAATAGTCAGTCAATAGAGCTTGAATTTAGTAAGCAGCCAGGATCTGTGTGTGAAAAGTTCGGTTGTAAAAAGAAGTGATCCTGGATGTAATAGAGGAGTCACTGGAGTTTGAGTAGAGGGGTGACATGACACGGTCTGACCTACACTCAAGGCAAATCATTTTGGAGACTGCATGGAGGTGGATTGGAGCAGGAAGAGGTATAAGCTAGGAAGATGAGTTGGGAGACTGTTGCAGTCATTCGGTGGAGATGTGATGAGAGCTTGAACTGGAGTAGTGGCTGGGGGGTGTAGAGAGAAAGATTGTAGGTCAGGGACAAGATTTGGCAGTTAATATGCCTTATATGGGGTGAGGGACATTGAGAAGTTGTGAACTTGTGTGACTAGAAGGTTGGTGTTGGAGGGTATAGTAGGGATAGGGATGTTAGGAAGAAGAGGGTAAGTTTGGTACGGAAGATAGAGTTCTGTTTTAAACATACTCAATTTGTGATGTTGATGGGACATTCAGTTTGAAGTATCCAATAGGACCTGTCGACTCCAAAAGTATGTTTCCTGTGATGTAGTGGAGACATGATAGACTGTAGGTACAGAATGAGAAAATACATTTTCAGACATGACCAATACAGTACAAATATTTTTCTTGACTCAGCTTTTGTGTTATAAAGCCATATAAAGCTTTTTGATGGGAGATGGGAGGGAGAAGGTGATAGTGATACAAAAAAGTCAATAAAATACATAATAAAAACCAAAAGTCAGGTCACAAAGGGTGATACTAAAGTTGATGTGTATTTAAAAAGCAACATGCTGTGTTTCATATGCACTCTTTTGTGTATGAAAATGTTCATATTCATTGACAACTGTTAAACGTTGTTTAAAAAATTAAATATTTTTTATTATTAGGCAGTTGATGCTCAGGTGAGAAAGTAGGACTGGGCATAAAGAGAACCAGAGGATTCTAGAGCCCAATGAAATTGTCTTGTGAAAACCAGTTGTTACATTTTTATTGTGAGCATTCATCTCTCAAATCAGGGCTTAATTAATTGTTTTGTTGATTGCCTACACTTAAAAAGTGGAAAAAATATAAATACAGATTAAACTTAAAATTTTGTCCTTCATTTTTGGAGGGCAGATTTAAAAAATTTATCAGCATACCTTTTGTGGGAACTGATAAGAAAGTACAGGAAGCAGAGAAGAGAGCCCAGGATAGAGTTTTGGGGTACATCCACAGTTTGTGGAAATGAAATGGATGATGAGACCTTTCAGGCAAAGGAACGTGAAAAGGCAGTCAGGCAGAGAGGACATGTCTTACAACCCCAGGAGGAAAGAGGGGTTAGCAGTATCAGAGGCTACAGAGAAATCAAGAAGGATCGTGGTGGAGAGAAGACTGTTTGATTAAGAGATTACTGGTCATTTTGGAGAAAGCATTTTCAGTTGAATAATGAGGACAGAAGCCAGATTGCAGAGGTTCAGAAGAAAATTAGACAGTATAGAGGCCAGGAGTGAAGATAGAGATTGATGGTTTGAGAGGGAGGTGAAATTGGGGACAGTTTGCTGGGGAAGACGGGGGGAATGAGATCAGAGGTGCTCATGGAGGAGTTGGCCTGGATGAGGAGAAGGGCCACCTCTTTATTAGACCTTGGAGCAAAGGGGGTAGTACTGGGAGATTTAATTAAGGGATTTTGAAATGCACGAGAGCTTTTGATGAATAGCTGGTGTATGGCTGCTAAAAGATACCAAAGGATAGAATCAAAATGGTTAGAATTAAAAGGGAACTTAAGATAATAGTTTACATTAATAATAGTTAACATTTTCTGTAAAATGCAAGTGTTATCCCCATTTTGCAGGTGAGGAAACTGAGACACACACAAAGAAAGATTAATTGACTGGTTCTTGATCACATGGCTGGTATGTGTCAAAGCCAACATTTTGACCCAGAGCTTTTGATGTCCAAGTCTGATGTTCTTCCCACAATGCTATGATCTAGTCAGATCTCATTTTACAAAGGAGAAAATAGGTTTAAATGAGTTCTCCCAGGTCATAGCTAATAACTAGTCAAGTCAAGAATCTGTGTCTCCTGACTTCTAGTCTAGAGATTTTCCCATCATACCATGCTGCCTTTCTAGTATTATTTTGATGAAATACCATTCAGTTCCTTTCCTTCTCTCTTCAGAGCCTAGGTGCTCACAAATAGTGACTTTGACTTGACTTGAATTGATATGACATGAGGGCTGGGGCACAGAGGCACAGTAGACCCTCCTCAGAACCAGGACCTATTGAAACTGATCATTCTGAATCTAACTCTGTTGCAAGGGCTTTGATGTGAGATACTTAGAAATTTGTTTTTAAAAATACTTTGATAACCATACTTCAATAATTGGTTTCCTTAGTAATCTGATGTATTTCATTTTATGTATTCAACAACATTATTCTGAGGAAAGGTCCACAGATTTCACCATGTGCTTCCAAATAACTAATAATAATAGCTAACATTTACATAGCACTTAGAATGTGCCAGGTTTTAAAATACTAAGAGCTTTACACTTATTATCCTATTCAGTCTGACACCAACCCTGCAAGGTAGGTGCTATTATTCCCCATTTTACAGATGGGGAAACTGAGACAGACCATGATTCAGTGACTTGCTCAAGGTCGAACAGCCAGTAAGCATCGAAACTACATTTGAACTCAGCTATTCCTGACTCCAGGCCCAGCTCTCTGTGACCAAAGGGATTCATGAGACAAAAAAAAGTTAAACATTAATCAAGGATCTAGAAACTCATAGTTAGGAACTTTGATCTCATATAAAGCCAATAGTTAAGGAAGCCCCTTTGAACTAAAGGAGCTTGTTTAACTTTAAGTAGAAGTTGAAAAGACAAAGTTAAGCTCGACTAAGAATAGCCTATAGGGGCTGCTTGTTGAACTGACTACCAAACCTTAAGACTTTTCCTCTTTTGTCTTTGTAGGAACAAGTAGAGCTTCCAGAAGTTCCTTCAGAACCCCCATCAGAGAAGATTCCAGGTATGTTCTTTTTTCTCTTTTTAATTTACATTTTAACCTCTTTAAAGTTACAAGAGAGTTGAGAATTTTTGTTAAATTTAAGAGATAGCCAAAGTGCACACAAGCCTAGACCTTTCTCATTTGGTACAGACTGGGAGTGAGGAAGCCAGTCCCCACCTGGGGAATGAGAGTGAAGAACCTGATATTGGCTCTTAGCCCCCTCACCTGCCAAGTCCATGAGGGCAAATGCTTTCCAGGGAAGTCCTTCCTGAAAGATTGCATAGGGTTTCAGAAGCACTGAGTTAACATTGTTCTTTCTCTTGATAATGACCCGGACATTATCTTCAAAGAACTATATCCTAGAAATTGGGAATACTGTAAAAATAATACACAGGAAAGTGCATTTGGCCCCAGGGCTCTCCCTGCATGAACCAACAACAGTATTTAATACATTCTCAGTAGAGCAGACTCTGCTCATTGTTTTCCATTTTAGTTGGGCTCTTTCCTGGGGAGAAAAGACGACTGTCTTCCCATAAGCTCATCTTAGCTGTCAAAAAATGTCTGTTGGCAATCTGTCCTTGCTTTGCTTTCATAATTTCCCCATTTGGCTGTTTTTTTGCTTTTGTTGTTATCCTCTAAGTAGTTCCTGCCCTCTACCAGAATTTCTTTTATTACAACATCTGTGGCCAACTTTGTTCTTAGCAAAATCAGTTTCTTAGATTTTTTCTTTCCTTTTATAAATAGAATGCTGTCTAGCCAGCAGCTTTTTCATATTCAAGATATGGAAGCAAACAAGGTCTCTCAGAGTAGAATGCCTCTTGGGAACCCAGAGACTTGCCTGTCCTATCAAGCCTTGTTTTTCCATAGGGTAGCTCTGACTTATGGCTGTTTTGTGTAAAAGTAACAAGTATTTTTTTTCCTTCACAGAGAAAGAACCCATCAAGACAAGGGCAAAACAGCCAGAACTGGTGGCAGCATCTTAACCTTCTTTCCTCCCCCACTGGGGCCTTGGAGAGACTTCCTAAGGAACTATGACCCCCGGAGAGTTTGAGTTCTCAGTCCCAGGAATGGGTATGCCCTGGAACTCTCCTGGACTGGACAGGGCAGAGCAAAAGCAAAGTGGACAGGGGAATGCTGACTGATCAGCAGCACATTTATTGCTCTTGTATCAAGATTTTTTTTTCTAGAGCATTTTTTTCCTGATACTTTAAAGTCTGAATGCACTTTAGTAGTGCTGTCTTTCTCTCATCTCTGGATTAAATGGTGACTTGCAAACTTTTCAAGCCAAATGCTGTTGCTAAAGGTTGTGATTTCCATAATGGTCAAGCCCCAATCACAACACTCTTGGTGCTGTATTTACACTACCTACCCCAGACCCTGTGATGTGCTTGAAGGACTCCCTTCTTCATAGACCATTTCTAAGGGTTTGGCTACATTGGGAAGGAACAGAGACCCATCACCGAGAGGAGAGATCATTTGATTTGGGCTCCTGTTGGATTCTGTGTGGGACCAGAGGAAGGAAGGACAGAGGAAGTCCCTATAAGCAGAGCCTTTCTGTGCTGCTCTTCTTAAGCACTCTATCCTCTCCCTACCTGCTGGGATAGGAAAACAGCATGCTCAAATCTGGGTCAGTTTTTCCACCCTGAACCGAAAGGTAAAGCTCTAGGAGGAAGAACATAGACTTTAGCTTCGTTCCTCACATCGTTTTCATTGTGTTGTTAGAACTGGGGCTACCTTGGGGAAATTGTCACTGGTCTTTCTAAAGGATCTCCCATAGTGTTCCTGAAAGGTTCAAAAGTGTGGTAGAAACAACTGTATGCGGTTCTAGCAGGGAAGTTCTTACTTTTGAAAACCCTAGATATTGTAACTGTTCTGACTATCTTCAAGTTCTAAGATTCGCCTGAAACTTTCATTTCCTTAAATTTGGCTGCTATTTTCTCTCTGCCATAGCACTAATCAGCTTCTGAAGTGGGATGGGAATTCCTTCATGCCATCTGCATAATTCCTGTTTTTATATTAGGCAGTGGAGCTGACATTTGACTTTATTCTCCATTTGAAGTAAGCAGGAGCAGAGATTCTAGCAGAGGAACCTTCTAGCAATGGTTCTCAACAGATTTACCCCTACAATCTCTCCTACCTCCAAAAAAGTATAGAGAAAAAAATACCTAGTATTGGTCAAGTTTAGTCTCTACAGTCAGCTCTGGTAAGGGTAGGATGAGCTTGGACTTTTGCCCCTGTAGAACTTGGGACGGAAGGTGCCTTATGGCCAGAAGTTTCCTTTTAGGCAGCCATGAAGATAAGACAGGTATTGCCTGGCAGCAGAGATTGGCAGGTGGAATCTAATGAAAATATTCTTATTTGGCTTGGTGCAGTCATGAATTTGCGTGTTGTTCTCCATAAGTACATTGTTCTGTGATCCTTGAGACACCAGCTTATATTCCTTGTTGCAGGGAGACAGTTCATATCCTCCCCTGGAGGCTTGATTTTAAACCGAGGGTATCTTGTGGTGTGTGAATTAGCCAGTAGGGGGAGGCTCATCCTATAACCTACAAAGTTAATCTTTGCAGGAAGCATCAGACCTCATCTGACTAACTTGGAGCCGACTACTTCCAACTCCCTACCTCCTGCTTAGTGACAAGACCATAGAATGAGAACTGGAAAGGACTTTGGAGGCTGTGTAGTCCAACCCCTTCAGTTTACAGGCGAGGAAACAGGCCTAAGGATGTTAAAGGATGGGCTCAAGGTCATGGAACTTGGTGTCAGACAAGAGTTGGCACTAGAATCTCCGACTGCAGAGAGCAGTTGTTACCGCTGTACCACAAAATTGTGATAAGGTCCATAAGAAAGTGATAGTTTTCTTGGAGCTGAGGATCAGATGATTAGTTGAGTTTTATAGAACATAGAGGCAAAAAATCACAGAATTTCAGAGTTGTGAGGGACTTTGAGTGCTCGTCCTTATTTCACTCCGCATACCCAGTTAAGCAGCCAGGCAGCCTCTGCTTGGAGACCTTCCATGAAGGGTAACTCACTACCTCCCAACTCATTCTGCTTACGGTTAGCTCTAATTGTTAGAGAGTTTTTCCTGACATAGAGCCTTAACTGGTCTCCCTTCAACCCTTTGCGCCTAGTTCTGTCCTCTGGGGTCAAGAACAAGTCTAATCACTCACACGGGAGTCTTCAAGGCTTCTATCGTGGTACCTACTCCCAATCTTAAGACTTTTCCTTTTCAGGCTAAACATGCCTGATTACTTGGAACTAATCCATATCTGTCATGGATTAAAGTCCTCCAGCAGCTTGGTTGTCCTCTAGATTCTCTCTAGGTTATTTGTGTCCTTCTCAAACTGTTTTTTCCTATAGTAAATATACTTAGGAGTGGTGGAATGGGACTCTGTTTTGGTCTTTTTGTTCAGGAAAATGAATTCTTGGGGATTATCCCCTCATTCCCTGAGGCCTCAGTTTCCTTACTTGTAAAATGACCTTTGATGTCTCTCCCAGCTCAGTGATCGAATTGATCTATGCCTCAGTTAATTCAGTTAGCCACAGTTGTTGGAAGGAATAACCTTGGATCATGAGATCCATAAGCGATCCTAAATCCTCATTTTAGGTGAGTTTCAGTCTTCCCTACCAAACTCCTAACAGAACTTTTAATGGGTGCATAACAGAATGGAACAGAAGAGATAGGAATTCTCTTTTCTCTCTGTCTTGTCACCTGAACAAACAGGGATCTTAGGATGCTAGAACTAGAGCTGGAGGGACTCTAGAAGTCATCCAGCCAAGCCCCCTTGTTTCACAAAAGAGGAAACTGGATTCCAGAAGTTTAAGTAGTTGCTTATGGTTCCACAACTAGTAAGTGGCTGGCTCAGGATTGGAACCCAGGTCCTGTACTCTTTCCATTGCGCAATATTGATTTGGGGATTTTGGGGAATGTGGAAAGAAACTAAAAGATGACAAGAAAAGACAGGAGTCTTTATATACTATATATGTATATATGTGTGTATATATATATATATTTTTATATACACACACACATATATATATTAGATCAACAGCCAGTCCCTGTGCCATTGAAAACTGCCTGCATCTCTACATTAGAGGAGTAGATCCTTTTGACTTCAGGCTTGGAGATTAGGTCATTGGGAATCTATTGTTGAAAAGGGAATGGTGTAAGGAAGTGGTTAACAGAGCCATTTTCACGTCCTACCTGCTGTCACTGAAACACTAACAATTCCCATTTGCCTGAGATTTACAGCAGCCAGTTTTCAAGGGCTTGCTAGAACAGTTTCCTGTTCTAACCTCTGTACCAAACAGATTGTACTGTGTATATCCTTGAGAGAAAAAGCCGAATGTGTTGTGATCTTCATGATATGTTGTAACAATAAAGTATTTTTAATGGTTTCATCACCAAGTTCTTGCTATTCAGATTGTCATGAAAAAAATCTGTTTTATTTGATGGAGAAGCACATTATCTTCCCAGTGGCATTTGGGTGAAGCATGTTTTGAAAGCTGCAGGTTTATGGAGAAATGTAAGCTTGCCTAGTGATTAGCTTTAACTGTATGTGAGGGCACTGCAGAAGCCAGTCCAAAGTGACAAAGGCTAAATGTGTAACATAACAGAAGTGTGGTGACCAAATTGATGAGGATGGTAGGTGGCCATGTGCATATACATACTAGCATCATCTCAGCCATTTGGTTTAGTGGGCTAATGAAGAGATGGTAACTAGGTTTTATTCCCTATAGGGCATATTTTATTGTCCACAACTACCAGATATGTGTACATGGAAGGAGTGGCTGGATGAAATGGTGCAAACAATGCTACTAAAAAAATTCACACCTTAAATTTTTGTGTGTAGGCAATATATATAGTATGTACATGATAGAAAAAGCAGAGCACTTAGGAACCACTATCCCTGAAGCCAGCATTTCAAACTTGAAGGATGAAGAATTGGAGCAAGAACTCTGAACCTACTGGAAGGGGAGGCTATTCAAGGTCCCACGTTGGTGCTCCTAGTTCTGTAATGGCCCTCTATTAGCTTTCAGCCAATGCCAGTGAGAGGAATAAAAGGCAAAAGTGATAAAAAGCTTCTTCCTATGTTTTTCCATTGCTAGTCAAGAACCTGAGGTCTGGACTCAAAAGTCGAGAGTCCTGGGTAAGAATCCCTGTTTGGCTGTTTCTTGGTGTGACCATAGACTAATTAATTAACTTTTCTGAACCTCAATTACTTCACCCGGAAAGATTATAAATTTATAGGATATATCCTAAGTAATGTTTCAGAGGACAGAATCAAGCACAATATGTGAAAATTACCAAGAAATTGAGGCTTGATGTAAAGGGGTAAAAAGTTTCCTAACAATTAGAACTATCCAAAACTGAAATGGACTGCCTTGGGAAGCAACGATTTCCCCTTTCTGGGAAGTCTTTAAGTAAAGAGGATGCATTGCTGAGTGGCAGCTACATTGTAGAGGGATCCTTGTTAGGGTCAGACTGGATGGCCCCTGGCATCCTTTTCTTTGCTGGGATTCAGGGATAAAACTACTCATTTCCCGGGGTTCTTGTGGAGGAGGCATTTTGTGATCCTTAACATGCTATAGAAAAGGGAGATGCTATTCAACAGACATCTAAGTGCTTTCTGTATGCAAAGTGGTGCTATGTGGTATATCCATCAGGTATTGTGCAGAATTCACAAACTTTTTTTAAGCTTTCAAGTCAGTTGCAGAAATCAGACTGAAGTATGAAACAACTGCAGATGGATACAAGGCAACATTAAATACTAAATTGTGTGGTAGAAATTTTAAGTATCATAGGTAGCCCTTCTGTCCCAGTCAGACTGTATCTGGGATCATATATGTTCAGTTCCAGAAACCACATTTTAGAAAGTGCATTGACGTTTCTAGAGAAAGAAAGCCATGCCATACAAAGACTAGTTGAAGAAACTGGGGATGCTTACCTAGAGAAAAGATTTAGGGACAAGATATTTACGTTGGTGGGTTTGGTTTTTGTTTTGCCTGTAGAGCCATTTTAGAAATAAGAGGTAAAATGGAAAGCTAATCACATCTCGCTGTGTGGGGGGAATATTGTGGAGTCAGAGTATTTCAGGGACAGGAGGTCAGAATCTCGAGTCCATTGGGAGAATTGGACCCTCTTGGGTGAGTGTCTCACCCTGACATCATACCACTAGGATGAGGGCAGGTTGCTATTACTACCAGTCAAGGACAGAAGGGAATTGGCAGAGGTTGCCATAAACCAGCCCCTTTGGTGTCCCAGAATCACCTATTCTAGTAGAGATCGTGCAGCATGGAGAATCCCAGAATTTCTGGATTAAAAGGGATCTTGGAAGATAATTTTCTTCCAAGATGAGGAAACTGGGGCAAACAGGGTTAAGTGACTTGTTCAGGGTCACCCAGCTAGTGAGTGTAGAAGGCTTGATTTGAACTCACAAAGAGGAGTCTTCCTAACTCCAGGCATTTTGCAGGTCATTTTTGGATATAACTTCTAAGTGGCTGGAAAGTTTTGGTTTGTAGGAGATACTATTGAGATCGCTAACTCACCAGGTGTCCAGATTTCTGTTTCTGCAACAGCACATCTGCCTGCTGGTTGTGATGTCTGCTTATCAAAGATGGTAAATTTAAACTTGCTAAAAACAGCACCCAGTTGGATCCGATATCACTTGAAGGTGCCCTATGCTCTCACGGTCTTTATGGATGATTATCGAGGAATCAAACTAGCTCCAAATGCTATGTTGACACTTCAGACGTGGTCTTTACTACAAGTAGATATTTCTATCACTTAGCATCGAGTTCAACTGCCAATTAATTTAAAAATATCTCAACAGATATTCCTCATGCCTTGAAATGAACTCCAGCCTACCTTTTTGTGATTATTACACATAACTCCCTTACACTCTCTATGCTCCAGCCAAACTGACCTTACTTTCCATCTCTCTTTCTTGGCTGAGGATGACTTGCATATCTGGAATGTACTTCTTCTTCCCCATCTCTTAAAATCTCTAGTTTCTTTTAGAACTCATCTGAAGTGCCATCTCTGACACGTATTTTTGCCTCCTAACTGCCAACCAAATGTTTATATATTTATTTTTTTATGCATTCTGCATATGTATATCTGTGTACTCATGATCTCTGATAGAATATAGGCTCCTTGAGGGAAGGAACTCTTTTGTTTTTATTCCCAAACCTAGCCAATTACCTGACTTATAAAAGGTATTTAATATATACTTGTTTATTGAAATAACCCTGTCTCCTTGGAGCAGTAATATTTTTAATATAATTTTTTGTAGTGGTTAGGAAGAGTGATCTGGATATGTCTTCGCTAGCATGGGCAACTTCCACTGAGGAAACTTCCTTTACCAATGATATCAAACAATCAAGAATTGTTTGCTTTACTTTAAAAAAAATACGTGTATATTTGTGTGTGTGTGTGTGTGTGTGTGTGTGTGTGTATACATCTATCTGTCTGTCTATCTAGAGAAAGAGTCATACTGTACTTGACAAACATTAGCTAATATGAACATTCCCATATGCAAAGAACAAAAGAAAAAAAGCAGGGGGTCATGTATGAAAACAGCTTCCTTTTTTAAGCATGTAATACATTCAATTAATATGTTTTGGAGCTATCTGTCTTTCACCAGAGATGTTTCTATTCTCTTCTTTGATTTTTAACATACTCCAGGGACTCAATGCACTTCTCCCTGCCCCAAGTCTCCACGGATAACCCCACTGGAAAAGAAAATTCTCCCTTGTGACAAAAAAGCATAATCAAGCAAAAGTGATCCCCACATTGACCATATCTGAAAACTGTCTACTTCTTGTGTCCATTACCTCTCTATCAGGAGGTGGGTAACAGGCTTCATTACTGATCCTCTAGGATAGTAGTTGGTAGGTCATTTCATTGATCAGAGTTCTTAAATCTTTCAGAGTTGTTTTTCCTCACAATATTGGAGTGACTTACTTCTAATCCATCTGATTCTACTTATTTCACTCTGTATCAGTTCATGCAAGTCTTCCCAAAAGATGTGTGATTCCTTTGTTTTTACTATTTCTTATGGCACAGTAATGCTCTATTACATTTATATCATTATTTATTCAGCCATTCTCCAATGGATTGACACCTTCCATCAAACAACAAATATTTGCTAAGCTCTTAACCATGTAACAGACACTGTGTTAGGTACAATGCCTTCTCATAAAGAGTTTGTATCCTAATGAGGGAGACAAGGACGTATATAAGTACATGTCAAACAAATTGAAAACAAATACAAATAAATTCAAAGTAGTTAACTTGCAAGGTAATTTGGGAGAGGGCATGTGTAGTTGAGGGAATGAAATTATTTGCTAAACAAAAAGTACTGCTATAACCATTTTTTAAATATATTGGTCCTGCCCCTTTGTCTTTAATATCTTAGGCTTAGAAACTTTGTGGTGGTGTCTCTGGGTCAAGGGGGTGCATAGTTAATTCACTTTTTGCATACTACTATAAGCTGCTCTCCAGAATGGCTAGACCATTTCATAGTTCCATCAGCAGTGCGCTAGTCTTTCACAGTCTCATCATCTTTGTCTCATCATCATTGCTAATTTGCTAGATGTTAAATGGAGCCTTAGAAATTTTTTTAATTTGTCTTTTATTATTATTTATTATTATTAGTGATTTGGAACATTTTATCATAGGATTTTGAGATTCTTTTCTGAATTAAATAAATTTTTAAATGTTTTCAGTTCCAAATTCTCTTCCTCCCCTCAGTCCTTCCCTCACCTTTTGAGAAGGTAGGCAATATGAGATACATTATGCATGTGATGTCATGTAAAACATATTTGCATATTAGCCATTTTGCAAAAAAAAAAGAAAGTGGAAAAAATGTTTCAATCTGCACGCAAGAGTTCATCAGTTTAATATGGTTGTTGATAGTTTGCATTTCTGCTTTTGAGAATTCCTTGTTCACCTCTCTTAACCATTTATGTAATAGGGAATGGATCTTGCTCTTATATATTTGATCATTTAAATATACTGGATATCAGAACTTAATTGGAAAAACTTGATGCAAAGATTTTTTTCCACAACTGTTGCCTTTCTAATTTTACCTGCATTGATTTTGTTTGTGCAGAAGCCTTAATTTTATGTCATGAAAATTGTCTATTTCATCTCTTGAAATCCTCTCTATTCCTTCTTTGTAAATAATTTACTCTTTCTTCCTAATTATAAAAGATATCTCTTTTCATAATGTTGCAATTTGTGATGTGACCTTTTATATTTAAGTCCTATATCCAATTAGAGTTAATTGTAGTATATGGTATGTTAAAGTAAATCTAATTTCTGCCAAACTTCTCTCCAGATTTCCTAATAGTTTTTGTCAAATAACATACTTTGACATTTGACAATGTTTTGACATTTCCTTCCAAGTAGGTGCTGTTTTCTGGTTTATCAAACACTATTTTACTATGTTTATTTGCTTCTATATCCTCAACAAGTATTTAGTAAGTGCCAAACAGCTGCTTTCCACCTTTGGTGTCCACCTGGCACTCAACTCTCACCTGTAAACCAGACTGAGAGGAATCTACAGGCCACAAAACCATTGGTGAGTTAGTAGGGTGTCTTACCCAAAGCATGTGAAGACTTCACTCTGGTGGAATAGGTGGATGAGAAAAGTTTGTTCCAATGGCCATGAAGGTGACTGAATCAGGTGCTGTGGAGGACTTAGAGCTTGGTCAGACATGAAGACTCCAAGGTCACTGCATCCTGGGCCATGGCTAGTCATTCTTTTGCCTTGCCCCTGGATGACTCTGAAAGAGAAGGTGAGGCTAATGACTTTGTGTAACTCTGCCTCACTTAAATTCAATTCATGCATGAGCCAAGACATCATCACCCTGTGATGTCACTGGTCCTCTTCAAAAACAAAGGGAAAACAACAATAAATGCCTAAGATGTGCCAGGCACCATGCTAAGTTCTGGGGATATAAAGACAAAAATAAAACCTTGCCTGACCTCAAGGAGCTT
Source organism: Potorous gilbertii (assembly GCA_028658325.1). Taxonomy (NCBI): domain Eukaryota; kingdom Metazoa; phylum Chordata; class Mammalia; order Diprotodontia; family Potoroidae; genus Potorous; species Potorous gilbertii. Next base: position 500,965,422 of record CM053770.1, read on the forward strand.
ATATTCTGAGAGAGGAGGCAGAAGATAACATATACATACATGAAAATGTACAATTTACAATCTCAGATTGTGGCTTTCAGCGCCAAGAGGTTAAGTTTCTAGTCTGACATCACACAGTTAATTCTGTGCTGGTGGCTGGATTTGAATAAATCCTGACTCTGAAGGTGACTCTCTATCAACTACCCCCATGCTACTTCTCTTTGATCAAGTTGGTCAATTCATCAACAAACCTTTTTTAAACACTTACCATGTGCCAGAGGGGCAGCTAGGTGGTGCCATAATGCATAGTGTGCCTGATCTGGAGTCAGGAAGACTCATCTTCATGAATTCAAATTAGCCTCTGAAACTTACTAGCTATGTGACCCTGGACAAGTCACTAAACTCTGTTTGCCTCAGTTTCCTCATTTGTCAAATGAGCTGGTGAAAGAAATGGCAAACCACTCCAGCATATCTCTGCCAAAAAAATCCCAAAAGAGATCATAAAGAGTCAGCCACGACTGAAAAATGTGCTAAGCACTGTTGATGTGAAGACAAAAATGCCACAGTCCTTCAAGGACTTACATTCTAGTAAAGGAGATAAAGATAAATACAAAATATATGCAAAGGAAATCGAGGGTGAGAGAAAGCATTAGCACTAGGAAATCAGGGCAGGTGCATGTAAGAAATAGCAATAGAGCTGACCTTTGAATGCAGCTAAGTATTCTAAGGGTCAGAGGAAAGGAGGGAGTGCATCCCAGCGATGAGGGACTATTTGTGCAATGGCACAAAGATAGAGATGGAACAGCTAGGTCTCACAGAGTAGCAGCCCTAGAGTCAGGAGAACCTGAGTTCAAATCCGGCTTCAGACATTTGACACTTACTAGGTATGTGACTCTTGGCAGTGCCATGGTGGTTATATTGAAGATAGGAGAGACTTGAGGTAGAGAATTATGAGTTAAGGCAGTAGGTTGCCCCAGGAAGCCGAGGAGGTTTTCCGTAGACTAAGCTGTCGGTCATAAACCCATAGATTTACTAAGCATGCTCATACAAATCAATGCCCCTCCTTTCCTTTCTTATGAACAGATCTTCTCTAGGAGCTCACTTTCTTTCAAGGCCTGGGCTTGGTTTTCAAAATTTAATGTCCCAAATGCTTACAGCCAAAGTTGCAGAGAGTGAAAATTATAAGGAGGTATTGTCACTTCTCTTTCATGGCCTAATGGTCTTACCAGCTCCCGATTTTATTTATAGGAGTCTCTGAAGCCAGAATTTATCTCCAAGCTTGTGCTTTTTAACACAATGTCTCTCATTTTCCTCTAATTGCTTTAAGCCCCCCCATTAACTTAGGTGGGCAAGGTGTCTCTCATTTTTTTCGAAGAAATGTCACCACCTTTCTTTTTCTCCACATGTAATTAAGTACTAAGTGAGGTACCAGAGGCAGCTAGTGCCCAAGTGCTGGGCCTGGTATCAGAAAGACCTGAGTTCAAATTTGGTCTCAGGCATGTATTAGCTGTGTGACCCTGAACAAGCCTCTTAGCCTCTATTTGCCTTAATCCACTGGAGAAGGGAATGACAAACCACTCCAGTACCTTTGTCAAGAAAACTCCAAATGAGGTCACAAAAGGTCAGACAGGACTGAGCAGCAAAAGTGTGAGAACAACTTAAGTATAAGAGTTAACAATTTATCTAAGATTAAGATGGGGTACCGACTCTGGGAACCCCCTGGAACTCTCCATGAATCTTCACACTTGATCTTCACCTGAGGCCATAAAACTTTCAATATGGTCGTCTAATTGCCCCATCCATTTCCCACTCTAACCCTTCATTGTCTGCTACCTCCCATTACCTCCAGCTGTTTCCCACCCTTGATCAAATCAAAACTCCACTCTCTTGGTTCTGACTTCTAGTCACCCCAGTCCCATCAAGATCCCCTTTAGACTCCTTCCTGAGACCCTCCCTAAACCCCAGACTACTTGGTCAACCCTAGATCCCTCCCACAATCTTTCTGTATATAAGATCCTTCTAGTCGCCATGAAGGTATTCAGATTCAATCTAGCTCAGACTCAGTCTGAGTCAGATCTGGTCCACTTGTCAATACAAGTGTCACAAATGCTGAGGCTTAAGAGTCAACCCAATATGGCCAGTCTTAAATGAATTTTGTTTTCCTTTGACTAAAAGAAGGCTTGATCAAATTCATTTGGGCAGAACCTGGGGTGTCAGTATTTTGGGGTCCCAAGTCCTCCAAACCTTAACATATGGTTCCCTGACCTCAATAGTTTGAAAAGTATTGACAACTAAAGCAACATTTAAGGGAGAGAATGGAAAAAGAACTAACCAATACCACAGAGACTCATTTTCTCTAGCTTAGGGAAATGAGAAGAGAGGGGACCAAATTGGTGTTCAAAATGTACAATGCAATAACTCGAGAGTAATTGTTTCTCTTTTACCCAGGAGCCCTGAGGGTCTTCCCCTACCAGTTTGATTTTTTTTTTAATTAAAGGGACCATCCCTTGAGTAGCTTAAAGAAGCCTATTATTGAATGAGTGTATATCACTTAAAGACCTTAGCCTGAAGGGGCCAGGGTCTCACATTGAATCCTGGACCATCTCCAATCATCCTGATGAATATCAGGCCACTGGACCCATATGGCTCAGGAAAAGATAGTGAGGTTGGTGACTTTGCACAGCCCTCCCTCACTCAAATCAAAGTCAACTGCAAGTCATGTCATCATATTGATGTCATAGTCCTCTTCTAGAACAAAGGACAAACAAAACCTGGTTCAGTGATGCATTGTGAGTGCCAGCAAACATTCTCAGAGAGAATGTCACCCATTTCTCCTCCAAATTGGTGTGACATCTCCTATATTTGCTGATAAGCTCCTCCAGTCTTCTCCTTATGTTTATTTGGCTCTCATATGTCCCTGGATCTTTCTGTCATCTACCCACAAATTAATTTTCCAGAGGGGTTAAGGGGAGGGATAAGATTGAGAGTAAAGGTCAACTGACTTATCTAAGACTTTCTGCCCTCCTCTTCTCCCCAGGTGTGGCTGTCATAGGGAGTCCTGAAGTTTACTGAGTAGGGGAGTGACTTGGGTTTCACCTCTGAAAAAATGATTTTGACAGATTAATGGAAGATTGATTAGTGTAGGGAGAGATTGGAGGAAGGGAGAACAATCAGGAGGCCATTGCAGTAGTTTCAGGAGGTGATGAGGGCTGGAACTAGGGAGATGGCTGTGTGAGCAAAGGTAAAGGAAAAACTAGAAGAGATATTGTTCGAGTTGACTGTACAAGTCTTGGCCACCGAATTGCACAAAGGAGGATTGAACATATACACACTTTGGTGTAGAAATACATTATAAAGACAGAAATGGGAGAAGGAGGCTTAAAGGGGGGGATGGAATAGTCACATGCAAAACAAATATCTTCGGAGGGTAGTTCCAAAGGGAGAGTCAAAAAAAAAAAAGAAAGTAGTATAAGAACTAGAGATGAGGGTCTATCTAGTCTTGGTGAAGAGAAGGGCAGTAGAACAGAAACAAATAACCTTAAGTATAAAATACTAGTGTTGATCAGATGCTTTCTTTTCTCTATCTTCCTTTACAAACTGGGGGCAGTAGGGAGAAAGAAGAAAAAAGTGTAAGAAGATACAGTGGTGGAAAACACATAATTAATAGTCACGAACTATTTCTGAATAGGATGAACAATAGAAGGTCCAAATGCAAAAAATTCTAAATTACTTCAAAATAAAAAATTTCATCCTGCTATTTCTAATTTCTTTATCCTGTGGATAAAAAAATACGTTGCCTTAATTGGTGCAGTCTGATCCATCTTAAATTCCAGTTCACCTAGTACTAACTCATCCATAAAATGGAGGAGTGTGGCAAAATGGATGAAAAAACATAATCGACTAATATGCCATTTATAAGAAATACTTGAAATATGAAGATTCACATATAAATGAGGAAATTATTATCCTTGTACCTTGTGGTACTCTTTGTACATCAACGGTCCCTGTCTTAGTCCCTTGGGCCAGTTATGTCTTAAGGACAGTATAATTTCTTTTAATAGTGAAACAAACCTAGACTGCATGGGGATAGACATTACTCCTACCACTGGGAGTGAACTGCATGAGATTGATAAATAAACCTAGAAGAGCTAATGAGATCATTGAGAGAGAAAAAGAGTGTTGATAAAGAAGGGAAGAAATCCCAGGAGAGAGTCTTGGGACATACTTTTAGTATACAGAAAATGACTCAGCAAAGGAATTTGAGAAAGAGCATCCAGACACATAGGGAATTTCAATATTATAAAATTGTTTTAGGAAAAAAAGAAGGAAAGAAGGGATCCTAGAAAACTTCAGAGACCAATGTGATCCTGATTCTTAATTAGAGAGAGATATAGCAGAAAATAAAACTATATATTTCCAATGAAGATTAATGCAAAAAATTAATAAAAGATTAACAGGGAGTCCACAACACATTTAAAAGAGAATACTCTATGACCATGTTGGATTTCTACTATGAATTCAGGGTTGCTTCAATCTTTTTTCTTTTTTTAAATTTATTTATTTTAAGTTTTCAGCATTGATTTCCACAAAATTTTGAGTTCCAAATTTTTTCCCCATCTCTGCCCTCCCCCCACCCCAAAACACGAGCATTTTAATTACCCCTATCACCAATCTGCCCTCCCATCTAACATCCCTCCCTTCCCTTATCCCCATCTTCTCTTTTGTCCAGTAGGGCAAGATAAATTTCTATACCCTATTACCTGTATTTATTTCCCAGTTTTATGCAAGAACAATACTCAACAGTTGTTCCTAAAACTTTGAGTTCCAACTTCTCTTCCTTCCTTCCTCCCCACCCATCCCCACTGGGAAGGCAAGCAATTCAATATAGGCCATATAAGTGTTGTTTCACAAATGATTTCCATAATAGTCATGTTGTGTAAGACTAACTATATTTTCTTCCTTCCTATCCTGCCCCAAATTTCTTCTATTCTCTCTTTTGACCTTGTTCCTCCCCAAGAGTGTTGACTTCTAACTTCTTCCTCCTCCCATTGTCCTCCCTTCCATCATCTCCCCCCACTGTATTGTAAGATAGGTTTTCATACCAAAATGAATGTGCATTTTATTCCTTCCTTGAGTCAAATATGATGAGAGTAAGCTTCACATTTTCCCTCTCACCTCCTCCTTTCCCCTTCCATTGAAAAGTCTTTTTCTTGCCTCTTTTATGAGAGGTAATTTGCCCCATTCCATTTCTCCCTTTCTCCTCCCAATATATTCCTCTCTCACCTCTTAATTTTGTTTTTTAGATATGATTCTAT
>CM053770.1:500980459-501051743 GCA_028658325.1 Potorous gilbertii
CCATTTTTCATGCTTTTCTTGCATCTCTCTCATTTCTCTTCCCAGTTTTTCCTCCACCTAACTTGATTTTCAAAATCCTTTTTGAGCTCTTTCATGGCTTGAACCCATTGGATATTTATTTCAGATGTTTGGGATACAGAGGCTTTGACTCCTATGTCTTTACCTGATGGTAAGCATTGGTCTTCTTTGTCAGAGAGGAATGGTGGAATCCTCTGTTCCCCAAGAAAGTAACCTTCTATGATCTTATTTTTTTCCCCTTTTCTGGGCATTTTCCCAGCCAGTTACTTGACTTCTGAGATTCCTCTCCACCCCACCTTGCCTCCAGATTTGCCCAGTTAGTGCTTGGGGTCTGAGATTCAAATGCTGCTCCCCAGCCTCAGGACTTTTGGCGGCAGGCCTGGCTGCTATTCAATGTGAGCTTAAGTTCTGGTGCTCAGGTAGGGGCAGTGCCGCCTCCCAGGCTCAGTTCCCTCAGGGGGTTTATGCAGAGACCTTCTGTAATGGAGCTCCTGCTGAGCTCCTTCCTGCTCCAAGAGCCTTTGGCCGCCTATTGCCTCTGCTGCTGCCCCCCGAGGGGGCCCGAGTCATAGAGACACCCGTTCCCCTCTCAGCCAATCCACACATCTCTGTCACTGACCTGTGCGTCTGTGGGTGGAGGGACTTTTGCGGCTGCCTGAGATTCTGTCCCTGAAGCCTGCTTGGATCTGTTCGCTACTCTTAGTGCCATGTGACCAGGACAGGGCTGGGCTCTGCTCCCGTCCGGTGTGTGACAGGCCTTTGGGATTGGTTTTTCAGGGCTCTCTGGAACGAAAATCTCCTTCACCCCATTACTGCATGGCTCCACTGTTTCAGAATTTGTTGGGAGTTCTTTTGATAGATAATTATGGGCTGTGGGTTCAGAGCTAGCATATGTGAGTCTTTCTACTCCACCATCTTGGCTCCGCCCCTCGAACTCTGTTTTTGAAAGTATTCTTCTCCTCATTGGCTTTTTGAACCTCTTTTGTCAATTGAGTTAGCCTATTTTGAAGGTGTCATTTTCTTCAGCATTTTTTTGGGACTCCTTTGTTGATTTGCTTTTCATGCTTTTCTTACATCTCTCTCATTTCTCTTCCTAATTTTTGCTCCACCTTTCTTACTTGATTTTCAAAATCCTTTTTGAGCTCTTCCATGGCCAGGAGACTACTGAACATTTATTTTGGATGTTTGGGATACAGAAGCCTTGACTTTTATGTCTTTCTCTGATGGAAAACATTGTTCTTCCTCATTCGAAAGGATGGGAGAAGACATCTGTTCACCAAGAAAGTAACCTTCTATAGTCTTATTTTTTTCCCTTTTTGCAACATTTTCCCAATCAGTTATTTGACTTTTGGGTCCTTTGTCAAGAGTAGCGTATACTGTGAGGATCTGTAAGATCTCCGTTCCTCCAAGGTGGCACAATCAAGTGTGTACACTGGTCTGAGAGCAACCAGAAACTTTTGTGCCCAGAATCTGTGAATAATAGAGTTTATTCTCCACAGCCACCTGACCTCCAATTCTACCAAGTCAGCACTAGGGGCTGAGATTCAGATAAGCTTCTCAATTCCCCCAGGGGCTTTAGGTGGGAGCAGGGTCACTATTCAGTGTGAAATAAAGATCAGCTGCTCAGTGCCCCCAGGGGTTTTATGATCCAACAATGGATGTGGACTGCTAAAGGAGCTCCTCCCAGAGGTGGCCTCTTCAGCCACCTGAGGCTGGAGCTATGGGGAGAGCCTTCTCCCTTCTCAGTCAGCTGAAAAAAACCTCTCACTGACTTTTGGTGTCTGTGGGTTGAGGGATCTGCAAACTGCTGCCACTGCTGCTGAGGATTCCTGCCCCTGAGACCTGCTCAGGTCCTCCTCCAGGTGCCCTACCATGTGGCCAAGGGTGGACTGGGCTCTGCTCTGCATCTGGTGCAACAGACCTTTCCTGGCAGCCTTTCAGGTCACCGTGGGCTTGAATTTGTTGAGTCTTTACAGGTGTTTTATGGGCTATGGGAAAGAGCTAGTGTATGTGCATCTTTCTACTCCATCATCTTGGCTCTGCTCCCTGGAAACATCTGCTCCCTTTAACATTTGTTAAGCTTCTACTATGGTCAAGGAACCTGCTAAGCACTTTACAAATATCATCTCATTATATCTTCACAACAACCTTGAAAAGTTAAGTGCTATTGTTATTCTCATTTTATAGCTGAGGAAACTGAGACAGGACAGAGATTAAGTGACTTGTCCAGAGTCACACATCTAGTAAGTGTCTTAGGTCAAAATTGAACTCAGGTCTTCCTGTGTCCAGATTCAGTGCACTACTCACTGTGCCTCCTAGCTGCCTCTAGGTAAACTCCTATAAACTCTTAAACAAGAATTTATATTTTATCCTAGATGTAAAAAGAAGTCAATAAAGTTTTTCCTCCTCCTTTTCTTCTTCTTTTTCTTCCTCCTCCTTCTCCTCTTCCTCTGACTGAAAAAGTACAGGGTCCACTCAAGGCCTGGTGCTATTACAATTTGCTTGGGAGCATTGACTTGGCCATTTTATGACCTGCCACTAGTTCATCCATGCTTAAGGCAACCCAGCAGCTCCCTGGTTCCCAGAAAGCTCACCAGGTCAATGCCAAACATAATGTGGTCACCAAATCAGCTAAGCTCACTACAGTTCAGAACTATTAAATTCAAGATTCCCCTAGCCTCAGTCTCCCAGGAAGGAGAGGTTACAGACATGTGCTATCATCCCCAGCACTAGTGAAGCTAGTGGGCAGTGTAGCAACATGGTTAGATCTATTCTTTTTAGAATTTCAGTTTGAAGCTGTGAGGAGGTCTAAGTGGAGAGATGGATAGATTGCAAGCAGGAAAACCAATTAGGAATCAACTCATACTTTTAAAATAAATATAGACATGACAGAAACAAAGGCAAGTAATGGAGGAGGAATAAAATGTCATGATGTGATCCTGTAAGAATAGCCTTAGAAGTGATGAAATTCAGAATGAGCTGAGACTGGTGAGGAGAGCCTAAAAGTCTTCTTTTTAGCACAAATGGGGAAAAGGGGGAGAGCAAGGAAGGGATAGAATCACTGATTTGATGCTAACTAATAGTAACTGATGCTAGAGGGAAGGCAGGGCAGCTTAATACTTTTTCTCTGCTAAGAAGAGTTATCTTTGGACTGAGAAGAAAAGTAAAGTACAAAAATTGTTCGTAGGGAATTGATTCCCAAGAAGCAGTTATATGTCTCTGCTCTTGAAGAATTCAAGCCACCAGACTCAGACAGACTATATCTTCAAATATTGAACCAGGGCAATTGAAAAGATTGTGGAGATAATGAAAAAAAACTGCCATCCCCTTCTAGAGAGAGAACTGATGAACTCTGAATACAGATTGAGGCTTACTTTTAAAAAAATTTATTATTCTTGCTTTAATTCTTTGTATTTTCTTTTGCAAAATGGCTAATACAATGTTTTCCATGATTTCACAAGTTTAATAGATATCAAATTGCTTGCTTTCTCAAGAAGGGATAGGAGTAGGAGGGACAGAGAATTAGGAACTCAAAATTTTAAAAAATATTGCTAAAATTTATATGAATTAGAAAATATTTAAAGAATAAAAATATATATTTTTTTTATTAATTTGTTTTTAGTTTTAAACATTGACTTCCACAAGATTTTGAGTTCCAAATTTTCTTCCCATCTCTCCCCTTCCCCCACCATAAGACAGCAAGCATTCTGATTACCCCTTCCCCCAATCTGCCCTCCTTTCTATCATGCCCACTTCCCTCTTATCCCCTTCTATTTTCCTGTAGCACAAGATAGATTTCTATACCCCATTGCCTGCATGTCTTATTTCCCAGTTGCATGTAAAAACAAATTTTAACATTAATTTTTAAAACTTTGAGATCCACATTCTCTCCCTTCTTCCCTCCCCACCCACCTTCATTGAGAAGGCAAACAATTCAATATGTTATACATGTAATGAAAATATATTTTAAAAAATATTATAATAAACAGAAAAGTTGTTGATGCATTGGAGAAAGGTAAATGTACTATTTTACCAAAAAGAGGAAGAAAAGCTATTCTCTGAAGTGTAAGTTTGACTTATTGTTAAAGGCATGGTTGGTAAACAGTTTTGTTTTGTTTTCTTAAAAAGGATGATCAGAACTTGGAGAAATGTGTGGAAATTATAAGAGGCAAATTTGGTTTCTGTGACCTTCTGGCTTTCTTACACCTCAGCGCGGTGGTAGCATGCTTCCTTAATTGGAGAAAGGACATGGGGCACTCCTACTTCCTCCCTAGGAGGATCCATTTCCATGTTTCCACTAACTCCCTCCTTTTCTTCCTGTCCATGATGGTTCTGCTTCTCACAGAAATTAACCCTGGCCTAGGTGAAATTCAGATAAGACTGATGACTTCTAAGCATTCAGTTAAAATATTACACTGTTCCAGGCCCAGTGCTGGGCGCCATTCATTTTGATGTTTTATTATGACCATGGGGAAAGGAATGTCATTTTGTTCCCATCATTTTCCAAATCTCATTTTATCTTTTCCTATTAAGCCAGGACTTTTCACATTCAGGATAACACAGATAATTGCTGCCCACAGAGAAAGGTTGTTTTATCATGGCAGTGCAGGCCGCTTCCTGAATTTTGACTCCTCTCTGTTCCCAAACACTCTGAATGATGGTGTGAAACAGAATGTGCAGGACTGATCTGCTTTTGGCCAACTTTATTTATGTGATCCAGCGCTGAGAAGGCTTGCCTCTTTGGTATGGTAATGCAAAATCTATGTGGTCTCTTGTTCAGGCTCCTTTTCCCCACACTAATGTCAGTAGGGTAGAGTGATGCATTGGTTAAAAAGAAGAGACAGCTTCTGCTTCCTTTGTTCTTTTGTAGGGAGTAGTGCTCTTTGTCACTAGACTGTTGAAGAAGTGGGAGGATGGGTGGCACTCTTTCCCCCCTACTTGTCAGATGCTGCCATATAGAACACGGATTTAACTAGGCTGGTTAACTGCCTGGGGACAGCCTGTATGCCTGAGCCTTGGCTGCTTTCTCTGCATTGTGTTACCTTTCCTGAGCAGGTGACCAAGCATAGGTTTTGAGAGGGATATGTCCAGGCTTGGAGGTGATCTTTTGAGTTCAAGATGTTAGAGGTCCACCGCCCTGGAGGCAAGAGGAAGTTTCTCCATTGAAGAAAATGAGTACCAGCAGAAGATATGGATGAGGATTTGTTTGGAGAATAAAGACATGAAGTCTGAAGGACATCATCTCCTTGTGGGTTGGCCTTTTTATTCTCTAAGGCACTGAGAAACCCATTTGGCCCACTCAAGTTTTAGTGACAGCCTGTGTCAAGGCATTAAGTGAATGGGAAAATCATGTCATTAGCTCAAGTCATGTAATCATGAAGTTTTCCTCCATTAACTTAGCATGCCCTATATGTGGAGAAAAAATTAAATTCCACTAAGGTAGGAATTATTTGTCATTCTCAAAGCAGGAAAATAAAAATAAGCTCTTCCTGTTATTGGTAATTCTAAATGTTATGTAATATATGTAATATTATATAATTATATAATATCATTTTTATGTGACATACATTCTGTAACTATATAATGTATATATAACATAATGCATATATAATATATAAATATATATCATATTTGTTGTCGCTGTGGAGCACAATAGGATCTGTGTTCTTCTCTTCCCTATGTCAGCCAGAAAGAAGTTTATTCAGAGTCCTTATACCTACTAAATTGGCTGAGAGGTGGGACTCTCTCCTCTAGTTCCTCTTGGCTCTTCCCTATCTTCAGAAATGGAGTTTATTCTCAAGGACATTGTGAGCTGTACAATGAGCTTCAATCATCTCAGTCTTCTAGGGAAAATCTAAGTGAACCTTGAGTTCAAACTTTAGTGTTGTGCTTGGGAAAGTTAGAGTTTCATCCATAATACTAAATTGACTCAGATAGCCCCCTATGCTTCTTAACACAAACAAGGTGTGAAATTACAAACTCCTCAGGGTCATCCTGTGCACACTCTGATCTCCAGTAATAACATGTTCACAGACAGTGGGAGCAAACTCATTTACAGATAAAGAATGAGGCACCTACAGTGGAAAATAGGACATGGTTGGGATTTTGTCACCTCTACTTAAATGAAGATTGGAAGTAGAGAAGGAAAGATAAAGAAGACATACCTCCGCCATTGTGTTTTACAGCCAGTGGATTTGGGGGAAGTCTTCTATTTATTAGGTATTTCCTCCAGTCTGGTTACTGTAGATGCTGTCCAACTCTGGAGGGGTCCAGTTGTTTTCTACCCTATTGAACAGTCTCTACCCTGTCTCCTGGTCTCTGTAGTCAGAGTTCCTATTTTTCTCCTCTCTATATGTTCTATCTTCATGCACTGATATCTCATACTCTCATGCAAACCCTGAACAACCACACTTCTTCTACCCTGGGAATTATTTCATTAGACCCTGAGAGGAAAGGGGGTTGCAGGAGTTCTTTACATATGTGGCAGGCTAAATTTATACCTTTTGTCATGAGTAGATGACTATGATTTGAGTAAATGATATGATTTTCCCATTCACCTAAGGCCCCTGCCACATAGATTGTCCCTATATATGCTATAATATATAGATACACTAATATATCTATATCTCTATATATGAGTTTATAAATAGATATGTGTATATATTTGTGTATGTGTATATTGAAAAGTAGTTAATCTACATGGCAAAGGTCTTAGATAAATTATATATGCGTATATGTACATGCTGACTATTTTTCCATGTTTTTGTATATATGAATGTATGAATAGTTTGTTGGTTGTTATTTTTTCATTTTAGAAGAGGAGAAAAATGATATCACTGTGTTGGGGTCAAGGTATAGTGTGTTCCACCATGGCTGATCAAAACAATATGAGCTCAGAAGGCTTGGTGTATTGGAAGTGTTGCTCAAAGATCCCAAAATATAGGTCTGGGGGAATAGAGGAAACAGATAACACTTTCCTTCCTCACCAATCACTGCCCTAGAAACTCTGAGAAGTGGGCAAAGACTGCTCAGCAAACACCTCCTATTATGTACAAAACTCTGGGATACAAAGAAAGGCAAAACATAGTCCTTATCCTCAAGGAATACATCTTATGCATTTCACATTTCTTTGGAGCTACTTCAATTCTACTTTTCTTATAGAGCACAGTGCCTTCTTTGATGTGGGCATGCCATGCTGGGTAGTCCTTTGCCAGTGTCTTCCATGTCATGCAATTGATTACATAGTTCTTCAGAGAGACCTTGAGAGTGTCCTTGTATCACTTTTTCTGACCTCTGTTTGAACTCTTGCCCTAAGTGAATTCTCCATAAAATAGTCTTTTAGGCAAACGTACTTTTGGCATTCAAACAACATGGCCAGCTCATTGGAAGTGCACTGTCTGTGGTAGAATTTGAATGTTTAGCAGTTCAGCTGGAGAAAAGACCTTAGTGTCTTGCCAAGTGATCTTCAAAATCTTCCCAAGACAATTCAAATGGAAATGATTTAGTTTTCTGTCATGACACTGGTAGACTGTTCAGGTTTTACATCCATACAACAATGAGTTGAGCACAATGGCTCTGTAGACCTTGTGTATACACACACACACACACACACACACACACACACACACACACAAAACTTCCCTGAAAAAATAGCCCAATGTATAGAGCAGGGTCTTAGATAAAATGAATCCATTCAATGCAGCAGGGCCTAGCTTTATATCAACAAGCTTAGCCCCTAGACCAATGAAATCTCACAGACAGCTTTCCCGCCTTTAAGGAAAAGGACTAGCTTAACCTATATGGCAGAGACCCTAATAGACATTGCTTCTCCTTAATAGATATTGCATCTACCAGTGTGACCATATTTACAGAACTGTGTTTATCAGAGGCCATTATACCCCTGAGAAATTTACCAGCTGGCCCATCTCATCAGTGTAATAAACCTTAGAATATGAGCTACTTGACCAAAAGCCCTGAATAGATGTTAACCTTTTTACTATAGCTATAGCAAGCATCAGGGTTTAAAAGACAGATTCAGGAGGGTTGAGTCAAATCAGAAATTCAGTCAATGAACAAACTTTGGCAGCTTTGTTCTTTGTATGAGCTGGTGACTCATCCATGAGAAGAGAGTTTCTCAGAATTCAGCCAAGGCCATGAAGAGCAAGCTTCTATCTCTATGAGAACAGGCCCAAAGTCAGACATGGGATGAGTAAGATTTTCTCTCCACCTCCTACCCCTACCTTCCCTTTTTCTCCATTTTGCCTTCACAACCAATTATATTGCTCAGACATCCCAAAGTATAGATCTGGGAGAGTAGAGGTAAGAGGTAACACTTTGGTTCCTCACCAATCACTGCCCTAAAAACTCTGGGAAGTGAGCAAAGACTGTTTACCAAGCACCTCCTACTATATGCCAAGCACTGGGGACACAGAGAAAGGCAAAACACAGTCTTTGTCCTAGAGGAACACACAGCCTAATGTTAGAGATGGGACTTTCTTTTGCAAAAGGAGTAAGTTGGGAATTCATTTCAGTGAACTATCATCCCCTCCTCATCTTCTCATTCTACCTCCCTGAAAATGAATTGTGCAACAAGATCATGAGTGAAGCAAGATTACCATTATTATTCAATACTATACTAAAAATGCTACCTATAGCAATAAGAGAAAAAAAAAGAAATGGAAAGAATTATAACAGGAAATGAAGAAAGGAAAGTATCACTTTACTGATGGTATGATGGTATTCATAGAGAATCCTAGAGAATCAACTAAAAAAAGTAGTTGAAAATAATTAACAACTTTACTAAAATTGCAGGCTATAAAATGAACCCACATAAATCATGAGCATTTGTACATATTACTAACAAAGTTCAGCAGCAAGAGATAGAAGAAGAAATTCCATTTAAAATAGCTGGAGACAACATACAATACTTGGGAGTCTACTTGCCCAGACCAACCCAGGAACTATATGAACACAGTTACAAAACACTTTTCACACAAATAAAGTCAGATCTAAACAACCGGAAAAATATTAATTGCTTATGGTGAGGTTGAGCCAATATAAAAAATAACAGTTCCACTTAAATTAATTTACCTTTTCAGTACCATATGAATCAAACCACCAAAGGATTATTTTATATAGGTAGAAAAAATAATAACAAAATTCATCTGAAAAATAAAAAGTCAAGAGTATCAAGGGAATTAGTGCAAAAATAATGTGAAGGTGGCCTAACTGTACCAGACCTGAAACTGTCATATAAAGTGGTAATTATCAAAATTGATACTGGCTAAGAAATTAAGTGTTGGATCAGTGGAACAGATTAGTTATGAAATACTCAGTAATAAATGTTCCTAGTAATCTAATGTTAAACTCAAAAATCCAAACTTTTGATTCAAGAACTCACTGACAAAAAGTGTTGAGAAAACAGAAACCATATGACAGAAATTAGGAATAGGCCAACATCTTATACCATATATCAAGATAAGGTCAAAATGGGTACATGATTGAGACATAAAATGTGACACTATAAGCAAATGAGGAGAATAGGGAATAGTTTACCTGTCAGATCTATGAATGAAGGAAGAACTTGGGACCAAACAAGAGATAGAGAGCATTACAGTATGCAAAATGGATAATTTTGATTATATTAAAAAGGTTTTATGCAAACAAAACCAATACAACCGAGATTAGAAAGAAAGCAGAAAACAGAGTGGGGTAGAATTTTACAAGAAGTGTCACAGTAAAGTCCTCATTTCTCAAATATACAGAGAACTGAGTAAAATTGATAAGAATACAAGTCATTCCCCAATTGATAAATGGTGAAGAGACATGAATAGGCAATTTTCAGAAGAATAAATCAAAGCTATCAGTAGTCTTATGAAAAAAATGCTCTAAATCACTACTGATTAGAGAAATGTAAATTAAAACTCAAGGTATCACCTCACATTTAACAGATTGGCTAATATGACAGAAAAGGAAAATGATAAAAGTTGGAGATAGAGGAAAATTGGAACACTAATGCATTGTTGTGAGTGGAGTTGTGAACTGATCCAACCATTCTGGAGAGTAATTTGGGGCTATGACCAAAGGGCTATAAAACTGTGCATACTCTTTGATCTAGTAATACCATCATTAGGTCTGTATCCCAAAAGGATTTAAAAAGGTGTGTGTTGGTGGTGGGGGAGAGACCTATTTGTACAAAAATATGTATAGCAGCTCTTTTTTGGTGGCAAAGAATTGGAAGCTGATGGAATCCCATCAACTGGAGGGTGGATGAACAAGTTGTGGTATATAATTGTAATGGAATATTATTGTGCTATTAGAAATGATGGGCAGGATGCTCTCATAAGAACTTGAAAATACTTATATGGACTGATATTAGTAAAGTGAAGTGAGCAGAACTGAGAAGTATTGTACACAGTAACAGCAATCATGTATGATGATCCAGTGTGAATGATTTAGTTATTCTCTGCAATACAATGATCAAAGATGATTCCAAAGAACTCATGATAAAAAATGCTGTCCACGGCCAGAGAAAGAACTGCAGGTTGAATGCAGATTGAAGTATACTATTTTTCACTTTATTTTTTGTGAGGGTTTTTTCGGTCTGTGTCTTCTTTCACAATGTGACTAATATGGAAGTATGTTTTTGCATGATTCCATATGTATAACCTATATCAAATTTTTACCATCTTGAGGGGAGGAGAGGGAAAGAATTTGGAACTCAAAATTTTTAACAAAGAATGTTAAAAATTGTTTTTACATGCACTTGGGAAGAAATAAAATGTTATTTTAAAAAAACAAAATGAATTGTGCTACTTCGAGATTTAGAGATTTGTCATATCCTCACTGACCTTCGATAAATTTCATTTGGATGTTTTGTGTGGGGGCTATTTTTTTCCCTTGCTAGTGTAGACATGATTTACCAGAGAATTATTCATTTGGAGAGGCATTTGTTGCTTAATTCAGGCGTTAAAATGGATAGGAAAAATTTATCAGTTCTTTTCACTTTAAGAAGAGTCCTGCAAACCCAAAGAAATGGCCCTATCAAATTGGTACCCTAAGTGAGACTAATACAGAAACTGCTGCCTCAGGTTATAGGGGCATTCCTGTGATTGGGTTTTCTGCTGACACTGTGCAGCTTATGAGCCCCCCTGAGTGTATCTCCCATTAGCTCTCTTCAAATAAATTTTTTTTATTGTTAAATCGTTTCAGTTGTGTCTAATTTTTTTGCTAGTCCATTCAGAGTTTTCTTGGCAGAGATACTGAAGTGGTTTGATATTTCCTTTTCCAGTTCATTTTACGTATAAGGAAACTGAGGCAAACAGGGTTAAGTGACTTTCCCAGCGACACATAGCAAGTAAATATCTAAGGTTGGATTTAAAAATGAAGATGAATCTTCTTGATTTCAAGTCTAGTGTTCTGTCCACTGAGCCAACTAGCTGCCCAATAAACTCAGGGAAGGCATTTGCTCAAATGGTATCGTAAGAATATTAAACATTCCTGCTTCCCACCCTCCAAATGCCCCACCCTCACCTGAAGTGCACTCTCCTAGGAATACACACATAGTGAGGTTAAGTGGGCACAAACGTAAAATACAATGTGATGAAGAGCCCAGGCAACTCACAGCTCTGTAATTAGACAGCCTTGTTGTCTTTTCTTACAAAGTTCATTGTGAAGCATGATGTCAATGATGGATGAATCACTAAGCTGGACTGGTTCCATTTAGGACATGGAGTTTCATATGGGCAGGAATCTGAGTTGGGCTTTCTCATTACAGAGAAGGCATGGAATCTCTACTGTGGTCAGTCCCCTAGACTGAGCTGTTCTTTTGGTCAAAAGACAGCTCCTCACAGGCACAGATGCTGCTGAGATGGCTGGCTGGTGGATCAGCAAGTTACTTGGCCACTGGGTTGGCTCTTCATAGGGTGCAAGGTCTTTGGTGGACAGGTCACTTTGCTAAACTCCCTGGCTTACTCCTCAGGGGAAAGCCATGGTATCCACCACCTCCAGTCTCTGACTGTGCTGGGTGCTATTGTGCTCTTTCTGTGCTATCATGTTTCATTCCATCTGCTAGTTCATACTGAAACCTGGCTTCCCCATAATGACATAGCCTCCCCAGCCATCCTTTCTAGTACTGACTGCATCTTTACTCATTCTCCTTGATTCACAGGGGGTCAAGGTGGGAATACTCTCTCTCCATTGTCACTTCTCATTTCTCTTCCTCCTTCACTCAGTAACCTCTCTTCTTTTAAAGTTCATGCTACTCATAGCTATCACTCAGTCAAAATCCTGGTAGCTATTGTTTACAGATACCCCCTCAAACCCAACCCAGCTCCTTCTTCCTTTCTCAATGAGTTTGATGCCTAAGTTGCAATTTTTCTCTTTCTCTCCAAGTCCTGCCCTCACACCAGGGAACTTAATCATCCATATTGATTCTCCCTCAAATATCCTAACTGCTCAGTTCCTCAACTCACCTCCCGTGAGCTATTTCTGCATCCCACCTCAGCCACTCTCAAAGATGATCATACCCTTCATCTCGCCATCACTCACAAATGTACTCCTTCATCTGGGGCAGTTAGGTGGTACAGTGGATAGAGCACCAGTGCAAGAGTCAGGAGGACTTGAGTTCAAATCTCACCTCAGACACTTGATTCTCACTAGCTGTGTGACCTTGGGCAAGTCACTTAACCCCAGTTGCCTCAAGCTGGGTCATCTCCAGTCATCCTGATGAACATCTGGTCACTGGATTCAGATGGCTGTGGAGGAGAAGTGAGGCTGGTGACCTGCACAACCCTCCTTCACTCAAAACAAAGTCAAGTGCAAGTGATGGCATGGTCTTCTTTGGCAACGAAGGATGAACACACACATAGGGAGTGCTATCATATTCTTTCAGAAAAGGCCAAAACCCTTAGTCTAGCATTGGCAGAAGACTCTCCTCTAAGAACTCAGGATCTTGACTCAAGACTTTGTCCCCTCTCAGGCAGATAGGGATGCAACAGATATGCATTCAAAATTCTTTCTGGTTCCCTCATTGAGGGACCCCATGCTTACTTATGGTAACTGTAGTTATATCTCACATATTTCTTTTGGCTAAGATCAAAGATGTTAAGGTAGTCTGGGCTGTGGTGGTGTTCATTTTGTTTTCTGCCCTTTTCAGATGCATTGAGATATTCAAAGTCTCATACCTCTTTCAAGGTATGAAATGCTTATTTTAGACCTTAAAGGGCTTCATCTTTATCCTTCATTGTTTCTGTCTTTGACCCCCAAGAACTGTAACTTTGTTGAAGTAAAAGTAGAACACACCCTTTCAAAGTCACCCAGTCCAACATCCCCATCTCATGTAGGAGCAACTGAGGTCCCAGCAGATGAAGTATCTTGTTCTTGGTTACACAGGGAATATAAGATGTAGAACTAGGATTTTGACCTGGGTCCTCTTTCTTCAAACCCAGTGTGTTTCTCCCACTGTGCTATATTCAGCTTTCTCATCTGTAAAATAGGGATAGTAAATAGGCCCCATCTCAAAGGACTATTTAAATCAGATGAGATGACATGTAATGCACTCACTTTGCAAACCTTAAAATCTCTACATGAATATGACCTATCATTATTTTTCCTGGAATTGGAAGAGCCTGTCCTAAGATACAATGACTTTTTTTGCCTTTTAAGGGTATCACTCTTTCCCTCCTGTCCAAACTCCAATAATCCCCTTCTATCCTCTTTCTCCTCTTCTTCCTCTTCCATATTTCCTCCTCCTCTCAGCCTGCTTTGGGTACATTTGACTGAATGAACATAAGACTGTGATGACAGCTCTCTATGTGAGTGTGCAAGTGAGGGGTGTCTTCAGGTCCCACGCCTCCTTTACTCTCCCACACGCTACCTTCCTGACTCACAGTTCTAAACCCAAGTGCCTGGTTTAGCTGTGGTGCGTGTGTGTGTGTGTGTGTGTGTGTGTGTGTGTGTGTGTGTGTGTGCATGTGTGTGATAGAGAGAGGAAGAGAAAATAAGAGATGCTTAAGTTAAAAAAAGATGCTTAAAAGTTGCCCCATTACAGATGCTACAAAGTAAATTAGCACTGTGACTATTTTAAAATCCCTTACTCCCCATTGTATCTCAGATCTCTCTTTTTCTGGGTGTCCTCCCCCCCAAAGCTACTGCCAAGAACAACCACAAAAACAAAAGAGACGGGGCAGTTGGTGATGTATTGCAGTGGACCACAACTTCCTTTCCTCTACTCCATGGAAACCCATTTGAAAACATTTGTTTCTCTTTAGCTTTTGGTCCAACCTCCCCAGATCTCCCCATATCCTAAATTGATTTTCTGCCAGGGGATGTGCCAGCAGAAGCTGGGGCTCATTGTTTCTCTGGAGTTGCCCAGCTCATTCTCCATATGCCATAAAACATTCTGTGTATTATGTGATAGCCTTGGCGTCCCCATGGCAACCAGCTCAGTTGTCTCCTCTCTGCACAAGATTAAGATTTCAGGTAGGAATCAGCAGTGGGAGTGGAGTAGTGTGGGGGTGGGGGGTGGGGGAGTGGGCGGAGGTGAGGGAGGGCATAGGGGGAGGGGAGTAATCCAGTCCTAGAAAATGACTAAGACAGAGAGTGAGGAGAATCAGTAATGAAACAGAATGGGCCAAGCCAGCGTTTTCCAAATAGGAGGTTATCCACAATATAACACAATTCTCTGCTATTTTGTGCACCATAGTTTTCTGGACAACTTGAACCATGTTTGGTGTCAGTCTGTGGATTTTTATTGTGCTTAGGCTGCCGTGGAGCTCTGACTTCTCCCCCTCCTAGGTCTGGGTTCCATATTACTGGGTTCAACCTCTTCCTGTCTGTACTAATTGTGGTGCTATGAAGTCAGTTTGAGCCTGTTGGGAGTTGTCATGACAACACAGCTGGATTTCTGGACAGGTTAGTAAGGCAAAGAGAGATTAGTTTAGTTTTCTCCCCCTCCTTTCCAATAAAGGCTTAATCAGCCCTGTCATGCCAGTTATTGCACTCCCTCCCTAATAATAGAAACAAGATTATAACAATAGACATTTATACAGGCGTTAAGATTTATAAAACATTTTACATAGATTGTCTCATTTGAACCTTACGCTGACCCTTTCAAGGTTGTGGTTTAGGTATTCTTATTTTATAGATGAGAAAACAGTTACTCACAGAGGCTAGATGACTTGCCCATGACCTCTTAGATAAGCAAGTGTTGGAGATGAGATCTGAACACAGGTTTTCCTGATTCCAAGTTGGATGCTAAGTCCATTTCACAGGGCTGTCCAGCTTGTGGCCGCTAATGAGATCCAGGCGGCTAAGTGAAACAGTGGGTAGAGGGCCCGAGGCAGGAAGATGTTTGTTCAAATATGGCTTCAGGGGGCAGGTAGGTGGTGCAGTGGGTAAAGCACTGGCCTTGGAGTCAGGAGGACTTGAGTTCAAACTTGATTTTAGACTCTTACTAGCTGTGCTACACCACTTAACCCCATTGCCTAAAAAAAAACCAACCCTCAAATATGGCTTCAGACACTTTCTAACTGTAAGACCCTAGGCAAGTCACTTAAGTTCTATCCACCTCTGTTTTCTCCACTGTAAAATAGGAATAAGAACAGCGCCTAGGTACCTCTCAGGATTGTTGTGAGGATTCAATGAGATATTTGTAAAGCACTTAGTATAACGCTTGGTATATAGCAGGCCCTTAAATACTTACTCCCTTTCCCCTTGCCTAAATGGTCAGGGTTTTGATCTAGATGTTTCTCTCTGGAATAGATATATGAGTATATAGATTATTAGCCCCTTGAAGGCAGGATCTGCCAGTCTAAACAGCTTTGTAGTACAGAGTAGTTACCCAAATGTTTGCTGAGCTAATGAAAGAACATTTTGAGATATAAACACCCCTTAACCTCATTCGTCAATTACCTCAGTACCCATGTGAACCTGACTAGCTCCTTGTTTCTCAAACCTACCTTTAGTGGATTTCTCTCATTTATAGAGGTCATACTTTAGACCAGCTGGAAGCATGATTAATTGTTATGATTTGGCATTGGAGATTAGTACATTCTCTACCTCATGGTGAACCAGTTAATACTGTGCTTTATTCAGCTGTCAAGGGGAGACAAAAAGCCTTGAGCCAGGAGTCTCTGCCACAAGCTAACCGTATTATTTTGAGGAAGTTGTTTTGTGTCTGGGCTTCAGTTTCCTTATCTAAAGGAGGATCATAGAAGATCCTTACCGTACTTTCATACATAGGTAGGAAAGTATAATGGGAATCCTGCCTCTGAAATCCTGCCCTTTCTACCTTGGCACTTTCTACTTTTCTTACTATACCTTGCCCTCTTCCAAACTCTTCTTCTTCCATACTTTTAAAAAAAATAGTTCAGAGATTTTATTCTAATAGTTTTAATTACAGTGCTTGTTTATCAAGATGAAAACTGAAAACAAGTATACAAAGCAATCAATTACTGTGTATTGAAAGCAATAAGTTTCCACAAGACCAAACAAACCATTTCTGAGTTTTTCCTGAGATAAAGTTTAACAGCTCCAGTTTCTTCAGTGTTTATCAAAATACAAAAGGGAAAAAGAGGTAAAGATCTTTTTTTTTTCTCCAGACGGCAAATCTGACCCTTGTAGTAATGAGGGGGTGGTAAAGGACATTCCATACATATAGAGATAGGAGGATTGGTTCAAAATTGGACCAAATACTTCTAGAATGGAATGACTCCCCAAGGTCTCATGCTCAATTTATTTTCTTTCAAAATCTAGACACCATAGAGAAATGCCTGGTGTTTTTGACTGTGTTTTTGAAGTATCTCCAGCCAAGCTTCAGGGCTAATGTAGGCTGTTCTTACTGTGGAGAGGTTTCAAAGAGAAGCACCACACACTTCACCAAATTAAAAGGCTGTTTTTTTGTTGTCCAGATATGTCAGAAAGCTCTTCTCAATGTTTATAACTAGCCATCATTGTGCCCTTCCTAAGAGTTATTCAAGTGGGATGGAGAACTGATGGGAGCCTCACCTGAACTGGGGGCGGGGGTGGAGAATCTAGTTATAGACTATTTATGATTGAAACTCTAATGTTCTCCATGTGCAGCCTGCTCTGAACCACAACCTCAAAGCTTTTTTTCTAATAAATATCCATGTAAGCGCAAACTCTGTGAAGTACATAAAGATCCAAAGACACAGCATTTCATGGATTTCAATTTAACTATGAAACACCCATCGCTTGTTTGATTTTTATTTTCTTTTCAAAAGAGAAACTGCAGACAATTACGATGACCTGATATTCAAGTTGTTACTGTAAAATCTACTCTAAGCATATTTTTCTGTTCCGTGTTCAAGGTGTTTTATTTGTCTTTTGATTTTTTTTTTACTATTTTAAAAAAATCCACTGAATTCCCGTTAAAAATCAGCCACTGAAATGGATCTTGACACAGATCTCACAGGCCAGTAGAAGTAGCATTTGACTGTGTTGCTGGCCATTAACTCCCAGTAACCCAAGTGTCAATATGCTCGAAAGCCCTTTCCAGAACTAATTGGTGAGTTGATTTTTTTACAATAGAAAAAGCTGAATAATATTATATTACATAGGAGGGCCAGAAATTGCCCCATTGGAAATGAAAACTATTTACATTAAATAAGAAACCTGTTTTCAGGCCAGTATTTGCCACATTTACAGCATGGTGTAATACATACTCTGACAAGGGATAGGAAAAAAAACAGCTTAGAGATGCTGTCTTATTAGCGTTTGCCAACAACAAGAGTAAAGCAAAAGATGAATAGGAGAGAGTAAGAGGAAGCAAAGGGAAGAGAGAGGAAGAACTTTTGTTGCTTCGTTTTTGGTTTTGGAGCTGATTGGACATCCAGTCCAGGGCTTCATAGAGCCCATCCCCACTAATAGAAGAGATGGCTTGGATGTACCAGTTTCCGTGAAGAAGAGAATGTAGTTCAAGTTTATCTGTGATTTCAGAGGCATTCATGATGTTGGCAAGATCTTGTTTGTTAGCAAACACTAATAAGCCAATATCTCTAAGCTCATCCTCTGCCAATATTCTCAGCATTTCTTCTTGGGTACCTCATTCGTTCGTTCTCTGTTCTTACAGTCAACCACAAAAATCAGTCCTTGTGCTCTGGAAGTAGTGGCACCAAAGGGGTCAGATCTTGTCCTGGCCACCTTCATCCCACATCCTGAAGCTAATGTTTTTATATTCTACAGTTTCTACGTTGAAACCTATAATGGGGATAGTAGTTTCACCCGGCTTCAGTTTGTACCAAATAGTTGTCCGGTTTGCAGCATCCAGAACAACTGTTAGAATCTGCATTTTTTTGTGGCCAAAGAGCCCCTTGAAGAGGTTAGCAAATATATTCCCCATGTTCCAGATGTCAAGTGTTGAATTACAAGCAAAAGGAATTCCCAGGCTCCCAAGCCTTGGACGTCCAACCTCCTCACCCAGGAGCAACTTCGGTTTCGCTCACATAAGGTGGTGGCTCTGGATGTCAGCCATATCAGTGACATTATTCTTTCCTTCTTAACATGCTCTGTGATCTAATGACACTGACCTCCTTGTTGTTCCTTTAATATGACATTTTTTACCAGTTGTCCCCCATGCCTGGAATGTTCTTTCTCCTCATCTCTACCTTCAAATCCCAGCTAAAGTCTCCCCTTCTCTAAGGAACCTTTCCCAAATTCTCTCATTCTCCTACCTTCCTCCTTGGTAATGAGTTCCAGTTTCTCCTGTATATAGCTTTTTTGTACATAGTTGTGTATACGTTGTCTCTTCCATTAGACTGTGAGGGCAGAGACTATTTCTCCCTCCTCTCTCCTGGCATATATTAGTTCCTTAATAAATGCTAATTGATAAAAATTACTATGATTGTGAACATGGGCAAATCACTTAAATATGCTAAGCATCAGTGTACTCATCTGTAAAATGGGGATAACAATACCTTTAGAACCTACCTCTCAAGGTAGTTGTTAATGAGATAATACATATTAAGAACTTTGCAAACTTTAAAGAGTTATGTAAATATGCCTTTTCCCCAAAATCCTTTCCTCTTCTCAACTTCTCTATTACTACATGTGGCCTCAAGGCCACATGTAGCCCTCTAAGTCCTCAAGTGCAGCTCTTTGACCAGATCCAAACTTATCAGAACAAATCCCCTTAATAAAAGGATTTTTTCTATAAACCTTGGACTCAGTCCAAGTCTTTGCGCCCGAGGACCTAGAGGGCCACATGTGATCTCAAGGCCACAGATTCTCCACCCTTTTTTAGGGCATTATAGTCCCAATCACTTAGACTCACAGCCTTCATGTCATCCTCAACCCACTCTCACCCCACATGTCCAATCTATGGCCAAATCTTGTCATTTTTACTTTTTACCACATTTTCCCTACACGTTCCCTTCTCTCCCCTGCTTTGTTGCAAAGGCCTCATTGTCTCATGCCTGGACTATTGCACTATTCCTGGTTGACCTCAGGTCTCTTCCCACTCTAAGATATCCTCCATCTTCCACTTAGTTGCCAAAGCAATTTCCTTAAAATACAGGTCTGACCCATATTACCACCACCCCTGTTGAAAGATTTAGCTTAAAAAGGCCAAAGTCCCTCACTGTATCATGGGCTATCATCACAAGTCATCATGAGTTTTGTCTTGCCTAGATTCCAGTGACTCTGGAGGAGAGAGTGAGGTTGATGACTCTGCACAGCTCTCTCACTTCAATCCAATTTACTTTAAGTCAAGATATCCCCCTCATGATGTCGTTGGTCTTCTTCAAGAACACAGAACAAACGACAACTAAAACAATAATCACAGCAACCACTCCTACTCAATAAACTCCAGGGGTTTCCTATTCTGGGATCAAATAAATAGAAAGTCCTGTACTCTTTAAAGACCTTTCCAACCTGGCCATTTCCTACCTTTCCAGTCTTCTCACCCCTTTACTCTCTTCTATACAGCTCACAATTCAGCTATACCCTCCTTTTCCCAACTTTGTACCTTTGCAAAGGTTATTCCCCATACTTGGAATGCTTTCCTTCAGCACCTCATCACCTCCATCTGCTGACTTCCCTGGCTCCCTTCAAGATTCAGGTCAAATCCTGCTTTCTGTAGAAAGGTTTTTACAGTCTCCTTTACTAATCTCCCAGTGCCTTCCCTTAGAGATTGTTCTCCCTCTGCAGGGAGCCATCTCCAGCCATCCTAATTTATATCTTGCCACTGGACCCAGATGGCTTCAAAGGAGAAAGTGAGGCTGGTAACTTTGCCTAATCATCCCTCACTGAAATCCCATCCACTTGCAAGTCATGGCATCATCTTCCTGCTATCATGGTCCTCTTCTAGAAGGAAGGACAAATACAACCTGTGAGTGAGTAGAAGCTCCTCCCCTCCCCTCCTCTCCTGTACCCTCCCCTCCCCTGCATCCTTGCCTAGGGTGCTCTACCCAGGGGAAAGCACACTTCCATGGCCAAAAGCTGCCTTTTTCCCTTTGGGTTTACTGACTAAATTTCTTGCTCAAAGACCAAGCCTTAAGCCCAATTCACTCTGCAGCTCATAAATTGGACAAGTCCCAACTCACCTAGCACAGAGTGAATGTAAATACTAAATAGTAACTGTTTCTGTTATACCCAAGAATCCTGAGGGTCTTCCCTTCCCAGTTTGATTTTCCTTTTTGATTAAAGGGTCCATCCCTGGGGTAACTACTTAAAGAAACCTATTCACTGAAGGAGTGTATCTCACTCAAAGTGAGAATCTGATAAGACCTTAGCCAAAAATGGCCAGGGTCCCACATTGCATCCTGGGCCATCTCCAGTCCTGAACACTGGACCCAGATTGCTCAGGAGAAGAAAGTGAGATTGGTGAGCTTGCACAGTCCTCCTTCACTCAAATCAACGTCAACTGCAAGTCATGTCATCATCTTGATGTCATGATCCTCTTCGAGAAGGAAGGACAAACACCACAACAACACTCTATAGATAGACAGACAGACAGATAGATAGATAGATAGATAGATAGATAGAAAGATGATAGATACAAATGCCATGGTCCTCTTTGAGAATGAAGGACAAACACAACAATCTATAGATAGATAGACAGATAGATAGATGATAGATACAGATATTACATAGATACCCTACATACATATTCACATCCACATCTATGTACACACATACACACACACAGACACACAAAACTTATATATTGCCTCCTTTTAAAATGTGAGTTCCTTAAGAGCAGAAACCATTTTTTCCCCTTTATTTGTATCCCCAGTGCTTAGCACAGTACCTGGCACACAGTAATAAATGTTTAATAAATGCTCTTTGACTATTTTTCTCTTATTCTTCTCATTGACATTCAGATAGAAATTGTCCTGCAACAAGTTCTTACCTTACTACTGTTCTTTTATATTTAATGTCTTGTGGATGACTGCTCAGGTGGATGAAATAACTGCATTTTTCAACTGAATAAAAGTATTGGACTGTAATTTCATATCCTGTAGGATTACTGAAAGAAGCATCTTCAGGACAGTTCCAAGATCAGAAAGGATGAAGGGATACGTATCTCCTATGTGCTCCCACAGTTTTGATTTCTATCACTAGGTCTCCATATTTTGAACGCTTTTCATTCTGTGTTGTTTAGAGACTGTGATATTCAGTGTGTCAACATCTATTAAAAATATTGTTTTAACTTTTTGTGATTTCTATTGTCTGGGTGCATATAAACAACAGTTTTATCTGTCAT
This sequence comes from Potorous gilbertii, assembly GCA_028658325.1. Lineage (NCBI taxonomy): Eukaryota > Metazoa > Chordata > Mammalia > Diprotodontia > Potoroidae > Potorous > Potorous gilbertii. The sequence goes on from CM053770.1 coordinate 501,002,202, forward strand.
AATGCTGAAGTTTCATTACATACTATTTGCAATGTATTTGTTGAATCCTCAAGTAGATTTTGAGATTCTCATTTGTAACAAGGGATTTACTGTCTGTTAACTTATTAAAGAGACTGAACCTATGATGCATAATTTTGGTTACAAGACCAAGTCTTTCTATGTATTTTGTAGTTGTTCAATTTTAGCCCAGTTTCTATTGTTTCATGGTATCATCTGCACGGACTCCTATATCCAGACTCATTAAGAATAACTTTTACATAATTTCTTATGACAATGGTCTGAGCCTGAATTGCTATTGTATAAACCAGTCTGTTGACCCAGTCATCGGTCACGGAAGATCTTTTGAATCTACTCTTGGATCTTTTTGTTGTTGTTTAGTCATGTCCAACTCTTTGTGAGCACATTTAGGGTTTTCTTGGCAAAGATACTGAGTATCTTCTCAGATGAAGAAACTGAGGCAAATAGGGTTAAATGACTTGCCTAGGGTCACATAGCTAATAAGTGTCTGAGGCCAGAATTGACCTCATAAAGATGAGTCTTCCCGACTCCAGGTCCATTGTGCTACTCTAACCTCTGTGCCATCTAGTTGCCTCTTAGAATTTAGCTGTTCTATTGGTTCCATCTATGAAGGTGTCTCCTCCACCTTTACCTGAAGGTAAACCACTTTCGGTTATATCCAACAAATCTAGGAGCATATACTTAATTGCCAGCCTTTCCTGTTGCTTTGTGAAGTTATGTCTACTTATCAGAAACATTTCAAATTGTAACTTTTTTTATCATAAATTGTAACAACATGATGATGACATTTTTATCGTTATCTCATTCTCATCTTTCTTTAGAGTTGAAATAGAAATGATCCCAAAATAAGTTGTTATTCTTTTAATTTTTCTCATATTTAATATTCTGTGGACCATTATACAAGTTGATGAAATAAGAGCTTTTTTGTAATTGAATAAAAGTTATTTATATGTAAATTCATTCTGTACAACTTTGAGATAACTCCAATAAGATGATAAAATGAGATAAGACATCCAGACAAGATGGCAGGGATTATATCTAGCTCATTCTATTCCCATATGATTTTTGTTTCTTCTGCTAGATGTGTATAATTAAATTTTTTTGAAAAAATTATTTTTTAAATTGTGAACTTGACAAGCATCAATATAAACATTTTCATATGTATATGAAGTGGGGTTTGAATTGACCTTTAGGGGCAATCCCAGGAAATGTGTGTTGGATCTCCATTGGAAACTTCTGGGAACTTTGGGAGAAATGGAACTCAGCACTGAAAGGTTTGTGGTTCGTGGTTACAAAGCAATCCCCTCATTGGGCAGGGAGCAAGAATAACTACTGATACAATGAATTTGTAAAAGGAAGTGACCCCCTTCCCCATGTGTCTGGACTATTTCAATCTGTCCTCAGAAGGGCAAGGAATGCTGTATACATCTTCCCTCACCTTGGCAACACAACGACCACTCTCATGATATAGCTAGAGCAGAGGACTCAACCAGGTAAACTTGAGGCCAGACCTTTACCTGCCTCTTGGTGTGTGTGCCTGATCATAGGTGACAAGAAAGCAATCCTGAGAGATCTATCCAGTCTTGAGGCATCATTATGAGATCAAGAGGACTCCATCAGTGAGAGCTGACTAGTAGCAAGGGGAGTTTTTGCATCAGAGAAGACAGCCACCACCAAGGGGCAGAGCCCAAGTCCTAACCTAGCATGCCAGAATATGTGAATCTAGAGGGAATGATTAGAAGATAGAACCAAGGAGAAATGGAAAGTGTCTATTCCACAAGTCATGCCAGATGCTTATATTCTGATGGCTTTCAGTCTTGGCTTCTCAAGAGAGTATAGCTGTCATTATGTTATAAACTACTGATTGCTTAAGTCTAGTCAATGCATACTTGCCGGAGCCTTTTATATGTAACACTTCTTTTGTTTAAGAAAGAAATACCTACCTCATACCCTGTTTCCACCGCATATTGTGTGCCTTTCTATTCTCCCATTTGAAAAGACTTTCAATTTTATCTTATGCCTAAAGTCTTCTCAAAGCGGAATGAAAAGGGTCTCACTTTCTAGATGTCTAGGCTTCTCTAGGGCTGAATCCAGCCCACTGTGCTTATGTCTCCAGAGCTGATAGCTGCCTTTTTTTTGGAGGATGCATTGCTCTAATCTAGTGGGCCCATTTAGCCCACTCAGCAGTTTTAATTGTTAGACAAATATTGGATGGACTAGCCTTCACAGCCTTAGATCATGTACAATATTCTATGACTGCTGCCAATTTAGTGGAGGCTTCGTGAGCTGACTTCTGAAAATGAATGTTGCAGGGTTCCTTTTCCTTTCTGCTTCAGAGCATGCACAAGCATCCTCTAACTCTTTCCTATTGACTTACCGCGGGGTGACAAAAGCATCTTAATTAGCTGCCAAACCTGAACTGAGTGTGTAATGAATAAAAGGTTCAAACAGGTAAACTTGTTCTTTCTTGCCCAGTGGCAAGGGAGGCAAGAACTCCTGCAGACCTTCAGGTGGGGGAGGAGCTATTAATTCTTCCCTACCACCCAACCACCATGATTCTGTGAACACACAATTCCTCTCCTCTACTTCTTGTATATCATTCTTTCTTGATCTTAAGTGAATGGGTATAGTGAACACCCCAGGTTAGGACTTTACAAGATCAATTTTTTTACAACTTTGAAAATCAGAAAATTCATCATATGTTTCATTAGTAACCAGAGTAGATGGCAGCAGTGGTCAAATCCAACCCTGAAGAATAACTCATTTGAATCAATGCAGCAATGAATTGGTGGCACAGTAGACACAGAACCATGCTTGGACCTGAGTTCAAATCTGGCCTCAGAAAGATTGCTAGTTATATGACCCTGGGCAAGTCACTTAACCCTATTTGCTTCAGTTTCCTTATCTGTAAAATGAGCTGGAAAAGGAAATGGCAAATCATTCCAGTGTCTTTGCTAAGAAAACCCCCAAAAGGGATCATGAAGAGTGAGTGAGACATGACTGAAAATGACTGAACACCAACAACAGTGAATTGACCTCACAGTCAAGATACTGTGTTTGTGTAACCAAGGGAGCAATGTGTCCAATGTTTATGCCACACCTAGGAGTGAAGCTGGTTGGGACCCATAGAATGGAAAAAAGAATTCTCAAGGTCAAGAAGGAAATACTACCTCTCATCTCTGTACCATCCCCTCCTCATGGTGAAAGGGAATGTTTTGTTGTAACCAATTCAAGCTGGGGGTCCCTCTTCCCAGGGAACAAATGCATGTAGTGGGAGACTGTGCTTATAGTTTGGTTACTGATGTGCTTTGGGTTCTTCGCAGCAAGTATCTCTTTAGAAAAGCTGTAATGTTGATTGGCTAATTGACATCAAGGAGGTGTAAATGGGCCATTTGATATTGGGGATAACACATCAGATAAGGGCTCCAGAAGACAGTACTAGAGAACCTCCCAAGTCCTCAGATCTCTAAGGGGAAGTGTTCAGTGGTCTTTTGGGAGCTCAACCTATCAGTATGAGTAGAAGGTTGGAAAAAGGAGCTCAGAGCCTGTAAAATTGGCAGGAGGAAGAGTATAATGCAAATGATTTAAAGTTTTGATCCTCATTGGTCAGTCCCCCCATCACACAAAGAACATCAAAGAAGAGTATATATGCAAATGTGAAAAACCTGCTTTTTTTAGAAGTATATATCAAATTTAACACAATAGTAACAAAACTGCCTTGCTTATCTCTGCCTTCTTCTGAACTTCTGTCTGCTCTTTTATGTATTTTTAATATTTTATTTAATTAAATATTTTCCAATTACATTTAAACTTTTTTAACATTCATTTTTTAAAAATTTTGAGTTCCAAATTCTCTGCCTCCCTTTGTTCTCCCCCACTCCTGGATTATGCATGTGCATGCAAAACATATTTCTATATTAGCCATGATGCAAAAGAAAAGCAAGAAAAAATTTTTAAATGAAAAGAATGTGCTTAATCTGCACTCAGAGTTCATCAGTTTTCTCTTTGGAGATGGGTACTTTTTTTTTTATCACAAGTCCTTTGGAATTGTGGTATATTATCATGATAGAATATTATTGTATTCCATAGAAATGATGAACAGTATGTTTTCAAAAAAACCTGAGAAGACTTACATGAAGTGAAGCAAAGTGAAATGGGCAGAACCAGGAAAACATTGTGCACATTAGCAGCAATATTGTAATGCTCATCAGCTGTGAATGACATAACTATTCTCAGCAACACAACAATCCAAGACAATTCCAAAGAACTTATGAAGAAAAATGCTATCCATCTCTAGAGAAAGAACTGATGCAATCTAAATGCAGATTGAAGTACATTAAAAAAACTTTATTATTCTTGGTTTTTGAAACATAGCTAATATGGAAATGTTTTTTATGGCTGTACATGTATAGTCTATATCAAGTTACTTGCCTTCTCAAGGAGGGGAGAGAGAGGGAGAGAGGGAATTTGGAACTCAAAATTTAAAAGAATGTTAATTTGTTTTACATGTTATTGAGAAAAAATAAGATTAAAAATCAGAGGATTTTTAAAAATGCATCCTTTGGAATTGTCACAGATCAGAGGATTGTCATTGTATTGATCAGAGAGGAGCTAAGTCTTTCTCAGCTGATCATTGTTTACAATATTGCTGTTGCTATAGACAATGTGCTCCTGCTTCTGCTTTCTTTACTTTGCATCAGTTCGTATAAGACTCCTCAGATTTTTCTGAAATGATTACTTTTATGTATTTTAAAAATATTTCATCAGTTCTCTGTTTCCTTTTTGCATTTCTACCCCCACCAACTCTCCTAAGTAAAACAAAGCAACAATGCATTGGCTGTGTCGCCCTGTACTTCTAGTATATCACCTTGCAATCAAGTTGGAGGTGGTATGCTTCATCATCAGTCTTCTGCAGCTATTATTGATCCCTGCATTGACTGATAGTCTGTATTCTTTCAAAGTAATTTTCTTATACATGATTGTACTCACTGTATCAATTGTTCTTCTGGTCCCATTTCATTCAGTTTCAGGTCTTACAAGGTTTTCCAAGATTCTCTGAATCTGTCATATTTATCATTTATTTTGATGTAGTCATATTCTATTACATTTATATACCAGGATATGTTCATCTATTTCATACTTTGTTTCTAGTCTTTACTACAACAAAAGGCTAGGTCAATAGTTGTTTTTAAGTTGTTATGAATTAATTAGATGTCTGAGTGATTGTGGGCAATAGTTTTATCTTTGATAGTGCCTCTGTTCCAGTACAGTTTTTTTTTGTTCCTAAGGATAGTTTGTGGTCTATATTTGTAGTATCTGCTTGTTTTTGAAGGATAGTGTGCATCCACTGCATAATTCTGGTCACCTGATCATATCTTCTTAGGTTTTCTTTAATCACTTGATTTTCACAATCTCTAGTGGCACATAACAAAGTTGTTGTTGTTGTTATTTTATCATTTTCTTGCATGATCTGTATTAATCAATAAATCTGGAATCATTAAAAGTCATTTTTATTTCCATAATTTCTGGTAGTAATAATGTGAGTCTGAAGATAAGTTTCTATAAACTAGTCTATGGAGATTTCAAATGACTCAGCCATTTGTTTGATGCTTTTTTTTGCTTGAGTTCAGGCAGTAAGGGGATAGATAGAGCACTAGACCTGGAATTAGGTAGATCTGAGCTCACATTTATATTCAGACCCATATTAGCTGTGTGATCCTGGATAGGTCACTTAAACCTCTGCTTTATTTCTCCCATAATAGCACATACTTCCCAGGGTTACTGAGAAGACAAAATGAAATATTATTTGTAAAACACTTTGCGAATCTGAAAAACGTTTTACATATATGCCCTATTTTTATTTCCTGAGAATGTTACCCATGGAGGGCATTTTGATTCCTCTCTTGGATCTTAGCATTTTCAGAGGCTTCAACGAATTCAGTGGTGTATCCCTATTGTCACTCTTTACTATTACTTGGTGAAACTGATGTCTGTTTGTTCTAAAAGTATTTTTATATGTTTTTAACCTGTTTACTATGTATAGTTGGAAAACCTATCAATCTTTTCCCTCTTTTTTGACAAGGAGGTGTTTAACTTTCTGTAAAAAGTATTTAACTTTCTGTTTTAGGGTAATGGGTCTGATGTTAATCATATATCATATATAAATATTGTATGAGTGTATGAGTTTTTGCTAGGATAATTGCCAAATATGTTATCTATTTTATAGTTTCAAACTTGTATTTTAAAAAAATGTTATCATAAACTGTTAGTTGCTTTAAATGCATTCTTCCCATTGACCTTTGATTTTGGGTTTGCCAGTGGGCCTTTTGACACATAAAAGGATAGTTTTTTCTTGATGGTTTTATACTTGATATACCTTGCCTGGACCCTTGGATTCAAGGTCAAAGATTTCAGTCTCAATTTTTCATTGGCATAAATTAAGAATTTTATACTTGCCATTCCAAATGACATTTTTATAATACTGAATAGTCACGAGGTGAAGAAAGTATTTCATGTGTTTTATTTAAATTTCTCTTTTTTTATTACATTCTTGGCAAACCTGAGTCTTACAATGTATAAAGAACAGAAAGAAAAAGTTGTCTGTGAAGTTGAACTACAGTTATATCTAGTTTTCAAAAGTATATATTAAATGTAACACTATAGTAATTTGTTGCATGTGTTTTTTGATGGAGCCATATCATTTGGTATCCTCTATGTACATGAAGTGATTCATAAGCTATTTTGGTATGACTCCCTCTTTAACTTGGAAACCTTACCCAGTTCTATTTAGGAAAGATGATGATGTGTCTAAGGCTAGACAGAACCATAATATGGTTGAACTGTCTGTCTGTAAAATGCCACTTTTCATATCTGTAGCACTCCATTTGGGCTACCTTGCCACTCACAGATCATTTCCCTCTGGAGGCAACTACTCTGTAAGTGTCCACTCTTTACACCAGAGATTTTAATGCACTCACCAGTGCATTTTTCATTGCTCTAGCCAGTCAGAAGACAGAATTAACTTAAGGCAAAAGCTCTTACTGAAATGACATAGCAAGAACAAAAAAGAAAAATCCAGTAATAGAACGTCTTCCATAAACATGGTGAATGCTTTCCTATGAATATAGCATCAGTGTCAAGACATATATAGGGACCAAGTCATTCCTTTAATGATGTAGGTTTGCTGATGTCCTCACACTGCTCCTGAAAAGCTTTCATCAGAGAGGAAGCTGATGAAGTGTTTTGCAGTGTATGTTTGGGCAGTTTGGCTGAAGAGAATTTAAGGGGCATAGACTATGTTTCTCTCTACCCTCAGGAGTGGGCTGTCCTATCCTCCCTCCCTTATTCCCTATCCCCTATGAGTAGACACAGTTGGCTGAATGGGGACCCAGCTAGCTTGGTAACTCACCTTCTCCTCTCCTGTCTGCCTCCCTCTCCCCTTCCTTCTCTTCTCCAAAGGAAGGTAAATTTGGATGGCCAAAAGATGCCCAGATAACTTGGGTTCTACTGACTCCTGTCCTCTCCTGTCCTCTCCTCTCTTCTCCTCTCCTCTCCTTTCCTTTCCTCCCCTCTTTTCTCTTCTCCTCTCCTCTAGGTGGTTCAGTGCATAGAGACCAGTTCAGGAGTCAGGAGGACCTGAATTCAAATCTCTCCTCAGACACTTGACACTCACTAGCTGTGTGACCTTAGGAGAGTCATTTAACCCAAATTAGAGAAATTGGTCTATAATTTTCTTTCTCTGTTTTGGCTCTTCCTGGTTTAGGCATCAAGACATCCATGTTTAAAGTGACCTGTCTGTTGGAGAGAAAGAGACAAGTTTGAGATCTGTATTCCCCTGCTACTTTGGGGAAACAAATTAACATAGCTTATTCATGAAATTTGTAAAAACTGGGAGCCCACAGGTGACTAGAGAGTCACTAGACCAGAGATGAGGCTCTCATTCAGTAAGATTCTTTACAGCTAGGTGTTGCAGAGGATAGAGCACCAGTCAGGAGTCAGGAGGACCTGAGTTCAAATTTTACCTCAGACACTTGACACTCACTAGCTGTGTGACCTTGGGCAAGTTACCTAACCCCAATTGCCTCATCCTGGGTCATCTCCAGTCATCCTGATGAATATCTGGTCACTGGATTCAGATGTCTCTGGAGGAGAAGTGAGGTTGGTAACATGCACAGCCCTCACTCCAAACAAAGTCAAGTGCAAGTCATGTCATCATTTCTCTGATGGCATAATCTTCAGCAACAAAGGATGAACACACACATATAGTCAAATAACCACTTTTATTGTTGTTTAATCATTTTTAAGTTGTGTCCAACTCTTCATGACACAATTTGGCATTTTCTTGGCCATGATACTGGAGTGGTTTGTGATTTCCTTCTCCTGCTCATTTTACAGATGAGGAAATTGAGGCAAACAGAGTCAAGTGACTTGCTCAAAGTCACACAGCTAGTAAATAGCCAGATTTTAACTCAGGAGGATGAGTCTCTCTGACTCCAGGCCTGACACTACGCACTACAGCACCTGGCTACTCTTCTATTAACTACACATTATAAATTTCCCCTTACTTCCCTAAAAGTAAAATAAGGGAATTGAATTGGTGACTCCTTCCCTGGAACCATCATTTTAGGAAGATCTCCAGAACTGTTTCACCGTATTCCTGATTCACTCCCCAGACTTCCTCTTTTTCCTTCCCTCCTTCCTTTCCTTTTTCTTTCCTTCTTTCCTTCAAGGGCACCCTTACGCCTTCCTTCTCCTATATGTTGTCTTCCCTATAAGCTCCCTGAGGAGAGAGGGACTGTTGGTTTGCTTGGATTTATATGCACAATTCTTAGCCTAGTGCCTGGCGTATGGGAAGCATTTAATAAATGATCTATGTGTCTGTGTGTCTATTTGTCTATCTGTTTGTCTAACCACATGCAAATGGTAATAGAACTGACAAAGAAACAGAAAGTGGTATAAATTCATCATTTTCCTAGCAGTTTCTTGGGATAAGGGTAGTTCAGTAACTTGCTGCTATATTACCCCATAAGCAAGGCAGTGATCAAGTAAAAGATAGATTTCAGTAATTGGAATCCATAGGGTCAGGTCTCATGTAAAGCCTCCTTCATTGCTGTGTCCTCTGTGTGTGTGTGTGTGTGTGTGTGTGTCTGTGTGTGTCTGTGTGTGTCTCTGTCTCTGTCTCTCTCCCTCACAATTACATTCAAACTTCCCCAGACAAGCATAATCTCATATATACCCAATCATGACATAGAGTATTTTGTTTCTTTTTGAGCTGAAAAGACAAATCTTTCATGTCCCAGAAACGATGTCCTAGGAGATCTAAATGAACCTAGGGAGGAATTCATCTGAATATGACCAAACACCCCACTTCACTAGTATTTCATGAGTCACTATGAAAGGTTTGAATTAATAACTATGGATCTTGTCTGATCCTGCTATTTTAAACTTTGCAGAGGAGTTGGAGTGTCTATGCCTTATTTAGTGTAACTTTTGCCCTCTCATTATGTTAATGATATGCAAATTTTTATGTTTCTTTATCGATCCAACTAATGTTTTTGTTTTGTTGGACTTCTGGCAGTCATATAGATCATCAGAAATTTTCTACATCTTTCTCCTTTGAGGGATTTCCCTCTCACCTAATTTCCTTGCTTCTTGTAGCAAAGTTTTTGATTAATGTTTAATGGATTGTTCTCACTTCTTTGACTACTGGTATCACCTTTACCTTTTACATTTTGTTTTTAATTGCCGATTAAGGAAATCTAGAATTTTAATACACTCTTATTTTCCAGATTCCTTTTTTCAATGTTTCTTTTTTGTCAACTTTAATTGGATACTGTAACATTCAAGCTGTCCACTACCTGTATCAGCTCTAGTAATATTCTTGGGCTCTTCCATTGTCTTTCCATAGATTTTTGGTAGCTCTCTTCAATAACTTCTTCCATTAGAGTGTATGAAATCTATTCTTAAGACTATTCCGTGATACCTTCACATTTCTTCCTGTGGTTCTAATTGTGGTGACAGCAACTGCATATGATATTGTGTACAAGTCCTGAAAGATGTCCCAAAGGTTTAGTTCTGTTTTAAACTTTAATAACTTAGATGGATTTAAGCTTCACCAGCTTAAAATTTCCCTAAGACTTTTGGAACATGCTGCATCTTCATACTTTAGGTCAAATATTATGAGAAAATATGTTCATGAGGATTATCACAAATACCAACCTAAAAATAACTCATACAGCTGGACTCATGCCATCCAACCTAAAAAAGAGCTTTTAAAAATTCCTAAAGTGCATGTCTTCTTTTCAAATTCATTGGAGACACGTTTTTGTCATGTGTAAAAAATTTTTTTAAACAATTGATTATTGATATCTTGTTTTTATATTACTTAGATTTCCATATATATATATGTATGTATATAATTACTATGTAATTTCCCCTACCCCGCCATTATAGCAAAGAATAAAAAGGAGAAGAAAAGTTCATCAAAACTAAACAACATTTTGATGCAGTGCTCATCACAGATAGCTTCCATCACCTGCAAAGAAAAAGTTAAATCCCTTCTCAGTTCTTTTTATTTGAACTTCCTTTCTATCATTATGAGCTTGAAGACATCAACAAATAGGAAAATTTCTCTATACAAAAAACAGAAAATGAGGACTCCATGTAAAGTTGTGAATCTCTACTACAAAAAAAAATTTTTATTTCCAGTTTAACATTGTGCAGCTCTAATACTGCCGTGCTCTTCTGAATTCTCTTTACAATGTCTCCTCTCTTCTTCTATTTGTTAGTAATTTATTAACAACTTTATTTTCTTCCCTTTTAGTACCATTATCTCTAAACTATACTTAAGTCCTAACTCTCCTATCATCAAAAAACTAAAAATAAAAAATTATAATAAGTATAGTCATACTTTGATGATAATTCTTAAGTTCTCACATTTGTTTTTTTTAATGTAATATACATTGTATACATTACTCTCTTGCTCATTTAAGTCTGTCTAAGGTCATACAAGTCTTCTGAGGTTCCTCTGATGCTGTGATTTTTTCACATATAATAATATTTCTTTATATTCTTAAACCATAATTTTTAAGTCATCTCCTAATCACTGGATACCTCTAAGTTTTCCAGTTATTTTTTCTACTGCAAAAGTAATACTATAAATATTTTTTGTTCACGAGTCCCTTCTTTGATTTCTTTGGGGTATATGCAGATACAAGAGGCACCACAGGTTCAAAAGGTATACGTAGTTTAGTGGCTTTTGGGGGACAATTCCAAAGTCATTTCCCAAATGACTGGACTAATTCATAGCTCCCCCAAAATGACTTAGTGCCTCTGTCCTCCACATACCCTTCAACATTGTCATTTTTTTATCTTTCCTAATCTGATGAGTATGAGGTGAAATCTCAGACTCGTTTAATTTTCCTTTTTCTTATTATGAGTGATTTGATATATTTTCATGTGGTTGTTTATAGCTTGCTTTTATTCTTTTGAGATTTTTCTGTTCATGTCCTTTGACCATTTATCTATTAGGAAATGGTTCTTTTTCTTGTATGCTTCTATTGATTCCCTAGATCTTGGATACTGGAGATATATCAAAGAAATTGTATATAGATACTTTTCTCAGTTAACTATTTCCCTTTTTTCCCTTCTGATTCTAACTTCATTGATTTTTGTTTGTGCAAAATTTTTTCAATTTTATGTAACCAAAATTGTCCATTTTAACATCTGCAATTCTCTGTATCAACTGGTTGGTCAATAACTCTTCACTGATCCATAATTGTAAAAGTTGCCCCTTCCATACACTTCTAAACATATTTGTCATATAAACTTTTATATGTAGGTCATATATCCATTTGGAGCATATTTTGGTATATAATCTGACATGTTTCCCAGGAGTTTTTATTAAATAATGAGTTCTTACTCAAATAGTTGGAGTTCTCAAACTGAAATGATTCAGCAGCACCAGTTCTAGTTAGAGCTGATTATTGAAGCTCTCGGACAAACTTCATGGAGATGTAATTCTACCTTCCTCATTCTGAGGAGGCTTTCCCTGTTAATGTCAGAACCCCCACTTTACTACTGGTCCATGTTCCCTGACCTCATTGCACCCCTCACCTCCCACCCCCCAGCGATGTGACAGCTGCCATGGCAGGCATTGTGTGAAAACCCAGGTTCCAGGTAGCTCAAGGACAGGTCTGTACAACCTAAGTCCTGATAAAAGATTTTGAGTGGCCCATGAAAAATAGAGAGGATGTAAAAGAAGGCAAAGATGTAAGGACTGCTTTGTCTGTGACCCTTTTAACTTGCCTTCCATTATACTGTGCCTGTCATGTAACTTGGCAAGTGGGTTGCCACTGTGCACTCATAACCCCAGGCAACCAACCATCATCAGTCTGCCTCTAGTCTGAGAGGAGTAAGAGTCTTATCTTTTCACTGTGTTTTCAGTCATTACTGGCATTGAACAGGGACAAAGTGAATGCAGCCACGCGGCTCAGCTGATGAGTGGCAGCAATGTTCTTTCCCTCTCTCACTGCACAGCTGCCTTCCAAGTTACCTGAGTGTCTAGGGCTCTTTCTAAAGTCAGATACTCAGTTCAGTGTTTCCTTGTATATGAGCAATTGCTGTGGAGATTTTCTGGTTCTAACATTAAAGTTTTCGGAATGATACTCATTTGTAAAATGAGTGATAAAAAGAAACCAAAGATCCAATCAGAACATAGAGTGGACAAATAGGTGCTTGTTTACTTACACAAGAGACAAAATATTGTGCTTTGTTTACTGAGAAGTAATACCTGTTCCGAAGACTTAGAATCTTCATCACCACTTTGAATCAAAACATCCTGACTTAAGCAAATTGAACACCAATGAAAAACAAACAAAAACTTCCAAATTGTTTAAAAAAAATCTCAGTGGTGAATGATAGTTTTTCAAGAAAGTAAACTCAGAAAATGAGGTGACTGCTGAGGTTAGTTTTCAGATTTCTAATAAAATAGATTTCGAATTTGTTCCAGAGAATGATAAACTGATTGCTGACAAGAAGTATATGTCCTATTAACTAAATGTAAACAAGAAGAAAATCTGAAAAAAACGATTAAAACTTGTGTCACTTAGCAAAGTTATTTTTCGACATTAGTGTGATTTCATGATAAATAAAAATCTTAGTAAGTGTAATTAATTGATATTAATTGAAATATCCCTTTTTAAAATATGGTTTGTTAATGGTCCCATATCTCTGTGCTCCCCAAGCAGTTCTATCCTTATGTCCTTATATCTACGTTAGTGTGTATGCTTGAGTTGTGTGGTGTGTTCTCTTTTCCTATCTCCCCTCTTCCCCCATGTCATCATTACTTGCAATAAAGTTTTGCATTGAACTGACTCCTTTTGTTTCACATGTTACTCTCAGCACCAAATTCATTAAAAGGTGGTTTTCCTCAATGTTTCTGACTAAGCCTGTGAGCCTTTTATTAGACATAAACTGGGTAACCTGACAAGGACTTAATCTACTGATAGCCACCTACACTGGGGGAGTATGACACTGTTAGCCCACTTGCAGAAAGCAAGGATCAATAGGACAACCCTCCCAGGAGAGATTCTTAATGCCAGAAAGAGATTATGCCAAAGTGTTTGGTTGGGATTTTTTTATTTGTTGCTTTTCTAATTATCTTGTTTGCATACCTAACTCTTGGATTTTTTCTTTTTCTCTTTTCTTGTTTCATATTTAGAGACATAAATTTTCCTTTGGCTGCAACCCAAAAGTTTTTTTTTTGGTCATTTTGTCACTTTCTATAGTTTCTATGATTTGTTTTTTAACCCACTAAATTCTTTAGGATTAAATTATTTAGTCACTATTCAAATTTGAATCATGCCTTCAAATACTCTTTATTAATTATAATTTTGTTACATTGTGTTCAGTAAAGGATATGTAAAATACTTCTTTTCTACATTTGTTTTTGAGGCTTTTTTGTTCTATGGTCAGTTTTTTACAGACAGCATAAATAACTGATAGCTATGTGTATTCTTTTCTATTCCTTTGAATAAGTGCCAGGGATCTATCATATCTAACTTTTGCAAAAGTTCACTTATATTCTTTCATATGTATATGTAGTATATTATATATATATACACACATGTATGTATGTATAAACATACATACATATATGCATATGTATATATATATATATATATTATAGAGCATTTTAAGGTTTACAAAGCACTTTACAAATATCTAATTTTTTTCCTCATAACAAAATCTAGGAGGTAGGGGCTATCATTATCCCCATTTTACAGATAAGGAAACTAAGGCAAACAGAGGATAAGTGACTTTCCCAGGATCACAAAACTGGTAAATGTCTGAGTCTGGTTTTGAATTTAGAACTTCTTGATTTCAGATCCAGCACTCTATCCACCAAACTTTCTAGCTGTCTTATTTTGATGCTATGTTACTCAGTATATGTATACTACATTAAATATTAATATTATTTCATTACCTTTGATGTCTTTAAGCATAATGTTGTTTCCCTGCTTATCGCTTTTAACCAAGTCTATTATTCTTGCTTTGTCTGAGATTCTGATTACCATCCCTGCTTTAAAAATTTATCTGAAGCATAGTAAATTCTGTTCCAGTCCCCCAATTTAATTGTTTGAATCTGTGTTTTCAAAGTGTGTTTCCTGGAAATAAGTTATTGCTAGATTCTGTTTTCTAATCCATTTTGCTGTTCTCCTTCAATTTACAAGTGAATTCATTCGACTCATATTTACCACTATGATTGCTAATTGCATATTTATTTCCATCATGGCTTCTTCTATTTTTACTCTTTTCCTCAAAGTGGTTGCTTCTTCTCCTTCTCCTGCTCCTCCTTTTCCTCTCTTCCTTTTCCTTCTTCTTTCAAAAAAGGAAGGACATGAAGAAAGAGAGTTTTCTTTCTATGCCTCTACCCCTCCTCTTATCACAAAATCCAAATCTTGATTTCTGGTCCTTATACTTTATTTTCCTTTCCATTCCTCCTTTATGATCAACCACTAAAGCTGAAATTTGTTTTATGACTATTGCCTTCCTGACTATTCTCTCTATTATATTCTCTTCTGTTCTTTCTTTATACTTGCCTACTTCCTTGCTGAGTTTCATGTACCTCTACATCAAACTCTTTGTTTAGTTGTATGTGTTCTGTCCTCTTTTGTCTGGTTCAGACAAGGAGATCATCAGAAGTTTACTTCTCGCATCCCTTCCTCCATGTTTGTGTACTTCACCCATTTATGCAAAATAAGAAGCTTTTTCAGATTCTTCTTCATCTCTTCTATACTGTATTTCTTTTATCCTATCTTTTCTTGTCTTTAAACCAACAAAGCAGAACATTACCATATTCAGTTCCTGTGTTCATCCTATTTATCTCCTTCTATGAGTCTTGAAGATATTAGGATTTTGAAGTAATTCTTGTCTCTTTTCCTTCTATTAGACTGTATTTCATTACTGCTTTATGTCTCCCAATTTTTTATATGTCTTTGATTTCCTGGTTTTCTCTTGAATCCATTCTTTGCATTTTAAAGTTTTGGCTTAGCTCTGGTCTTTTCATGAGGAATGATTAGAAGTTTTCTTTTTTATAAAAGACTTATTTTTTAATCTTTGTAGTACTATGCAGTACAGAGTAAGTTATTCTTTGTTGTAGGTCTTTATCTTTTGCCTTTTGGAATAGCATATTCCAGGGAATAGCATATTCTAGGTGGTGTAGTGGGTAGAGTACCAGTGCAGGAGTCAGGAGGACCTGAGTTCAAATCTTACCTCAGACACTTGATACTCACTAGCTGTGTGACCTTGGGCAAGTCATTTAACCCCAATTGCCTCATTCTGGGTCATCTCTAGTCATCCTGATGAATATCTATATTAGATACATAGATATATATATATAATCCAGTCTCTGGATTCAGATGGCTCTGGAGGAGAAGTGAGGCTGGTGACCTGCACAGCCCTCCCTCACTCAAAACAAAGTCAAGTGCAAGTCATGTCATTATTTCTCTGATGGCATAATCTTTTTTGGCAACAAAGGACGAACATACACATGACACACAGCATATTCCGAGTTTTTCTCTTCTGTATAATTGTAACTGTTAAGTCTTGTATGATACTCCAGTTCCTCATGATTTGAACTCTTTCCTTCTAATTGATCTTTTATTTCTTTGTTTTATTTGTCCTTTTACTTGTTACCCTTCATTTTTGAAGAGGACCAAGGTCTTCACAATCTTAGGGTAGACATCATCCTACTCCACCAATGAGTTTGAGGCCATTCAGTTACCCTCAGCCTGTTTACTGGGGTGTGGCTGCTGTGCATATTACACTTCTTGGAGCCACAGGTGAGGGTTGGGTGACAGGAAGAGACACAAGATCCATGAGGAGCTCTTAAAAGGGCTCAGCAAGCCCTCACACCAGAGGTACTAGTCTTGCTGAACACCCCATACACTCCATATAGACTCCATGAAAGCATTCTGCATACAACACTATTAGCAGACAAATCAACAGGGATAAAGTGCGCCTCATCCTGTGCCTATATACTATGCCTCTATATTTTGGAAGGGTTTGTTCCATGGAGCTTGGAGAGCATGAGTATTTGCTATGATAACCTCCATTAAAAATGTAGTTCTTTAGCTTTTATGGTTCAATGTTATGTCCAGGTGGTTGTGGGTAACCTTTTCGTCTGTGATAAAGATCCAGTTTCACTTCAATTTATTGCTGGGGTTATCCAGTATATTTGGAAGTCTGTATTTGCAGTATTGAGGCTTTGTCTGTCAATCATGAAAGGTAATAATCTCCTAATGTACAATTCTAGTCATCAGGTCATGTTTTGGTAAGTACTTGGTGAGTGAATGAAGGTCATTCACCACCGGGAAACCAAAGCCTACCCAGGCACCTTGCTGATGCACGTTGCTTACTTTCTAAATCAAAGACCTCCCACATCAGGGAAGATGGAAATCTACTAAGTGAATTTCAATGAAAACCTTTGCATAATAAGTAGGAAGGATTGAAAAACGAGGACCATGGTTTAATAAGTGCAGCCAACAATGCTTTTCTTTCATTTGGATCTCTGTGAAATACCTTTTTCAGCTATGACAAAGCAGTAACTAACACCAAACATTGAAATAAACTGAACTTAGAACCAGACCTTTGAAGCATTGAACCGTGAAGTGTTAAACTTAAATTTTCAAAAGTGATAAAGCATATTTCGTCACATTACTCTCACTAAAATGTTCTCTCTATAATTTTTTTCTCACCACAATTTTTTTTTAGCAAGAGCAAAAAAGGATTTCGGAATTGTTGAAATAAAATGTTTAAAAATATTGCTTATTCCTTCGTCTCATTCTTTTAAATTTTTATTTTAGTTTCTTTTATAATGTACAGAATATTAGCATAGTAATACATATATAATTTATAAATGTCATATAGGTGAGTATGTATATACATGTGTGTCATGCATGCTGAAACATTTCTCATGATAAAAAGATACAATCAGAAAAGCTTCAAGTTCATTGTGGGCAATTTCAAGGTCATTTCAAGGTCAATGACCACAGAACATTGCCCATTTGATTTTATTTTTTGGTCTCTTTTTTGGCCTGTTTTCTATGAATGTGTTTATGTGTATATGTTAAGACAGAGAACAAAAATTAGGATTATTTTTCTATTCTTAGTAATTTTTGAATCACATGCTATATTATACCCTAGATCAAAAATGTTAAACACTCTGTCCACAGGCCACACTCCCAGTGCTGCTAATATCAGATTAAAATGTAACTGAGAAATATTTAACAAAGTAAATAAAGATACAACAGAACATAGATAATATATGTTTGGGTTGTTTTTCTATCAATATGTGTCCTGCAGGGATCCTTATATACAGTTTAGTGGTCTTCATTTCTTACTTGAGTTTGATATCACTGCCCTAGATCAGTTTGGAATCTGGCCATAATAGATTTTTATAATCTTGCCCAACTTTAAAGAGCAGAATGATGCTTGGAGATGGGGGCTTGAAGGGAGGGTTGAGAAGAACTTTCTGTGTACGTGTCCTAGTGACCTTGATGAGACCACTGGGAGAGTGATTGAGTATAATGCCACCTGATGGAATTACCCTTCTTCATTGGTTAATAAGGTAACATCTTGTCTTTCCATAGGCCTGTAGAAGGCAGCACACAAGCTGGTGTGGACTGCTTTTATTATTGCAATGCCCCAAATATCATATATGACATGCCAGTAAAATGTCCTGCACAACTCAAACCTGTATCAAAGGATTTAAGTGGAGGACACCTTGAAATTTTTCTTGAGTATGGAACGCTGGTAAGAAATGGTCATGGGTGTAACGGCAGGCAATGATGTCCTTTACTGGATCTTTCAAGTTCCTGCTTTGTTTCATTTGATACCTGGTGATCTTTCTCACCCTAAAACTATATTAAAAGCCAATCTTCACATCCAGAGCAGCTGAGCTGCCACGTGTGATGGTACCAAGGACAAATTCCTGTTGCCAAAATTTCTAAACCATGTAAAAGAAACATGGAGAGAAGTGTAACAAGTTATGACTGTCATTGTGTACACGTGGAAGGCAGAGCTCCAGATTTGAAGGACTAACCCTATCTCTTGCCCTCCTATTGTCAACACTTAGATCTATGAGTTGGAAATGGAGGTCATTGTGCTTCAAGAAAGATGAGCAGTTGAATCATGCTCCCCATCCCATGCGTATTTGTGCCTCAGAACAAGTGGACTGTGCCTAAGAGGACGCCTGGGTTTCAGAGGCACAGGCAAGGATCTGTTGTTACCACTGTTGTGATTAGTTATGTTATTAGTAGTAACGACGTTGAAGTAGAAAATGTGTCAGGAGATTTCTATCCCCCCATAGATTCTTATAAGGTATTCATACGGTTGAGCCAATAGAAAGAGCATCAGACTTGGAGTTCAGAAAACCTGAGTTCAGCTCCAGCCTTAGACATTTGCTAGTTGTGTAATCCTGAGAAAGTCAGTTAATCTCAGTTTCCTCGTCTGTAAACAGGGGATGACAACAGTAATAAACAGGACCTGTTTTCTTTTTATTTAGTATTATTAATAAAATCATAATTTTTATCATTATATAAGCAATATATAAATAGCATATTTTGTAATTTTGTACATGATTATATTGTATGCTGCATAGAATATTATTGCGTAATAAATAATATTAATAAACAATAACTAATATATGAACATATAATAATATAAATATAATTGTATAAAACTAAACTCATTAGTATTAAACCTTCCTACGGTTGTTGTGAGGATAAAATGAGATAACATTTGTAAGGCACTTTGCAAACCTTAAAGAGTGATACAAATTATTGTTATTATACTGTTACAAATGCTATAAAAATGAGTTAAACCGTACTTGAAAACAAGACACGGCAATGATGAGAGTCTTCAACCTGGAGTAAGGAGTTCAAATGCTACCTTTGACATTTAATTAGCTAAGTAATCCATTTAATCTCTCTGAGCTTCAGGTAATTCTCTGAGAGACTACAAATTAAAGATGGACTGTTATCTCTGCCAATGGAAGGCGTTCCACACTAATAATTAGAGTTATTGATGTGATATATGAGTGGATAGAGAGCTAAACCTAGAGCCAAGAAAACCAAGTTCAAATCCAACCTCAGACACTAACTGTGTGAGCTTGGGCAAGGCACTTAACCTCAATGTGCCTCAGTTTCCTTATCTGTAAAATGGGGATAAAAACAACAACCACCCCTCAGAACTGTGAGGATCAAAGGAAATCATTTTCCTAAAGTTATTAGCACAGTGTCTGGCACATGGTTGTTCCTGTTATTTGTCCTTCATTTTTGAAGGAGACAATGACTTCATAGGTCATTGACTTGTGCATGAGTTGGACTTAAGTGGGACAGAATTGCACCAAGTTATCAATCTCATCTCTTTCAGAGTCATCAAAGTCCAGCAACCGAACAAAAGTCAAGACAACTGGCAATGGCTGGGAATGCAGGGGATGAACAGTCCTGAAAAGGGCTTGGCAAGCAGAGGTGCTAATCCGCCATAATAGATACTTAACAAATACTGTATTTCCTTCCTTTTCCTTCCAATAAAATCTCATGTCCTTGTGTTGATTTATAAAAATAAAATCATAGCCATGATAGTCAATTTCCTCAGTCCCTAGCAAAGCACCTTGCATATAGCAAAACTTTAGCAAATATTTGTTGAATTGAAGAAAGGATTATTGGCCTCAATAATATTAATACTGGAAAGTCAGACTAAAGTAAATTGTCTCAGCAACCAGAATGGCAGCAAATCTCTTCATTGTACACCATATAGCAGTGGACTGCTGTTAGCCTCTGGTATCAATTCAGAAGGCAATATTTCTAAATGCTCACATCACCAGGGAACTTCTATCCCAATAACATATTACAGTAATGTATTTGGCAACAGGTTGATGCCATTATAATCTGTTTTGATTCATCCTGCTCCTTCCCTCTTTCTTTATAGTGAATCATTCACACTTCAAGCAATTCTTCCTTTGAAATATATCTTACACCCATTCCTTCCTTCCCATTTAATAGAAGCATAGAAGGTTAGAGCAGAATTTGGTCCAAACTACAATTTTATGGTAAGCAATAGATCATTCTCTCTCACTAACGGGTCTGTAGCTTTAGGGTCATATGTAGACCAAGTTCAGTTCTGGAGAAATCTGTCCCCTGAATAAAAAGGTCAAACTCTCCTTGTCCTTACCCAACAGTCCTTAAAACTCAGGTTTGATTTATTTTGAGGGTACCTCTTCAAGAGGAAACTACCCAAGATACAGTGTTGGTCATATATATATATATAAAATAAAAAGCTATTTCCTTCACAGAACAGAAATATTTAAAACACAAAAGAATCATAAGTATACATTGAAAAAACAAACCCCCAACCTGAAACAGTAATCTATTATTCCCTATACTTTTCTTGGAGGTGAAGATTTTAAATACTAAAGCATATGAAACATACAATGGGACTGTTGAATAGGTATTTCACATTAAGCTTGACTTTGCACTGTAGGAACAACTCTCCCAAGGTCCATGGTAAGCCAGTCTGGGGCTGGGGCATTTCTTTCTTTTAATGGTCATCATCTTCTCTGAGAAGCGTGGTAGTAGCTGAAGGGATCACCTCCTATAATGCATCCAGAACAAAATGGGGGCCCAGGAGTTCTCACCCTCTGAATCTCATAAGATTGTCTTCCAGAATGGCAATATACATCTTAGAATCTCTATTTGGAACTTAGTAAACTGTGAACCAGATATAGCCCTTTGAACCAACTAAAGCCAGAGACCACAGAAAAATCAATAACAAATATGTGCAAAATACATATGTACAATAAAATACAATACATATGTATAATATACATATACAAAATAAATATGTACTGAAGTATTTATAGCAGTTCTTTTCATAATGGCCAACAATCAGAAACTAAGGGGTTGAGGAATGGTAAAATTATAGCATATGAATACAATGAAATATTGCTGTGCTATAAGAAATGACAAAATGGACAGTTTCAGAAGAAACTGGGCAGACAACTATACATTGATTCAGAGTGGAGTGAGAATTAAAACAATTCATAGGATAACAATTTTATAGAGAAAAACAATTTCGAAAGACTTTAGAACTCTGATCAATGTAATATCAAATTTTAAGTCCAGTTGACTGGAGATGAAACTCCAGATGAAATACACTCCTCAGTGTCTTCCAGAGAGGTGACGAACTTAAAATGTAGAGAAAGACATACATTTTTGGTCATGGCCAATGTGAAAATTTGTTTGGCTGGACTATGTATATTTCTGATGAAGACTTTTAAAAAATAATTCTAATTTTTGCTTACTAAGAGAAAAGTGGGAGGCACAAATTATAAATACATATAAAGATAAATGTGTAACAGTGATTACTCTGGCCCACACTGCCTGAAGGACAGGTTTGCCACATTTCACCCCTCCCTCAGGGATCTCTGTCTGTTACTCTTAATGGGGACCAGGTGGAGGGGTTATCTAGTCTCTCTGCTATTGGCTCAAGACCCCTCTAATGACATTCCCCAATTGTAGGGGAGAACCCTGCACCCTACTTCTATTCAACTACTTACATGGAATTAAGTAGTTAATTGGATTAGCTTTTATGAGGAAATATTTACTCCAAAGGTATAGAAAGACTAAACATACATTCCACCTAAAACTGGGCACATAATCGCTTCCCACGCTACTTCATACTCTGGGAAAGGGAAGGGGATTAGGCTTAGAAGTTAGCTCAGTTCTCATATAGCATGGTTCCCAGCTTCAAAACCAAAGTTTGCTTTGGGTTCAAGTTCTAGGCACTATATCTTCTCTGGGCTGTCCAGCTGGACTGACAGGAACATTCAGCCTCACATCCTACCTCCAAAGTTGCCATGTCTTGAGTTCCTTGGTCCTGTGAGGATTTCACCACCTGTACCTAGTACTAAAAAAGACAAAGCATACAGACCAAACCATTTCTCAGGGCTACAGGATAAAAGGAGAGCAGAAGGTAGTCCTTCCCCCCTCACTAGTTCAGTTCATGGCACCCATGCTATGGATGAACTTGTATCTTTACCCTTTCCATTTGCCACAGGAAAGAGAAAGAGAGTCCAAGTCCTGTCATTATAAAGAGACTGTTCTGGTCATGTAGGAAAGAGGCTATCCTGCCCACATAGTAAGGAAATTCAGGATGTCTTCTAGAAGTAGGTCCCTGGCATTTCCCATGTGTCTTGTTTCATTTTAGGTGATCAGGGCATGCACAAAGCACTATGCAATTTTGATAACCAAACTTAGCCCAAATCAAAAAGTGAGAAAGTATGGAGGATTATGGGATTGGAATATTGCTGATATCACCAGGCTTAGTTGGTATATTGATTAGTTTTGCTGAATTAACTGTTTTTTTCCGTTTCCCTTTTATTCTTTGTTACAAGGAATAGTTTTTTTTTGGGAAAGGGATGCATTTAAAAGTGAAGGTTAGGCAAAAACAAAAGGTAAAAATAACACTTTAAAAAGAAATAAACCTGTCCACATCCACTGGGAGGAATCTTGATAATTCAATGAATCAGTGTTTTATTTATATCAATTTAAGTATTTATTCCCTCCAACAATGCAAGATCACAGCCCCTCCACACCATCTCATACTGTGAGACTCATGAATATGTATCCTCTTGTAAATCCTTCGTGGGAGGTAGGAGAAACTAATTCTAAGGGATCATTCTCTAGAGGTCTTGACATTGTGTACATAACAGTGGAGTCCGTGGGCTACCATTATACCATTAGTTATTCCTTACTCTCAAAAGTTGGCCAGCCCACTTCCTTTTCTATTTATACCTTCCTTTGATAAACTCTTTAAGTTGCATCTGTATAACTCTTCACTGGAAATATTGCTGCAGCAAACTCACCCCCATCATGCCTCTCTCTATTGCTCCTTGTCTTCTGGTATTCCAATCTTCACAAACACATAGCAGCCTCAAAAGAAGAATATTAGTGTGATAAAGATGTTTCAGGGAGGAGCTTCAGGACAGTAAAGGCAATGTATAACTTCCTAAAGGGAATGCAGCCCACACTCCTCTTCCAAATCTATTCTGGACCTACCTCATTGCACTTTTGTAGTGTCTGTCAAAAAGGACTAGTCCTTCTCAGTCTCCTTTGCTAAATCTTCATCTATATCACACTCACTATCTCTGGGTGATCTCATCGAGTTCAATGATCATCTCTGAGCAGATGATTCCCAGTTTTATACATCCAGTTCTAGTTCTTTTCTGGGTACCAGTTCTGTATCATCAACTACCTGTTCTACATCATTCCCTTCCCTTCCCTTCTCCTCCTCTTCCCTTTCCTTCTCTTTCCCTTCCTTTCCCTTCTCTTCCTTTCTCTTCCCTTCTCCTTCCCTTCCCTTCCCTTTTTGGATGGGATGAATTCTCTCCCTCCATCTCTTCCCTCATCATGCTTCCACTCTACTATTGAGGGCACACCATCCTCCCAATCACCCAGGCTCTGAACTTCCATGTCATCATTGATTCTTCACTCTTTTTTCACATATCCAGTCTGTTGTCAAAGTTTACCATTTCTCCCTTGACATCAGTTATCTTTGTTCCTTTCTTTCCACTCACACAGCTGCTACCTTAGTCTATAGGCCTTCATAGTTTTTTACCTGGACCACTTCCATAGATTTCTAATTGACCTTCTTGTTTCAAGTCTTTCTCCAATCCATCTTCCACTGGGTTGTTAAATGGATTATCCTCAAGTATGGGTACGACTACGATACCTTCCTACTCAATAAACCCCATTGTCTCCCAATTACTTCTAGGATCAGATTCTCTATTTAGCTAAAGCTCTTTTTAATGTAGATGACTCTAACTTAGCCCATCTTCTTGCACTTTCCTCCTCTCCATACATTCTATGATACAAGTATACTGGCTTACTTGCTCTTCAAATATTCAAATATGCAATTTAATTCCCACTTTTTGATGAAGGCTTTTGTGAGTAACCCCCTCCCTCCTCCTCTCTCCCTCTATTAGTGCCTTCCCTTCTGAGATAATGTCCCATTTACTCTATGTATATCACGTATATGACTAATTATTTACATGTTGTCTTCTCCATCAGAATGTGACCTCTTTGAGGTCAGGAGCTGTCTTTCTCCAGCACTTAACATGGTACCTGGCACATAGTAAGTTCTTAATAAATGCTTTCCCACTGATTGTAGATGAAGAAGCTCTATGGGCTATCATATTATCATAGTGTTATGTTTGAAAATTAAGGTAAACAGAGACAATGATCTGAGTATGATCGATTTATTAGTGAGGCTAGCAGTAACCAATAAATTGGATCAATGGCCTCTCTCATTGATCAAAGACCCTAAGATAGGACTCACCAGTCTTAATATAGTTTTGGGGAGTGCAGAGTTTGGTAGGGAGGGAAGACAATATGATTGGCAACAGGGGACAACATGATTGGTTATTTTAAAGAAAGTCAGCTAACACCTCACAAGGATAGTGACCATCTCTATCTGACAATTAAGGAATGCTAATTGTTTCATGAGACTCATCAGCATCTTTCAGGCCTTGTCAGGAGACCTGATTTAGCAGACATCCTAGAAGGGTTTGTTAGGGGGATAAGACCCAAGGGGAGGCAAGGATGGAGAATATACTTTTTGAGGATGATAGCAAGTTACCTGTATGTTTAAACTAATACAGAGAAAAGGCTTCATTCCTGAAGGATGGAGAAATGTGGCTTGAGCCATTTATAAAATGAGGCAGTAATACAGAGTTTGATTAATTACAGAATAGAATCAATTATTAAATGATACAGAAAATTTTAATTTCCTCAATAGTTTGGACAACAGGTATTCTTTATTCAATTTTTTTTCCTGTAGATAGTTAGACCAGTTTTTTTGTGAAGGATTATGGATCACTTTCCATTAGCTCTACCATGCTCTAGGGCCTCATACAAGCAGTATCATGTCATCCATCAACAAAATAATCTGCATGACCTCATCACCTATAGGTAATCTAATACTTGGAATATAGCAGGCTCTCAACAAATGGCTGTTAATTGATTAATTAACAAGTTGGTACACATATAATGATCCAGTAATGACTTCTAGTAGCATATTATTTCCCATCAAAATATGAGAAATTCCATTTATTTATATTATTATTTGGAGTTCACTGTGTCTAATACCTACTGATTCTTCATGTAGAGAAAGTATTCATGATATATGTTTCAGCCTTCTGTTTAGTTTACATTTCTTTGACCCCTCTCATTCCTTATTGCTCATTTTCTGATCTATTTCTCTTCATTTTCATCTTTGCATAGAAAGTTGTCAAGTATCAAAGAATATGTTGATTTAATTTAGAGTCTTATTGAATTTTTAAGTAGAATTTATCTATTCTTCATAATCTGTAACAGATATCGACATGTAAGCTACAATTATTTTCATTGTAGTCTTTTTGCAAATCCTTATCATAAGCACTGCAATATATATGGACCAATTGCCCCTCTGAAATAATATTTATTGTTGCCTTTGGATACACAATAAAATCTACTTCAAAAATTTCTTTATTTACTTTTCCAAGTAGAACCTGGGAACCATTCTTCCATTTAGCTGCAATATCATACTGTCTTTTAGTTATGTTTATGATGAAAATGTCAACATTAATACAATTACACTTAGAATATATCCCCTCATTGGTCATTGGACAACCTCTTCTCACTTAAAGTACCAGTAGTCAATTAAAATTTATCTACAATCTAAAAGTTATATGATTTTTAGCACTCATTACCTGCTTTTCCATTACTCTGACACAGTCATTGCAGAATAGAAAGCAGGATTGAGGACCATTTTGCATTTTTCTTTGTTCCGTAAATTGCCTTGGTTGAAGGATTCATCACAAAGTGGCCAGTGTATTGGTGATAAGATTCTTGGGTACTTAGGCTGATCTTCAGAAAACAGACGTGTCTATTGCTAAAACAGTACTCAAATCCTTTCCAAAGTGGTAGAAAATGCCAGATTTTATATTCCATTGGCATAGCTTTCAAGAACTCAAGGTCTGGTGTTTTTAATATTGAGGAAAGAGAACATTGGGCATAGCTAAGTATTTGCCCTATGTGGTAGGGAAACACATTTCAATAAGATAAATATGATTCCATGGTAATATCAATGAGATCTTTCCTGTAGTAGTCCAACCATGATCCTACAATAAAATTGTAGGCTCATAGACTTAAATCTAGAAAGAATGTTAGAGGCATCTAGTGCTCTCTTTTAATTTTACAGATGAGGAAACTGAGGTCCAGAGAGGTTAAAGAATTTCTAGAAGATAGTCTTAGTATTCTAGGCTGGAAATCTAAGGGGTAACATGACTTATGATAGATACGAGATACCCCCCAAAATGAAATTCTTATGATACACTTATGAACAATCCCAATGAGTACAAAAGTATCCTCGTGTAACACGAGGATCATAGATTTAGAGCTAGAAAGTCATCTAGTCAAACCACCTCATTTTATTTTTGTTATTCTTTACATGTCTTTATGTTTTAGATATGTTTGTAGCATGTAGAACTTGTTGGTTTTATTTTCTTATCCTGTCATTTTCTCATGTTTAACTGGATTATTTAATTCATTCTCATTTTAGGCATTTATTGTTCGGCTGAGTTTTCTTTCATTTCTTTCTTTTCAAATTGATTCTATCCTCTTTTAAGGAAGCAGTTTGACTCTAAGATTAGTTTTGCTTACATGACTTCAATGCTAATGCAGCATCATGTTGGATCAATAGGTGAATAGGATTCTGAGAGTTAGAGATTTTCCTCAGCCTAGAAAGAGGATGAACCATAACAAAATCTATGCTGGAGGACCGGAGTCCAGGAGCACAGGAAGTTTGGAATATATGTCTCTGCATCCAGAGGGGAGATGCAGGATTGCATTTCTTCTTTTTAGCTGCAGGATTGAGGAGCCAAAATACCAAAGAGAAGATGCTACATCTTATAACTGGTCTCTCTGGTTGCAACCTAAATGGTTGTAACCTTTACACACTCGCTGACCTACTTATGGAAGAATATGTTCAAAAAGAACCCAGACTGACTCTGCCTTCCCCAAGACACTACTAAAATTTGATGAATTTCTTCACATTCGGTTTCCTACTCTATTGCTTTTTGGAAATAGGCATTGATTATTCTTAAGGATTTTCTTATTCTTTTCAATTCTTTTTACTTTGTATTTACACTTTAACAAAGTAATAGATAAATATAAGATGATTTTACTTGCATTTTGAGTGAATGTCTTGGAGATATAGGAATCTCTGGCTATTTGGATATATAGAAAATATTTGCAAGTCAGGAATTTTCATCCCTGGCAAATAGTTGTTAGATAAATTTTTTTTAAAGTTGTTAGATAATTTTCTCTTTAACTGGGGGCTTGAGCTATTAAAATTTTATTAATAGTTCATATTAATCTGTTTTTTTAAAAAAAAAAACCCTCTTAACTAGTAGAGGAAAGAATCCATGTGGATCCAGGACAATGCCCTTGGGCTAAAAATTGCAAGCTTATCTAATATCTCCAGCAGATTTAAAAAAAGGCAGCTTGGGAAATTTCCATCCCTTCCTTTAGTGGAAGAAAACTCTATACTCTGCATTTTAGGCACAAGCCTGCCAATTTTATTAATTTAGATTATTCTAATCTAAGCATTTCTGCTTAGAGTGCAAGAGGACCATAGATAATCAGAACCACACCATAACTTTAGAAGTCTCTCTCATATACATAAACCATTTCTAAGTTACAGTTATATCATTCTCTGACAAATACAAAATTCCACAATGACAAAATGTAATTATAGCACTCAGGGCAAAGTTCAGATAACATTTTCCTGCATCAAACAGAGCAATAGTCAATTAACTTTCAGCATACCCTCAGAGAATTATTTTCCTAAAACCACTCATTCCTTTGACCTCACTTATTAAAAATTCCCATTTCTGGATGGTGAAAGGTGAACCCCAGAGATGCTTCCACTAATTGAAGTAATAAAAACGACTTCTCTATGTTTGATGATTACCCTTAACCTGGTCATCATGGGATCATTTAAGGTCTCTGGTAACTCTGGTAACCACCTCAATTACTTCAGGGAGGAGTCTTTCCTGGACCAGTCTGAAAGGAGGAAAGCACGACATCGACAGCTAAAGAAAGACTGATAATAAAGCTTCTCTTTAATATTAGTCCAAAGGATTTAAACTAGAATAACATTTAATTGATTCCTTAACATTCCTTTTTAAAAAGGGGGAGATTTTAATATATTTTCACATTCTTGAGAACAGGGCAAGAGAAGAAAGAGGTGTGACCAGAAGGAAGTTAAGGACCCAAACCAAGCCCATGGAAAGACACAAGCATGGTATGCAGAATTTCTTCTATTTTTTGAAGTAAATGAAGAAAGCCATCATCAGACAAACTTTGCCCTCCACCCTCAGTGGCATCTGGTGATTTCATTATTCTATTTCCATAGATTCTTCTTCTACCCTCCCTAACTCCCATTTACCTGATTCATACCAAATTTCTTGAATTCATCTAAGTTGTTTATTTGTCTTTCTAGTGTTTGTTTATGTTTTCCCTCCTCTTTCATTAGCCCTTCCCTTCCAAGCACAGACAAACATATGGTTGGAAATTGTCATTCTCTCACCACCCCCAGTCTTTTAGCTTAAATGTCATTCTTCTGTGTCACTCTATTATTATTATATTTATGTTTGGCACCTTTTTCAAAGAAATTTTCATTTTAGAGTCTCCCTTATTTCTAGTCCTGTACAGTCTATTTTGAATTCTCTTTTCTCATTCATGGACTACACCTAACCTTTCTCTATTCTGTCTATAGTCTCTCATTAGAGGTAGGGAATTTTTTGGTGCCATAGTTGAGTTACTTCTGAGTTACTTTTGCGTTACTGTTTCTATAGCTCTTATTCCATCCTCCCTCAAATATATTTATTTATTTTATCTCTTATTTGGTTTTTAACAGTATCCTTTTCTGTCATATCATTTAAAAATATAAATTTATGAAAGATGACATACCATTTAGGGTGTCTAAATGCCAACTCAAAAGGCCTGGTCCTACTTCCTTTCCCTAATCTCTCGTGACTCCTAAAACCAAGTGAACCTGCCTTTTGTTTTCTATCCCTACTACCACCTTAGGTATTCGTTGTCTCTGAAAACTTGTATACACCTCCTCTTCTAGTATGGGATGCAGTTCTAGAAAGCACCACTCTTGTTTGGAGAAGGTAATCTATTATACCCAATTTCCCCAGAAAAAACCTATTATAAGGTCCCTGCCTCTCACCAGACATAACTCTCCCCTCTGTCCCAGAAACACTCTTTAATGATACTTTTTAATTGCCTCTTCTCAGTTAAAATTCTAGAATACATTATAATGAGCATAGGACAGACTTTTCACATTTTATGTGGAAAAAGACCTGAAAATTATAACGATCCCAACTAAAATCCCATCTTTTGCAGGAAGTTTTTTGGAACCTGTCTTAATTTAGTGCATTCCATCTTTTAATCATTTCCTATTTTTCTCAGCTTGTTTGTACATCTTTGTTTGCTTGTTGTTTCCCCCATTAGATTGTGAGTTTCTTGAGAGCATGACATCTCTTGTCTCTCTTTGCATCTCCATTGTTTAGCACAGTGTCTGGGCACTGCTTGTTACCTGCTGACTTTGTTGACCGACTGACTAACTGACTGACAGTCTCAGTGTAAGTCAACAGGGGCTGCTAAAAAGGGAGTGTACTTCCTCTTTTTCTAGAAAATGTGAGGGATGATGGGTGCAAAGGGTTGCATATGCTGTCAGATGTGATGTCAGTTGGTTTTGCTTCACTCTTTTGCCTGGTTAAAAGACAAGGCTTACTTGTGATTGGATGAAAAACAGTATATCCAGAAATGACCATGATGGCCACCAGACCTCCAAAGGCCAGCCTGCCCTTGGAAACTTAATTAATGCAATATTGAAGCTCCTGTCCCAGGCCAAGCTGATGTGATTGGTATATCATTGTGCCCAAACTCAGAAAGTTTACTTATCTAACCAACCGACCACTAGACCATGTTTTCTGCTGTCTACCCTAACCACCTCCCCGTCATTCATCTTGTCCTTTAAATACCACCATACCCTCCACCTCTTGTCTTAGAAACTGTAATCAAATCAAGTTTACTTTTGTTTCCCGACAGGAAGTCCCAATGCACTCCCCTATGACTTGACTCGTTATGCCGAGTCTCATTTCACTGACTGAAATTCTTCCCTGACCATCCTTCTTCTATATGTGTTGGCTTTCCCTATTAGAATTTAAACTCCCTGAGAACAGGCATTGTTTCACCTTTATATATGTGTCTTCAGCGTAATACTTGGCACATAGTAACTCCTTAATAAATACTATTCATTCACTCATAAATTATACAGATATAACGATTTTCCCCCTCACAATCTGAATATATTGGATCATGTCATGTAAATAAACATATGTATTATGTATACCCACATGTACATACATATGTGTGTACATACACTGCAGTATAATCTAAGCCTGAATTAGTAGAATTATAATATCCAAATTTTATAAGACATGGGATATAATTCAACTGTTTGTGCTCTGTTTGAAAACCATTCAAACTACGTCTGGAATGTTATATTCAGTTCTGGGCACCAGAAGGACACTAAAAACAGGAAGTTATCTAGAGAAGGGCAATCAGAATTGTTAGGGGCAAATAACATTTCTTAAGGTACGTCTGGCACAGTAAAATATGTCCACAATAATGATACTGTGTCATTAAGAGAAAAATACTCAGTTTAAGAAGGCAAGGAAATGCATTATAGTGTAAGAATTTGTTGTTTGTTTTTAACATTATGTCACTTAGATGAATAAGATTGTGGAGAGAGGCCAATGGGCCCAGTCCTGAGGAACAGGCTGCACTTTCAAAAGGCCTTGTGCCTCTCACTTTGTGCATCTTCACTCTTGGTCTGACTCCTTTGCTTGTGGCATCCAGTGAGAGGCAATGCTGTATGTTTACAGAGTATGGAGAGGTCTTGGTTTAACTCCCTCTGAAGCCAGCGTGTGACCCTATGAAGACCAGCGTCAATTCTTTGTCTGGGCATATACTCTTTCATTTTAGGTGGAAAAATTGAAGATTACAACTTTATGAGTTTCAGAAGGTTAGGAGAACAAATGATCTAGGTATCTGGGTGTGTAAAAGAGAGGTAAAACACTCAGAGTGCAAAATGAGATGTGTGTGTGTGTATGTAAGTGTATACATACCCGCATAATTTTCATGGTGGCCAATGTGGAATTTTGTTTTGCTTGACTACATATATTTGTAACAGGGGGTTGTTTTTCTTTCTTCTTTTAAATAAGAAATAAATCTTCACTACGTACATAACACATAGCAGAATGAAGTAAGCAGAATTAGGAGGACAATGTAATCAACAATTTTATAAAAACATTCTAAAGATTATAACATTATAAAGATGAACAATTAAGAAAGCCTTAAGAATGCCAATCAATACAATAACTAATCAAGATTCAAGGGGACTGGTGATAAAACATGTGGCTCATCTTCTGGCAGAGAGGCAATGAAGCAAAGGGGCAGCATCATGCACATATTCAGATACAGTCAACAGGAGAATGAATTTTGCTAGTTTATGCCTATTTGATAGAAGAGTTTTCATTTTCTTTTCCTTTTTTTCAAAATCTGAAGGGCTTTTGTGGAAGCAGGAAGGAGGGATGGTGATAGAGTTACCTAAATGAAAAAAAGATTAGAAAAGAAGGTCACTGAAGTATTTTTTAAATGTGCAAAAGAAAACAGAAGTGAGTAGGAAATGCAGGTAATCAGGATAGCTGTGAAAATAACATGTTGATGACTGTACATGTATAACCTATATCAGAGTGTTTGCTTGTCTTAAGGAGGGAGGCCAGACAAGGGAAGGAGAAAAATTTAAAACTCAAAATCTTACCAAAAGATGAATGTTGAAAACTATCTTTACATGTAATTGGAAAAAATAAAATATATTTACATAAAAAAAATTTTTAAAAGAAAATAACATGTTGAGATTTTTTGCATACTTAGGGAGGGAAGCCATCTGGGGATGGCACAAATTTCTGCCTTTATGTGGCCTTTTCTGGTTTGTTTTACATATGGAAATGTAAATAAAATTATTTGGTTCTTATTAATTTTTGAACAAAAAGGAAATGAAAAGAAAAAAGTGGAATTGTAGATAGTAGAAGGCAGGATGAGTCAGTGGAAAGAATGAGAGGGATGTGAAGTTCCAGGGCATGAGCGCTAGTCTTGACCCTCCAACTGCCACCTGGGTGACGTCAGGACTCAGTTTGTTCATCATGGGGGATCAGGAAGGTTCTCTCCAGCTCAGAATCTTTTTCTTCATTGTAATGAGTGGCCTAGCAGCGAGCAAGATCATTGCACTGAATCTTCTATACAAACTCCAAGTTCTAGATGGAACCCAAAATAGAAAATACATGTGAAAACTTATCTGTATAAAAGCATCCTTCCCTTTCTCTCCACAAACCACGTACCTAAAGTCCTCCTTTACCATCTCCACACACATGCTGATTCTCTCTTGGACAGGACAGATGGTGACACAGTGGAAAGAACACTAGGAAATCTGAATGATTTCCTTAACTTCTCACTTAATACTGTCAAAATTTCTGGGATACAGCTACAGAAGTTCTCCATCTAGTGTTTATGTTACTCTTTGAACCTCAGGTTCCTCATGCCTCAAAATCAAAAGTCCTTTCTCCTTTGCACTGTCTCTTAGTCTATCATCTCGGCTGGGTTGTTCTTGCTCACATGTCTTCTTCCTTGCCCACCTTCACTTCTGTCCCAATTACCTGGAGATCTTTGTCTCAATCTCCTGCCTCCCCCAATGACTCTGGGTGTACATGTATTCTTTATCTTTTCTTTCATTTTCAATTAGGAGGATGATTGGAATGGGAGAGAAAGGTTGCTTTTTACTGATTGAAAAAATGTATGTGACAGTTTTTTAAAGTTAAATGGGAAATTATATTTTATCCTAGGGGCAATAGGAAGCCACTGGAATTGATTGAGTAGGGGAGTCTCATGTTCAGATCTACGAGTCATTTACATAAAGATGCTAGTTAAGCCCATGAATGTTGATAGTTGATGAGAAAAGAGAGACAGAAACAGACAGAGAGAGACATAGAGAGGGAGAGAGATAGAAAGAGAGAGAAGCAGAGAGAGGGAGAGAAAAACAGAGAGACAGAGAAAGACAGACAAGAGGAAGAGAGAGAGAAATAGAGAGAGGGAGAGAGAAACAGAGACAGAGAAAGACAGAGAGAAAGACTGAGAGAGAGAATTGATTGAGTAGGTGAGCCACATGTTCAGATACATGAATTTACATAAAGATGCTAGTTAAACCTATGAATGCTGATAGCTGATAAGGAGAGAGATAGAGACAGTGAGACAGAGACAGAGTGATCATAGAAGGAGAAGAGAAGAGGACAGATGACCTTGGATGATGAACCAGTAAAGGAGGATGAGGAATATGCAGAGATGTGTGAAGAGAATTAAGAGACAGTCCTACCCAATGCAGCATACAGATCTATGACTAGGAAAAATTTTGGCAGTGTAGAGAATAACCCGACAATGGATACAATCACTCTAGAAGAAAAGACATTTCACCTTGTCCCTTTATGATTTGGGGGAAGGTGGTTTTCATAAGAGATCATAGAACCTGGGCATGTTTGATGCCATAGGTTGGCATGAACCACAGAAGGACAATAGGATGAGGCACAAGACTGGTGGTGGTGACCATAGGGAAGAAATATATGCCATAACTTAAAATATAGGAATGAGAAGGATCTTGGCAAGGAACAAAGTACATCTAACAAGGTGTACAGTAAAAACAAACTTGCCTGAAAAGTTGTAAATCTAATCAAAAGAACTTGAAGACCAAAAAAAGGAAGGGGAAAGGGAAAACTACCCACATAGAACTAATGAACTTGGTACCATAAAGATCAGCAGGTACAATACAGGAGAAAGAAAACAGAAGAGAGGACTAATAATTTATGGAAAATGATATACAAAGTCTCAGATGTCTATATATAAATGCATCAAGTATGAGTAATAAACAGAAAGTAGAAGTTCTAGTGCAGGGAGGAAATGTTGACCTTATAGGCATCATTGAGATATGGTTGAATGAGATTCGTGACTGGAATTTAGATCCGGAAGCATATACTTTATTCAAAAAGAAGAAAATATATAAAGAGGGATGCAGAAGCACTGCATATTGTTTATATATTCATGAAGAAAATCTGACAACTGAGGGTAGAAACATGATGGATTCGATGAAGGTAAACACAAAGGTAATATTGTTATAAGAATATATTTCAGATCACGTTGGCAGGAGGCATGAGATGAGGAGATTGGAAAACAGATCATAAACCGGGCACAGGAGCACAAGATTATATTTAAAAAGAATTCGAATTATCTGGACATCTTTTGGCACTGCTTGCCAAAACTCACAGTAGCTGATAACTCATAAATTAATAATATTGATAGCATTTATATAGCACCTTAAGGCTTGCAAGGTGCTTTAGAAATATTAACTCATTTCCTCCTCACAACAACCTTGGGAAGTAGGTGCTACTATTATATTCATTTTACCAATAAGAATACAGAGGCAGGCAGGTGATAAATGACTTAACCAGGGTCATGTGGCTAGTAAATGTCTAAGGCTGAATTTGAATTCAGACTCCCGAGTTTCTTGATGCTAGGCTATGCACTCTGTCTGCTGTGCAGTCTTCTTGTTGTTTTTTCATTCAGTTATGTCAGACTCTTTGTGACCCTGTGGACAATACAGTCCATGGGGTTTTCTTGGTAAAGATACTGGAGTGGTTTATTATTCCCTTCTCCAGCGTACTTGACAGGCAAACAGTATTAAGTGACTTTCCCACAGTCACTTCAGTCCCAAGCATTCTATCCACCAAACCATCTAGCTGGATGTGCAATCTAGCTGCTTCTATATAGAGAAGAAAATGAACTTCAAAATATAGAGGAAATGAAAATGGACATTTTGGACCCAACTCTGACAAGTTGCTGAAAGAGAAAGAAGAGGGATCTTGGGAGAAAGCGATCATTCCACTTTCGATAATAGAAGTAAGGGAGAGATTGTATAGATGGCCCTGAGGTCCCTTTTGGTTATTAGTTTCTGTAATTTTGTGTGATTATGAATTTTAGTGACTTTAAAAAGCTAATAGAAATGATTTTTCTTATGATTTATTGGTTTTTAAATTTTTAATTTTTGTTGTTGTTCAGTTATTTCAGTCATGTATGACTCTTTGTGACTCCATTTCAGGTTTTCTTGCAAAGATACTGGAATGGTTTACCATTTCCTTTTTTAGCTCATTTTACAAATGAGGAAATGGAGGCAAATAGGGTCACACAGCTAAGTGTTTGAGGCCAGGTTTGAACTTAGGGAAATCAGTATTCCTGACTCCAGGTCTGGCACTCTATTTTTAAACATTCTTTTTTCTTTTTATATTTTGAATTCCAAATTCTCTTCCTCCCTCCCACCTCCTCCTACTCTTGCTGAGAAGGAAAGCAATATAATATCAATTATACATATGAAATCATGCAAAACATATTTCCATATTAGCCATATCTTTTTTAAAAGCAAGAAGAAGAAAGGAAGGAAGAAAATTTTACTTCAATTTTCACTCAGAGTTTATCAGTTTTCACTTTTTTCCATGAGTCCTTTGGCATTTTCTTAAGTCATAGTATTGATCAGAATAGTCAAGTCTTTTATAGTTGATTATCATTACAACATTGTTGCTACTGTATACAATGATCTCCCAGTTTTTCTCACTTCACTTTGTGTCAGTTTGTATAGGTCTCACCATGTTCTTCTAAACCATCACATACCTCCACCCTGGTCATTTTTTGGAGCACATTAGTACTCCATTATAATTATATGCCAGAGTTTGTTCAATCATTCACCAACTGATAAACATCCCCTCAATTTCCAATTCCACAAAAAAGAGCTGCTATAAATATTTTTGTATATATAAGTCCTTTTCCTTTGATTTCTTTTTAGGATACAGGCCTAGAAGTAGTATTGCTGGGTCAAAGGTTATGCACAGTTTTATAGCCCTTTGGGCATAGTTCCAAATTGTTCTACAAAATGGTTGAACCAGTTCACTACTCCATCATTAATTTATTAGTATACCTATTTTTCCCTCATGCCCTCCAGCATTTGTATTTCCGATAGGTGTGAAGTGGTACCTCACAGTTGGTTTAATTTACATTTTTCTAATCAATAGTGATTTAGAACATTTTTTCATATGATTGCAGATGGCTTTGATCTCTTCTTCTGAAGAAATCTGTTTGTATTTTTTGGCCATTATCATTTGGGGAATGGCTCTTAATTTTATAAACTTGACTCAGTTCTCTCCTCAGTGCGTATTTGAAAAATGAGGCCTTTATCAGAGGTGCTTGGTTTAAAAATTTTTATATTACTTGATTGTCTATGGTCCTTTTTAGAATAATGCTGTTCCTCTGATTGTCTTTTAATCAGGTCTATTTTTCCTTTTGCTTTGTGTGAGGCCGTGACTGCTGCCCTTGTTTGGTTTTGTTTTTTTAACTTCTCTTGAAGCGTGTTAGATTCTGCTTCAGTCCCTATTTTAACTTTGTATGTGTCTCCTGGACAAAACATATTGATGGATTCTGGTTTCTAATCCACTCTGCTATTTCCATTTTATGAGTGAACTCATCCCATTTACCTTCACAGTTATGGTTACTAATTCTGTATTTGTCTCCATCTCATTTCTGTTTCTTCTTCTCTCTTTTTTTATCCTGACCCTTCTCAAAAGTCTATTTTGCTTCTAACCACTGCCTCTTTTAATATGCCCTCTCTTTTATCACTACTCCCCTTTCTCTTATTTCCCTATTGGGTAAATTACATTTCTATATTCTTTTTAGTGTGTGTGCGTGTGCGTGTGTGTGTTCACTCTTTGAGTCAATTCCAATGAGAATAAGGTTCAAATACTGCCTGTCATCCTTCCCCCCTCTCATTTTCCCCTCCATTGTAAAATCTCTTCCTTGTGTATCTCTTTTATGTGAGAAAATTTTCCCCATTCGATCTCTGCCTTCTGCCTTCTCCCCATGCATCCCTCTTCCTTGTCCCTACATTTTTCTTGGAGATCATTCCAACATAATCAACTCACACCTATGTTTTCTGTCTATCTAAACTCCTTTGAACGGCCTTACTGCTAAGTTCTTGGGAGTTACATGTACCATCTTCCCATATAGTGCTGTAGATAGTTTAACTTTATTGAACACGTTATGATGATGGTCATTATAAATATGATCATATATAAATCACATATAAATCATCATAAATATTTATTTCATATGTACCTTTTTATGCTTCTCCTCGATCTTCTGTTTGAATGTCTAATTTTCTGTTCCGCTCTGGTCTTTTCATCAGGAATGCTTCGTCTTTAATTAAATGTCAAGTTGCCTTCCCCCACCCCCAACGATTATATTCAGTTTTGCTGGGTAAATGTTCTTGGTTGAAATCCTAGCTCCTTTGCCCTCTAGAATATCAAGTTTCAAACCTTCTGCTCCTTTAATGTAAAACCTTCTAAATCTTTTGTTTTCCTGACTGTGGCTCCATGATGTTTGCATTGTTTCTTTCTGGCTGCTGCAATATTTTCTCCTTGACCCAGGAGCTCTGGATTTGACTAGAATATTCCTGGAAGTTTTCATTTTGGTATCTCTCCTTCAGGAGATAATTGTTGAATTCTTTTATTTCTATTATACCCTCTGGTTCTGGGATATCAGGGTAGTTTTTCTTAATGATTTCTTGAAACATGATGTCTATACACTTTTTTTGATCATGGCTTTCAGGTAGTCCAACAACTCTTAAATTATCTCTCCTCCATCTATTTTCCAGGACAATTGTTTTTCTGATGAAATATTTCACATTTTCTTCTATATTTCATTCTTTTGACTTTGTCATTTCTTTATGTCTCGTAGAGTCTTTAGCTTCCATTTTCCCAATTTTAACTTTTAAGAAATAATTTTCTTCAGTGAGATTTTCTTTCATTTGGCCAATTTTGCTTTTTAAGGAGTTCATCTTTTTGGTGTATTTCTATGCCTCTTTTGCCATTTGGCTGATACTGTTTTTTTAAAGTCTTATCTTCAGTCATTTTGTGCCTCTTTTGCCAAACTGTTAGGACTCTTCATAATTTTCTTGAATGACTCTCATTTCTTTTTCCATTTTCACTCTATCACTATCTGTTTCTTTTTGTTTTGTGTGGCAATTTAGGGTTAACTGACTTCCCCAGGGTCACACAACTAGTGTCAACTGTCTGAGGCTGGATTTGGACTTAGGTCCTTCTGATGCTAGGACCAGTGCTCTATCTACTTTGCCACCTAGCTTCCCTATTATCTCTTTCTTTAACTCTTCCAAGGATTCTTGTTGGGTTTGAGTACAATTAGCATTTTTCTTTGAGGCTTTTTTGGTAGCTGTTTTCATATTGTTGTCTTCTGAGTTTATGTCTTGGTCTTCCCTGACATTGTAATAGCTTTTTATGATCATTTTTTTCTGTTGTTTGCTCATTTATCCAGCCTATTTCTTGACTTTGAATTTTATGTAAAAGTCAGGCTCCATTCACCTGAGGTTGGAGAGTCACTATCCCAAATGTCAGACTTTTTTGTGCTGCTATTTTCAGTGTTATTTCTGGGGGTTTGTAAGTTTCTGATGCTTCCAAGGTGGTGTGATCCTAGGAGAGATGTGGTCACTACTCTCCTGGTTTGTACTCTGCTCTTTACCTAAGAAGGGACTCTAGTCCCCTTGCAGCAGCTGGCACTAGAGCTCTCTTTGTCTTGGAACTGGGATCAAGGCCCTTCTCCCTTTTAACTGACCCTTAATGCTCCTCTCCATCCTAGAACTACAACTCAGAACTCCATATGGGCAATAGCATTACCAATCACCACCAGCTAAGACCAGTGCCAGCATCAGGTCTCCTGGAATCTCTTTCTGACCAGCTGCCTGATTCTCTTACCAACTCTGGGCTGAGAGCTCTGCTACAGTAACAGTTACCACTTGATGTGTGGGATTCAGATAGGTCTTCCAGATTTCTCCTAATGACCTCTTAAGTTTTCTTAGTCCAGAAAAATGTCTTACCCTAACCTTTTGTTGAATCTGCAATGCCAAAAATTGATATGAGGTGTTTGGGGTTTTTTTTTTTAAATCTTAAAATGCTCTTTATTTAAAGTTCTTATCATTACTTGGAATACCAACAATTTCTCTCTTTTTTTAATCTTTTATTTATTTATTCTTAGTTTTCAACATTTACCTTTATGAAATTTTGAGAACTAAATTTTTCTCCCGCCCTTCCCTTCCTCCTTCCCAAGAGGGGATGTAATCTGATATGGGCTATACATGTATACATTTAAAATTATTTGGAGGGGAATGTTGGGAGAACTCAGCTGAATCTCCCCTCTTCACTCTGCCCTCTCTCCTTATTGTTAAGGATCATCTGCTTCACTGTTTCCCTGTGATAATGAAGTTAATTGAAATTTCACAGCAATATTTATTGATATAGAACATAGATTTAGAGACCATTGAGTCCAACTTCTTCATTTTTCAGATCAGGAAATTGAGGATGAGTGGTTATAAGATTTGTCCAGGCTTATATAGCTAGTAAGTGTTTGAAACAGGATTTACAATCAGGACTTCTTGACT
Organism: Potorous gilbertii; assembly: GCA_028658325.1. NCBI lineage: Eukaryota > Metazoa > Chordata > Mammalia > Diprotodontia > Potoroidae > Potorous > Potorous gilbertii. The sequence goes on from CM053770.1 coordinate 501,042,495, forward strand.
CCAAACCCAGTGCGCTATTACTGTAACACCTAGCTACCATGAATAAAAAGTGTCTAACCTAGAAATGACATATAAGCCCTTACTGTAGCAGATTTGGCATTGTTTAAAACACAAGAACAATCCCCCAGGTTTTAACTATATCCCCAAAGTTTTGGTATATTACCTCATGGTTGTCATTTTCTTTTATAAAATTATTTATTGCATATATTATTTCTACTTTGACCCAACTCATTCTTTAGGATTATTTTATTTAGTTTCCACTTAAATATAAATTCTTTCTTCAAATTCCTCTTAGACCCCAACATGTTATGATTGTTAGATGCCCATTTTCTTCCATCATATCTTATTATAATTTAGCATAGTTTTGTACCCTTTGAAGGTGAAAAAAAGGGAACATAATCAACACTAGTAATTTATAACTACATTACGCTGATCTGACTCCTCTGTCCTCCTTCTCTTTCTCTAGCCTGGATCCAGATCTCTGGATTCTTATCCTTTTTATTTTTTCCCCCCAATAGTCCTCTATAATTGAAGTCGGTTTTACTTTCACTCTTCCCTTCTCAATTTTACCTTCATTCTTGACATCCACTTCCCCTCTATCCATTCCTACCTATTTTCACATTGGCTTGGATGTAATTCTATGGCAAACTGTGTATGTACATATGTGTGTGTTTAATCTTTTGCCCAGTTCAGATAAGTATGATGTTCCCTACATTATTTATGTATTCTTCTTCTGACATGTCTCAATTATGAGCTATAAGTTGTTCCCTCTTTTCCCCCATTTATTTCCTAATACATTCTTTCTTCCTTCCTTTTCTTTATACCTAGACCAAACAAAATGATACAAAACCAAATGCAGATCCTTCAGTTTTCTTACTTTGCTCCCTAAACAAAGTAAGATTCTGAAGGGATGCTGGTATCTTCTCCTCTCAGTGTATAAGCACTTGAAGATCATTGAGCCTTTCCAATTGCTCAAATGTATTCATCTCTTTCTTTTGTCTCCTATATTTGTGTTTCAAAGCTTATACACAGTGCTGGTTTTCTCAACAGGAATGCCTGAAAGTTGATTAGAAGTTGATTTTACCTACTATAAGATTGTATTCAGTTTTCCAAGTTAGGTTATTTTTGGTTTCACGCATTTTTCTTTTGCACTTTTATCTATCATATTCTAAACTTTCCTTTCTTTTACAATAATTACTGCATAATCCATGTGATCCTGACCCCAGTTGTTTGCATTTATTCTCCTTCTTCCTGGATACTTACAATAGTATTTCTTTAACCAAGAAGCTCTGGCTATGGCACTTCTGGGTATGTTCAGTTTGGGGTTTCTTTCTAGAGACAATTGTTGGATTCTTAGTCTTTTTTTTTGCCCCCTGGCTTTAATAGTTCTGGACAGTTTTTAAAAAATTATTTCTTGAAATATAATATCTAGGGGCATAACAGCAGGGGACTTCCCTGAGTTCTCCCCAAAACCCTCTAGATACCCATGAAAATGATTCTAAACAAATTCTAGAGCTACAGAACCCACAAAATGAGAGAGTGAAACAAATGCCCAGTCCAAGACAACCTGAAAGTCAGTAGGAAGGGTCTTTCTCATTGGATAGAGAGCAGAGCTCAGTCTGGGGTGGGCTGCACCAGCACAAATGGGGGGGACTGAATCATTGGCAGCTGTGGCAGTTTCCAGACTTCTCAATCCACAAACACCAAAAAGGTCAGGCGGAAAACTCTGTGACACCTGGGTAAAAGGGGAGCATGTGGTTTAGCCAGGTCCAACTCCAGCCCTAGGGTAGTGGGGGGCAGTGCACGGCGGCAGTAGTAGTGGAAGCAGCAGCAGCAGCAGCATAGTCTGTTTCTGGAGCTCTAGACCCACAGATGGTGGGAGATGGAATGGCTGATACAAAATCCCTGAAGCCTGGAACAGTAAACCCATCCCACGCTCAGCCCCACTGGAAGCCAAATTCTACTTCATAAAGAGTTAGAAAGTCAAATGTTTGGTTGGGAAGATGAGTAAACATCATAAAAGTTATCAAGGAAGTTCAGGGCATACAATCAGAGGAGGACAGCACAGTCAAAGCTCCTATATCATGAGCCTCCAAGAGGAATATGAATTGGTTGCAGGCCATGGAGGAACTCAAAAAGGATTTTGAAATCAAGTAATAGAAGTAGAGGGAAAATTGGGAAGAGAAATGAGAGTGATGCAAGAAAATAATGAAAATCAAGTCAATAACTTGCTAAAGGAGATTCCCCCAAATACTGAACAAACATAATATTCTCTTGGATGGAGTGGCTTGTTTTATTTTTCACCCAATTTTCAGGTATAGATACCACTCTAAGAGGGCTAAAGTTTGCCCTTGCTTAAGTCCAGATGCTGATACCTTTCTTCTATTCCAGTTGGGGTAGCTTGATAATTCCTAATTGGGAGACCCTGCCTCCTTTTTCAGTCCTGTCCTGGGACCAGATCCTGGCCACTGGCATAGTCAAGGACCTCAAATGACTTTTGGCACAACCCGTACCAGGAGCTCGCTCTGGACTTGGTCCATCTCCTGACAAAGACTCAATCCAGAACTCATGCCAGCTTCAGGTCCTGTTCTCCTTATGGTGAATTTTGCAGGTTTCTGGTATCTCCTCATGGAGTCCTAGTCTAGAGGAAAACAGTCACTGGTATTTCTCCTTGATTCATCAAATTTTTTATTTTCCTAGCAATCTTTGCCATTCTTCCTTAGGTGTTTCCTCATAAGGGTTTAGCTGAAAACTTTTGCATCACTAATATTCCCTTAAGTCAATGATGTCAGTTTTTCTGTTTATATCTCCACAACTTATATAATATTTTAGTCATAAGTGCTTAAGAAATATTAATTCAACCATTCTGGAAAACAATTTGGAATTATTCTAGGAATGTGACTAAAATGTCCAGGTATATTTCTCAAAGAGGTAACGATAAAAAAAAACAGTCTACAATCCTACAAAATACTTGGAGCAGTATTTTTTGTACTAGTAAAGAACTAGAGACAAAATGGATACCTATTATTTGCAGAATGGCTATATAAGTAAGTGGTGACATATGAACGCCATATGACTGCCAATGAAATGGAACATGAACACAATGGAATGTCACTATGCTATAAGAAGTGATGATTACATGGAAGTGTGTTTTGCATGACTATACATGTATAACCCATGTAAAATTGCTTACTTTCTCAATGGAGAGGAGGATGGAGGAAGAGAATTTGGAACTCAAAATTGAAAAAAGAATGTTAAAATAGTTTTTACATGTAATTGGGGAAAACTAAATACTAAATTTTTTAAAATGATGACTATGATATGATAACTAGATAGCTACCAGACACTGTGCTAAGCACTAGGGATACAAATACAAGGAAGAAAGTAGCCCCTACCCTCAAGGCAACTTCTATTCTAATTGGGGAAGACAAAAATTAAAGGAGAGCTAGAAAGGGAGAGAGAGGCACTCACTTATCAGGAGAGGAAGGCCTCAGGGCAGCGGTTTCTCTAGTATGGCAATATAGCAGTTGAGGAGAAGGTGTCTGGATTGAGACTAGGCAATAATAAGGGGTCAAATGACTTGCCTAAGGTCACACAAGTACCAAGTACGTGGGTCAGGATAGGAACCCAGGTCCTCTACTTCCAAATTCAAGGCATTTAATCTTCCTTAGTTTTGGTTTCCTCAGCTCTAAAGTTAGAATAATGCCACCTACCTCACAGGATTTTTGTGAGGGTTAAATCAGATAATACCTTACAAAATACTTTGCAGCTTTATATAGGTGTTGAGAGATGTTGGCCTTCAGAGAATAGGCATTGGTGAATACAAGGAATTGGAGGAACTCAGAAAAGAAGTACTAGCCCATAAGGGAGACAGCTGTAATGCCTGTAAGGAAGGAGAGTTAGCACTGAATGATGATCCTGACACTTTAAAGGTCTAGGAGTAGGTAAACAGCCAAGGGAGAGAAGCCTCAACTGAAAAAAAGAGACAGACAAGCTCCTTTCTGGTCCAGACAGAATACATTAACCACAATTCCCAATCAAACAGTGGCTACTAACAGACTCTTGCCATACCGATCCAACTTCCCAAAGCATTGTGTCCCAATTTGATAAAAGAATGTGAAAATCCCAGGTTGCCAATTATGCAAATCACTTCAAATATTCCCATTCCCTACAGCTCCTCAGGAGACCTCTTTAGTAATTTGGAGTTCAATGATATGAGACAAAGCAGGAGTGGGAGGACAATTTGGTTTCTAGTTTAGAGCTGAAAGATATGGTTTGTTTCCAGGGGTGGGGTCATACCTACATATATGTATGTGCTTCCATTGGTGTATGCATATATGTACATGTGTTTATGTGCATGTTTGTGGATGTATAACATTTCTTCTGAGACCTTTTCGTTATTGTTCAGTCATTTTGGTCATGTCAGACTCTTCATGACTCCATTTGGAATTTTCTTGGCAGATACTGGAGTGGTTTGCCATTTCCTTCTCCAGTTCATTTTACAGATGAGGAAACTGAGGCAAACAGGATTGAGTAACTTGCCCAGGATCACACAACTAGTAAACACCTTGGGTCAAATTTTTTTCTTTTAAATTTTTTAATTAATTTATTAGTTTTCAACAATTACTTCCATAATTCTTAGATTTTCTCCCCCTCCCTCCTCTCTCCCCAAGGTGGCATGCCATCTTATATAGGTTCTACACATACATTCCTATTAAATACATTTTCACCTTAGTCATGAATGGGAGAAACCATAAAACAAAACATAACATAACATAACACAAGAGAAAATGGTCTGCTTCATTCTATATAAAATTCCATTGTTCTTTCTCTGGACATTGAAAATGTTTTGCCTCAAGAGTCCATTGGGAATTTTTTAAGTCCTTGCATTGCTGTGAAGGACTATTTCTACCAGAAAAATTCTTCACACACTGTGGTTGTTGCTATGTACAAAGTCCTCCTGGTTCTGCTCCTTTCACTCAGCATCAGTTCATATAAGTCCTTCCGGGCCTTTCTGAAGTCTTCTCGTTCATCATTTCTTATAGCACAATAGTGTTTCATTACATTAATATACCACAACTTGTTTAACCACTCCCCAGTTGATGGGTATCCCCTTGATTTCCAGTTTTTGGCCACCACAAAGAGAGCTGCTATAAATATTTTTGTATATGTGGGACCCTTTCCCTTTTTTATGATCTTTTTGGGATACAGTCCTAGAAGCAGTATTGCTGGGTCAAAGGGTAGGCAGGTTTTTGTAGTCCTTTGGGCATAGGTCCAAATTGCTCTCCAGAATGGTTGGATCAGCTCATAACCTCAACAACAATGAATACTAGTGTTTCAACTCTCCCATATCTTCTCCCACATTTATCATCTTCCCGTTTGTCATGTTAGCCAATCTGATAGGTGTGATGTGGTACCTCAGAGTTGTTTTGATTTGCATCTCTCTAATCGATGGCATGCAATCTTATATGGTTTCTGTACATACATTCTTATCAAGCACATTTTCACATTAGTCGTGTTTCATAGAAGAATTAAAATGAATGGGGGAAACCATGAGAAAAACAAAACAAAACAAAACACAAGAGAAAACATTCTGCTTCATTCTGCCTTCCAATTCTATAGTTTTTTATCTGGATGTGAATGGGATTTTGTCTCAAGAATCCTTTGGGAATGTGCAATCAGATTTGAACTCAGGTCTTCCTGACTCGTGGCCTGGCACTCTATCCACTGTGCCACCTAGCTCTGAGACCTTGGCCTCCACTCTTGTGGAATGATTTTATTAGGAGTGGGAGATGTTATTATTTAATGTGAACTCCCTAATGTCCAATGTTAGAAACTTGGCTTTGAAATTTCATTTTTGTCTGTTGATGAGTGCTCTGTGACAAGACTCTAATCCTTTGAAAAAAAGTCTCTTTTCCCCCAGTAGCATAGACACAATCCAGAGCCTTTATGCTGGCCCTCTCAACTGGGACAGAATCTAAAAAAAGTAGATCCAAAGACAATCATTCCTTGCTTTTCCTTCAATCTCTGTTCAATCAGTTGACAAACCTTTTACCTAAAGTAAACCCTTCTTTCCTCTGGCCCAGCCTCTATCCAAAATTAAGCCCTTATCACCTCTTACCTGGTCTATTGCAATTACCTCCTCACCTTCTTACCTTTTCCTTCTTTCAATCTCTGCATTCTCCATTTTATCCTCCACATGGTTGCCAGATTGGCATAGCTAAAACACAGTCACACCTGACAGTCACACTTCCCACCCAGGCTCTCCTCTGCTCATCAGTCTTCCATGGATCCCTATTGCCGCTCTTGGCCTTCCACAATCTTGCTACATTTCCAGTATTATTTCATATTGCACCCCCTCCCACACTCTGTATTCTATTCAAACTTGTCTGCTAGCTGCTTGCCATTAATAATGCCTTATCTCCTCCCTCTGGTTCTTTATATCTGGAATGTGCTCCCTTCCTCACCCCTGCCTCAAGGAATCCTTTCAAAGCATGGCTCAGGCATTACTGGGCCTTTCCTGACTTCCCATTGTTAGCTTTCTTTCCCCTTCTTAAAATTACATTGTGCAGCTTTGTACATAGCTGATATTTACTTGTGTTCATTTTGTGTTCCTCCTCTTTCCCACCCTTTTGTCCCCCCAAAAATGTGAGTTCCTCAAGGGTAAAAACTGTCTTTTTTTTTTGTCTTCAGCACACAGTCTTTCATATGGTAGGTGCTTAATACATGTTGGTTGAATTGAATAAAATAGATGTATGGTCAGAGAGGACCCTCAGAGAGTATACCTAGTACATGTACTAAGGAAATCAAAGACAAGAAGTATTTTTAAATATTTTACTTTTCCCAATTTCATGAAAAATTTTTTAACATTCATTTTTAAAATTTTTGAGTTTCAAATTTTCTCCCTCTCTTATTCCTCTGCCCCTGCACTGAGAAGATAAACAGCTTGATACAGGGTTATACATGTGCAGTCATGCAAAACATATTTCCATATTAGAAAGACAGAAAGTATACATATGTACATACATACACATGTAAAGTGCTGATGAGGAAAAGAAAAGGCTTGTCTGCTTTGCCTTTCTCTACCACTTATGAGTTGAGATGAATAAAGCCCTCAAAATTCCCTCAAAGCCTCCAAGAGAGATGACCTGAATAATTTAGCCAAGAGAGATGACCTAACTATCTCTGCAGATCCCAGGTTTAGGGGATCTTCTTTTGACTAAAAAAGTGTAACACTACTTTAGAACCCGTTCAAGGAGCAGCCAGTGAAGCGGGTAACTTGTAACATCTAGCAGGTAACATGCAATGTCGAGTTCCTCGATGAGACCAATGATGCCAGTGCCTGCATCCAGAGTTACAGGTTGCCCTAGGGACATGAGACTCCCTGCTCATGTGCCTCTTGGCTAAGTTCCTGTAACTTTGTGCCTGTTTTCTCCCACAGACACTGAGTACATCTGTGGGAAGGTATGACCCAGGTTTCTATTATGTCACCATCATTATTACTTTGTATTCTATTGAGTAAATGTTTCATGATTAAGAGTAAATGGTGTCCTTTAAATGGAAGCATACTGGGAAAGGCTCAGGGACTAAAATTCTGAAATAACCACAACAGAGTCACCCCTAGGATTCTGAGAGTTAGTTGTAGCAGAGTGGTCACCCTTTTCTGAAAACCTCCAAGCTTCCAGGGTGAGCAAATTGGAGGAGCAAGTCAATCCAGAGAGAGAAAAGGAGGTGGAGCATCAAGGCCCACACACCATACCCACAGCAATGCCTGTATATCCATCATAACCCATTTGGTCTTTCCAGTGTAACTGGAAATCTTTTTTTTTTTTTAAGTTTCAAAGCTTAACGCAACTAGTACAAAGTCATCTAAAAGTTATCTGGAAAATTTCAGTGTCCACAGAGAATCCCTCTTCAGTTCGGACTCTGTTATAAATCTCTTCCATTCCAGAAGTAAAAACCTTTGGTGAGGACATTTCTTTCTGTTACATGACTTTTCTGATGTTTATGACCAGAAAGTTGCTAAACAAGGTTATTTCTATTGTGATATCTTTTAAAAAATAAGAAATGATTTTATTGCATGGTTAAAATATACCTCATTGTAAAAAAGAAATCTCTTAAGGTAACATAATACTCTACCAAATAAAATACTTTGTAATCAACAAAAATGATGGGATCTTATATTCTTGACAGTTTTTAGTTATATTGAGATGTGAACTATTTTTAAATATTGTTTGTTCCCTGTTAATGCCTTCATCAAAGATGCCTTCAATTCATGAATAGATAATTCTCATAAAGATTTTGTAGATATGGGAAAGCAAACAGAATTTCACAATCATTAGCATATTGTTTGTCATCTTTTTTTTTGGTAATAATAAAGCCTGAGATATTTTTATATGCCTTTGGTTTCTTCTTCCCCTTCAGAAACTTTGCATATCAGTCCCTCAACAACCTCACATTTATGTTGCCTCTAGCATGGACCTCCTACAAAGTCACATAGTCCAATCCAGCTACTTCTCCTATCAGTTCTGTTGATGGACATTTCTATCTCCCCTTGAAGCACTTCCTGTGAAATTAGGGTCCAAATGTGGTGTTTCTATGGACCTCATAAGTAAAAAGAGTCTGTTATAATAATCTTTGCAGATCTTTTCCATTTTTATTCTGTTTGTTGACTTCCTTAAATTTTTACTCTTATATGCCCTTGGAAGTACTTTGCTCAGTTGGATCTCTTGACAAGCTTTCTTTAAACTAATTTTAGCCTCTCTGCTCTAAGAGATTATAATGCCCATAATTGTCCATCTTTCTTCATAAGATTTTACAAATGAGTTAATATTCTCAGCTGACCTTGACTTTGATGCCCATCTCTTTCTGTTTCACAAATTATCTGACTTAGATGCTTTCTGGGCTCTTTTGATTTTTTTTTGTTGTGCCAATACATTTGCACCAGTTAAACTTTTATATAAAATTATACAAAAGTTTAATTTCATAGAGGAGAAGTTTTCTATAAAACAGTGTCAGTTTAATATCCGCTGTTCATTTCCCATTTTAAATGATAAATTACTTGTTTAAATAGTTCATGATTCAGTTATTTCAATTATATGCTGTATCTTTTTCTCACAATTATTTTTTCTTCTTCCTTTTTTGTTAATTTTGATTTTACCCTGACAAATCAGTGATCTGATAACAGATTTAAGTATATAATAACAAATATTTTCATAGCTTTTAAAATGTAATTTTTTTTTGGAGAAC
>CM053770.1:501052243-501080535 GCA_028658325.1 Potorous gilbertii
TTCAAAAGCTCACTGAAGAAAATAGTTCTCTCAAAATTAGAATGGAACAGATGGAGGCTAATGACTTTCTGAGAAACCAAGAAATCACAAAACAAAACCAAAAGAATGAAAAAATGGAAGATAATGTGAAATATCCCATTGGAATCTCTTTCCAGAGTCTATCAGTGGATTCTTTCAATTTCCATTTTATCCTCTGGTTTTAGAATACCAGGGCAGTTTTTCTTGATAATTTCTTGAAAGATGATGTCTAGGCTCTTTTTTTATCATGATTTTCAAACAGTCCAATAATTTTTAAATTCTCTCTCCTGGATCTATTTTCCAGGTCAGTTGTTTTTTCCAATGAGATATTTCACATTGTCTTCTATATTTTCATTCTTTTGGCTCTGTTTTATAATTTTTTGATTTCTCATGAAGTCACTAGTTTCCATTTGCTCCATTCTAATTTTGAAGGAATTATTTTCCTCAGTGAGCTTTTGGACCTTCTTTTACATTTGGCCAATTCTGCTTTTTAAGAAATTCTTCTCATTGACTTTTTGGACTTCTTTTGCCATTTGGGTTCGTCTATTTTTAAAGTCTTACTTTCTTCAGTATTTGGGTGGGTCTCCTTTAGCAAGCTGTTGGGTCAATTTTCATCATTTTCTTGCATCACACTCGTTTCTCTTCCCAATTTTTCCTCTACTTTTCTTACGTGATTTTCAAAATCCTTTATGAACTCCTCCATGGCCTATGACCAATTCATATTCCTCTTGGAGGCTTTTGTTGTAGGAGCTTTGACTCTGCTATCCTCCTCTGGTTATATGCCCTTGTCATCAAAGTAAGATTCTATAGTCTGAATTCTTTTATGATGTTTAATCATCTTCTCAGCCAAGCACTTGACTTTCTAACTCTTTGTTAACGTTTCTAGTGAGGGTGGATGTACTATCCCAGGCATTAGGGATTTTGTATCAGCCCCTTTATCCCCCTACCATCTGTGAGCCCAGAGCTCTGGAGGAAGCCTCTGCCACTGCTGCTGCTGCTGCTGCCATGGGCCATTGCTGCCACCACCCCCACTGTCCTGGGGCTGGAGCTTGACCAGCCAGACCAAGTGCTCCTCTTTCACCCAGGTCCCATAGAGTTTTCCCACTGACCTTTTTGATGTTCATGGGTTGAGAAGTCTGGAAACTGCCACAGCTCCAATGATTCAGTTCCCTGTCTGTGCTGGTGCGGTCCACCCAGGACTGCCCTCCTCTCCCTGCCTGGTACAAATGACCCTTCCTGTTGACTTTCCAGGTTGTCTTGGGCTGGGGATTTGTTTTACTCTGTTATTTTGTGGGTTCTGTAGCTGTAAAATTTGTTTAGAGTTATTTTACAGGTATTTGGAGCACTTTAGGGGAGAGCTCAGGGCAGTTCCTGCTTTTAATCCTCCATCTAGAGTTGGTCTCACTTTTTAAAATTAATTAATTAATTTTTAGATTATGCTATGCATTTCCACAAAATTTTGAGTTCCAATTTTTCTCCCCATCTTGCCCCCATCCCATAACACTTTTCATTCTTATTACCCCTTCCCTCAATGTGCCCTCCCTTCTATCACATCCCACCTTTCTCTTATCCCCATCTTCTCTCTTTTCTTGTAGGACAAGATGGATTTCTATACCCCATTACCTGTATTTCTTATTTCCCAGTTCCATGCAATAGCAATTCTCAACACTCATTTCTAATACTTTGAATTCCAACTTCTCTCCCTTCCTCTCTCCCCACCCATCCCCACTGAGAAAGCAAGCAATTCAATACAGGCTATATATGTGTAGTTTTGCAAAAGACTTCCATAATAGTCATGTTGTGTAAGACTAGCTATATTTCCCTCCATCTTACCCTGTCCTCCTTTATTCTATTCTCTCGTTTGACCTTGTCCCTTCCCAAAAGTGTTTAGTCCTTGTTACTCCCTTCTCCCATTTGCCCTCCCTTCTATCATCCCTTCACCCCACTTGTCCCCTTCTTCCCTACTTTCCTGTAGTGTAAGATAGATTTTCATACTAGATTTAGTGAGCATGTTATTCCCTTCTTAAGTCATATGTAAAGAGAGTAAGCTTCACTTTTCCCCTCTCACATCCTCCCTTTTCTCTTCCATTGAAAAAGATTTTTCTTAAGTCTTTTGTGAGTGATAATTTACCCCATTCCATTTCTCCCTTTCTCCTCCCAATATATTCCTCTCTCACCCCTTAATTTTATTTTGTATAGATATTATCTCTTCTGATTCAACTCAATCTGTGTTCTCTTTCTGTGTGTGTGTGTATGTGTGTGTGTGCACGCATGTACAATCCCTCCACCTATGCAAATACTGAGAAAAGTCTCAAGAGTTACAAATGCTATCTTTCCATGTAGGAATGTAAACAGTACAACTTTACTAAGTCCTTTATGATTTCTCATTCCTGTTTACAATTTCATGCTTCTCTTCATTCTTGTATTTGAAAGTCAAATTTTCTCTTCAGTTCTGGTCTTTTTATCAAGAATGCTTGAAAGTCTTCTATATCACTAAATGACCATTTTTTTCTCCTGAAGTATTATACTCAGTTTTGCTGGATAGGTGATTCTTGGTTTTAATCCTAGTTCCTCTGACTTCTGGAATATTCTATTCCAAGTCCTTTAATCCCTTAATGTGGAAACTGCCCAATTCAGTGTTATCCTGATTGTATTTCCACAATACTTAAATTGTTTCTTTCTAGCTGCTTGCAATATTTTCTCTTTGACCTGGGAACTCTGAAATTTCGCCACAATGTTCCTAGGAGTTTCTCTTTTTGGATCTCTTTCAGGAGGTGATTGGTGGATTCTTTCAATATTTATTGTGTCCTCGATATCAGGGCAGTTTTCCTTGATAATTTCATGAAAGATAATACCTAGGCTCCTTTTTTGATCATGGCTTTCAGGTAGTCCCATAATTTTTAATTTGTCTCTCCTGGATCTATTTTCCAGGTCACTTGTTTTTTCAATGAGATACTTCACATTATCTTCTATTTTTTCATTCTTTTGGTTTTGTTTTGTAATTTCTTGGTTTCTCATAAAGTCATTAGCTTCTATCAGCTCCACTCTCATTTTTAAACAACCATTTTCTTCAGTAAGCTTTTGAACCATTTCCCATTTGGCTAATTCTGCTTTTTAAAGCCTTCTCCTCATTGGCTTTTTGGACCTCTTTTTTCCAATTGAGTTAGCTTATTTTTAAAGGTGTTATTTTCTTCAACATTTTTTTGGATCTCCTTTAGCAAGCTTCTGACTTGCATTTCAAGCTCTTCTATGGCCTGAGCCCATTGCATTTTCATTTTGGAGGTACTGGATGCAGAAGACTTGACTTCCTCTGACAGTATATATTGTTCTTCCTCATCTGAAAGAATGGAAGGAAATACCTGTTCAGCAAGAAAGTAACCTTCTATGGTCTTATTTTTTTCTCTTTTTGGGGGCATTTTCCCAGCCAGTTACTTGACTCTGAATCCCTTTGTCAAGAGGAGGGTCCTAGTGCTCCTCCTCACCCCAGGACTGTGCTCAGGGCTGAAGTTCCGATCAGCTAATCAATTCTTCCAGAAGCTTTAGGCAGATTGCTTCACAGGTGGACACTGCAGCTGCTGCCACCATTGCTGCCACTGCCACTGCCATTACCACCACCACTGCCTGGAGCCAGTTCTGGGGGGGACCCTGCTCCCATCTTGCCCAGATAGGAAAGCCCTCTCACTGACCTTTGAAGATTTCTTTGGCACTTGTGGGTTGAGGGATCTGAGACCCTCCCTGCAGGGGATTCTGCCCCAGAGACCGGTTCTGGTCCTGTTCCTCCCAGTGATGGTGCTGTGAGGCCAAGCCTGGGCTCCATTCCACCTCCTGTGTGATAGACCTTTCCTGTCAGCTTTCCAAGTTACCTTTGGCTGGAAATCTCTTTTACTCTGTCTTTCTGTGGCTTCTTCTACTCTAGAATTTGTTGAGAGTCATTTTTTACAGGTATTTTATGGACTGTGGGGAAAGAGCTAGAGTATATGCGTCTTTGTACTCCACCATGTTGGCTCTGCCCCACCCCAGTCTCACTCTTAATTGAATTCATTGACTCTTTATATCCCTTCCTTAGAGACTTGATGAAAATTTCTTAAAGCTTAGGTATTGGCTTTTTTCTAAAGTCTCACACAGGAGGAAAAAAAACTCTCAATGTGTGATATCAATCAGAAATTGAATAGTTATTCATTGCCTCACAAAGGAAATCCTTAACTCAAAGATTCAAAAGAACAAATTGCAAAACAAAACGAACAAAACTTAAAGAAGCAACAGTAATAAATTATAACTACTGTTAAGCTTGCCTAGGAGGTTGATCATGAGAACATCAAGATGTGATACAATTTGTGAGATTGCTAGATAAGCATATTTCACCTCAGCTCTGCACTGTTCAAACAATTTTCTCTACGTTTATATCTTCTGGCAAACCAAATCAGAGCTTAGATTTATCTTCTTATTGTGGTTTCCCTTTCTCATGCAGAAACTCCTGCTGCCAGCTGTCTATAATTAAGACATCTAGTACCTCTCCACCTCTCCAGTTCATAAGAATGTCTCCAAGTCTGGGCATGTCAATTTTAGGATTACTATTGGGTTACTCTTGTTCATGGAAGGAGTCACAGAGATGGAAAAGTCAATTAGAACATAGACAATTTGGTTTTTTTTTCCCCTGACTTTGGATACCTGTTATAAGGGCTTTTTGTACTAAGAGGACAATGAAAGAAGGAGATAAAGTAGCAAAAAAGAAGAAGAAAGAAGAAAAGAAGATGATGGAGGCATCTGTTTTCTTAATGTAGACAAGAGACAAGAATGTCAAAAAGAAGCATAGACAAGGAGGCCAGCTCTGAAAGCTACAGGTTGAATTTACTATATACTTAGGTAAGAAAAGTAAGTTGTACATAGTAAGAGATGTTTAGTTTCATATATAATCCTCTTTTTCTGTTCTATTAAGTATAGGTAAGTGCGTTTCTTTTGGTGTTTGTTAAATTCAAAGGACTGCAAAACTGCATATCCTTTGATCCAGAAATACCACTTCTAGGTCTGTATCCCAAAGAGTTCGTAAAAATGGGGAAAGGATCCACATGTACAAAAATATTTATAGTGGCTCTTTTTGTGATGGTCAAGAATTTGAAACTGAAGGGATGCCCATCAACTGGGCAATGACTGAACAAGTTGTGATATATGAATGTAATGGAATACTATTGTGTTCTAAGAAATGATGAATAAGTCCACTTCAGAAAAACCTGGAAAACTTACCTGAATTGATGCTGAGAGAAATGAGTAGAACCAGAAGAACACTATACACACCAAGAGGAACACTGTATGATGACTAACAGGAATGCAAGGATCTGAGATAACTCCAAAAGGCTCATGATGGAAAATGCTATCCACATCCCCAAAAAAGAACTATAGAGTCTGAATGAAGATCGAAACATGCTATTTGCTTTCTCTCTCTCTCTCATTTTGTTTCTTCTTCTCATGGTTCCTCCCATTGGTTCTAACTCTTCTTTACAACATAACTAATGTGAAAATATGTTTAATATGTTGTATATGTAGAGCCTATATCAGAGTGCACACTGTTTGGGGAGAGGGAAGGAAGAGAGGAGGAGAAAATTTAAAACTCAAAATCTTATGGAAGTGAATGCTAAAACTAAAAGTAAATCAATTAATTTAAAAAGAGAATTTAAAAAAAGGCAGTCAGGGGCCCCAAAGTCCAAGTTTAGTTCACCTACAGGGTATTGCTTTATTTATCACATGCTAACTTATGGTATGTTGTTTAGGTAGAGAAGAAGGTATCCCTCTTCCTTTCCCTCACAGAAAATTTAGTGGACAGCTATTTGCCACAGGGGACACGGTCAAAGGAATAGAGAGATGAGAACTTCCCAAGGTCCACTGAGTGGACCACTCTTTTTGGCTTAGTGACCAATATCCTATGCAGCTTTGATACAAACTCTCCTACCTTCACCTGTCACTTGGTGGGAGACTAAGGGACCACTTAACGTTTTTTAGGTCATCCCCAAGTGACAAGTGCTTTGGTGGTAAATCCATTTTTTTCCCTGGAAGTAGCCAAAGCAATTCAATGCTTGCTTCATGAGATATCCCCTGTAAATCCATTCCCAAATAAGTTTCATGGGTTTCAATTCTTATTACCCTAATATCTTCATAATGCCTGTCATTGGAGTACCTTGAAATAAATAGGAAATTTTAAAATTAGGCAGCTCTGCGGCACAGTGGATAGAACATTGGACTTGAAGTCAGGAAGACAAGTTCAAATATGACCTCAGTCATATCTTAGCCATGTGACCTTGGACAAACTACTTAACCTCAGTTTCTTCCACTATAAAATGGGGATGATAGAACCTTCCTCCTAAGGTTGTGGTAAGGATCAAATGAGATTATATTTGTAAAGCATTTAGCATACTGCCTTCCTCCAAGTAGGTTCTATGCAAATGCTGGCTATTATTAAAAGGATATTTAAATATTAAGGAGAAAAACCACAAGGAATGTGGGAAGGAGCAGGCTCTCTTCCAAGGTTCTAAGAACATCATCCTAGCTCTAGAGACTCCAGTCTGTTCTATAGAGGGATCATGAAAGCTTTTTTATTTGTCTATTAAAAATCTTACCCTCTTATTACTATGTCCTGTTTCAAGTCCAATTCTAGTGAATAGACACTCTTGCTTCACTCATTTTAATGTCACTTAGATAAGATATTCATCCATTCCTTCGTGCCCATCCAGCTGTGGCCTTTCATAACAAGGGTGGCTTCATTTCCTCAACCCAGTTCTTCTCAAAGTGCCAACAGATGTGCTGGTAACTGCCCAGGACATTGTATCATACAGCCTGGGAAGCCCCAAACCTCAATTAGGCAGAAAGCCAAGAAGGCAAGTAGCTAGAGTAGCTTCCCTGGATGGCAGACCCCTCAATTCTGTCAATAAAAATACTCTGAACAAAGTTTCGTTCTTCTGCTTTCTAAGGGCTCTTGCTTGCCTATCCTACTCCAGTGCTAGGAGTTGATGGAGAAGAGTTGACAAGAAGGTATAATAGAAAGCATGAAGTGAATGTTGAGATAATATTCTATTCTTGACCCCAACTTAAGTAGGTGAATGACCTTGGAAAAGAGGTTACCTCTCCTTAAAACTTCCTTAAACTTGTCTTTGAATTGGTAAGAATGGACTAGATAATGGTAATGCTCTCCCACCCTTAAGCAAGCGTTATTTTGTATTTATGCATTTGTATTATTTTGTATTGTTGTGTAGTGTAGCATTGTATATAGTAGGTACATGTATAAAGCATCACTTTGTATTTATTAATTCATATATATGTCTACACACACACACACACACACACACACACACACACACAAACTTCCCTTAGAATTCTCCATGAGGTATCAAAACAACTTTATACTGGCTAAGAAACAGCAGGGTAAACAAGTGGAATATGCTAGGTACTCAAGATACAGTTGTCAATGAGTATAGCAATCTACTGTTTGATAATCCCTAGGACCCCAGTTTCTGGGATAAAAACTCACTGTTCGACAAAAATTGCTGGGAAAACTGGAAAACAGTATGGTGGAAAGTAGGCATACACCAATGCCTGACACTGTACAGAAGAATAAAGTCCAAATGGGTACATGATCTAGGTATAAAGATTGATACTATAAACAAATGAGTGGAGCAAGGAATAGTGTATTTATCAGATTTATGGAGAAGAGAAGAATTTTTGACTAAAGAAGAGATAGAAAGCATTATGAAGTACAAAATGGATAATTTTGATTACATTAAACTGAAAAGGTTTTGCACAACCAAACCCAATGCAACCAAGATTAGGAAGGAAACAGAAAACTGGGGATTTTTGTAACTAGTATCTGTGATAAAGGCCTCATTTCTGAAATATATAGAGAAATGAGTCCAATGTACAAGAATACAAGTCATTCCCCAATTGATAAATGGTCAAAGGATATGAACAGGCAGTTTTCAGAGGAAGAAATTAAAGGTATCTATAGTCATATGATAAAATGCTCTAAATCAGTATTGATTAGAGACATGCAAATCAAAACAACTCTGAGGCACGACATCACACTCATCAGATTGGCAAACATGACAAAACAGGAAGATGATAAATGTTGGAGAAGATGTGGGAAAGTTGGAACACTAATTCATTGTTGGTGGAGCTGTGAGCTGATCCAGCCATTCTGGAGAGCAATTTGGACCTATGCCCAAAGGGCTACAAAAATGTGCATACCCTTTGACCCAGCAACACCACTTCTAGGACTGTATCCCCAAGAGATCATAAAAATGGGAAAGGGTCCCACATGTACAAAAATATTTATAGCAGCACTCTTTGTGGTTGCCAAAAACTGGAAATCAAGGGAATGCCCATCAATTGGGTAATGGCTGAATAAATTACAGTATACGAATGTAATGGAATACGACTGTGCTATAAGAAATGATGAACAGGAAGACTTCAGAGAGGTCTGGAAAGACATAGGGGAACTCTGGGTACAGCAACAACTACAGTGTGCAAGGATTTTTTTCTGCTAGACTTAAAACTTCATTGCAATACAAGGACTTGAAAAATTCTCAATGGTCTTTTAAAGCAAAATGCCTTCCATATCCAGAGAAAAAACTGTGGAATTCGATGGCAGAATGTAACATTTTCTTTTGTATTATGTTTTGTTTTGTTTTATGATTTCTCCCATTCACTTTAATTCTTCTTTACAACATGACCATGGTGAAAATGTATTTAATAGGAATGTATGTGTAGAACCTATATAAAACTGTATGCCATCTTGAGGAGGGAGGGGAGAGGTAGGAGGAAGGGAGGGGAGGGGGAGGGAGGGAGGGAAAAAAAATCTATGTTATATGGTACTGATTGTGGAACACTGAAAATAGAATTAAAAAAGAAGAATACTTCATGAAGGTAGGGATTTGTATCCTGGGTGCTGAGTGTAGTCTCTGGATCATATTGGGTTCATGATATACTTGAAAAATTGAATTTAAACTAAAATCCTTTTTCCAATGTTTTAGATTTTCAGTTTCTTTTCACACTGGCCAATTTGTACAGAATCTCCTACTTATCATTTCCCCAGCTGTGTACTTATATATACCCCCTCTATACAATTCAATTTTGTAAACTGATGTGAAACCTTATTGGGTTATTGATAATATTAGCACTAACAGTAATAATTAATACTAACACTATAGTAATAATGTTAACACTCTAAGTACTGCCCTCAAAACAATCCTGTTAGATTAGGTAGAGAAAAACATAATGGAGCTTGTTAGAGGAACTCCTCTAACTCCTCCTAACTCTAAGGTCCTCCTTCTCCTCCCCACTTTGATCTAATGGACTTGGTTCCAGGGTGAGGGTAGCAGGCTGTATTCTATGGAACATATGTAAGAATGAGCCAACATCTTTGCCCCTTACAGAATGCTGGGGGATAACACAGTGGATAGAACAGTGAGTTGGGAGTAAGGAAGACTGAGGGTGGTTCAAATCCACTCTTGTAAACTTACTAGCTATGAGGCCCTGAGCAAGTCACTTTATCCAATGGTGTCAAACATGTGGCCACATTTGGAAAATACTCATAGCCAGAACCAAATTAAAATATAAATTGGGAAATACTTAACAAAACAAATTAAAATGAAACATAATGTTAATGCGTTTTTTTAAGTCAATATGCACCTCAGGGATCCTTATGTATGGTTTAATGGCCACCATTTCTATTTGAGTTTATCCACACTGACTTAGCCTTTGTCTTCTTCAGTTTCCTTAACTGTAAAATGAGTTTAATAATAGCACCCATCTCCCAGGGTTCTTGTGAGAGTCAAATGAAATAATATTTATGAAATGCAAATTTCCAACATTTCTTCTTCTGAGGAGTGTCAGCCTTCAAGCAGTTATAGCCTAAACATGACCCAGGCATCCAGAGCTGCAGTTATGCAGGTCTTATTGAGAACATTCCTCTCCCTAGCCACTCCAGTCAAACATATTCACCAGAAAAAAAATAATTTATTACTAGGAGTACATTGCCCTGGATGAACCTGAGATTGTACCTAAAATCCCTGGTTGCTCTTATGTTTTGTGTTTCCTGCCCTGAGCTCAGGTAACTGATCAGCAATGCTGACATGGATATCTCTATAGCCTTGGCTGCTACCTCATTTGTCCAGGCATTCTAGAGTCTGGATGCTGATTGGTAGTGAGAGGTGCTTTTTTTGCAAATATACTCTTCTCAGAAGAGAAAATGACCACTTCTGGGAGGATGAGCCCTGCATCTTGGCCAGAAATCTGGGCCTTGAGATGATGTTCAGATAGGAAAGTGCAATCGGTTCAACAATCCCACAAGTCTCCTGGGAGATTTTGCCTCCTGGGAGAAGACAATAGAGGTGATGAGGTGATATGGATTTCTGTATCTGTTCATGCACTTCTGAGAGTCCTTTGAGTTCCTCATGTGTTTTCTGTTTATGGGTTCCCATGAGTCCTTTGCGATGAGTTACTCTTTTATGTTTTAAGTATTTGTCAGCATGCACTTATGAGTCTATAAAGAAGAGTAGAAAAAGAGAATTATACTCATAATTCATAGACAGGGTGTCCTAAAATTCTTAGTGTAGTTTTAAGCTATTAAAGCTTTTGGAACACACTGTATATGGATATGAATACTCATATATATGAAACTGTGAGTCTTTATTAGGTACAATATTCTCCTTCTTCATCTCTTTCTCCTGGCTTCCCTGGCTTCCTTCAAGTCCCAGTTAAAATCTCACCTTCTACAGGAAGCCTTTCACAATCCCTCTTCATTCTATTTACCTTTTTCCATGAATTATTTCCTATTTATCCTGTACAGAGCTTGTTTGTACATAGCTGATTATATGGTGTCTCCCCTTTAGATTGTAAGTTCCTCAAAGTCAGGGATTATCCCTTACCTTTCCTTGGATCCCAGCTCTTAGTGCAGTCCTGAAATGCTGTTGTTGTTGTTGAGTCATTTTAGTTATGTCCTACTCTCTGTGACCCCATTTGGTGTTTAAGCCCTGAATATTTATTGACTATCTGTACAAGTTTTCTTTTTTTTCTTTTTAGTATATAATAAGTGCAATAAAGGATTGCTCAACCATGGCCCAATCCAGTAGTGAGAGCATGAACAGTGTTTTCTGGCTGTATCCAATCTAATACTCAAAACTTTGAGTAACCATGAGTGACTGATGAACTGATGCTATGTGCTGATGGTGAATTTTATAATTGGCTTCTGAATCAGAAGGACCAATGAGAGAGTCAGAACTGAGTTCACATATGAAAGGTTTGAGGTGATCTTTTATCACATGACGAAGAAATGCTGATAATCTCCAGGTAGGGCAGGGAAAATGGCAGCAGATATCATGTGTCCATGAATGGTGCATCTGTTTCTTTTGTCTTTTGTGTTAATTCATTCCTGATTTCAGGTATCCAGAAATGAAACAAATGAGGTCATTACTTTTTTAGCTTTGAAATGTTGGAAGATCAGAGGTCCAGAAACTGGAGTCAGTAATGAAGTCTTCCAAAAGCTACAACAGTTGAGTCCAATGAGGAGCCAACACTGGGAAGTGTCCTGCTTAACTCAGACCAACAGTAAATTAGCCAGGCAGCTGAGATAGCACATCTTTCAAACAAAGGAATGATTCATCTCTTAGCCATTCCATACCCAGAAATTAAGTTGGAGAGAACTTTGACAAATGAGAAAAGGACTGTCAAAGGCAGGAGTGCTTACATGTTTTAGTACAACTTTTAGTATGTTTCAAGTCTCAGCCCACTCTCCCCAAGGATCTTGTATATATGAAGGAGGGAGAATGTGTCTCATGTTTTGAAGAAATGTTTTATATTCATCACTTTGAGTTTGAGCCCACTCTCCTGACAGACCAAGAATATGTAAAGGAGAGAGTATGCCTCTAGTTGTTTGTAAAAATATATTTGTATTTGTTATGTGAAATGTTTGCCAATTACATTAAAATTATTTTTCATCTTTAAAAATTTTAAGTTTCATGGTACTCCAGAAGGCAGAGGAGCTAGGATTATAACCAAGAATTACCCACCCAGAAAAACGGAGTATAATCCTTCAGGGAAAATGATGATTATCCAATGAAATAGAGGACTTTCAAGCATTCTAAACTGTTTACATTCCTACATGAGAAGATGATACATGTAACTCCTAAGAACTTTCTCATTATTAAGGCAGTATATACCTTAAGGAGTATACATAAACAGAGGACAAGGGTATGTGTTGAATATTATGGGATGAGTATTAAAAAAATAAAATTAAGGGATGAGATGGAGGAATGTACTGGGATAAGGGGAAAGGGAGAGGTAGAGTGGGAGAAATTATCTCACATCAAAGAGGCACAAAAGAGCTTTTACAAAGAAGGGGAAGATGAAGGAGGTGGGGGTAGAACACATGAACCTTACTTTCATCAGAGTTGGCTTAAAGAGGGAGTAACATACATCCTCAGTTGGGTATAAAAATTTAACTTATCCTATATGAAAACAGTGGAGGAAGAAAATAAGAGAAGGGGGAGCTAATAGAAGGAAAGGGCAGATTAGGGGAAGTGGTAGTCAGAGGCAAAACACTTTTGAGAATAGATAGGGTTAAAGGAGAGAGTAGGACAGATAGGAGGAAAATAGGGTCAAGGGAAATACATAATCATAACTATAAAAAATAGCGAGTTTTTCAGATAAAGGCCTCATTTTACAAACATATAGAGAACTGAGTAGAATTTTTAAAAATAAGAGTCATTCCCCAATTTATAAATGGTCAAAGAATATGAACAGGCAATTTTTAGACAAAGTAATCAAAGTTATCTATAGCCATATTTTAAAATGCTCTAAATTACTATTGATTAGAGAAATGCAAATTAAAACAACTCTGAGATAACACCTCATACCTATCAGATTGGCTAATAGGACAGGAAAGAGAAATAACAAATGTTAGAGGAGATGTGGGGAAAATGAGACATTAATGCACTGTTTGGTGGAGTTATGAAGTGGTCCAACTATTCTAGAAAACATTTTAGAACTATGCCCTAAGGGCTAGAAAACTGTACGTACCCTTCAACCCACAATACCACAACTAGGTCTGTGTCCCAAAGAGAACAAAGAAAAAGAAAAAGGACCTATTTGTAAATATTGATAGTAGCTCTTGTTGGGGTGGCAAAGAATTGGAAATTTAGGGTACGTCCATCAATTAGGAAATGACTGAACAAATTGTGGCATATGGTTTGTGAATGAATACTATTGTCATATAAGAAATGATGAGCAGGGTGCTCTTAGAAAAACCTGGACTTACATGAACTGATGCAAAGTGAAGTGAGCAGAACATTGTACATAGTAATGGTAATATTGTAAGGTGATAAGCTATGAATGATTTAGCCATTCTCAGCAATACAATGATCCAAGAAAATTCCGAAGGACTTATGATGAAAAATGCTACCCATCTCCAGAGAAAGAACTTTTTTACTTCACTTTTGTTTTGTTGGGGTAGAGGAGTCTATGTTTTCTTGCACAATATGACTAAAATGGAAAAGTTTTGTATGACTGCACATGTATAACCAATATCAAATTGTTTGCCTTCTTGATAAGGGGGATGGTAATAGAAGGAGAGAATTTGGAACTCAAAATTTCAAAAAGTGAATGATAAAAATTGCTTTTACACATATTTGGGGAAAATAAAAGAAATAGTTTTCAAAAAATAAAATGAAATGGGGGCAAAGTCAAGATGGCAAAGTAGAAGGAAGGACCTGTGGAAGTTCTTCCCCCACAGACCATAAAATACCTGTAAAAAATGACTCTAAAAAAATTCTAGAGCAGCAGAAGCCACAAAATGACAGAGTGAAAGAGATTTCCAATCCAAGACAGCCTAGAAGGTCAATGGCAAAGGTCTATCGCACTGGATACAGAGTGGAGCAATAGAGTACAATCCAAGGAGTGCAGTCCACAGAGCTCATTGTGGAGCAGCAGGGGCAGGACTGGAGCAGACTTCAGGGTGTGGAATCCCAGGTAGCAGTTGCTATTCCCATATTCCTTAGCCCATAAACACCAAAGAAAGCTTCAAAGGTGAGTGAGAAAGTTCTTCCACCTGGGTGAGAAAGGAATGCGGTCTGGTCCCAGGCCCAGCAGTGGCAGCCTCCATTTTTGAAAACCTCAGCCTAAAGACCCTGGACAAATTGAGTGATTGATCTGGGTCTCAGCCCTGAGTGGCAGCCCTGGGGTGAGGAGGAGCACTGGCTAGTGTGGTGGAGGTGGTAGAAGCTCTGAAGAGGGAATTCTACTCACAGATCCTGGGCAGAAAAACTTGTGGTTGATTCCAGACAAGAGCACAGGCCAAGAGAGAAGTAAACTCCTCTCCCTTGATTGTGCCACCTTGGAGGAACTGAGAATTGCAGGTCCCTAGAGTATATCTTCCACTTGAGAAAGGACTCAAAAGTCAAGAAACTGGCTTGGAAAATGTCCAAAAAAGGGGGAAAAAAATAAGACTGTAGAAGGTTACTTTCTTGGTTAACAAGTATTTTCTTCTATCCTTTCAGATGAGGAAGAAAAATGCATACCATCAGAGAAAGACATAAAACTCAAGGCTTCTGCATCCCAGACCTCCAAAATAAATATGCAATGGTCTCAAGCCACTGAGGAGCTCAAAAAGGATTTTGAAAATCAAGTAAGAGAGGTGGAGGAAAAATTGGGAAGACAAATGAGAGAATGCAAGAAAATCATGAAAAGTGAGTCAACAGTTTGCTAAAAGAGACCCAAAAAAAATGCTAAAGAAAATAACACCTTTAAAAATAGCCTAACCCAAATGGCAAAAGAGGTCCAAAAAGCCAATGAGGAGAAGAATGCTTTAAAAAGCAGAATTAGCCAAATGGAAAAGGAGGTTCAAAAACTCACTGAAGAAAATAGTTCTTTAAATTAGAATGGAGGAGAGGGAAGCTAATGACTTTATGAGAACTCAAGAAATTACAAAACAAAACCAAAAGAATGAAAAAATGGAAAATGTGAAATATCTCATTGGAAAAACAACTGATCTGGAAAATAGATCCAGAAGAGACAATTTAAAAATTTTGGGACTTCCTGAAAGCCATGATCAAAAAAAAGGTAGACATCATCTTTCAAGCAATTATCAAGGAGAACTGCCCTGATATTCTAGAACACAGGGTAAAATAAATATTGAGAGAATCCACTGGTCATCTCAGAAAAATTTCTAGGAATACTGTAACCAAATTCCAGAGTTCCCAGGTCAAAGAGAAAATATTGCAAGCAGCCAGAAAGAAAAGTTTGAGTATTGTGGAAATATAATCAGGATAACACAAGATCTAGCAGCTTCTACATTAAGGGATCAAGGGGCTTGGAATAGGATTTTCCAGAAGTCAAAGGAACTAGGATTAAAACCAAGAATCATCTACCCAGAAAAACTGAGTATAATACTTCAGGGGAAAAAATGGTCATTCAATGAAATAGAGGACTTTCAAGCATTCTTGATGAAAAGACCAGAACTGAATAGAAAATTTGACTTTGAAACATAAGAATCAAGAGAAGCATGAAAAGGTAAGCAGGAAAGAGAAATTATAAAGGACTTACTGAAGTTGAACTGTTTACATTCCTATATGGAAAGATAGCATTTGTAACTCTTGAGACTTTTCTCAGTATTTGGATAGTTGGAGGGATTATACACACACACACACACACACACACATATAGAGAGAGAGAGAGCGCACAGGGTGAGTTGAATAGGAAAGGATGATATTTAAAAAAATAAAATTAAGGAGTGAGAGGAATATATTGGGAGGAGAAAGGAGAAATAGAATGGGGCAAATTATCTTTCATAGAAGAGGCAAGAAAAATCTTTTCCAGTGGAGGGGAAGGTAAGAGGGAAGAAGTGAATCTTAGTCTCATCAGACTTGGCTTAAGGAGGGAACAATACCCACTCAATTTGGTATGAAAATCTATCTTCCACTACTGGAAAGTAGGGGAGAAGGGAGAAATGGGGTGGGGAAGGATGATAGAAGAGAGGGCAAATGTGGGGAGGGAGTAATTAGAAGTAAACACTTTAGAGGAAGGGCAAGGTCAAAAGAGAGAACAGAATAAATGGGGGGCAAGATAGGATGGAGGGAAATATAATTGTCTTTTACAACATAACTATTATGGAAATCTTTTGCAAAACTACACATATATAGCTTATATTGAATTGCTTGTCTTCTCAGTAGGGATGGGTGAGGAGGAAAGAAGGGAGAGAAGTTGGAACTCAAAGTTTTAGGAACAAACGTTGAGAATTGTTTTTGCATGCAACTGGGAAGTAAGAAATACAGGTAATGGGATACAAAAATCTATCTTGCCCTACAAGAAAAGAGAGAAGACAGGGATAAGGGAAGGGAGGGTTGTGATAGAAGGGAGGGCAAATTTGGGGAAGCGGTAATCAGAATGCATGGTGTTTTGGGGTGGGGACGGGAGAGATGGGGAGAAAATTTGGAACTCAAAATCTTGTAGAAATGAATGTTAAAAACTAAAAATAAATAAATTAAAAATAAAATAAAAAATAAAATTTTAAGTTCCAAATTCTCTCTTTTCCTCTTGCCCCTTCCCACTTCCTTATGAAAGTAAGCTATATGGCATTGATTATCCACATGGAGTCATGCAAAACACATTTCCATATTAGTCATGCTGCAAAAGAAAACACAAAAAAGCCTCCAAAAAAAATAAAGTGAAAAAAGTATGTTTCAATCAGCTCTCAGATTTCATTAATTCTGTCTTTAGAGATATGTAGTATTTTTCATCTTGAGTCCTTAGGAATTGTCTTAGGTCATTGTCTTGGTCAGAGCAGCTGTTTTTCAGAGTCAATCATCCTTACAATACTGCTGTTACTGTGTACAATGTTCTCCTGATTCTTCTCAATTCACTTTGCATCAATTTATATGACTTACCAGGATTTTCTGAAACCATCTTACTCAATTTTTTGTAATAATACAATTAGTATTCCATTACAATCATATTTAACAACTTGTTCATCCATTTCCCAGTTGATGAACATTCCCTCAATTTCGAAATCTTTGTCACCGCAAAAAGAGCTGCTGTAATTGTTTTGGCACAAACAGGTCCTTTCCCCCTTTCTTTGATCTCTTTAGGACACAAACCTAGTGATATTTCCGAGATGAAGGGAATACAGTTTTATAGCCCTATAGGCATAGTTCCAAATTGTTTTCCAGAGAGGTTGGATTACTTCACAACTCCACCAGCAATGTATTAATGTCCCTATGTTTCTACATTCCCTCCAGCATTCATCATTTTCCTTTTCTGGTAGACATGAGGTGGTATCTCATAGCATTTTAGTTTGCTTTTCTTTAATCAATAGCAATTTAGAGTATTTTTATATAACTTTTATAGCTTTGATTTCTTCTTTTGAAAACTGCCTATTCATATCCTTTGATCATTTATTGATTGGGGAATGACTTTTATTTTTATAAATTTGGTGTGCCTCCAGTTTGGGAGGATGTTCTAATAACGTCTGTCCTTCTATATTTTCTCAGCAAATATTCTTTTATAATAGCTACTTGATGGCAATTGGTTGATTGGTAGTGGGGAGATGTTAACTGGTTAATTGATCTTTGGGAGATAAGGGCTTGTTGGCAATAATACTAGAAGCCAAAATCTGAAGAAAGAAGTCAGCAGCCCCTCTAGAGATAGAGGCTGTCAGAGCAAGTTAGGGTTGGGAGAGTATGCAGGGCACTCACCTCTCACCCCTATTCTAGTCAGAATGGGGGTACTATGTCAATTTAATAGGATAGTTCCTAAACCATCTTGCTCATCTGAAGTTCATTCTGCTGTATTCTGTGTATTTTCATAATGTTTCCTTGACATGCTTTTTTAATTTTTCTTTGGCATCATTTTCATTATCTTTTTTTCTCTTAACTTCCCCCTTTCCCAAATAAAAGCCCCGCCTTGTAACAAATGAATATAGTGAAACAAGACAAATCCATACAGTGACTATCCCTCTTTATAGATAAGGAAACCTGAAAAGTTAAATGAGTTTCCTAGGGCCACACGATTAGCAAGTGTGTGACACAGGGTTTGCACCCAGGTTTCTTGACTTCATCTATATATTCATAATATTATTGTGATAGTAACATAACATAATAATACATTTTAAGGTTTACAATGCATTTTCCTCATTGTAGAAGAATCTGTACTGGTTTTGTAGGGACTATGAGTGGGGATCTGGGGGCCATTGTTGGGGGAGGAGCAAGTGGGGATGCTGTGCCCACGCATTGCTGAAGGCAGAAGGAAGGAGAAGTCAGATACAGTTACAGTGATGGTTAAAAGTAACTTGGGCTGTGTTCTTTCTCCTAGCTAAGATATTGTAAATAGTTATTTATGTCTTCATGTTATTATTGATTACATTGTTAATAAATTGGACAGCCCCTTCTCTCCCTTTCACATCTGCCTCCTTCCCTCCCTCTTCTCTTTGGAAGGCCCACCCACTCACTGCTTTACACACCAGGAGGTCGCTCTTGCAGCACGGAGGCTGAGCTGGCTCTCTAAGGGGGTGGGGAGGCTGTTTCAGTGCCTGGCCACTTGAGGTATAAAAAGGCCCAGTTTAAGGGAAATGGTTGTCAGGGTGTTCTTCCCAACTTCAGTTGCCTGTGGGGAATGCCTTCCTGATTTAGCTTAGCTGGTTGCTGAGGTGACTACAGAAGGAGGGGCACTGAGAGTTTTTCTAAATCCTTTTAACTCTAGAAGCTTTGTTCTTTTAATCTCCTATCAGTTAAGTTGGTTTTAATTGCATTTTATGATCCCCAAGTGCTTTATTGCAATTGAAAACTTGAGGCTGAATTATGACCTTGGCCAACTACAGTCCTGGCCTAGAATACTCATAACAACTCTATGAAGGAGGTAGTACAAGAAACATTATTACATTTATAGATTAGGAAACTGAAGCCAAGAACTAGGGCTCAAGCCCAACCTCAGGACCATACCATGATGAGAGACTCCACCCCAAGCCATAAATAGTCCTATTTCCAAACTGGCACAGGTGCTTAAACTTTTGTCAAAGCTGCAACTCCACCTAAGACAGGTCAATTTTTTAAAAGAATTTATCCATTGCTCCTTTTATTTAAAAAATTCTAGGATTTTACTTTTTGTATTTTGTGGCATGAAATGTTGGATAGTTAGCATATGCTTTACTTCCCCATAAGCAGCCTGGCCCTGGGATTCCATTAACCATTGCCTTTCACCATCAGACAGGACTGGAGATCAGATATATTCCCTGTCATCATAGGGCAACTAGATCCCTGTTCTCTTTTGTACCCCTTTCTCAAATATAACCACCCCTTTCTCAGCATAATCAAAGTATATTACTTCTGCCACTATGAAGGATGAGGTGTTATCTGACTAGACCACAATCCTCTCACCTAACAATCACTCCTTACTTCTTTATACCCATCCTGGTTGGTCCCATCTCTCCATTGTCCCTATTCCACAATCAACAAAACAGTAGATCAAGCCCTGATTTGTAGCCTTTGCGCATTTCCAAGGCATAAATGCTCATTCTGAAAATTCAGTTACTGACTTCTGAGAGCCTGTTCAGAGCTGACTCCATCATACCTCTATCATGTGTGTGTGTATATATATATATACATATATATATATATACATATATATATGTATATATATATATATATATATATTCTCCTGAATACAAGGTAAGTTTCATGTACAATTACCTTTATTTTAAAAAACAATTATACTATGTTATGGAAATGCTTGTTTTATTCCATAAATTAAAAATAAAATAAATGATTTTTTAAAAGTAGAGTGTAAATTCCTTAAAGTCAAACTGTATTTTGTTTTGTCTTTGCCATTTATAGTGCTTAGTACTCTGACCCAGCTCATGATAATCCCTTAATAAATGACTGCCAAATTGAAATTGAATTTTATTAGAAATAGAGTACTTGTCACTTTAGAGACTGTGCTCATATCCTTCCCTACCCCCTGATAGGGTTTCCTTATTCCTAACAAGGTCTTCTAAAAGATTCAGCTTCTTTTTCTGAGCAGGGACAGAATCCCACAATGTTTAAGCTGGAAGGATGACTCTGGGCAACTCCCTATTCAGAGAAGCAGGAGTTGAGGAGGGGGAGAGTGTGGGAGACATGGATGGATGGGTGGGGTGATTTACATGTGAGGGTGAGATGATCACATTTCAGAATCTGGCAAACTACAGCTTCCTCTAGGCAGCACTAAGGTTGGGGGAAGGGGGAGAGGAGGTTCCTGTGGTAACACACCCCTTATATAATGTCCCTGGTGGAGTCTCTCCCCAGGTGCATGTAGGAGGCATGGTGAGGGTGAGCCCAGGGGTGCAGCAGTGCAACAGTGAGTTTCAAAGTTTCATTAGGATGGGTTTTCTCTCTCTCTTTTTCTTTCACTTATTATATTACAATGTCATCTTCAATCTACCAGCTATGTCTCCCACTTGCTCATTAGAATACATTAACTGACAATAGATGATTTAAATAGCTTCAGCAGGTGACTAAGACCTCCCGAAATGTACTCCTGGGATGCTCATATCCCAGAGCCCTGTAAAGTGCCTGCCCTGTAGTCACAGGGACTAAAGCGTCCTTGAACCATTAAGGGGAAGAGAACTAGGATCCTTGAGATGGGAGGTGAGGACTCTTTCCAGTTCCCTGAGCAACGCAATGAAAATATCACATGATTATAGAATACAGCTACCAAAGACCTAGAAAGGAAAGTTCTGCAAAGTCCTTGGCACAGTCAATTGTTCAACATAAGAAAGTGACAAGATTTTATCAGTGGAAGTGACATTATCAAGAAGTACTAATACCTGCCTTGCTGCTGCACCCTAAGGACCATGGGACTTTTCTACCTTGAAGCTGGAACCTTCCATCATTGTTCTTTACTCCCTTGTTAGAATGTGGGCTCCTTGAGAGCAAGAACTGCCTGACTATTGTATCTTCATACTCGGTGCTTAGCATGGTTCTCTGTGCATTGTACACATGTAAGAAATGCTTCATTCATTCATTTATTCATTCAGTCAGTCCTAGGTTCATAGATAAAAGGATTTCAGAGACCACCAAGACCAAACTCCTCATTTTACAAATGAGGAAACCGAAGCCTTGGAAAATTAATATTACTTAAGATCGTACAGAGAAAGGTGATGGTTGAGGTGGTCTTGTTCATATACCAAAAACAAGAAACTGACTCTAGGGACAGAAGTGTGGGATAAGGATTTTTTGGCTTTTTCAGTGTGAAGTACTTTATACTACCTCCACTACGAAAGCCACAGCCAGAGTAAGTGTTATATAGCAAAGGCTAAGTGCCGAGGGAAGACAGATGCCAATCCAACCCAGAAAGCATTTACTAGACTGAATGATAGGCACTGTATTAAATGAAAAACTAAATAAACAACAAAGGAAGAAAAAATGATCTCTTCCCTCAAGGAACTAACATTGTACTAGGGGATACAGTATATGAATAGCTAAGTATATATATACAATGAGTAACTCAGGAAAACAGCCCTAACTAGGTTCTATATCCCTTGGGTAGGGTTCTTGAATCAAAATCCTTTGCTAACACAAAGCAGACATACACATAGCTTTTGTGACTCCTCCTCAATATAAGAAACATATTTATTCAGCCAGTGGGAGAATGTAGCTAAGAAAATCCAGTCCAGTTGACTGGATTAGAAGATTTGTTATGTCAGACCTCATGAGTTCTTCCATTAATGTATTTCTCTTTTTCTAGATCAGATTCCATAATGCTACCCATATACAGATTTTCTTTCTAGTCTTGGCTCCAATAGCTACTTAGTTTTCCCAGTTTGTAAAATGGGGGATCAATTTTCTGATCAGGGTGTTGGATTAGATGGCTTCTGAGCATCCTTCTAAATTGTGATTGATGATCTTATGACTCTATAAATGTCAAAGTGCTACATCAATATGAGTTATTGTTATTAATTGGGCAGCTAGGTAGAACAGTGGATAGAGTGCTGGGCCTGGAGTGAGGCAAGCTCATCTTCCAGAGTTCAAATCTGGCCTTAGACACTTACTAGCTGTGTGACCTTGGGCAAGTCACTTAACTCTGCCTCAGTTTTCTTATCTGTCAGATGAACTGGAGAAACAATTGCCAAGAAAACCCCAAATGGAGTCACAAAAGGACACTAAACAATTGATTATTATTGTTAAATATTATTAATTTACCATCTCCTCCCCCAAGCCTTTGTTTTCTTGTTACTGTCTTTTAAATGACTCAGTTTGTTTAAAAGTGATTTGAAAAGGTAGTTTGGGGAGGGAAGTGGGGAACTTTGCACTTTAGAATTAACCGAAATTAGAGGACACCCCAGAAAACAAGACTTTAATGCTTTCTCACTAATCCTTCCAAACAGAACACAAGGCAGAAATGTACCTGCAATTATCAGCTTTTTAATGCTATTAGTGAGAAACCAAGACATTTACATACTGTGTTTCTCATGCAGATGGCTTTCCTTGCAGAGGATTGACTGTTTCTAATTCTAGACTGTGTTGGAGAGGGATGTGTGTGTGTGTGTGTGTGTGTGTGTGTGTGTGTGTGTGTGGTTTTTTTTTTTTAAGTTTATTTAAAGCCAAAGTTTAAAATATGTTTTTTCTTCAGTCTTCAAATCTGACTTTCTCTTCTTAGGGCTTTTGGAAGAGAGCAAGAAGAGAAACTTAATTCTATTAAGAAAAGGTTGAGGGTTGACTTGGCTTGGATCTGCAAGACTTTGTATACCAGATATTCAGATGAGAAGTAAATCTGTAGACTGTCAAATATATGGATATTTGACATTTGCTTAAAGGTAGACAGGTGGCAGAGTGAATAGAATATTGAACCTGGAGTCAGGAAGACCTCAGTTCAGATCCACCCTCAGACACTTAGTAGCTCTGTGTCCTGTACAAGTCACTTTAACTTCTGTCTGCCTCAGTTTCCTCAACTGTAAAATAACTCTCAAGATTGTTTTGAGGATCAAATGATATCGTATTTCTAAAGTGCTTTAGCAGAGTGCTATGTAGCACATAGTAAGTGCTATAGAAATGATTATTTCCTTCCTTTGAAGTTATATGGATTATTACTTTTCAGTTAATTTGATTCTCATCAGAATTGTAGACCCAACCAGAAAATAACATACTTCAATTTTTCTGTCGTCTATCTTTCTTAAGCAGATAGATTGCCCATACTCCTCTCAGACACTTCAAAGAGGAGTGCTAAACGCTAAAAGTCTTCCTCTAGGTCTTTTTTTGAAGTGTCCTGAAAGTCTTAGTGCAGTAAGCTGCCTTGTATTCCTTATGCTCTATCTTGTGCATTGAAAGTTTGTCACCACCTACGTACACCAGCCAGCCATGTCTCCTATTATCCTTTGTAACACACCTTTGATTCTTCAAAGACTGTAATGTTTGAAAATTTATAGACTTGGTATAAGTGAGAATATCTGTATTTAAAAGGTAAGTTTTCTTGTCAGAGAGCAACCCAGGATCACTGAAAGCGCTGTACAATTTCCTAAATATTACCCAACCTACTCTTTTTCTACTATTTAATTCTGAGCCTAACGCAATAGTGGTGCCAGTCTCAGTTAGGTGGTATAGAGCATAGTGAGTACTTGGAGTAAGGAGATTCTGAGTTCAGATCCAATCTCAGATATCTGCTAGCTGTGTTAACGCTGGAATGACCAAATGGAATGTTGAGGAAAGGGTGGTTTGGAGTTGGAGTTTTGACTGTTACATTATGAAGTGCTTGTCCTTATGGAGTCAGACCAGAGTGTGTGACCCTGGACAAGTCATTTAAGTTCTCTTGGACTCAGTTTCATCATGTGTAAATGGGGATGATGATAACACCTATGCTCCAAGGTTGTTGTGAGGAACTAATGAATTAATATTTATCAAGCACTTTGCACACTTTAAAGCGCTACATAAATACTAGCTATTATTATTACTGGTATATACCTACAAACAAAATGATTTAATGGACTAGTCATCTAATTTCATGTTATGGTCCGGACAAAAAGGGAATTTTCTTCCATTTAGTTAATGTGGATTGTTAGGTCAAGCTCTTTTTGTTTTATTTTCTTGGATTTGGGGAAGGGGTATTGTCCCAAACCTGGGATTTCATTAGTTTTAGGCAGAGGTATTAAACTTGTGGTCTCACTCCCAAGTGTTGCCCCAACCAGATTAAAGTGTAACAGAGAAATATTTAAAAAAAATAAAAATGTAGTAAAATATAGATAATATTAATTTGTGGTTTTCTAAGTCAATATATACCTGGTAGGATTTTTATTAGAGTATGATAGTGCTGATTTTGGGGACCACACTACCAATGAAGATCCTTCCTTGCTCTATAGCTTGTAGTCTTAGAGAGATGCCCTCAGGGCACCAAGAGGTTCAGTGACTTTCTTGGTGTCATATGAATGTCAGAAGTAGTTCTTGTACTCAGATCTTGCTGATTTTCTAAGGCTGGCTCTCTGTCCATTATATCATTCTGTCTTTTGGGGCAATCTCTTTGCTGTTTTACTCATGGTTTTCAAATATTAGGTACTTAGTAAGTATTTGTTGAAGGAATACTGATTCTGAAGGAGTTTGGCAGTGTAGACCTTGTATTAAATTTGACTTCTAATGCACACTAGCTGTGTGACCACGGGGACGAAACTTAACCCCTTTAAGCTTAAATTTTGTCTTCTGCAAAGTCATGATCATAACACCTGTATTATCCATATCAAACAATTGCTTTGTAGCCCAAATGAGATAACGTATGTGTAGACATGGGCTTCACTACCATCTCCCACAGTGACTACAGAAATGGTTAATGTATCTTTAAGAGCCAAATGTAATATTGAGGAAAGAGTGGTTTGGAATTGGAGCTTTAACTCTCATCCTCTGAGGTGCTTCTCTTTATGGAGTCAGACAGAGCATTTTTGGATTTAAAGTCAATCTATGAGGATCTATGAGAAATCAGAAAGATGGTGAGGAGGAATTTCTTTCTTGTTAGAACTGTAAACTACTATTTTATGAAAAAAAATAAAGAGAATTCTATGATGACTCTGTGAGGAAATGGCAATTTGAAGCGCATTACTTGTGATAGCTAAAGAGAGTATTAAGAAAAAAGAAACTAAAATAAGTTATTTAGAGGGCAAATAAGCGGTGTAGTGAATAGGGCTCTGGGCCTAGAGTCAGGGAGATCTGAATTCTAATGTGGCTTCAGACACTTCCTAGCTGTGTGACCCTGGGCAAGGGATTTAACCTCTCTCAGCCTTAGTTTCCTCATCTGCAGAACACAAACAACAGTAATACCAATTTCCCAGTGTTGTTGTGAGGATGAAATGAGATAGTATTTGTAAAGTGTCTAGCACAACACCTGGGACATAGTAGAAGCTACATAAACGTTAGCTCTCATTTTTATTATTTCCTAAAAGACTAAGTTTGACTCATTTTGAGGAGAAATATGAAGAGGATTTTTGAGAGATTTTAATTGGTGTTTTGAATAAAGTGAATGGTTAGAATTGTGTTTCCAGAAATGTATTTATCTGTTGTTATAGTGAGATTCTGATGTAACTCTGGTGGTGATCCTTCTCGCAACTAAAGACTGTAAATAATTATTTCTGTCTTTGTTTTATTACTGATTTCATTGTTAATAAATTGTAAATTCAGTAAATATAAAGTATTTAATTTTAGGAGATTCAGGTAATTACATGCATAGATCTGAGTAACTATTATTGGGAAACAAAGTTTCTTCAGTTTCTTAAATAAATTATGTTTAATGAACTGGGGTTGGGATTTGAGCTGATTAGCTGATGACAGACATTGAAATTGAATTCATTTATAAGATAATATCTAAGCATACCTCTGTTACCTAGAACTCATCATGATAAGATTAATTATGAGAACAAGTCAATTAAAATCCCAAAGGTGACTTACAAGTAAATACAGTTGACTCATGTAAACTTTACCTTATCTTGCCTTATCTACAATTTTGCATAATATTTTACCTTATCTGCAATGAATTTGTTTTATTTCTTTCCCATAGATAGTTTCCTCATAAAACCTAAATGCAAGGTGTTTCCTTGCCTATTTTATAGATTTATTTCATACATATTAATTATCTAATTTAATTATTTGTTACTATATAGCCTGCATATTTATTTTAGAATTATTGATTTGCTAAATAAAAATCTTATGCTATCATTATTTTAAAGGTGAATATTGATATGTTTAATAGTTATTGTGATGTTTTTAGACTAGAAATTAATAGAACTGTCCTATTTTTACGAATGGACTCAGATTAAAATAAGAACATTATAAGACTATTGAAAAGAAAGATCAGAGAACTGGGAGATTGCAAGGTAATTCATAATAAGTTTAGACTTGGAGAATCCACTCAGTCTGTACTCAGCAAATTACTGGATCCATTGAACCATTCAAAGATATCAAATACTTTTACCATGGGAAATGATTTATATACCCCCTTCTGAGGAGAAAGAATTGGCCAAGTACATTTAGACCATAATGAGAAAAAGGAATAAAACAAAGAAGCCGAAAAAAATTGGAGTCAGAAAGAGATAGCTTTCCTACGAGTAAGAGAGAAGCTAGATCTCTTATATTAGAAAGAACTGTCCCTGCTGTAATTCGGGTCAAGGTTGGGCCTGCTTTGGTGCTAAAGAAGTTGAGGTCTATAGAAGTATATAGGTCTATCTAGGAACAAAGGTGGGATGATACTGGTGATGATGATATCTATATAGTACTTTTAAAGGTTGCAATGTACTTTTCAAATATTCTCTCATTTTATCTTCACAAAAACCTGGGAGGTAGGTGCTATTGCTATCCTCATTTTACAGATGAGAAAACTGAGACAGGCAGTGGTTAAGTGATTTGCTCAGGGGATTGGGCCCCGTTTGAACTCAGGTCTCCCTGACTCCAGCACTCTATCTACTTTGTCACCTGGAATTTTGTTTCAGATGCAAAAAACAATTGGCATGGAATCATTTGGCTATGGGTCAAATTCAGCTGGAATCATGGAACTCCATCCAGAAATAATAGTGAAAATTGCAAGTCTAGCATGCACTGCTATAAAGGATAGTAGATCCCAAATAACTGTAACATTACAATAATTTCTAGATGACACTTGCAATGAATAGTTTTGCAAACTATGAAAGGACTAGTACTCAGTAGGTGGGTAATAAAGACTACCTGTTTTGGGGGTGCATCAAAATAACTTTTAAGTTTTCAAAAATGTTATTAAGTTGAAAAACGGAGTGTTTTATGGGAGGAACTGCAATAAAGAAGTAAGAAGGCTAGAAAGGTAGAAAGTGGCTGGGTTGTTTCTCTTTGAAAGGCAGAAGACTTTAAAGTTAATCCTGGAGGTGACAAGGAGATACTGAAGTTTCCTGGGGGTGTGGGGGGTAACACAACTGCTTTTTAGGAAGATCATTTTGATAAGTGATGGTTTTCTGTGGGGAGAGACTTGAGGCAGGTAGACTTACCAGAAAGTCATTGTAATAGGTCAAGTGTGAAGTGATGAGGACCTGCACCAAGACAGTTGCAGCTCCTCAGGAACGGTGAGCAAAGGTAGAATGGACAAGACTTGGCAATAGATTGGCTATGATGGTTGAAAGTAAAACATCAAGGATAACATTTAAGTTTTGAGCCTGAATGACCAGGAGGATAGTGGTACCCTTCTCAGTAACAGACAAATTTGGAAGAATTGGGAGGGTTTTGAGGAAAAAATGAAAAAATTCTACTTTGAATATCTTGGTTTTAAGATGTTCACATCCAGTTTGAAATGTTTAATAGATGGTTGTCAATTAGGGCAGAAGAGAAGGTGGAGGAGGAGTTATCTGAGAATTATCTGCATTGAAGGAAGGAAATAAGCATTTAGCTTATATTAGCTAATATATTAGCATATATTGCATGCTAGGCACTATGCTAAGTACTTTACAAATATTATCTTATTTAGTCCTCAGAACAACCCTGAGAGAAAGATGTTATGTTATCATCCCTATTTTACAGCTGAGGAGACTGAGATAATAGATACTAAGTGACTTGCGCATGGTCACCCAGCTAGTAAGTGTCTGACACCCACTTTGAATTCAGGTCTTCCTAACTCTAGGTCCATTAAACGACCTAATCGTCTTTATCAAGTGAAATAATGTAGAGGAGAAGAGAAGGAGGTCCGGAACAGAGGTGTGAGGGACACCCACAGTTAGCAGACATGAAGGGGGTGAATATTCAGCAAAACATATTGAAAAGGACCGGTCTGACAGGTAGGAG
>CM053770.1:501081035-501129853 GCA_028658325.1 Potorous gilbertii
CAGGGGGTTTATGCCGAGAACTTTTGTAATGGAGCAGCGGTGGAGCTCCAGCCTGCTCTGCCCGTAGCTGCCTCTGCCTCGGCCGCAGCCTCCCAGGGGGTCTGAGTCCCGGAGCTCCCCCGCTCCCCTCTCAGCCCATCTCTCTCACTGACCTGTGCGTCTGTGGGTGGAGGGACCTTCGCAGCTGCCGGAGATTCAGGTCCCTGCCGCCTGCTGGGCTCTGCTCGCTCCTCTCAGTGCCGCATGGCCGGGGCGGGGGAGGGGAGCGCTCGGCCGGGCAGGACTCCTCTCCCGTCCGGGGTACCTTTGCGGTCGGTTTTTCAGGGCTCTCTGCAACGGAAATCTCCTTCACTGTGTTGCTGCGTGGCTTCCACTGTTCCAGAATTTGTCAGGAGTTCTTTTTACAGGAAATCTATGGGCTGTGGGTTCGGACCTAGCATAGGTGAGTCTTTCTACCAAATTGGTCTAAATATTCAGGAAAGCAATTCAGGATTATACAAAAAGTGACTAAAATTGTGCTTATCTTTTCACCTTGCATTACCACTACTCATTGGCATATACTCTGGAAGAGATCAGAGATAGAGGAAAGGGACCATATGCACTTTCTTTGCTGCAGCAAAGAATTAAAAACAAAGATAGTACTCACTAATTGAGATTTATGAAGAGAATATATGGGGAGAAATGATGACTTCAAAGAAACCTGAGAAGACTTGTATGAATTAATATAGAGTGAAATTTACACAATTCTGTAAGACTGATCAATGCAGTGTCTGATATGACTTCAGAAGATGAGTGATGAAGCATACCATCTACTTCTTGTCAGAGACTAGAGATGCAGAACAAAACTCATTTCCAGACATGACTAATGTGCTGAATTATTTTGCTGGATTATACTTATTTGTTAAAAGGGAGGCCCTCTATTTGGGGATGAAGGGGGGCATTTTCAGTGGGTTGCAATTATGACATAAAAATACATAAAAGAACATGAATAAAACATTTAAAAATCCACAGAAGAAAGCAAAAGAGACATGCAGAAGGAGACCTAACCAAACAGAGCATGTTAAACTTAATATATACTTCAGAAATTCATGGTTTTGCATACAATCTGCTTTTTTTGTTCTTTTTATTACTAAAGTGTTTGTTTACAATTGTTAAGTTTATAACAAAAATAAATTCAAGAGTAGCAATGTTTTTATGGTGGAATTCAGCTCTAGACTGAATCAGGAGACCTGGTTCTTCTAGCTAAAGAGGTGTGTGAAACCATCAGTAAGCCCCTTCATATCTCTGAGCTACAGCTACATCTGTAAAATGAGAAGACTAGATCATATGACTTCTTTGAGGACTGGATGATTTCCCTGCTTTATGATTCTATAAATTGGCACCTCATAATTCTCTCATTCTTTCATTTTTTTTTTTTAATGAGGGTCTATGTCTACTTTCCTCATGTTTTAGAATGGTGTGAAGAGTGTCTAATTTGTAGCAACCACTTCTGTAGTTTGGGAGGGTTAAGGAAAGTATAGCATTCAATTCAATAAATATTTATTAAGCTCCTTCTATATGCCAAGAGTTGGGACCAAAAGAAATAAACAAAAA
This sequence comes from Potorous gilbertii, assembly GCA_028658325.1. NCBI lineage: Eukaryota > Metazoa > Chordata > Mammalia > Diprotodontia > Potoroidae > Potorous > Potorous gilbertii. The sequence continues at coordinate 501,082,629 of CM053770.1, forward strand.
TGCAAAAGTCCCTAACATCAAAGAACTTATATTCTCCCAGGAAGGAGTAATGACATACCACATAAAGACAAAGTAAATTATAACAGTTGGCAGCAGAAAGGTTCCTCTGGGCTAAAATGAAGTGGAAAAAAAAAACTGCAGAATTATTCATTCGACAAACACTTTTGGGTACCTTCCATGTTCAAATTCAAAGAACACATAGCACCACTCACAAAAACTGACTGGCACCAATCCAAGTGAGCTATGGAAGCCAAGAGGGACCCTTATGTCCTGGATTCATGGTTATTCTGATAACAATGATAGCATAAATGTGCTATCAAGTACTTTCATTATGAGATCATCAGGGTATAAGCTTAACATACCCAATGGAACAACTGTCCCATTTTGAGGAAGGAAAATCTGACACAAAGGGAGTGGAGTCCTGAAGTCTTTTAACCCCACAGCAAAAGCAAATGACTGGATGATATATAAACGTCTGAAATTAAGGCCTCAAAATATTGTCTTCTCTATATTTTCTAGTTTAAGATGAGATATTACTCAGACTTAAGGGAGAAAAAAATTAGTTTCTTTCTCCAAGGAGGGCAGCTAAAGCCAAAGGTTGAAATGAGAACTTGATTTTAAAATCTGATCTCCTGCCTAAATTGTTTTTCCCTAAGGCTGTATAACAGGACAATATTTCTGAAGCGCCCTGTTCTTCTACACTTTGTTCCTTGCTCCTACCTTGAGGGCTAAGAGAATTTTAAGATATTTTTAATTAAGCTAGAGGGCTGAGCATGAATGCTTACTCACATTTCATAAGCCTGTTTTCTCCCTTGCTTTCCCCTTCATAGCGGGGCAGGGGAGGAGGGAGAGGGAGGAAGAGGTTAGAATAATATCTAGCCAGATGAGAAAATGTTGGGGCCAAGCTAAAAAAGAACTTTAAAAAAGTTACTTCAGGCTGCCTCTCAGGACCCATGTCTCTTTTCTATCAGTACCTTTAACAGAAGTGGTCTTCTTCAGTCGTAGCTTCCTATTTAGCCCCACCTCAAAATCAGTACTTCCTTTCCTTGGTTATTCTGCTTTTGCACTTGTAAATTCCTTACTCTGGTAACCGTTTCCAGAGTCCTACTGAAATCTTTCTCTGCCTTCTAAGCAGCTGCATTAAACAAACAAATAAATAAACCTAAATAACCTTGGAGTAACGGGGAGCCACTAGAATTAACTGAGTAAGGGAGTCAAGTGTTCAAGGAAAATTACTTTGGCTGGACTTTGTCAACGGGAATGGAGTGGGAAGAGATGGGGCATGGGGACCAAGCAGGAGGCTGCTGTAATAATGTAGATGAAAGGCAATGAGGGCCTAACCTGAGGGGAAGACTGTGCAATGTAGAGGAATGGGCCAGATGCAAGAGAGGTCAGGTAGGTAAAGATTACAAAATCTGGCAGCTAACTAAATAAAAGGGGAGAAGGAGGGTAAGGAGCTGAAAATAAGGCTGACGTTATGAACCTGAGATATTTAAAGGAGAATGGTCCCTACAATGGTAATAGGGAATTTTGGAAGAGGGAAAGGAATGGGAAGAAAGATGAGTTCGGTTTTGGACAAGGTGAGTCTAATATGGCTCCAGGACATTCACTTTGAACTGGCCAATAGGCAGTTCGTGATGTGGGACTGAAACTCAGGGGAGAGACTAAGGCTCGATATATTGATTTGGAAGTCATCAACCTAGAGGTGGCAATTAAACCCGCTCAGAACTGATGAGTTTACTAACAGAGTGAATAATGAGAGAAAAGGGCTTTGTGGAACATCCACAGTTAGAATGTGTGCTATAAATGATGAGTCAGGAAAGGAGACAGAAGAATATATAGACAAGATGAGAACCAGAAAAGATTAGTGTCACAGAAACTCCGAAAGGAGCAAGGACTCAAGAAAAAAAGGTGGTCAACAGTGTCCAGTGAAACATATAAATCAAGATGGATGAGCCTTAAAAAGGCAAATCAGACTTGGCAATTACAAGATCACTAATAACTTTGGAGAAAGCAGTGAAACTCAGTTGAGTAAGGAGGTTTGGAAGTCAGGCTGCAAAGGACTGAGGAGAGAGGAGAGAAGAGGATAGGGAGGAGCATATACAATTTTTTTTCTAGGAGCTTGGCTGAGAAAGGGAAGAGAGATAAAGATGACAGCTTGACAAGATGGTAGAATTTAGTGAAAGTTTTCAAAAGAGGGAAGAGACAGAGAGAAAGAGCAACAGAGAGAACAACAAAGGCAGAGACAGAAAGAGTAGGTGGCATGATTGCAGACGTAATCTTTTGGAGAAGATGGCAGAGGAGTGGAATCAAGCTTACACATCTCTTCCCCACTCTGATCCATCCTATACTCAGCTGTCAAGGTGATTTTCCCAGAAGTTCAATCATGTCACTCCCCTGCTCAATAAGCACTAATGGCTCCGTTTCCTTCAAGATCAAGTAAAAAGTCTTCTATTTGTCATTTAAAGCTCTTCGTAAACTAATCCTTCTTTCCTTTCTAGTCTTCTCACATGTTATTTTCCTCCATGTACCAATTATATTGGCCTACTGTTCCTCAGTTATGACATCCCATCTGCTCTCTCCATGCCTTTGTACCAGCTGTCCCACAATCCTGGAATGCTCTTTCTCCCTCACCTCCACCTCTCATGGTTTCCCCTTCACCTCTTCACCTTTTTAAATTTCTCCTTTACCTCTCCATTCTGCCACTTCTACCTCTCTTGGCTTCCTTCAGAACTCCTCTCAAAGCCTACCTTGAACAGGAACAGTATCCCCAGATGGCTAATGCCTCCTTTTTAGGATAATCTATTCTTTATATATTTTACATGTTCCTAATTATTTACATATTATCTCCACCCACCTCCATTTAAATGAAAGCTCTTTGAAGTCAAGGATTATGTTTCTGCATTTCTCCCCAGTACTCAGCACAGTATCTGGTACAAATAAGTACTGGATAAATGCTTGTTGACAAATTGGCTCAATTTTCTCTCAAATTTCCAAGTGAGAGGGGAGAAAAAAAGATGTGGAAAGATTGAAAAAAGAAGAAAATTTCTGGAATAGCTTCTGTATGGAATGAGATAAGGAATCAATCAGGGAGCAATAACAGGACCGATTTGCTTCAGTGCAGGCTCACTTGAAAATGGACAACAAGAATTTAAAATGTACCCAGTCAGCTTGGTTGTGTGATTTCTTGCAGCTCTGTTCAGCAGCCTGTGAGTAGGATCAGAGGACACAGATGGTGGCAGTAATCCCTGGCCAAGGTCTGACAAGAAATGAGAAATGACGGGACAAGAGAGAAGGGAATTCAAGAGCAGAGGACAGTGTAGACTTAAAATGGCCAAGTATAGGGTCAAGACTGGAAAGAGAGGAAAGCAAAGTTAGACTATTTAGCCTTGCTAATATACTTAGGCACTGAAGGTCTCAATGAGGACAAAAAATAGTTTTGGGAGGATTGAGGCATACAGAGAGATGGAATAATAGGAGTTACAGTCAGATCAATTTCTAATCAAGGAAGTGGAACGCTCATGAGTAATGTTAAAGTCTAATGAATGATCATTCCTAAGTGTGGCTTTGACATAAGGTAAAATAAGATTTAATGAGGCTGAGGAAGTGGAAGGTTGAGGAATTTTATAGGAGTATCAAAGTTCTGTAATATAAAGACAGGAGTTGGGGAGGAAAAGAGGGGAAAGGAATTAACGTTTATTAAGTGGTTACTAAATGTCAGGCATTATGCTAGGTACTTTACAAATATGATCTCATTTGATGAGAGGAAGAATATGAGACAAGTGCTGAACTCCTTAACAAAGGAGGGGGAATGAAGGATCAAGAGTCTAGTGTACTTTAAATACACTCATTATCACTAGGAGCTCCACAAAGTCTGAATTTTCCTAGAAGACATGAGTAAACAAATCAAGAAATAAATGTTTATCTGTCAGAAGTCCATATAAAGCTCCATTTTCTATGAATGGGGCCCCAGAAAAGTTTATGAAGTGCATAAAAGTAATTTGGGAGAGAAGGAACTTTATCTGAGGCCCAGGAAGACCCAAATGAAGCCATTCTCCAATGGTCCCAACATGATTCCGGATCTTGCCCTCTCAAAACATGAAAGCAGTTCTAGGAATCAGCTTTCAAAAAAAATGGAGAAAATGGCCAAAAAGGCAGTCACTTCACCTACTTGTTTAAACTGGTCGATTGTGCCCATGCTACTGCTAAGCTTCTAAGGATGGGTGGATCTAAAGTGTGTTTCCTTGAACTTTTACCACCATGGGATAATAGGAGAAAGTTGAGCCACATTCAAATAGGAAATTCTAAAGCCATATTTGAAAACTCTGCATTCCAGAAGTATCAGACCCACACAGTCCAAGAAAGGAAGTGGTCCGATCCTAATTAAGTCACGTCTCCTTCAATGGCATGAATGGAAGCTCTGGTCATGTGACTCAATTTTCATGTGGCTTGGAGGTTCTAATGGTACATAATACTCTTGGTATATTTCCAATGAGATCAACAAACTTCTTAACCCTGAATGCCACAAGTGAAGCTAAGTGAAAACCAAAAAAAATTCTTATAGCTTCCACTTATGGAAGTCATGTGAGGGAGAAAAAGAAAAGGGGAGAATAAAGGAAAGAAGGAAAAAAAGAGTGTAAAACAATAGAATGCAATTCGTCAATGTCAGATGCCTCTTCCAGTTTTGGAACATTGTAGAGACGATGGAGAGTTAATCTTATGTATTAATAATATTGGGAAGACAGAGTGGGATTGTAGATAGAGACTGAAATTAGAGGTAGGAAGACACCTTTGTTTGGACTCCATCTCTGATATTCATTAAATGTGGGACCATATCGCTGAACCCAAGACAAAAGTTTTCCATTTGTGAAATGGGAATAATCTCTGTAAGACCTAATTCACAGGGTTGTTGTTTTGTTCAAATAAGATAATCTACGAAAAGGCTTTGTGAACCTTCATGTACTTACACAAAATATGCACGGAAAGGATACAGTTTCTAGGAAAGCCTTGTTCTACAAAATACCAATGGTCATCATGTGTATATTTCAATTTAATCCTCACAACAGCTCACTGAGGACCATCAGAAAGTTTTAAGTCACACAACTAGCAAATATCAGAGGTAGGTTTGAAACAACTTCTTTCTACTATATAAGACACACTCTGTGTGTATGTCTGTCTGTTTGGCTGTCTATCTCTCTCTCTCAAAAAGGGTGAGGGGGAGAAATTGGTGTCCTCATTTTTGTGGTTCAATCTTCAAGCCAAGTAAGAATTAAGTAAATGGAATAAATGCCTGATTAAATATTAGGCCTATTGCTTGTCTGTTAACATTTTCACAGAGTCCTACAAGGAGTTCCTTACAGACGAGCAAGGAACTACTGTTTTTTCCAGGCTTGGAGGAACTGAACCTTGAGGATGTCACAGATGATTGCACAGGCAAACATCAACTTTATATCTACAGTAACTTTCTTTACTTTTGGAGACTTCCAAAAATGGTTGGGGAATGAGATTTGGGATAAATTTCCTCTCCAATCCCTCAGGACAGAAAGAGTTTTAGCAACTGGAGCACAGCACAGAGGAAAATTTCCCATAATCATCGCTGGAGCTGCTCACCAAGCCTATGTGAGGAAAAGCTAGCCAGCTAAGGTACTAACCTGTCACACATAACAAATAAAATTCAAGTTATCTGGAAAGGAGTAAGTTTCATTGTAAATAATGAATGAGAGCAGTGAGAAAGAGTTGATGGGAAATTTAACCTCCAGGGGAGAATAATCATGATACCAAGGAAAGTGAAAGAAAGGGAACTTGCCAGATGGACTTCAACACAATCTTATAAAAATAACCAGGCAGGACCACCACTGAAATGCACACATCTGAAACCTACATACAAACCTGATGCTGAGGGTATTTTCCAGGGCAAAATCTGCAGGAAGAAGGTCCCATCATAAAGACCAGGCAGCATATGAGCAGCTGGAGGCATCTTTCCTGATCATTCCTAATACCAGTTAAATAGCAGATCACTTGACAGGGTACAATTTCACCTTATAAACTCCCATAGAGGGTGACCAAAAAAACTTGATTTTTCTTAGCAAGTCATTATATGTATGGCAAAAACAGAAATGAAATAACCCAGGTCAGAGGTTTTACTATTTGCACAGAACCCAGGACAGATGTATCTAAGATATCCAGATAAACTATTACAGTAAGAGCAATCCCACTAGGACCAAAGAGACCTTCCAATAAAACTGTTTTCCCTTTAGATATCACAGAAATCCTTCAGCTAAAGTTCAGCTCCTATCTGTCTGCTTCTTAAAGAAGAAGAAGATGAGAGTACAATCATCTTAGTGCTATATCCCAGGAAGTAAAAAGAAAAAAGTCTACCTGAAGCATCTAGTTTGCCGTAACTTAAGCAACTTCACACCTCAGGGATATGTCTTCAATGGCTAATCACCAGAGAAACCACCTGTCTTCAGCTCCTTCAACAGAGATTTATTAAGCTCCAATTGACCTGAAGTCATTGGAGGGAGATGGAGGACTGAGGGAATTGGGAGAAGTGTAGGTGATACAAAGAAGGTTAAATCAGACACATGCCTATCCTCAAGGAGTTTACAGTCTAACAAGAGTAATGTTCCAGTAATGAGTAGTGTATCCAAATAAATAACAGAAATTATAATTTTAAGTTTATAAGAGATCAGAGAGTCTTGAGCGATTTACAGAAAAATGAAATATTTCTAACTGAAAGTTTCAGGTAAACCTCATGGTACTCCATAAACTTTGGCACCTGATGGCACCTGAAATGGGCTTTTAGGGTAATGAACAATTTTAGCAGACTAGTACTGGTAGGGACTCCGTTCCAAGGACAGGATACAAGGTGTACCAATGCTTAAAGACTGGAGATGGAAGGACCAGATCAGAGAACAACCCTTAGTCTAATCTGGATGAAGTATCTGGATGGAGTGATTATAAACTAATGCAAATACCAGGTAAAGTTTGTATCTTACCCTGTAAGTGGCAGAAGGCAAGGCACAGAGAACCTCCTGCATCTTTGGGAGAAGAGAAGGTTAACTATATATTACCATATATTAAAGCATCCAAAACATATCTAATGTTCCAAGAATTAAGCCTGATAAGGATAAGAAGTCTCCAAATAAAGGCTGGAACCTCAGCACTCCCCCAAAACCAAAAATGTACTTCTCTTACCTTTATTTCCAAAAATGGGAGAAAGGAAAAGAGAACATACATGTGAGCTGACAGCTCCCTTAGCAGTGATAATACACCTACCATGCCTTTACATAATCGAGTTCTTACTGTAAGATTGTAGATTTACAGAGTAATATAACAGCTTCTTGGAAGCCATTTTGGGAGCATCATGCAAACATTGCAACTACGTTGACAACATATGACAGAATACCTTGAAATATCACTTGGGTCAATACCCAGCAAAATAAAAAATGCCTCCTAACCACGACCACCACCCTAAAAAGCATAACCAAAAAAACACCCATATGACTGAGTTATCAAAACCAGAAATATAAGTCAAGTTAGAGACAAGAAAATAGTAAGTACATCAGCAAAGAAAACACAGAGAATCTCAGAAATGTAAGCATCATGGTCTTTGATGTTACCTTAGTTATCTGAAATTGACGCTGACTCCAAGCCAGGAGTAAACCAGCTCCTTAGCTAAGTTAGAGACTCAACTAATAAGTTAGTTCTGGAAAATCTATCCTGACTCACTCTGACTTTACCAACAATGGACAGTCCTCAGGCAGGAAGAAAGAGTATGATGTGGTAGAGAGGACACTAAATTTAGAGCAAGAGGACCTGAGTTCAAATCATGACTATCACTTATTATTACCTACATGATCTTGGACATTTCATTGACTTCCTAGTCAGTAGAGTGAAGGTACAGAACTAGATGCTGTCCAGAGTTCCTTCCTGATCTAAATTCTATGATGCCTGTGTAACTAACACATGCTCCAACTTTGGTATCACTGTGGACTCCCATCTTTCATTTAGGCATTGCCATTCTCTGCCTGTCTAGAAGATTACATGGTACATATGATGTCTACTTAGTGACCAACAAATTAGGAGTAATGTCAAGAAAATTCCTATTTCATAGTCAAGGAAGCAGAAACATACACATACACACACATACACACACACACACACACACACACACACACACACACACACACACAATCTCATTTCCCTACAAGTCAGTGGAAAATGGGGCTGAGAGTTCTGGTTTTCTTGAGACAACACCCAGCAGACCAAGTGAAGCATTGGAAGTTAACTTAGGAAATGGAAGTACTTCCAGGCTGAGCATCTGAAACTGTAGCCTAAAACCTGTTCATTCTATCATAGCGATTTATAATGAATGAGTTAAATAACTAAGAATTGACCTTCATCAGCATCTAAACATCTCAAAACATATTCAGATAAGTTACGTCAAGTCAATAAGCAAGAGCAGGAAACAGGGAGACTCCTTAAAAGTCCCCTGGAAATCAGAGTCCTTTTTCAGGATTCTCAAGGGCCTGCCTGATGTCATAGTGCAATTCTCTCCTTTTACAAGTCATTTCAAGTCTTCCCTGGATGAGCACCTCTCTCTCTCAGCTGTGTCATGAAAATTATTCTGAGGATATATTTGGCAAACCACCACTGAGACCTGGGAAGAACTTATAAGTCATATGACCAGCAAAATGGAAGAAGAGGCACTTTCTCCAAACCACTTCAATTCTCCAATGGGTTGGAAAAAAGTATTCAAAAAAGGATATAAACAGAAGAAAGTTCTACCTCACATAAAGGAGGGAACACCTCATTATACTGTGATTATTGTATGTTATATTTGTTTATTATTATTGTACTTTAAAGATATTGTTTTTTTTAAAACAAATTGAAGGTTTGTGGCAACCCTGCATCAAGCAAATCTACTGGCACCATTTTTCTAACAGCATGTGCTCACTTAACTGTCTCTCTTCTCATTTTAGTAATTCTCATGGTACTTCAAACATTTTCATTATTGTTGTATCTGTTATGGTGATCTGTGATTTGGGGACACCATGAACTATACCCATATAAAACAGCAAATTTAATAGATAAGTATTGTGTGTTCAGACCACTTCACTAACTAGTGTTCTCTGCCTTTCTCTATCTCCTCAGGCCTCCCTAATTCCCTGGCATACAACAATATTGAAATTAGATCAATTAATAACCCTACAAGACCTGTCTTATTTTAAGAAATTGAGCTCAGATGACCCTACCACAGATCAGGCACAAATAGTTCATAAGAACATTTGAAGTGGAAATGGCACTAAATTCACACATCTCACATTTCCTTCAAGCTATTGTAATTCAACCCTTCAGCAACCAAACCTTGAGCACCACCAATGGCGAGGCAAGGCCCCTCTACCAGTCAAAAGACAATAATTTGGTGAAGGCTCGGATGATGGCTAGCTTTTTTTTTAAGCAATAAAGCATTTTTAAATTAAGGTAAGTACATTTTTTAGACATACAATTATTGCAAACTTAATAGACTACAGTCTAGTGTAAACGTAATTTTCATATGCACTGGAAAACCAAAAATTTCATGATTTGCTTTATTGTAAAATTCATTTAATTGCAGTGGTCTGGAATAAAGCCCACAATATCTCTGAGGTATGTCTGTGATGTAGGAAGAACACAGGAAGGGAAATTGAGACCTTGACTCTAACTCCAATGTGACCACTGGCTAAAACTGTATGAATTAAACAGGGGTAACAATTCCTAGAGCTCACAGTACTGCAGTGATGCTGGAATAATGTAAAGCATTATATAAAGTCAGCAATTATTATTAACCTTTCTGGGCCTTAGTTTGTTTCCTCATGCATATAAAAGTATTAGCTTTTAAAATCCCTTCCAGTTCTAACATTCTGTGGTATATTTATGCTGCTACTAGAATTACAAATGACAACTTATTGAAGCACTGAATGGAGAAAAGGCTGGGATATAGATTCAATATGCCCACATGTGTGAGTTTAACAGTAAATCTTGAGATAAAAGTGTTCCTCCCTAGGTAAAAATTAACAGTCATGACCCAGAGCTGATATTCAAACACCTGTATAAACATAAACTGGTAAGTCTAGTTAATTAAGCCAACTTGCCTTATTTCTTTCAAAAGGATCAAGTCATTACAGGTCAGCTGCCTTCATAACTGACTCCAAGAAACTGCAGCTTGTTTGCACTATAATTTTACTGTGGCAACTATTGCTTGAAAGGAGTAGAAGCTCCCAGAAGGCAGGGACCTAGTTTCTAGAGCAGTTAATGCAAGGATCAGCAACTCTTTTAACACTAAATGTCCTCACTAATAAAAGGTCCAATTTTCTTATTAAATGGTTTGACCCAAAGTCCTAAATTTCCTTAATTTAACGAACACAAGTTTGTTGCTAGACTACCAAATAGCCTGGAAGGACACAAGCTATTTAAGACTTAGGGGGGAAAACGTCAATCTGATTTCCCTGCCAACTGTTAAATTGTCATTTGGCAAAAGACCAATCTCCCCACCTCTGTCACATTCAACCACAGCCACTGAGACAGCTTCCTGGAGTTCTCCCTTCTTGCTTGCGCATTATTAAGTTAATGATGACAGTAATGTATCTTATGAGCAAGATGAAAGGATCACCCTAAGAGCAACAGCACAATCCACGCACGGATTTTAGAAGAGCCACAAAAATGCCGGCTTATTTTAAAAGCTTAAATTCTGGCATGGGATTCTCCCTTGATTTTTGTTCAAAAGTGGACCAAACCTGAGACATAAAACCAATAAAAGAATGTTCCAGAACTTCACTTTCCATCCCCGCTCCCACCTTCTGGATATTCTAAAAGCTCCCAAATTGTTTTTTCTCTCTACAGTTGCATATCTTACCAAGTTCTTTTGAGCCTTGACTTTCACTGGCCAACTCCCCCATTTTTACCAGGGCATCAAAATAACCTTTGGCAGCAAATGTCACACCTAAGAGAAAACAAAATGGAAGCTGGTCATTTCCTTGGAAAAAAAAAAAAGCAACACAAAATTCAGGTCATAACTTTTGGCAACCACCCAGTCACCATTAAACCCATCCTGTAGCATGTCCCATTTGTGTTTCCTTTGTATACAGAAGTATTCAACACTTGATTTCCGATTTCAGTTCAACATTGATCTCTTGACATTCCAACAATACGTAATAATGTCATTTCAAACATTAGACTTCCTTTCATTCTGAGGACATGGTCCAGGCCCAGAACTATTCAAGTGAATTCATGAATGCTGCTCCTATTGTGTGTTATGGGTAGGGGAAGGCAGAGAAAGTTTATTTCAAATTTATTTCAAGTGTTCTTCAGAAGGTCAGGAACACAGCAATTGAGCAAGGAAATTCATAGGAATCCAGGTACCTTCTTAAAGGTATATTACTTCCTATACCATACTGAATCATTTCTCACTTTTTCTTCTTTCTGGGCTTAAAAATGTTATGCATCTCCCCCAAGTACATTAAATGTATAACTGGCCCTTAACAATGCCTAATCATATTAACATAGCCACTTGCCAATATATTTAACCCTAATGCTTTAAATAACAGATTCTGGTCTAACAAGTGCTACATTAATATTCTACTGAAAATCATTCCAATAAACTGAACTATGGATATTGATTGATTAGACTTAGGCAATCATTTTGCCCTTCCATGATGGTAAAAGGAAAGGGACTGGAAAGATAGTGTCTAAGATCCCTTCCTACCCTAAATCTGTGATTCGTGACTAAAATCTGAGTGTAAGTCCTAGCTTTCTCAATCAAATTATCTTTCCAAAATTTTCAAATTTGCTTTTAAACCTCGCTAAACCTAAAAAGAAAGCCCCATCTCCCCAGACTCCTGACTAACAGTGAATGGGGAAAACAAAGAGAAGGGAATTCAATGACTGAAAGATCAGGAGCATGGTGAGATTGCAGACCCAGGATAATTATGTTTTTAATGCAATTTTACATAGAACTCAGTGAGGGTCCTTATAACTGGGTATTCCATCAAATTTTATTTTTATAGTTTTCAATTAAGTGCAAACAATTTGTTCTGTAGCACAAGACTGCTGCCTCATCATCATGGGGGTTGCTGCTTCCTGAATAAAGTGAGTTTCTTAAGATAAATGGAAGAAAAACACAACTAACTTATCAGCTATATTTTGGTTTTACTGAGACAGTAGAGTTGAAGTAGATATGAGGGCTGGAACTGATAACTATAATACAAAATAGCATATTAAGAAGAGTAATAATGAAGTATAAAGTTTTCTATGATGTTCATGGTGAAGTTGGGGGGGGGGCAAGAGAAAAGAAGGAATGTCATCACATTAAGGATCAAGAAAGGCTTCATAGGACTTGAAGTTGGAAAAGATCTTACAGACCATCTAGTCCAACCCTCTTGTTTTTACAGATGAAGAAATTCAGGGGAGATAACATTTCACATGGCTTTTGAAAGACTGACAAGAAGCCCAAGTCTTGTTCCATCTGCTAACAAGAATTCAGAAAGAGGTGGTTTTACTCCACGCTAAAAACCTGAACAAGACTGCTCTTTGTGTTGTTCAGTAGCTTCAGTCATGTCCAGTTCTTTGTGATCACATTTGGGTTTTTCTTGGCAAAGATACTGGAATGGCTTGCCATTTCCCTCTCTAGTTCATGTCATAAATGAGAAAACTGAGGCAAACAGGGTTAAGTGATCTCACTAGGGTAACGTAGGTAGTAGCGTCTGAGGCCAGACTTGAACTCAACAAGATGAGTCTTCCCAACTCAAGCCTGGCATTTTATTCACTGTGACACCTAGCAGCGGCAAAGCTGCTACATCAGTCCCAGAAGAACTTTTTTGCTATGTAAGTGGAGCTCCCCCTCTGGGTTACCATCTTCCCACTTCATTCACAGGCTGGTTCCAGGCCATTCTCTGAGGTTCAAGGTTCTCCATGGGTTAGCTCTCCCAAAACTATATCATATTCCCTACCAGTATACTTACAAGCAAAGGTATTTACTGAGCAGGTACTGTAAGAACAATTGTAATAAAAATATTCCCTCCATGAACCTGAATAGCAGGTTCTCTCTCTCTCCACACATATGGTCAATGGAAAGAGTGGGTGTGTATATATATATATATATATATATATATATATATATATATATATATATATACATACATACATACATACATATATATATACATACATACATACATATATATATATATGTGTGTGTGTGTATGTATGTATGTATAGAATACCCTGAGGTAGAAAAGTCCAGACACCTCAGACTTTCAGCACTGCAGGACTTTAATGACCATTCCCTTCTTAAGAGTGTTCTTTGATGATTATCCCCCTGGGCATAGCATCTATCATAAGGCAGATCACTCAGCTGGATGCCCTGAACCTGTTACTCTCCACAGTTCAACTTCCAACAACCAGAGCTAGCTCCCTTCTCTACTGCCAGGTCACACTCTATGGATCCTCTTTTTCTGCCTTGGCCCTCAATTCATTCCTTACCTCATTCCCTGTTGGACGTTATAGCTGCTACTGGGTAACTCCACTGCAAGTCACAGCCAATGAGGGAAGGAAAAAAATAACTCCTTCCTCTCTCTTCCCTATGCCTCTTGAGGTCTGGGTTCTTTTTCCATAGTTGGCTCTCTTCTATTCTGCCAGAGGTTACACTCCTCAGAACCATCTCCTGACTGAACCTAATTCTTTAGAGAGTCTCTGGATTTTTACAGAGCCACCAGAAGTGTGCTCAGTTCTTGGCCATAAAATAGTTACATGCCTTGTAATTACAAACAATTTTGTTACAGAAATTCTTCACTTTTTTACATTTTTATATTCACTGTCTCTCTTAATTTCCTCTTATATTCTGATTTATCATCTGGACTAGAGAAAAATTAGTTATCAGGGGGGTACTGAGCAACTCCACCCCTTCAACTATATAAGGTCCCATACAGTCTTCATACATTGACCTTTGCAGGGAAGAAAGAAATAACATTGAGGTCTCAGTTAAGAAATATGAGGGAAGTTAAGGAAAAAATGAGAGGAGGTGCATTATGAAAAGGGAACTGAGAAGACTAAATAATCATCTGCTCAGCAGACATACCAATTCTTTGTAGATCATCACTTTCAGAACCATTCTAGCCTCTGTCAGCAAATAGAAATCTTTCTAGTAAAAATTACAAATTGACTCAACAAATTTTATACTCTTTTAATCATGAGATGAAAGAGACCTGAATTCAAAACAAGTTTCAGACATTTACTGAATGACATATGACAACAGGCAATTCAGTTAACATCTCTGAGCCTCAATAACTTCAAAAGTAAAAGGATGGGTTTGGGTTAGATGACCTTTAAGGTCCCTTTCAGCTGTAAATCTATGATCTGGTGAGAGCCATCTATGAATAGATAATAACTGAACCCACAGAAACATGAGATCAATGAGACTATAAAAAGAAAAAGACTCAGGATAAAGTCCTAGGGGACACCAACACCAAGGGAGAAGACCATTGTGACAATCAAGCAAGGGAGACTGAGAAGGAAGAGTCATTTAGAAGGAAAACCAAGAAGGACAAGTGTCATAGAAACCAAAGGAAGAGATAATATCTTGGAGCAGGCTGCCACTGGATTTAGCGGTTAAGAGATCACAGGTAATCTTGCAACACACAGTTTCCAAGCCAAGTTGTGGGTTAGAGGTCAGATTGCAGAATTGAGAAGTAAATAGAGTTCATGGCTAGGAGAGGAGGAGAAAGGCAACTATTATATGTATGAATGCAATGGAATATTATTGCGGCAAGAAATGTTACACATGAGGAATTCAGAGAAATGTGGGAAGATCTGTGTGAATTGATATAAGGCAAAAATAAACAGAACCCAGGAGAAAATCATATATATATATATATAGATATATATATATACATACATATAGATATATATAGATATATAGATATCTCTCTCTATATATAGATATCTACATATAGATGTATATATATATATATAGGCTATAACAACAAGGCATTTCCAAGTGGAAGATGCTAGGGAAAGCATCCTCCACATGGAAGACACTTGGGAGAAGATAGGTTTTCCACATGGAGCTGCTTCCAAGACAATGGTGATGACATTCAAGGAAAGTGCCTCTGAGAGCTAGACTACAGAACAATGTAGAGACATTCTGTAATTGGTTCTAGTGAAAGAGTCACCTGATAAAGAGATTCCTCAATTGGTTGTGAAGTCATTCAAAAAAACTCTTTAGCTTTAGTCACTACCTCTTTGCCTCAATGTTCTTGTGAGAGTTCAGCCACCAGTAAAGAAAATGGAATCCATAAACATGTCAGTTCAAAAGGTCAAAAACACACAGCCACAGGCCACGTGCAGCCCAAAAATGGTGGAGGGCTCAAGTCAATAATAAAAGAGGGAAAGCTGGATCTTGCCCTTCAGGATACCCTAAAGAACCCTGAATGGCAAGTATAGCCTGCCTGGTGCAGAGAGGGCAGGACCACAGCACACTTGCTACACTAACAGAGAGAAAAGATATTATTAGGATAGTAACCTAAGGGAATAGGTCAAGTGAATGAATGGGCTATACCAGTGGATAGAATGCCTGGTCTGGAATCAGGAAGATCCATCTTCCTGGGTTCAAATCTGGCCTCAGATACTTACTAGCCATGTGACCCTGGGCAAGTCACTTAACTGTCTGTCTCAGTTTCCTCATCTGTAAAATGAGTTGAGAAGGAAATGGTAAAACCCTCCAATATCTTTGCCAAGAAAACCCCAAATGCAGTCATGAAAAGAAAGACACAACTGAAACAACTAAACAACATCAGCAAAGACTTGAACGTGTCTATAGCTAACTGGGAAGGCACCAATAGATGGGAAAAGAAGAAGGAGAAATAGAATGCTCAAAGGGAAAGAGAGGAATGGATCAAGGACAGTACCCTCAAAAGTCATATGTCTGCTAGGACAGAAGTATCCTTAAAAAGCTAGAGACTGTTGAGCTGTAATAATATGGCAGAACTAAACATACTTTTACACTATTCCAGATGGTGTCCTCTTGTCAGGACATCTTATTTGGAATGTGGCCAGCTTGATCATTGACTATAGCTGTGAGCAAATAAGCCACTTTGGTGAAAAGAAAGTAAGTTATTCACCCAGGATAAGAGTGGTATGTTATGAGTGGTATGTTAACTTTGCAAGGCATATTTTTTTCTAAGCAGGAACTGACAAAATATAGTCATTTGCATACAACATTGATACATTAATTAAAAAGATAAGATTCCCTTCAGTTCTCCCATTCTACATATGAATGTTCATGATAACTCCTTAATGGAAGGGAATAAGCCATAATACAAAATAGTTTAAAACTCATTTATTTGAGATTTTAAAAGTTTTATTTCAGTTTTTGGCAATTTTACCCTCCTGATTATGCTCTTAATCAGAGAGATAATTAACCAATTTGCACTGTCTGAAGACACAGAAGGATAGAGAGAAGAAATTTATAAAAAGCCCAGTGTTGGGATATCAGAGTTCAATCTTCTCATTGTATCAAGGAAGAAACTGAGGAAACCAGAAAAGGCAAGGCAATTGGGAATAAACTAAGTGATGGATACTGCCTAGAAGAAAAAATTCACCAAACATAAGGATCCAGATTCCATTTTTCTAGGTATTTATCCATTTCATTTAGGTTACCTATTTTCTTAGGATATAGTTTCTAATAATTTCCTTTATTTTTTCTTCATCTTTTGTCATTTTCACTTTCAATTTTGGTAAGATGGTTTTGTGTAATATGTTATGCTTTGTGTGTAATATGTTATAATTTTATGAATCTTTTCCAAAAACCAGCTCAGTTTTATTTACCAACTCAGTGAGTATTTCACCAACAATTTTCTCTTCCCTGATTTTCAAAATTTCTTTTGTGTTTATGTGTGGTTTTTAAAAATGTATTGCTTTTCTAGTTTGGGGGTTTTTTTTGTTTTGTTTTGTTTTAGAAAACTTCACCCAATTCATTGATCTACTTTTTCTCTTTCATTGATGAGTTTAGCAATATAAATCTGCCATAAAGGACTGTTTTGTATGTATCCCAAAAGCACTGGTATGTTGTCTCATTTATGACACTTTCTGTGATAAAAACATTCATTTAATTTTGACCTACTTATTCTATAGGATTATATTATGTAGTCTTCATTTGAATCTAAATCCTTTCTTCAAATTCATCAAATGATTAAAAGTGTCCTTGTGCTATGGTTAGGAAAGGATTTGGTTAATTTTTCTTCATTAATTTATAAGTTCTTTTTTTCTAGCATATCATCACTATTGGTAAAAGAATCACTAAAAACTGAAAAATTTCCATACAATATTTCACCTTACATTTCAATAATCACTTGAAGTCTGCTATCTCTAATTTTTATAAAATTGTATTTAGATCGATGATAGGATATTTACAAGTATTTCTCTGATGCAGCATCTTTTCCTTCACTCACAACATGAAGTAGGCCCCAACACTTCCTCTTTCACTACTGTGACAGGGATTAGCTTTCCCTAAAAAGAGACAAAACTTTGCCACTGGCTCTGACTGATTTCAGCTTCCTAGTCACCTATGGACCCCAAAAAATCTAAGCCTCTCAGACATACATTGGCGTGTACCCAAAACCATGTAAACTGCCATACCCTGATCATCTGCTGACCAGATTAATTTCTACAAGGCAACAGAAGGCTTGGTACATCTTTGGTAGAAGAAGATAAGTGCCACTGTATCCTTGTTGCAAATACAAATGTAATAAAAATATTGTTTCATTATCTATAGTGTCATTAAACACAATGTAGTTTCTTTACTTAGAAGACAAGGTTTCAAATCTTGCCTAAGACACTTATTAACTGTGTGATCCTGGACAAGTTACTAACTTTCCTCATCTGTAATATGAGAGGGATGAGTTCAGTAGTCTCTTAGGACTAGCTCTAAATCTAAAATTCAACAATCTTTTAACTATGTTTTTACTGTTGCCCTGTGCAAGATCATGATTGCCATCTCTGCTCCTCTGGATTCACTTAAGGATTAATGCATTTTACCTACAGTATATACATTATCCCTCACTTTTAACTATGAATGAGTGTTTCAGATCAGTTACTTACAATCCTTTTTAGATCCTGCTTTCTAACCCATTCTGCCACCCTTCTCCATTTTATGGAAAAGTTCATCCTATTCAGTTAAAATTGTTGGGTGCATTTTTCATTTCACTATATACTCTTTAATAATGTGTCTTATCTTTGCTCCCACCCCACTCTTTACAAAGAAAGAGGTGAATAAAGGGAAATGGATAAACATCAGTGATCTATAATTGGAATGGTCTAATTCTGTTACTGTGCTCTTCCTTTCACCCCACCAACAACTGACTGAAATCACTAGGTCTCCCTTTATTTGACTTCTACCGTTGAATCCTGTATTTTTTGTGATTATTTACTCCTCAACCCTACTACCACTTCTTTTAAATTCCTTCTTTCTCTCTGTTCCCATTTATTTTCCTGCTGACTTTAATATAGTTCCATACCAAGTGTTTTGGGGTGAGGGATATGTGTATTCAACTTTTCTTTGCCTAGTTCACATGACAGTGAGTTTTGTGAGATGTCAGTACCCCTAACTCTATTCTCCATGTTTGCATTTTCTTCTGAGGTTTCTCAATTAAGTGCAATAGTAAATTTCTCCCTCTTCTTCTTCCATAGTATATTCCTTTTTATTTCCTGTTTATTTACTCTCTAAAAGCAAGCAGAGCAAAACCATATCCAATCCCTTCAATTGTCTTTCTTTGCACCATCTTTGACACTTGAAGTAGATGGAATTTTGAAAGGAGAATGAGTTCTTCACCATCTATTAGGATGCAAGCATTTGACCATCATTTAACTACTTCTAATTACTCAAATGTATTTCTATTTCTAGTCTTTACTTGTTTCCTATGTTTGTGTTTCAAAAATTTTACCCAGCTCTGGTTTTTTCAACAGGAATGCTTGAAAGTCATCTATTCTATTAAAGATACATTTTTGTCTCCTCAATTTTACATGTTACTATTCTTGATTATGTGCCTTTTTCTTTTGCCTTTTGGTATATCTTATTCCAGGCTTTTCTTTTCTTCATCCTAATTGGTGCAGAATCTTGTGTGTTCTTAACTGGTTTGTTGGTACTTGATAATTTTCTTCTTGGTTGGCTACAATATTTTCTCTTTGGACCAGAAGCTCTGAATTTTAGCTAACATTTCTGGATGCTTAATTTGTGCTTTTGATTCATGAATTCTTTCTAGTTTTATTTTGCTTTCTGACTTTTAAGAGCTCTGAAAATTTCTGTTTGTGATTTCTTGAAATATAATGTCCGGGTTTTTTGTTTCACCATGGTTTTCAAGGACTTCAAAGACTCTTGAATTTTCTCTCCTTTTCCTGTTTTCGAAGTTAGTTGTTTTTGTATCCCCACCCCTGTTTTAGTGTAAGCCACAAATATTCTTAAGGTTTTTTTCAGTTCTTTATCTATTCTAATATTTCTTTTTATCTCAATGAATCACTGAGCTCTGTTTGACCCTTTCTATTTTTTCAGTGTCTACTCCTTCTGTACATTTTTCCACCTTCTGCTTACTCTCTTTCTAAATGCTCTAATTTCATTCTTTATCTCTTGTTTTAGCTTATCCTTCATTTATTTGACCCATTCTTGGAAATCTTTGTGGACAATCTATTCTTTTTCTCTAGAGTTCTACCTGCTATTATTTTAGGGTTATTTCCTTCTTTTGTGGTTTTCTCTTGGGATTTTAAAAAATATATTGTTTCTTCCATACATTGACAGTTTTCTTCTGTTTATTCATGTCTTCAGTCTCATTTCCTAGACTGGAATTTTGTGCCATGGTCAGGCCCTGCTACTTGCTCCCTTGCCTTACATCCTTGGGTAGGTGGCTAGGTCCAGGTGCTATATCCTGACAGTGGCTACTCAGTATTCAAAACTATGATTGAACTTACACACTCTTATTAGAATATACATGCTACATAAGCTCTCCCTTCTTTTCCCAACCTTCCAAAAGCCCAGTCCAGAAGAATGCTAATAGACAGTTCAGTCAATTTATCTTTCTCAAGACTTACAGAGGCTCATGGATTAGTCCAGCACTTGCTATTAGTGCAGAATTATTCTATAACATAAATTCCCATAGAATTTACAATGAATCTGTAGAAACCAAAAGTGACAAAGTAAATTATCTAGCATGTATAAATCCCAAGTCTAAAGGCTTCCAGGTCAACAAATGGCTTGATCACGTGGCTTCTTCTCTGCAGACCCCTCCTCTACAAAATGAGGAGTAGGGGAAGCTTACCTGCCAAGATCCCTTCTACCTATCTATATATTCCATGATTCCAGGATTCTTGAATGAGATTCTTATCCTTTATCTTCATAAATGTTCTTGGTAAGCAGAAAACCTCATATAAACTTAAAAAAAAATTTAACATGATTTAAAATTTTTCCTTTTGGAAAGGAATGCTGTGTTATTGCCCTTCACTAGATTTGCAGGGGATAACACCATTAGGAGCAATACTCTCTTCAGGTGACAGATTTTGTGGCAAGTTTTGATAATCACATGCCACAAAAATATAACACCTGCACCTTCATTCAAATGTCCTCTTTGCAGCATTTTGTTTGAGGAATAAAGAATATCCTTTGATAGTCAATAATGAAGCTGGGATACACTGAGGTCTACCTGCTGACAATCAAGAGCTATGTTGAAACATCAAAAGATCCATTCCCAGAGCTTTCATAACAGAGGGACAGGGAAGTCAGACATACCTGCCAGGGCTTTTTCATAATTCTTCCCCATGGAAATGAAGTTCCTGAGGCTAGGGTTGAACTGTTCCATAATTGTCTGGAAAGAGACAGAGAAAAAGAAAGCAAAACATTAATGTCCCAGGTGGAGATGACTACCTGAAGCTTCAAGATTCTGACCAGTAGGGAGGGGGCAGACAGGAGAAGAGAGACAATAAAAGGATTTAGGCACCTTGGCACCAAACTTGTTCTCATAGCATCACTGACATCACATTGACACAGCATGAATAAACTTGGAAAGGATCTTCAAAGACTTCCTCCATCCCTGAGCCTTTAGGCAGGTTTCTCAACATATAAATATGCTAGGAAGACATTTCTGAAACATAGGATAATACTCATGCTTGAACTCTATTTTCTAATCTTTAAAATGGGAGCCAGACTAAATGATCTCTAAAATTCCCTATCACTATATTTTTATAAAAATGTATAATTTTCAAGTCTTCTGGACCAATACATCAGTATTGATGAGATAACTATTCCCATGCTATGACTATCTCAACTAGTTCTATATTCCACAAAGAACCAAGTTCAAATGCCAACAGTCAGAAGTTATTATACTAAGGAATTAAAATAAATTTTACTGTTAAGACCAAATAGCCACTTTTATCATAAGACTCAAAAACAACACCAACATTAGCCTGACATTCACACCAGAAAACTATGTTAGAAGGAAGCAGTGAAACCAAACAACCAAAGAGTTGAGTCTCTAATCTGTACCTTATCTTAATTGTGGTAAGAAAAGGGAAGTTAAAGGAGGAGGAAAAATTGATTATTCTAGTCTCATATACTTGAAGGCTATAGCAATTTTTATACAGACAGTTCTCACTTTACATAAGCTCAACTTTGTGGAAAGAATTCTGAAAGAATTCACATGCCAAAAAAAACCATGTTGACTTTACTGTCCAATACTGTGTTCTCTTTCTGTTCCTGACTCACTGCATAGCACTCTGTAACCTCCTACCTCACCCCTCACCAAAAAAACAGCAACAAAACCTCTGCAAGTGAGAGCCAAAGAATAGATGGGGAAAGACCACTATTGTAAGACAGGGATTTGGCTTGAAACCTTGTGCATGGAGAGAGGAGACTTTTGCCCCCACTACACCCATCCAACCTTGTGAACACTCACTTCTCTGTGCCAAGACCCCACTGAACTTGCACCACATGCTTGCTGGGTCTCCTCCCTCAACAGGTATGGGGCCCTTTTCCTGCCTCCTTTCCTCTCTCTCTTCCCTATGACCTCAGCAAATTCGCATTACCTAATCTTTAAGTAGAGTTCTGCACTTATGTAAAGCAAGAACTGTCTTATATGGAAAACCAAGACATTCCACTGTGGTTAATCCCTCACTCAGGCAGGGAGTCAACAAGCAGTCATTAAATGCTTATTATGAGCCAGGTACTGTGATAAGCTCTACGGATATGTCCCAGCCCTCAAAGAGCTCACTTTCTATTGGAGGAAATAATGATATACTTATAAGATATATACAATGTAAATGAAAGGTAATTTTAAAGGGAAAGGTGCTAGTAATATGGGAAAGTGAGCGGAGTCTCAGAGGAATCCAAGGAAGCCTGGCAATGAAGATGACAAGAAATAGTGTTCAAAGAATGAAGGACAGCAAGAGAGAAGGCATAAAGCTGGGAAATGGACTACTATATGCAAGAAACTAGAGGTACATAAAGTTTAAGATAACTGGAAGGGAAGAAAGAAGCCAGGTTATGAAGAGGTTTAGATGTCAAGCAGAATGTTTTATAGTTGATCCCAGAGGAAAGAGGGAGGCGCTGGGTTTTACTAAGGTGGTGAGATGAAGGGGGAGGTGATATAATCAGAGCTGGATTTTAGGAAATCACCCTGGCATCTGAGTGGAGGATGGCTTGGAGTGGGGAGAATTTGAGGCAGGGAGGTCAACCAGCAGGCTTTTGCAATAATCCAGGAATGAGGTAAGGAGGATTCTACATCGGGAGAACATACTATTTAGGGCAGAGTGGGTTGAAACTATGGTAGCAATTTTGGTAGCAGGGCCAAGCATATATATCCAGCCTTCCTACTCATTTCTATTCCCAATCTATTCATTGTTACCCACTAATCTGCTGTATTAGCTCAGCAGAATAAAGAAGGGTATTTAAAGATGCCAAAGAGAAGGTGTTTAGAAGGGCAAGAGCTCCAGAGAGTCATTTTTGTAGTCCTTGCTCCATTAAGCCACTATTCTTTGGACAACTGTAAAAATTCCTGTAACAGAAATAGTCCTGGGAAGCAAATAGCTGCAATCCAAAATTCATTCCTAGGGTAGCCTTAAGGCTGGATTATGAAACAACCAAAACACCTGATGCCTCTAGCATAATACTGTAGAAAGAACACAAAGAACTGTAATCAAAGGTCCCGGGTATCAATCCTAATTCCACTACTTACCACACGTGTGCCCTTTGATCAAGTCCCTCGTTCCAAGGTTCCTCATCAATTAAAAAAAGGGGGTAGAGGACGAATTATGGCACATGAAAGCAATGGAATATTAACAATGCCATAAGAAGTGACAAAAGGTATCAATTCAGAGAAACCTAGGATCATAAATACAATCCTTTCAGTCACTGAATAGCAGCTGATTAAAATTTTTTACACAAATCAACTATAGGTCTTTCCTTCTCTCTCTCTTTCTGTCGGTGCTTCCCACAGAGAGGCAGCTCTCTCTTCACCGGCGCCATGCCCGCCCTCAGGACCCTGGTGAAGCCCAAGATCGTCAAGAAGAGGACGAAGTTCATCTGGCACCAGTCCAACAGATATGTCAAGATCAAGAGAAACTGGCATAAACCAAGAGGCACTGACAACAGGGTGTGAAGATGATTCAAGGGTCAGATATTGATGACTAATATTGGTTATGGAAGCAATAAGAAGACAAAACACATGCTACCAAGAAGATTCAGGAAGTTTTTGGTGCACAATGTCAAAGAGCTAGAAGTGCTCCTGATGTGCAACAAATCTTACTGTGATGAGATTGCTCACAATGTTTCCTCTAAGAATCAGAACGTTATTGTTGAGAGAGCAGCTCAGCTAGCCATCAAGATCACCAACCCAAATGCTAGACTGAGGAGTGAAGAAAATGAGTAACAAGCTTTGCATGTTTTTTTGTGTGTGTTAAATAAACCTTGAAACCAAAAAAAAAAAAAATCAACTATAGCAATGTATAACACAAGATAGTGGTTACGTTGAAGTTTAAATAAAAACATCAATATTTAATATTGTTGATAAATAACCTTTCCATTTTTTTTATAAGACTGTAGCATTTATACTTCTGAAGTTATTAAAGCTAAAACTGTACTGGGACCATAGTGTCTATTGCCTACTTTATACAAAGAAACATGCTAGACACTAGAGATACAAAGGTAAAAATGAAACACACTTTGCCTTCAAGGAGTTCACATGCTTGTGGGGGATGGGGGGTGGTGGACAGAACATGTAAAATTCAAAGTAATACCAAGTCATTTCAAGAGGAATCATGCAAACTGATATTGCTTGCCTGAAAATTTCCTTCACTTCAGTCTCATTAAAAAGATATTTATTTTGCTCCTACTATGTATGTATGCAAGGCTTTTAAACCTTCCCGGGGGAAGGTTTAAGAAAAAGAAAAAAAGGAGGCTCAAAGATCCTGTCCTTTTAAGAATTCCCAGTGACCCCTCCTGTGTCCATCCATTTACATAAGAGTAAAAGATAGATTAAGGCATTTCATAGTTGGGCAGTAGGATAATCTTGGCCTTTTTCTGGGGTTTTTAGACAATAGAAGAAATCCCATGAAAGAAAGAGAAAGAAGACCAACCAAGGATCTCTTTTCAAACTTTAATAAACTATGAATATTGGAAACACCCAAAGCCTTCTGCGGTAAATCACAGTGGATTACCCTGACACCACAGCTGGCAATGCCCAGAGTGTAGTGACTCTATGGAAACAGCAGTGAGGTTTCACTTCCTTAGATTCATTGGCAGAGATCATCCAGGAGGAATGCAGGTGTGAGTGGGTGGTGACAGAAGGGAGGGTTCAAATGCATGCCAATATCACTGTCACCTGGATAAATGCCACTAGGTTACCTCTCTACTGGGAAACATACTCCTGGGTGGAGAGACCAGTCAGCCAGGAAACTGTCATTACTGCAACATAAGTAACACTGTGTCTCAAAAGCTTTGGGTCTCCATCTGTACAAGTGTGGGGTGTGGGAGAAGGGCTGGAATATGGAAGAGGACAGATATATGAACACTACATTAGTACAATTTTCTGGATGCTGGAGATGCCTTCTTCATTACTGGAGAAAACACTATTTCTCCCCAGAAGAAAAAAAAGTCTGTCCATTCCCACTCCCAGGACCAAAGAATAGACCTTTTGTTCAACAGTTAGACTCCCAGCTATGAATGGGTCATCCAACTCTTCTCTCTGTCACTCAATCCCTCTGTAACTATGGCATCTTAAAACCAAGACAAGTTCAAGAGCTGACCTTTGCAGGGAGGTGAACACAATGCCATGTGAAAATGGTCCCCGGCTCTTGAAATAAGGCAAAAGATGGAGGGGTTGCTGGCAGCTTTCCATGGTTAAGGTCAATAGAGCCTCAGTTCAAGTACAATCATTCTGGATCTCATTAGACCACATCCCCCAGGTTTCAATTTTCACACTGGAGACATTTCTGTCATCTCCAACATCACACAGCTCAAACTAAATGACTAAGTATTTATAAAGTCCGAATGTATATATTACTGTCTGAATCTAGAGCAAAAGCGAAGGCAATGTTTAGTAAGAGAAGGTTTATATAACGATCAACAGGTATGCTCCCTTCCTTACTCTACCTCACCCCATCTCCACCCCGCAAAACCCAGTAGCAGAGGTAGCCCTGATACTGCTTATTTGGAGGTTTGATTTTTTTTTAATTTTAAAAAACCTACACTCACATTTATTAATCAACAGCTTTTCTTTTTATATGACTTTCATTTCCAAAAATCCCTCTCTGCTCTTCCCCCAAAGAACTTTCTTTGTAACAATGAGTTTATAGGTGCATATCTCATCTCTTTTTCAGGGCTAAACTTAGTCATGATAATTGGACAGTATTCAGTTTCTTTTATTGCTGTTATTTCCATTTCCATTGCTGTAGTCATTGAGTATATTGTTTTCCTGGTTCTTCTGACTTTATTTTGTACTAATTCCATAAAATCTACCCCTTCTTACACACATTGATACTACATTCATAGACTACATTTATTTTAACCATTCCCCAATTAACAAGTGGCTTTGTTTTCAGATCTTTTCTACTTCAAAAAGTGGTAATATAACTATCTGTGTACACATACACATACACAAATGTACACATAAAGATTAAAATATGCGGAACAAAGTGTATGGATATTTCAGTCATCTTAACAGAATGATTGAGGCAATTCACAATTCCATCATCCATCTCAGCCATATTCTAGGGATATGTTTTCTACTTGAGCCCTGTAGGAATAAGATCACTGTCTCAGGTCAGCTATCTCAGTTGGTGATGAAATTAAATTAAACTAAGATCACAGGTTGAAATGTCTGGGATGTCATTGAAGGGATGCCTGCATGGAGGTTCCTTCCAACTCTGAGATTCTAGAATTCCCTAAAGGGACTAGTTGACTTTTTTCTTCTAATACAAACTATACCTCCTATGGCCCAGCATAGGGATATCCCAGCAAACAGTTATCCCTACAATAAATAACCGCATTTATCTTCACATGAGGATGGCATGTACTGATCCATCACTAACAACCTTTCTTTTTAATTATCAAACTCCTGAAAGGATAAAGATTTGAATAGATTTGCCTCATTAGTGTAACATGACATTTCCAAAGATGACTCAATTTTCACTTACCATGTGGATATATAGCAGAAATCCCCTTCTTTACTATTGATGGAAATGCTCTATTACTACTTTAAGTTTTTTAATGATAATATTTTCTTAACTATAAAAATGAGAGGGTTGGATTCTAGAAAATGCCTTGCAAAGTGGGAGGTAAAAGAGTAGGCAGGACTGAAAACCTGAGTTGGAAAAAGTATGATCCATTCACTGTAAGTATTTAAATCAACCAGTAATAACTCTTGCTATATATAATGTACTGTGTTAGCCTTCGGAGATATAAAGATGAAAAAAGATACTCTCAAGGAACTTTATGGGTTCATGAGGGGAAAAGGCATCCAGTTAAGTAGTAATAATGCAACCTAGGCATAAAGAAGAGGGTCAAACATTGTGAGTGAGGTGACAGATTCAAACAGAAAGAGATCACTTCTATTTAGGGAGATCTAAGAAGGTATTAGCTGAGCTATATCTTGAAAAAAGACAAGAATTTCAACAATCGGAAATATGAAAAGATTCCATTCCAAAAGCAGTTGAGATTGGAAATTATCAAGCAATCCAGTTACAATGGAATATGAAATAGAGTAAGGAGAGTAAACATGAACTACAAAAAGTAAAAGGAATAATATGATTTTGGACAAGGTAATAGGGCAGGATAAAATGGGACAAGCAGGAAAACTACATTATGAATAAAGGTATCATAAATAATGAACCAATATTAACATTTAATATATATGCACCAAATGGCAAAGCATCTCAAAATGCAAGGGAAAAGTTAACTGAACTACAAGAAGAAATTGACAGTAAATGTATACCAGATATCAATATGCCCCTTTGGGGCCTAGACAAATCTACCAAAAAGGTAAACAAAAAATAAAGGAAAGGACCTAAATAGAATTTTAAAGGAGTTATATATGATAGATGTCTTGTGATTATTAACCAGGAACAGAGGAAAGTATGCATTTATCTCAGTTGAGTATAGCACCTCTTCAAAAACTGACCAAGTTTGGAGGCATAAAGACCTATCAAGTAAATGAAAAAAACAAAACAAAACCAGGAATGTCAAATACATGTTTTATTGACCACAATGCAATGAAATTTATATTCAATAAAGGGATTGTGAAAAAAGGGATTTAATCTTAAAGATTAAATTTATGTGTAACATTTCCAAAAGTGACAACACATCCCTATTCTATTATGAAGATATGTGACAAAAATGCCCTTTCCTAGTACTAATGAAAAAAATCTGTTACTACTTTAAGGTTTTTTTTTTTTAATAATAGCATTTTCTTAAGTATAAAATATAGGGATTGAATTCTAGAAAGGGCTGTGAAAAGGTTAGCTAAAGAACAAATCATATGAACAATAGAAACATTTAATCAAAGAAAATTCTAACAATGAAATACCATACCAAAATGTTGGATACAGCTAAAGTGGTCTTTATGGAAAATTTTATATCTCTAAATATATTCATCAATAGAAAAATAAAAGAATTTATCAATATAATGCAACTAGAAAAACAAGAAAAGCAAGAAATTAAAAAATCCAAACTAATAGAAATAGAAATATTGAAAATCAAAGAAGAGACTGACAAAATTGAAAGCAAAGCCCACCTCAATTTGATAAATTGATAAATGAAACTAGGAGCTAGATTTTTTTAAAAAGTCAATGGTTAACTAGTCTATTTTAAAAGAGAATTAAGCCAAATTATTTTATGAAAAATTAAAAAGGGGAACTCACAATTATTGAAGATAAAATAAAAGAAACTATGAGAAACTCTTTTGCCCAATTATATTAACAAAACTGATAACTTAGATCAAATGGGTGAATACTTCCAAAAATATACTTATATTTACAGAATACAAAATAGATTGTTTACATAGCCAAATATCAGAAGAAGAAATTAAACGAGAAATATATGAACTCCCAAAGGGGGAAAAAAGGACCAAATAAATTTACAAGTGAATTGCACAAGATCAATTAATTCCAATATTACATAAAGTGCTTGCAAAATAGTATTAAGAAATTTTTCCAAATTATTTTTTATGACACAAATATGGTCTTGATACTTAAATGATAGAGAATGAAAGCTAAGGAAAAACCACTACAAAGCAATATATCTAATTAACAAAAGTACAAAAATGTTAGCAAATATTTTAGTCCAAAAAGAGATATTTTAAAGATTATACACTATAACCAGAGTGATTTATATAGGGAATGAAAGGTTGGTTGGATATAAAGAAAACCACAAATGCAATTGTACGTATTAATAAAAAATCATAAAAAGTACATAATTATGTCAATAAATATTCATTTGTTATTAAAAAACAAACAAATGAGAAAGCATAAGAATAAATGAAGCTTTCCTTACTATAAGGACCAACATCATGGCTCCCAAAATGTAATTGAGAAAGGCTAATGGGCTTTCTATTTCTATCTAAGGTAAAGAAAGGATGTCCACAATCACTATTATTTGATAAAGTTCTAGAAATGCTGACCACAGCAATACAAGAAAAAGAAATAAAAGGAATAAGCATAGGGAAAGAGCAACTATCACTTTTGCATATGATATGATGTTTTATCAGGAGAAGCAAGAGTTAGCTAAAAAACTAATTGAAACAAAATAAATCCACAAGAATCATCAGTATTTTTTAAATATTACCAACAAAACTCAGCAGGAAAAGATAGAGAAATTACATTCAAAATAACTACATAATGTATATAATTAGGATTCTCTCTACCAAGACACACACAGTAACTATATGGATACAACTACAAAACACTCTTTATACAAATAAATATCTAAATAATTTGAGAAATATTAACTACTCATGTCAATATAATAAAAAAGAGAATATTGCCTAAATTACTTTGCTACAGTATCAAATTTCTAAAAATTTACCTCACTATATTAGAAAAAATAGTAATAAAATTCATCTAGAGGAAAAAATAGGTCAAGAATCTTGAGAAACATAATGGAAAAAAAAACAGGAAGGAAGGGGAACCTATTAGTACCAGATCTCAAAGTATACTACAAAGCAGCAATCATCAAAACTATTTTGGGACTGGTTAAAAAATACAAAGGTTGATCAACAGATCAGGTACACAATGTACAGAAGCAAATGAACATAGTGGCCTAGAGTGTTTGATAAATTCAAAGATCTCAACTCCTGGGATAAGGACTGTGGGGGAAACTTGGAAAGTAGTCTGGCTAGAAATCAGGTATAGAGCAGTATCTCTCAGAATAAGCTCCAAATAGATATTGAGATATATATATATATATTTTAAAAAATCACATCATAAGCACATTAGAGGAAGAAGAAACAAAGTCCTTTTTGCAACAATCAATAGAAGAGTTCATGACCAAAGAAGGGATATAGAGGGCTCAGAGAAGATAAAAGGAACAATTTTAATATGTAAAATGCATAAGCATTTTGCACAACCAGTACAATTAAAATTAAAAAGAAAGTAGGAGGAAAAATTCCTTGCAGAAAGTTTCTATGATAAAGATTTCATATCCAAAACATATTAAGGAAGTGTTTCAAATTTATAAGAACAAGAATCATTTCCCAATAGATAAATGGTCAAAAGATATGAAGAGACAATTTTCAAAGGAAGAAATACAAAGTGTCAACAGTCATATAAAACAATACTGCAAATTGCTCATAATTACAGAAATGCAAATTCAAAAAACTCAGAGGTTCCACCTCAGATCCATTAGATAAGCGAAGATGACAAAAAATGAAAATGGCAATTGTTTTTTTCTTAATTTAAATTTATTTAAGTTTTCAACATTCATTTCCACAAAATTTGGGGTTCCAAATCTTCTCCCCATTTCTCCCTTCCCCCCACTCCAAAACTCGGAGCATTCTAATTACTCCTGTCACCAATCTGTCCTCCCTTCTAACATCCCTCCCTTCCCTTATCTCCTTCTTCTCTTTTGTCCTGTAGGTCAAGATAACTTTCTATACCCCATTACCTGTATTTTTCATTTCCTAGTTGTGTGCAAGAACAATACTCAACAGTTGCTCCTAAAACTTTTGAGTTCCAACTTCTCCCCATCCCTCCCTCCCCACCCATTCCCTTTGGGAAAGCAAGCAATTCAATATAGGCCATATCTGTGAAGTTTTGCAAATGACTTCCATAATAGTCGTGTTGTATAAAACTAACTATATTTCCCTCCATCCTATCCTGCCCCCATTTCTTCTGCTCTGCCTTTTGACCCTGTCCCTCCCCAAGAGTGTTGACTTCCAATTGCTCCCTCCTCCCATTGCCCTCATTTCCATCAGAAAATGACAACGGTTACAGAGGCCTTGGAAAAACAGTCATATTAATGTACTTTTGATACAACTTTGAAATAGGTTGGCCATTCTAGAAAATAATGTACAACTATGTCTTTGACCAAGCAATACCACTATGCCCCAAAGAGATCAGAGAAATAGAAAATGGACCCACGCTTACAAAAACATTTACATAGTTCTCTTTGTTAGAGGAAAGAACTGGAAGTTAAGGAAATGCCCAGCAACTGGGGAATGGCTGAACTAATTATGCTGTATCAATGTAATGAAATATTATTTTTCCATAAGAAATGACAAAAGGAATGGCTTTCAGAGAAACATGAAAAGACTTACTAGGAACTAATGCAAAGTGAAGTAAATAGAACAATTTACATGATGACAACATAGAAAAAACAAACAACTTTGAAAGACTTAAGAACTTTGATTAATGCAATATTCCAGATGGCCTACAATAAAGTCATCCTGACAGAATAGGGCATAGATTTTTGGACAGAAACACTGTGGGAATTTGTTTTTTTCACTATGTATTCATGTTACAAAGGTTTCATTTTTCTTTTTCCTCAGTTTGAGAGTAGGGATGGGGAGGAAGAAAAGAGCTTGGGATTGAGTTGTTGGAGAGAGAGAGAGAGAGGGAGAGAGAAAGGAAGGAAAAAAGAAAGAGAAAAAAGATAGGGAAAGAAGGGAGAGAGGAAGGAAGGGAGGAATAAAGGGAGGGAGGGAGGGACAGAAATCATTGAAACCTTTGTGAAATGTGCAGAAGAAAAACCAAAAAGAACCACTGAGAAACCAAACATCTTTGAAAATAACAAGTTTTATATTTAAAAAACAAAGCAAACTGCACATAACAGAGATTTGC
This sequence comes from Potorous gilbertii, assembly GCA_028658325.1. Classification (NCBI taxonomy): domain Eukaryota; kingdom Metazoa; phylum Chordata; class Mammalia; order Diprotodontia; family Potoroidae; genus Potorous; species Potorous gilbertii. The sequence continues at coordinate 501,114,471 of CM053770.1, forward strand.
AGTTTCAAGAACAACCCTCTCCTCCCCTACTATGTACTTGAAAGTGTTCATTTTAGTTAACATTTTTAAAATTAAAATTTTAAGGATGAAAAAAACAAAACAAAACAAGAAGAGTAAGGTATGTCAGTCACCTAAGCTCTGTGCTATCAAACTAGAGCAAACCTGCTGCTCATAAACTTGTTTGGAAAAAAAAAAAGCCATCTTAATTTTCACTAACTTTTGGTTTCCTCTGTAATCAAGCACAATATTTTTGGCATTTAGAAATATTATTCTGAGAGAGGGTCCAGAAGCCTCCCTCACCTCCCAAAAGGGCTTCAATGATTCACAAAAAGGGTTAAGAACTCCTAATCTAAAGGCCAAAACAGAAACTTAATAGAACATATAAAGTAGGCAAGAGTGAAGTAGGTAACATGAGTTTAGAAACCTGAAGAGAAAAGATAAATTCATCAATAATCTTTGGAGGAGACTCCGAGGACAATGGAACCCAAATGGGGGTACGAGACCACTACAGTCTCAGATCCTATTGGAAAGATACCAGACTGAGAGTTAGGAGAAATGGTTTGAATCTGAGACCTGACTATCTGTATGATGGTAAACAAGTCACTTAGTTGAACCTCAGTTTCTGTAAAACGAGGAAAACTGATAATTGCTCTACTACCTCACAATGTTGCTTAAAAAAACAAAAAACAAACTTAGAACATTGTGCAATGAGTTAAAGATGAGAATAAGATCTCCTAAAAGGGTAAAGCAGGTGATTGGAGTCAGTTTAGACAGAGGTTACTCCTCCCCAGGAAGAATCTGAAAGGCCAGGTAAGGTTATGCCTTCTTCAACCAGGGTTCTACAAGAAGGGCTGTCATGAAAATTGAACTTGGATCCAGATGTGAGTTGGAGTCCAAACCAGTCTCCTCATCTATAAAATTAGGAGATTGGAACAAGCTTCCTTCCTATTCTAAATCCTCTAATCCTATGAAAAGGAACACGAGGTTAGGTACATAATAAACTGTGCCAGGCAAGGTAATCTGAGGCTAGACTGTAGCTTCCTTATTAATAGAAATGTTCTGTAAACTTGTCACTTCTAGGTTTTTCTCTTGTTTTGTTTTTCTCTGCATTCCTAACAAAGTTCCTTTTGAAAAATTCCAACCATGTCTCAGCTCATTACACATGACTCCCCATTCACTCACTCTTGTGTTACTGCCCAACTGCCCTGTTGGCTATTTCCCAAACATGGTTCTCCATCTCCCACCCCTAAGCCTTTGAAGAGGCTGTCCCCTATGTGGGGAATGCACTCTCTAGCATACTTCAAGGATGTTCACATGGCTCTAGAAATCTTCGTTGCTCTCTCGAGTTGTTGTTAGGTGGTATTCAAATGATCACATGTATGCATCTTTGTTTGCAACCCACAGCAGAATTTAAGTTCGAGGAAAGCAGATTTATTGCTGGTTTTCCTCCCATTTGTCCTGTCACCTTGGATTGCATTAGTTGCACCAGGAAAAGGGATGTCAAGAAAAAGTGAGGGGAAAGGAGAAAAACAAGAGTTCTCAAGCCAGTACTCGCTTCCTGATGGCAAGTTTGCTGGCTTCCCAGAAGAAAATCAGAGAAGTAAAAACTCATATGAAAATCAGCACTGATTACTGATCTCTTTCAATCTGAGCATTCCCTTATGAGTGTGCGGGAGGAAGTTTGTCATTTAGTTGTTTCAGTCATGTCCAACCCTCTGTGACTGCCTCCCCAGCTCATTTTACAGATGAGGAAACTGAGGCAAATGTGGCTAAATGACTTGCCTAGGGTCACATGGCTGGTAAGGGTCTGAGGCCAGATTTGAACTCACAAAGCTGAGTCTTCCTCGTTTCAAGTCCAACATAAAGCGCTGAGTACCAAGGAACCACATTGCTACCGCTATTGGAGGAAAACTGGGTAATAATGATGTACATTTAGGCTGGGCACACCAAAATTCTATTATACTTATAGTCAAGGCACAAGGTGAACTGGAATAAAAGAAATGCTTTAGTTTTCCTCTTTTTGTCATGCCATCACCAAAGGACATATGGAAAAACACACACACACACACACACACACACACACACACACACACACATCCATCAATTAGAAAAAAGGGGAGGAAACTCAAAAAAGAGTCATTTGGATTTCATCAGAGCATATGCAAAGAAATTCAAAACCAGGACACAGTGAGACATTATGCCCCAGTAAGAATCTGAAACACAATGGAGGGTTTCCAGGATCGTGTAGTTTACAGGAATACATGAAGGTTATCAATTCTATAGAAGTTACATTATTGTTTATTTTCCATTCTATGTTACCCTCTGGGCATTCACATTGTAGACTGGCAATTTTAGAATGTAAGCAACCACTGGGGATTGTTACAACTCTTTTTTGTAATATCTCATTGTACTATGCAAATGCAGAATTTGAATAAAGACGAGGAACCCATTAAGTTGTCTAGTATTACAGGTTGTCCCTATTGTACTACGATGCATAACTTCTTTGTTCCATAGTATCTATGATTATAACTGTATACTATAGGGTCTAGAGCATGGAATAGTGGATGGAGTAGCAGCCTTGGAATCAAGAAGGCCTGGTTCAAATTCTGCTTATGGGACCATGAGCAAGTCACTCCATTTTTCTGAGCTAAATCTCTGTATCTAGGTGGCAAGGTGGCACAGTGTTTAGAGTACTGGGCCCAGAGTCAAGAAGACTCAAATTCAGCTTCAGACGCTTAGCAGCTGTGGAATCCTGAACAAATCACTTCACCTCTGCCTGCCTCAGTTTCCTCATCTTAGAAATGAAGATAGTAACAGCACCTCCCCCCCCAGGGTTGTGGAAGGATCAAATAAGAGAATATTTGTAAAGTGCTTGGCCCGTAGCAAGGACCATATGTTAGTTATTACTATTATATCTACAGAGTATCTACTTCAGGGGCTTCTTGTTAGGCTCAAAGGAGTTTATGTACTTTTAAGATGTTAAAGTGATACATAACTGTTAGAAGTAATAGTATCAACAGAACAGAAACACAGTCCCTATTCTGTTTACAATAACATTATGATAATATTAATGTTGCTAATCATGATAGCTCACATTTATCCAGTACTAAAGGGCTATATTTTTTTAAAGGACTTTCCTGACAATGACCCTGTGAGGTAGGTAGTGCATGTATTATTATTCTTATTTTATAGATAAGGAAACTGAGGCTCAAACTTGCCTGCCCATAGTCAAGCAGCTAAGCGGTGGAGATGGGAATATTAAAATCCCAAGTTCTCTTCCCTCCAAGTCTAGCATTCTAACAGCTGTAACCCCTCATCTCTAAGAGGTGGTTAGAGTCATAGAACCACAGACCCTCAAAGCTAGAAGAGATCTTCAAAGTCACCTAGTCTAGCCTCTTTGCCACCAATGCCAGCAGCTTTGATTTTTCCCTTTCCACCTGTCATTTTCCTACTGGTGGATCAACTGCTTGAATCTGGGCCATAATGAATATCCTACAATGGTTTTCCTATCTAAGAACTAAGACTGGCACCGTATCTTAATTTTAATGGATGGAAACGTATCGATTTGATCCATTTGAAGATACAGGAACATGAATCTTTCAGCCCCACACCAAGCACTTGAGCCCTTTTACTTCATATTCTTGGGAGAGAATGTGAACAAAGGGAGAGAAGAAAGGACAGGGAACCCCACCCCACCCCCACTAGTCAGGCATCACATAATAATGTCTAATAAATTGATTAAACATGTGTCACCTCATGGGAAGCTGCCCAAACACTCCAGAAATCTTTTCCGCCTGAAGCATTTCAGTCCTGGGTGTTCCCAGCCTAGCTGCTTTGAAGAATGTGACCATTTTCATTTACTTTAGTTGTTGCTGAATTAAAACAAAAATGGCTACGTATTTCACCACACATACACACCCCCTACTCCCCCTTTTGCTTGGTCTTCCCCTCCTGTAATCATAGACTGAGTTTCGATGTTTGCCAGTTGAGGAATTCCATTTATTTTCCAACTGTAGTCCTTGCTAATGGCCTTTCTCCAGTGGTTTTCCTGGCAGGGTAGCAGCAGCAGCCAACAAAAAAAAGTGAAGTTGCTTTGCTGGCAAAAGGAAATGGCCACCCCTGGTGTTCCTTTGCCTCAACTGAAAGGAAAATGCCAAAGGAAGATACATTTCCTCTCTCTACACTCACCGTCATCCCCTTCCCCAAGGTTCTAAGGCTTCTGCTGTGATTCTCCCTGAAAGTTCCTTAGCTCTTTTAAGTAGGCCTGTCAACCTTAGTGATACAGAAGCCAAATTCTGTCTGAGATATAAGCCGAGAGACAGAAGCAAGGTTTTTGGGGAAGAGAACTGGGAGATGGGAACAGGGGAAGTGAGAGCAATTGTGTGGTCTCAAGATAGGAAATTTTGGGGCAGTGAGGAGAGGAGGCGGCATGACAAGCCTCCCTTCCCCATTTCCCCAGTCCCCCAAGAAATCCTGCAGTTTTCAGGGAAAGGTTAACCTACATGTTGTCTCCTAAGTCATCTAATGGATTACACTTCCCTTCACTGTTCCACATAATCACTCAAGAGAAATGAGCTCACTCTGTCAGAAAAACGTCCTCTGTCACATATATCACCACATGCAACAAATTTAAGGGAGATCTGTGCTCTACAAAGTTACAACTTCCCACCACTGAAATTCAGTGAGCTATCTGCAAAACTCATCAGTTTGTGAAAATGGTTTCTCTCATCCCCTCCCCCCAAGGCCAAACCTCCCACCAAACAACCTGTTATACAGTAGCACCCATTGTTGGTGTCACCAGGATACTGCAAACTTCTGCAATCAGATACTCAGGTTCCTCCAATCATCCCACAACCCTGGTCAATGTTTACCCGGCAGAAATCTGGCCAGGGCTTCCGCAAGGAAGGGCAGAGAGCCAAGAGGTGACTCGGTGCTGGTGGAAATCCATAACGATTTTACCCCAGTAGCAGAGGAGCGCTTGTGAAGCCCGGAATCACGGGCCGAACAGGTACACTTGATGTGACGGCCGTGTAAGTCACTTAGGGGAGCCCTCCTACATACAGAAAAGCTTTATTTGTCACCTCACTGCTTTTATCCCACTGGAAGGATTGTAAGACTTCTCCACAGAGTTCAGGAAAAATGTGGCAAGGTCAGGTCCACACCCAATCATAAGAAAAATGAATCATGTTAGATTTGCAACTCCACTCTCCCTGGAAGGTTATCATCAAGGGGAGTAGATATCACCAAAACCTTAGTAAGAAAAACACAGCTGTCTTGCACCACTTGAGCCCAGAAAACCAACGAGTTCAGTCATTCAGTTATACCCAACTCTTCATGAACCCATGGGCCATAGCATACTGATACTGTCCATAGGGTTTTCTTGATACTGGAATGTTTTGCCATTTTCTTCTCCAGTGGATTAAGGCAAACAGAGGTTAAGTGACTTACCCAGGGTCACACAGCTAGTAAATGTCTGGGGCTGGATTTGAACTTATGTCTTCCTGACTCCAACTTTAAGTGCTCTTTAAGTCAAGAGAGAGGTTGAAAAATTCATCCAACCCATGGAAAATGATTCCTGCAGGGTCTTAAGGCAAACTACCATTTCTCCCCCAACAGTTTCTCTAACCACCATCATCATCATCATTTGTTGAACAGCTATGTTATTATGTACTGAGGAGCACTGGGAATAAATTGAAATTTAAAAGACAGTCACAGATTTTTAAGAACTAAGATAAGAGTAACTCATTTTATAGATGAAGAAACAGACTCACAGAGAAATGAAGTTTTCTCAAGGTTTGCTCAGTGGCAGATTCAAGATTCAAACATAGGCCATCTGACTCCAAATTCATGTTCTTTAAATAATGCCCAAGGGTGGTTAAACAAGGCATATTGTGGAAGTGAAAAAGCAAATAGGATCATCAATTTAGAGATGAATGTGACTCTAGAGGCTATCTAGTCTCATCCTCTTATTTTACAGATGGGGCAAGTGAGGCACAGAGAGATCATATGTTTTGCAGGATATCCAAATGGCAAAGTGCCAGAGACAGGATTTGAACCCAGGTCCTAACTCCAAATCCAGTGCCTTATCCACCATTCTACTATTCCACTTCTACCCTTCACCTATTATGGGAGAAAGAGTTGACCAATTCAGTAGGGAGATAAGAGTCAGATGGTGGAGGAGCTTACACTAGCTTAGGAGCTCCTGTAACAAAAACTAATAATGAAAATGGAGGAACTCAGCATAAATGCAGATTAAAATTTAAACAGAAAACAGGCTTTAGCATCCCTTGGGCACCTACTCTCCCACTCCCCCCACCCAGTTGAGCCTCCTAAATCTGATTTTCAGTGGCCTTTCAGGACTCATTTATTTTCGTTGTTAGTTATTAACAAAGCTTTCAATGAATCAGTGAAAAGAAAAAAAAATGCTCTGTTAAAAAGTAGTCTTGTACCACAAAGAATTTTCATAAGTCACAGAAAACAGATATGCCCCCCAACCAATCAAGTTTGCCTTCTGCTGTTGTTGTTGAGTTGTATCCAACTCTTTGTGACACTGTGGACCATAGCAGACCATTTCTGTCCATGAGGCTTTTTTGGCAAAGATACTGGAGTGATCTGCCATTTCCCTCTCTGCTGGATTTAAAGTAAACAGGGTTAAGGGTCACACAGCTAGTAAGTGTCAGGGCAATACCTGAACTCATGTCTTTTTGATTTCAAGCCCAGCACTCTATTCACTTGGCCATCGAGCTGCCTTCTACTAGGTATTCTCATTGCCTAACAATTCTTGGGTTAACAAAGCTCATTATTTCAAAGATTCATGACTTCAAAATGTGCAAGTAAGGGGACCTAGCAGTCCCTGAACACCTGAGTGGGTGGTCTCCAGAAGTTGCTATGGAGAAAAAAAATCATCCTGTGGCAATCAGCCTCTTTTCTACTTTGGCAAACCCTCAAGAATACAAATAGACACATCAGGCTTCTACTGGAGGTCAATGCTCTCCTGTACTCTTATGTAATTCACTATGCTAGAGTCACGTCCCATCAGAACAGGACTTTCACAGAGATTCGTATTTTAAGAGAGTCAGATCAGTTAATAAGACTCCAAAGTTTTATTTGTTTAAATGAAGCCAGTCTGTGACTCTGGAGAAATAACACTATGACATAAACCACCTCTCTCCAGAAGCAAAGGGAAAGGCAAATCAAATTGGAGGACAAAGAACATGGGATTGTAGATCTGGAGCTCTGGAGGTGGAGAGAGAGGACTTTACAAAAATCCCCATGGATGGTTATCTGTACTTTCCACTTTCCAAAAAAAGTTTCATTTCTACAAGTCATAATGTCTTTTAAAAGTAGAAGAGCTCTCAAATGTCATCTAGCTGACTTCTCTCATTTTATAAATGAGGAAACTGAAACAGAGGGAAGTTAAAGAGCTCTCCCTACTCAGGGTAAAAAGCAGCTGGGTAGCTCAATGGATAGAGTGCGGGACCTAGAGTCTGAAAGACAACTTGCTGAGTTTAAATATAGCCTCAGACACATACTAGCTGGGTGACCTTGGGCAAGTCACTTAACCCTATTTCCCTCAGTTTCCTTAATTATAAAATGAGCTGGAGAAGGAAATGGCAAACTGCCCCAATATCTTTGCCAAGAAAACCCCAAATAGGGTCACAAAGAGTTGGACGTGACTGAAAAGACTCAACAACACCACCACTCAAGAGTCACACTAAAGCTAGCAAGTGTCAGTGGCTGGATTTCAACTCAAATTTATCCAAGGTCACACGGTAGTAAGTGGTAGAGAGAGATTTGAATCCTCTGACTCCAAGTCTAACATTCTTTCCACTCAATCACTCTGCCTCCAATTTTTCTGGCCAAAGTATCTGGTTGTCTGGAAAGAATGGGGAAAAGTGGCACCGAAAGATGGCGCAAACCCCCATTTTGCCGCAGTATAACAGTTCTCAACCATTGGCAATTCTGCAGGGCACCTGTCAATAGCAAAACTTTAAGAACTAAAAGGAACAATTAGATCTCCAGCATAGCTCCTCCTCCATGATATAAAATAGGCTGATGCCCTATAAAAAGAATAAATGGAAAAGATATATATCTTTCCCTTTCCAGGGGCTCCTATCCTTCACTGGAAAAAAAAGCCAGAAACTAACACATCTATCAGGAGGGTAAATGTGTCCCTTAAGAGGTCCTGCTTGTTCTTGCCTCTAAAAAAGGTCATGCATATGAATTAATTCCCAAAGGAAGGTGGGAAGTTCTAACTATTGAGCATCAGCTATGAACACCTTTCATTGCAGCCCCATTTATTAGTACCTCCTACATGCAAAGCACTGTGTTGGGCACTGGGAGAGCTACAAGGATCAAACAAGACAATTTCTGCCCTCACAGAGCTCCCAATGTAGTGGCAATTACTCCAATTCTTTTTCTTCAAAGGAACTATTATTTCAATGGTCTAAATAATCACCCACTAACACAAATCACCACCCTTGCAGGCTGTGTGGCCTGGGGGTCAGCTTTTTGGGTTGGATCAGCCCTTTTGTCAATAAGACTCTCCAAGCAAAAGTAGATTTCTGAACAACAGTTCACCAACAAACTGCTCCTCCTTTCAATAAACTTTTCCAGCTGGCTAAGACCTACCAATGCTCCCACCTTATTTGTATAGTTCTTTGAGAACATAGGATCAACATCCATGCCAGGATGAGGCATCAGAGTTCTGTAGTGGATTCTCAAGAAAGGAGCAAAATCAAATCTGATTATCCTATCTAAGGTGGGGGGTGTGGGATTCAAGGATGACATATTTAGTCAAAAGAACATTACTGAATTTCCTTTTCAGATGAGGAGCAGGGAACACAGCGGGGTTGGAACATTAGGACTAAACAGCTAGGTCACTTCCTTCCTGTCTCAGTGCCTGGCATCCTGAAGATATAGGAAAACGCCGTAACTCGGTCACTGGTCTCCAGTGTGACATTTTCAATCTTTGCCTCAGAGAGCCAAAGACAAACTTGACTGGGGCCAAGTAACAACTTCATTCCCAAACCATACTATTTTGTTGAGAAGGGGTTCCCTAACTGGGTATGAAATTTGCATTCAAGCTACTTTTTGCCTGTGGTTACTGAAAAACTGAAACTGATATCCCTCCAGCCAATTGCTTTTATAATGAAATCAGCTTGCTGCTATGGAAATCTTAAAGTTGTCATAAACACAGGACTGCTGTTTGACTGAAATTAGAGGGGAAAATAGTTTGATATAATCAGCCTGAAAATAGAAAAATTACTACAATTAAGCAGACAACACACATGAAGAGTCCTGCTCTACTGTAATAGCAGCTCCATAAAGAATCACCCAAAGTATAATAACAATGCTGTATGACGCTTACAATTGCTACGTTTGTCATTTGCACTGGCAAGTGTGGGGAAACCCATCTCATTAGGTCTATATTATTAATTCTTAATAGTCAAACAATGTATGATTGCCATTTGCCCCATTAGAACATACCAGATGATCCCACCCTTTTTCTAGTTAGGATAATGAACTATAGTTTCAGTGGGCTGGGCTTCTGGTGGAGGAGAAACTTCATTATGCTAATGATGAGGTAGGTTGGGCTGCAGGCACAGAATTGTAAGAGACCATCACACTTTCTATCTCCCATGTGCCAGGTGGAACATTTCTATCAAAGCAGCTGCTGCCAAATCAAATGAGATAATATAAGTAAAGTGCTTTGCAAACCTAAAGTGTTATATAAATGTCAACTAATATTATTGCCTGAAAGAAGATATGCTAGAAATACCTAAAATGCATTCAGTAGCAGCAATAAGTTAAAAAAAATACAATATAATAAACAAATGCCTACTTCAAGTGATCAAATTTCTATTAATATGAAAATTATTACCACAAGGGTTCTCCAATAAGCAAAACTAAAATATATTTAATCACCAGGAGTAGTGGTGCTTCCCTGCTACTGGGATTGCTTGAGCTCAGGTACGCTAAAACCAATTGAGTATTTGAACTAAGTCTGACACCAATACAGTGATCCTCCAGGAGTAGGGTTGCCTAAGTTCTGCCAGGTTGGAAACAGATAGTTAAGAAAGCTCTGTGTCAAACAGAAGTGAGATCAGACTCAAGAGAGGTCACTGCAGTTCCTGGCTGGATGAGACAGGGAAATCCAGTTTTAAGAAACACAAATAAATAAAAGGTATATAATCAATGCAAAGTATGGTGCCCACATCACATAGTAGAGAGTAAAGACAATACACTCCTACACAGGAGGAAATTAAAGATGAAAGAAATTTAATGCCTCCTCCAAGGTCACACTAGAAGTAAAGAGTAGAGGTAGCACTCAAACCTACCTCCTGAATTCAAATCTGGTACTCTTTACACTACACCAAGATTTCTTCCACAAAGGCAAGACTAGCTTTCCTAGAGTCAAAACCCAAATCAACCTACTATGCCAAATCTAAGACAGAAAGCCTTAAGAAATATAGGTAGGAAAAAAAGAATTTTTCAGGTACTGAGGTCATCCCTGTGACTGGTTTTCTTGGTCTGTTCTAAATCTCCCACGATGCCAACTAATTCTCTAGAGACTTGATAGTTCTAAAATCAAAAGCAGATGGAACATAATTTTCTCTTTAAGGGGGTCCACAAGGTCAAAATTATTTTTACAACAAAACTAAGACTTTTTTACCTCCAATTTATCCTGCAAATAGCTTGTTTGTACACAGATGTTTTCAGTGTCTCATTAGACTGGGAGCATCTTGAGGGTATGGACTGTCATTTGCTTTTCTTGGTATCCCCAGCCCTTAGCACCATGCTTGCTAATATGATAAATACTGATAAGACACAGCCCACATAAACAAAAGTCCTTTGGTCAATCTTTAATCCCTTTCAATAACATAAAGGAATACTTAGGATCAAAAAGTTGGAGAATCTCTGCCTAATACTATTACATCCAAGACCTAGAGAGAGAAGAGTTATAACAACTCTCCATTTCTTTCCCCTCAAAAAGGGAGAAAATATTTGAAACCTCAAAACTAGCAGTTTGCAGAGGCTTTATTAACTGAACACTTTGAGATTATCGATCACTAAGTAGGTTCTTCAGAAGGCAGCCTGGAGGGCAGGGACTATATAGCATCTCCTACTAAAAAATGAATATAAACCAGTAAAAAATCCCAGGGACAGAAGGACAACTCACCAGGCTCAGGAAAAGAGAACTAATATAGTATCTATATAGTTATAGTTATGGGGATCTCATGAAACTCGATTTTAATTTAAACCTGTTATCTCCAATTTTTTTTTTAAATCACACAACTTTATTGGTTAAAAAAAGTTTGAGCACCCTCCCCAATTTATATATATATATATATTTATTAGTTACATACATGTAATATTACACTTATGATTATGCACTTTAAAAATATACCAAAAATTTAAAAAATAAAGGAAGAGATAAAGATTAAATATTTAATCTTGGATTCAATAGGGAACCACTCACTGGCATTTCCTGAGGCGTGACATAGGCAGACATGCACTTTGGAAATACCATTTTGACAGGTGTGTGTGGGAAGGAGCAGGATGAAGACAGATATGAGACAGGCAGACCCATTAGAGACCATTTCAATGGTCCAAGTAAGAGACAAGGGTTATGTGTGAAGAGAGGACAGATCAAAGAGATGGGCCAAGAACAAGCATTTATTAAGTGCCTTCTACAATGGGTACTGTACTAAGCCCTGAGGATACAAAGAAAGGTATGGAGGTAGAAATGACAAGATTTGGCAACTGACTGGATGTATGGGGTGGGTAAGAATAAGAATTCAAGGATGACACTGAGGTTTCCATTCAGGAAGACTAGAAGGATGATGGTACTCATCTCAAATGTACAGTGTAACCCATCTATGCCAAGTGAGTCACACACTTTTATATAATGAAAATGAAAAGGGATAATAGAGTTCTTATTCGCTGGACACTGTAGTTGGGAGCTGATCAAGAGAATGTCAACCATGGGGTCCTTGTTGCAGCCGTGAATTGATCAGAGGAATTGGGTGAGATTGTGCCACGGGGAGGGGGCAGGGAATTTTCATTGGCACCTATGCAGTTGCTGGTGATGTTATCTACTGAGAAGGGGCTGACTCTGTTGCAGAAAAGGAGTCTGGAAGCTTGTCAAGCTGAAGACTTGGAGTTAAAGAATCCTGGGCAACCTCTCTGATAGAGTCAGAAAGTGTGGTTGCATTAGAAGGAAGTCCTGTAATTGGCTACTGCAGGGAAGTTGGGCAGATTACTCATCTTTTGAGGTCATACCACAGCCCTCACTTTGGAGACCACTGCTTTAAGCAATGGTATTTCTTCTCCCTATTCCTAACCTATCTTCCTTCCTTCTTTTCTTTTTCTCTCCTTCTTACTTTCTCTTTTTAAAATATTTTTACTGCTATCTTTTTATATCATCTCCAACCTTTCTTTTGAAGGCCAAATGTTTAGATGGCAAGGCAGCATGGGTATAGCAGCACTGTTACCAGAAACAGTTTATCTAAGAAGCAATCAACCTGACCACACTCCAACCCAATGAAAGGCAGATACTCTCTGGACTGAAGCCACTAGGAAGGAGATATTTTCCATGCTGAGATTCACTCAGACTCCATCAGACTTAGAGCTAGAAAGGACTTCAGTGCTCATCTCTCCAATTTATAGATGAAGAATTTGAGGTCCAGAGACATAGGGGATGTGATGAAGGCCAAAACTCCAATTCATTAAGCACTACTAAATATCTACTATATTATTACAGATTTAGAGCTGAACAAGACTTTAGTGGTAATTTAGCCTAACTTCTTTATTTTACAGATGAGAAAACAGGCTTAGTTAAATGACTTGCCCAAGGTAGCGGCTGGTGATAAGAAGAAAAAACCACCCCTACCCTCAAGGGGCTTACATTCTACTTGGGGGAGAAAAGAAAAGGGAACGTAGAGACATTGTAGCCATGAGGTTGTTCAGATAACCTGACTACTACTCTAGTGCTTTTTCCATCATATCTCACTGGATGTCCCTCAAGGTTCAAATCTCTGTTGCCCCTATGGTGAGTGGCAAATGGTGTGAATCCACGCTCCAACAAAAATACCAACCATTTAAAAAGGTATAGGAATTTTCACTGCAGCAAGGATGGTGACAGGAAACAGATGGAGATTGTGCTGCATGTTCTAATAACTGCCAAGCAAGATGTAAAGGTGGTAGGTGGGAATGAAGTGTTAAGTTAAAGGCCTAGGTTTTGGAAAAGTTTAATACTCAAAGTTATCTTGCATGGAGTTTTTTATTTTTAAGAGGCACAATTTTTACCAAGCACCCACACTCAAATAACAGATACTAGCTCAACATAATGAACTACCTGACTGCCTTCCTACCTGAGGTTTCCAAGGTTACCTTTTGAAGAAGGAGAAGGAGTCTCACAAACAGGCAAGGCCCAAGGCTGTTGATCTTGCTGCCCTGAGTCAAACCCTTTCTCCCCCATAGCTCAGCATTTAGACTTCCTGGCACTCCAGAGGAGCCAGATGTTCGGGGCAGCAGCATGCACAAAATATCAAGAAACTCCATGGGGGAGAAGGAATCTAAAGTATCAACCATTTCCCTTTTTCTTATGTATTGGGCTGTCCTCTTAGCCTAACAATTTCCAAACCCCTTCCCTTTATCTTCCATGAGTAGTTGCACCATTCCCACCAAACCCAAAGCTGTAAATGTGCCTCATAAATGCTGGTTGAATGGAATTTACAAACAGGCATCCCTCTTCTTCAGGCCATTGAGTTAACCAACAAAAGTTGGTCATCACCACACCATCTTACTCTTGTTAGTCCAGGAAGATAAGGGCTCCCAGCTGTTTTTCTTAAGGCAAATATCTGAAGGAAGAGCATGCATATATACGTACATATACTGGAAAGATAAATTCTTACACAAGCAAATCCACCCACATGATTCTTTCAAAATAAAACAATAACTAGGTTTCAGCTTCTGGGAACACAATACCCAACCAACAAGGAGCGTCCAAAAGATCTTGTTCTGTATTTGTTCCCCCAACAAACCAACCCCTGACCTTCAGGGAAAGGAAGACTTGCTTCAGAGTGCATTCCTTATTTATCTATTTTCCAAGGTAGTCATTCTCTCAGTTTAGTAAACCAACACCCTTTCAACTTGGCTGGGCTGGGCTTGTGCCTTGCATGTGTCAGATCTTTGCTGACACTTCTGGGGTTGAAGCCTGCTCCTATGAGAGCCATCCTAGCAGCTGTAGAGTTACAAGGTACATAAGGATGAATCAGAGCATGGGGGAAGTGGGATTACGTTGGTGGAAGGTGCCAGCTCCCTCCATTCGGCTCTGTAATTACTACATGGACGTAGGCAGCTGATTGTAGCAGCAGCATCGGTGAGGGGGAGGCTGACAGCTCTGCCACCATCTCATTAAGCACAATCTTTCCAAGGAGAGCACAGTTTTTTGTAAAATAATTATGAAAGGCTTCCTTATGCTTCAAGGAAAACCTTTGGGGGCAAGCAATGGACCAAGAAGGAAGAAGACCATTGTTGGTTCAGTGCATCCAAACACATCAATGCAAGAAGATAAAAGTCCATACCAGTAGGCTACTGAAGCCACCATGACACTCAGGCAACTTTCCGAATCTTTACTGCTGCTCCGGCAGGACCATCACTGAGACAGCTATGCCAAACTTAAGTGGTAGCAGGCAGCAAATACCAGCCCTTCCACCCACACCATTCCTAGGGATGACTAGGCAACTGCTGCCACTGGAGAGGCTGAGCTTCATTAACCAAAAGGAACTTGCAAGCATGGCCTCACCCTCCTTCAGCTGCAGAAAGATGGAAGGAGGGAATCTCATACCTTCCCATTCCAGAGTTCTGCCCAGCCCCCAGAAATTAACATTATGTCAAAGTCACTCCCACAATATGCTCAGCAGGGGGGGTGGGGGGGAAGTCATTGCCCTCAAGGGATAGCATTCCAAAAAGACATAGGAGACACAACACAGACCAGGACATAGGGAAAAGGCATATTGTTGCTGAGTTGTTGGAGCATATTTTCTATAATTAGACTTAGTTGAAATACATACATACATACACACACTCTTCTCTTTCCATGCTGGAATATATATATACCCTTTGAGGACCACCTACTCATTCTTACAACTGGATCTCTGAGGACTAGCTTTAATCAATTCTATCCAGCTCTGGACCCCTGCTCAAAATTAAATTTTCAGTGAGAAAATAGACAGAACCCAACCAAGTTAAAAACTCTTGCCTGTCCAAAAATTTCATGTGGAAAACTGACTTCCTCAAGTGATAGGTGACTTCCCTTTTGTATTTAGACATAATATCTAATAGAATTGCTTGTGTTCAAAATGTTATCATGTAGG
>CM053770.1:501129953-501159575 GCA_028658325.1 Potorous gilbertii
CAGAGAAGTACTGAATTTTATGGCAAGGGGAAAGGAACTGCAGGACCAATCTGTTCTTAACCCCAAATACAAATGTCATCCAAGATAGCAATCTTCCAATCTACCTAGAAACTCAGTGCCTCAGAGAAACAGATAGCTACAGTCTCTCTGCTCCTATAAATGGGAGTTTCTAATTACCTGGTATATATTTACCTCTAAACCTATTTCAGTAGTTTCCAAGTAAAAAAATTCATGAAAATATGCCCACTACAGTCAGGCCTCTGTTGGAAGTCAACCATTACACCCATCTCCACTGCAATGCTGAGTAAAGTTTAAGGCTAAGGTCACATCCCATAATAACTATACCTTCAGATAGCAAAGTTGAATGAATGTATGTTGAAGAAATGGGGAGGAGAAATATGTCATAAAATCATAGACTCACAGAGGGTTTCAAAGGCCATCTAAGCCCAATGCCCTCTTTCCCAGAGAAGCTAAGTGATTTTGTCACATGAACAAGTGGATTCAAATTTTGGTCCTCTGCCTCCAAATTCAGCAGTCTTTCCACTACCCCAAACAGTTCAAAAGGGGCAAACTGTCACATCACCTGCAGCTGTCCTGAGGAATTTTCCACAAAATTAACATACCACCAGCCCCAAAAGAGATTCAGCCTATAGGTTAGAGCTGCACAAGGACAAACTCAAATTTGCCCTGAAAACAAACAAGTCTAACCCAGATCCTGCCCATCTGTAGTCAGACACTTTTGTGCAGTTGGCATATTCAGAGTAACAAATACATTTACCTGAGGCAAAAGCTGGCCATTATGCCAGAAATGGCAACACTTTCCCCAAGTAATCTCAAAAGCATGTTACCAACACTGATTTCTCAGAACATAGCAAAGCAGGTCAGTAACAAGGAAAGTAGTTTTTCAAACTGTGGCATGACAGAATGAAATGCCAAACTCAAAGTCATCTGAGTCCACATACCCAAGAACAAATTTCAACAAACATTTAGTACCAGTCATGTGCAACTTCGATGTATCAATGATCACATCAGTTTGAGTATCCCTTCTAGCAGCAGGGAAAGAAATTCATGTGTGCTTTCTCATCCTATGTGCTTCTTAGCCATGCCTCTACATTAATTCTCCATAATTCGGTCATTTTCTAGTCATGTCAGATTCTTCATGACTCCATTTGAGGTTTTTCCTTGGCAAAGCTACTGGGATGGTTTGCCATTTTCTTCTCCAGCTCCCTTTATAGATTAGGAAACTGAGGCAAACAGCACTAAGTGACTTGCCCAGGATCACTCAGTTGGTAATTGTGTGGTTTGTCAGTTTTGAACTCAGGGAGACGTCTTACTGATTTCAGGCCTGGCACTTCATCCATCGAGCCATCCAGCTACCCAAAATTCTCCATAAAGGATCTACCAAATGCAGTGAAGGCCTTCCTCTGGTTCTCTGACTCCAAATCCAGCAGTCTCCCCCACACTATGCTGATGAAGCATAGGTCAGAGAAACAGGTATCTATCTATTACCTCTCCAATCACTCAAACAGGACTGAACACACCTTTCCAGAGAAATTACATTCAGCTCCCCAGGAACAAAATGCTCCATCACATCCAGTTGCCCTAAGGAGTTTTTCACCACGTCAACATACCCACCACTACATGTAGTAGTCTAGTTAAATCTAGAAGTAATCTGGTTAAAAGAATCAGAAAAAGGTCTCCAATAGTTAGCAGTGTAGTACTAAAGGCTGTCTGTGTACCATTCCTCACTACTATTAAATGACCAGATCAAATTACCTTTCCCTGTTATACATAACTTTAATACATCCTTGACATGCTGCTTCTCACCAAAGTCATAATTGCTAATAATCTGCAGTCTAAGTACATCTTTGTCATTGTCTTTTGGGTCATCTACAGTTTGATTCTTCTGAGGGTGTAAAACAATTCTGAGCCAGAAGGGTACTAGATGGGTTGTGTGGCAAGGAACAGCTTGAGATCATCAAATGTGCTGTGCAATTTTCCAAATTCAATTCAGCTCATCTCCCCCTCTTGTTCGATTCTGAGACAAAATGCAGTATCCATTTACAGTAACCACCCAAGTTTTTATAGATGTATATACATACACACATGCTCTAGCCTCTCTCCCTCTCCCTCTCTCTCTCATTATAGGCTAATTCAGTGGACTGACTTTTACAATGAATGTTGTAATCTGAGCAAGGTGCATTTTTACCTACTTAACTTTTCCAGTGTAGGTAAAGAGGCTGATCATCAGCACCAAATCATTTGTAAATGGAATTATCTAGAAGACTTCACCATTGATAAAGAATCCTTGTTCTACTTGGGTTCTATGAAGAACAATCTCCCAGACAGTCTCCTCGGCATAGCTCCTTGTTTAAGCTTGGAAGTTGGGGTAAATGGAATTAACAGGAAATCAATGAACAGCAGTATCTCCAATAGACTAATCTTAATATTTGTAATAGATATCTTGCTTAGAGTCTTTAAAACTGCATTTTGTTCAGTCAAGTAAAATACTTTTTTTGAAAGGAACAGCTACCTCTCTACATGACTGAAGGCAATAATCTACTATAGAAAACTACAGAAGGAAAGCTGGTTGTTTCTTTCTCATATTTTCCTCAAGGATGTCCTTGCACTCAAATATTTTATATGCATGAGAAAGTGGGCATACAGGTATAGTGGTGGTTGATGTCTTCCTGGTCATTTTTTATTGCTGTTAACTGTCCATTTGTTATCTTTTCCATTCTTTCAAAATCTTCTCTCATTTCAAACTTCTTGAAAATCAGTCCTTTGATGCCTTCAAAATTATGTTTCCTCCAAGACATATTTCTCCTGCATGGTTTTGATCGGGTCTAGCCACTCTTCCTAACTTCCCCTGATGTGTCCTGACACTTTCTCATCATGAAGCAGTTTAGCCCAAATGTGGTGCTTAATATACTATTATTTATGAGAATAAATCACTATGGAAAGCAAATTGATTCCTTTTTTGCCTCTGTTTGTTGCCTCTTCATGGTTTCATCTATAAATGTTCTCTGGATTGACCTGGTTTAGCTGAATCTCACACCAAGCTCTCTAGCTCTCAGCAGGCTAATTTTCTCCTCAACTCTTTTTTCACTGTTTCTAATCTCCCCTCTATAATCTTTTGCAAATTAGCTGGTACTGGTGCCCTTGGCTGCCATGTCTCTGCTTGGCAAGGAGATCAAGTGTTTACTGACTAGGGAAGGTTTTTCAGCTCTTAGGGTCTTCATTGTTTTGCACTGAGGTTCAACTTCTGTTTAAAAATTGTGGGAGTTAAGTTTTTGTTCCTTCCTCCATTCCCCGTTTTTCAGAGTGGACAGCTCATATAACCAAGTCAGGTTGGAGGTACTTTTATTATAGGCAGTGCCATCTCATCTTTCTTCCTTCTTCTGATTTGATATTAACTTTACCCTTAGACCTCACCAGTCAAAAGAATACTGGCTACAATTGTTTCAGATCTGTTACGAAGTAGCCATTTTCATTTGTAGTAATATTTTTCAGGTCTCACTTCATCTAGTGCCTTCCTGCTTTCTCCTTGAAGAAAGAATATAGCATATAAAAAGTGTGTTGTGGCTTCTCAGTGATCTGCAAGTCTTTGGACTATCCTTTCTCAATCCTGAGCTACATCTTCCAATAGTTTTTGCTGCCATCCACATTGCCCACCTTCATGTTGTCACTAAGCAAGTACACTGGCTTAGCCTGGAGGACCCGATTGGGCTTTTCACAGAAAATGCCAACTTCAATAACTGCAATAAGATGCTGGCACATAAGCTACATGATTCTCTGTTCACCCAAGTTCATTATCAGCATGGAGAGGTGAGATGACCAAACATCCTGCGAAATAGTGTTTCTTGCTGCTTTAGGGGAGAACTGCCAACTCATATTTTATTCATTCTTCCAAGGGGAATTTATTCACTGTCTTCCCATTTAGTCTCAATTTTTAAAAATGTCTTTTATTTTCATTATGGTTAAATTTTTCTATGGTGAGATCTTAGCTTCTTGTTAGTCTTTGGACAAAGGACACATAAAAACGATCAAAAGCTAAATTAATGTTTAGATAAGTTAAGCTACAAACTAAGGGTTGTTTTGCAGTCTAGTCAAATGCCTCATAATAGTATGGGGGAACCATGGGTTCTCAGACTAAGCCATCACTACAAGTTCTGACAGTTTCTCTCAAATGAGAAATGTCGTAAGTATGGGCCTAGTAATGCACAAACCATAACTATTATCTAAGGCTCCATCTTGCTTAGTATAGAAAAAAGAAGGTTGGCTTGTTCAGTCATTTTCAGAACTATCCAACTCTTTGTGACCCCATTTGGGGTTGTCTTGGCAAAGATACTGAAGTAGTTTGCCATTTCCTTCTCTAGCTCATTTTACAGATGAGGAAACCGAGGTAAACAGGGTTATACAGCTAGTAAGTTCTAATTTGTTGGATTTGAACTCAGAGGGACAAGTCTTCCTGACTCCAGATCCAATATTCTTATCTCCACTGTACCACCTCACTGCCTCAAGAGGGTTGGCTACTAAGTGATTAAATTTTTGTTTTGTTTTAAAGCATGTCGATCTACAATATAGAAACAGAAGATGAAATAACTGGATCATGGATCTAGAGCCAAGAAGGGACCTCAGAAGCCAACTAGTCTAACACCCTCAATTTTATAGCAGTCCCTGCCCTCAAGGACTACCTAACCAATCAGGGAGAGGAAGGAGAAAAGACAAAGCACAAGTAATTATAATTTAATAAGTACACATTCTATGAGAAATTTGAGGGAAAGATTACTTTCACCTAAGGGTTTCAAGGGTGATTTCATGGAAGAAGTATCATCTGAGTGGGCCCTTTAAGTGAAGTATTTTAATGGGCAGAAAGGGTACAGAGGCAGAAAGAAGAGAGTTAAGGTTCTTGGTTACATAAGTAACAACATAAACTCAGTTCCTTTGACACCTGCAATATTGTTTGCATTCAACCCTGTAAATTAAATAATGTTATTAACATTGTTTTACATTGAAGAACCATGAACTCTACATCTGAACAAATCGAATGAAAAAACTTGCATTTTCAATCTGTACCCAGATATTCCATTTCTGCCTTCAGCAAACGGACTGAGGAAGAAGGCAGGATGCATACAGGCATACTCCCATTTGGCCGAAACATATGGAATATATGAAAGAGAGTAATAGCTAATGAGGCTAAAAAAAAAGTAAGCCAGTTTGTAGAGAGCTTTGTACACTCCTTGAAGGCCATACTTAGTTGGGAGAGGAAAGTAATTTGCTCAAGCTCAAAGGACTTTAGTTACAATGGATCTCAGGTTTTGGTGGGGTTTTTTCCAAATCAAAAACCTTAGTTTTTCAGATTTAGAACCTTCTAGTTGACTAGAGAAAGGACTGGCCTCTAGAGGAGAAAGGCAAATGTAGACCCCCTTTCATATCCAATGAAATTCCCTAAGAGATGTATTTGCCAAAGGCAGTTAAGACAAAGAAAGGGTCCTACTTTAGAGTTGCATTTTCTCCTATGATGCCAGGGAAAAATCAAAAGTGCACACTTTATTTTCACATGTTTAATCAGAAGGAGCTTGGAAGCGCTTCTCTGCTTTTCCTCTCTTTGCCAAGGCAAACACACCACTTAGAAGTCCAGTTGATATGATGCAAAAGCCAAAATAAACAGTACAACAGTATTCAAAAGGTCCACTGCATTCACGAGACAAGAGAATCACAGACAGGCATTGAAACAGGCATTTAAAGGAACCAAGGGTTGAGCCAAGAGAAAGAACTGTAGAGTAATAGAAAATAGAGTGCCTAGAAAACTAAAAATCCCAGATCTCTATGCTGTAGGTTCAGTTCATCTATCAAATGCTTCCTTATTTCTTAATCTTCTTGTCCAATTTTTCTCCTTGTTCAAGATGCCAAGTTATCAGATCCACATCTATACAGTTCATCAACCCCTGCCTCCCCCATAAAAAAAGACAGCAGCATCAGTTTTATAGGATTGAACAATCATGTCAACAACGGAGCTGTAAAAAAGCCAACCTATAAAATCAATCACCCCAATAAACAGCAGTACTGCAGGGCTGTTACTAGGTCATATGAGTTTCCAGGATGGAACACATCTCTTTGGCACCTGCAATGTGGTAAATTATATATCATCTTATTAGCAAACTTTTACATTGGATAGCAATGGACTCTATATCACAACAAACTAAATGAACACCAAACTTGCATTTTTAATCTCTACCAAGATAGGTCATTTCTGCCTTCAGTCAACTGACCTTACAGAAGGAGGCTCTAATATTTTTTTCCTGCTACCATTTGACTGGTTTCATTTCACAGTCCCAAATAAATTGCGGTTCCATGCTTTAAGCATGCAATGCCATAACTGCTAATGTTTGCACATAAGAACACATAAATTATAAGTATTTTATTAGGGTCTATCACAGGATTCACTAGAGCAGAACTACTAGCTTTATCCTTATAATCTAAACCATGTAAGATGATTTTAATTGGTTTTAGTTCACCCTCAAAGAAAAAAACAAAACAATTCTGACACTTCTCCATTCTCCCCCCCCCCCACTGATAACTAAATCACATTAGCAGGAAGAGCTAATCACTAATGATTTAATAAATCTTCCTTCTCATAACAGCATCTGCTTTCTCAGAGAAAAAATGTATATATACATATATATACATTATATGCATGCATACACACTCAGAGAAGAAAATGATGCTATAAAGTCTGTTTCTTCAGTGGGTTTACCCCTTAATGGATTCTTTCTAAAGGATATCATGGAAATCATGGAAAGGGATAGAAGACTTAATATGTCTTCAAATCTAATTTAGATAGCTGGGGTTTTGCATCAGCTTCAAATTTCTCTCCAAATCCTACAGCTACAGTTTTAAAGGGCTTTATGAAATAAAAGTCGAATTAGTAAAGTACATTCTGTCCCTTGGACTCTTGCTAAAAACCAAATGGGCTGTCCCAGGAGCTTGCATGGGATATGGCCCAGAATGAGTTAAGAGGGTTTGCTTCACAGTCCACTGACTCAGAAGGCACAGCTATGGTTGTTTGGCAATTAAAAACTGTTGCTTTGCAGTGAGTGTGCTGCATTTCCACTTAGTGAGCTAGCTGTAAGCCAGTAACTGCAATGTAAATACTGACCACTCTAATGTTACAGACCACTGCTTAACCTTCAGACCTGGCAATGAAGAAAGGTATAGCATTATCTTCCAGAATTTGCCTAAAATTCATTTTTCTCAGCAGAGCCCCATGGATTGGATCAGCTGTTTCCCCCTACCCCAAAAATGATGCTTGAGAACAGGGAACTGAGCTCTTGTCTCCCCACACATAAAAATGATAGGGATTTCTTCCTGTTTCTGGAAGCAACCATTTGTTGGGGCAGTGGTGAGTCTAAATGCTAGAAGTGGTACCCATCCATGCTCTGTAGGATCTAAGTTGAGACAGCATTTTAAAAGTCAAAGAATGTGAATTTCACTTTTAAAAGAGGATTAAAGCATAAGAAGTCTCTTTCAGCTTTTAAATTATTCCTCCACAATTACATTCATCACCACTACCATCACCAAGTTATATAAGCTAAATTATCTGTCCACTCATCTATCCTACTCACAAAGCAGTTGCCATCCCTTCCCCAACCCTATAGGATATTCAGTCATTTCCCAAAGCATGAAGCTTTCAAGGAGTTAAATCTCAATTGTAAGTAAAAATACTTGCATAATAGCAATTGGAAGGCATTGCAAGGTAGTAATAAAGATACAGTAACTAAAATCTCAGCCATTTGATAACTGTTATAAAAGCCAGCAGAGAACACGTATAGACCCTACAGAGAACTGCACTGTTAAGAGAGCTGCCTCCCTTGGCCTTTCCTACAGCTTAATTCTAACTCTGAATGGTGTCTCGTCTTATTTTATGTGGTTTTCTAGGCCACGCCAATAAAATTTCCATTTGATTCTATGTACAGTACTGCCTCTTTATTCACAGAATGGATAATCAATCCACACTAACTATACAAGATGATCTGATTTTTTTTCTCCTTCCCCCGACTTAAAAAAAAAACAAACCCTCCACTACACCCTAGAAAAAAAAAGAAAGTTATCAAGGATTTTGGAAGGAAAATGGGGAACTCGGCCTAAGTCCTGGTGCCTCAGAGATTTCATAAAGTGTCAGCCACAGGGCAAAGCAAAGACGAAGGCCAAAGAGTCCAATATCAAGGACCGACTTTAAGACTAGATCTATGCCAAGGTGCCACCTGTGACTCTACAGCAACACTAGAAAAAAACACCCAGTATCTATCTTGAGTAGATACCACAGGGAAAAGTCCCCCACTAAAGGAACAGGTAGGTAGGTGGTGAGCTCGAGTGATCGAAGGAGAGAGGGAGAGAAAATCTCAACCTAAATTGAACTCAATCTGTTAGGAAACGCACTCGCGAGTGAGTGCCAAGCTTTCCAGGGCAGCGGCTGGAGCCGCACGGAAGGAAAAGCCCCTGGGACGTCCATCCAGCCATTTCCCATATCTGCACACCTCCCCCCAACCCAAAGCACCACCCCTTAACCTGTGCCTCCCCGCGAGGCGTGTACCCGGGTCGTCCCCTGGCGTGGGTAGGACTGGGCTGGAGCTTCTCCAGCTGGGCACCTCCCAGCTCCGGTACAAGCTGCCTGCCCCGGGCAGGGACGCCCTCGGGGGACGGAAGGGGAGGGGGAGAGGGCAGGAAAAACTTAGAACGGGCAAGTCTCCAGGGGTGGGGGGCTCTCACAAGATTTGGGGCAGGGGGAATTAGGGGAAGAGAGGATTAGCAGGGAAATCCCCAAGCACAGAGTGGCACCGGGTGGCCAGAGTGGGGCACAGAGCCGCACCGGGTAAGGAGAGTGGGGCAGGGAGGGGGGCACAAATCGGGGCACAGAGGACGCCACGAAAGCAGGCAGCACGGATCCTGGACACTGCAGGCGCGCTGTGGCTAAGGGTGCCCAAGGAAGGGTGGGGGGCACGGCGGGACGCGGCAGTCCCCCTCCGAAGGCTGGAGGTGCGGCGGGCTCACCTTGTAGACATTCTCCGTCAGTCGGTGCACCTCTTCCGAGCGCGACATGGTCCTGGGTCCCGGCTGCACCATAGACCGGAGCGGGAGCAACAGCGAGACGAGCCCGACTGCCGGAAGAAGAAGAGTGGAACGCGGACCCACGGCGGCACCTCTTATAGCCTCTCCGGTCCCGCCGCCCCGCGGCTCCGCCTCCTGCCCGCAGCTGCCGCCCGAGCCGCTGCCGAGCCGACAACCACCACGACACCGCCTCTGCCTCCGCGGATGACGCCGCCCCCTTGCCCAGGGAGAGCGGCGCCCCCGGGCCTGCCGGCAGCTCTCCCTCCGCCCCCTTGCAGCCGTCGCTAGGCAACCTCCCGCCCCGCCCCCGCACTCTGGCTCTGATTGGTGCAGATCGAGAGGAGGAGAAAACGGGGGAGGGAGCCAGGGGCGGAGACGAACGGGCCGTCCCCGTGCGCCGATTGGTCAGCGCTCGTGTCCTTCTGGGGAGAGGAGGAGGAGGCGGAGGCGTGGAGGAGGCTCTAAGCCCATTGGAAAGAAAGGCTGAGGGCGCCTCGGTACCGGCCTGCCTGGGGGCGGGGACGGAGGGGGCGGGGTGCGGCAGGAAGAAGGGACCAGAAGGTGGGGAGGAGGCGTGGGGAGGGGAGAGGGAATGCGGCAACCGGGAGGAGAGGGGAAGGAGGGGCCGGGTCGGGGAGTGAGAGGAGCACTTTGCGAAGTAGGAACTCGGGCTTTCCTGGAGGAAGCTGTCCCGGGGCCCTGATGTAGCCCCGGGGCAGTGGGCTGGGGGGCGTCCCTGCCCTCCTTCCGGCCGCCCCCAGCGGACGGGGCCGGGATCTCCGCTCTGGCCCCCTGTGCTGCCCCGGCGTCCCAGACTGGCCTTCCCCCGTCAGGGCTCTTCTCGTCCCTCTTCTCCCGGTTACGGGTTTGGGGAGACACTGGCCGGCTGGCACGTCGGCAAGCATTAAGCCCCTGCTGTGTGCCTGGCACTGGGATACAAAGAAAGATCAACAAGTCAGCAAGCATTTATTAAGCGCCTGCTGTGTGCCAGACATTTTGCTCATCCCTGGAGGTGCAAATAAACAGAAAGACAACTATCCCTAAGGATAGCTGATAACATAGTAACTGACATGTTTTGTTTAGCGCTTTTTATATGCCAGACACTGGGCAGTTTCCAGTCCAGTGACGGAGACAACATGCCATCCACGTACATGCGTGTATGATATTGCAAATTGGAGATGGACTCAGAGGGACGGCCCCGTAGCCTCAGGGAGGAAGGAACGGAACAGGCTTCTTGCAGGAGGATTTTTAGCTGAGACTTGAAGCCTGGGAGAGACTAGGAGAGAGCATTCCAAGTCTGGAGACTGGCAGTGAAAACTTTTGTCGGAAGGTGATGGCTTTATTGTCCTCATTACTGTACTCTGCCAGATAAGGTTAATTAAGATAAGAGTCAGGGAAATGTGAATCAGAGTGTGCGCTATTACCTGGCTGCTACTGAGGTGTTCCAGGCTTGGCCTTGGGAGGATAGCTTCAGTCTCAGGTTTCAAAAGGAAAGGACTGGGGAAAAAAAAAAAAAAGATAAATCTCCGCTATGGAGAAATCAGGAGGTTGGTCCCCTGGGAGAGGAGAAAGAGAGCTGCTCTAAGATGATATTTTCTTTTTTTAAAGGATAGGGGTGGGGTGTGTTACCTTCTGCAGAAACCAGTCCACCATGGCCAACAAGGTCTCCAGTGTATAATCAATAATAACAACCTACTCACTTATATCTGTAACACTTTTAGGTTTGCACAAGGCTTTGCATCCTCACATCAGCCCTATGAAATGGCTGTTATTATTATTCGAGACATTTGTCCTGGGGGTACAACTGGTAAGTGTATCAAGTGCGATTTAAATTCACATCTTCCTGATTCCAGGTCCTACAGGCTCTCTTTCACTGCTAGATCAAACTGCCTATGAGGAGAATGTATATAAATTAGACTAAAATGGGGGAATTATTTGCTTTACATTATGAAACACCACATCTGAGTGTTTCTTTTTAATTAATTCCAAAACACTAACTCTGCCAACTCATCTCAGAAGAATTATTAACCCCAAACACACTTCAACCTTTCACTTCCTTTTAATCTATTATCTCCCACTCTTTTGATGTCCTTGTGCCCCCCCACACACACACACACGTCCATTTTAATTTACTTTATACACTTTTGTATAAATTCATATTATCTTGGTATATGTGTAAATACATGCATACACACATATATGTATAGGCTTGTGTTGGTGCAATTTCCTTCTGAGATCAACTTTTCTCCTTTTTTCTTTGTTGTCCCAACATTTTGAAATCAATTTTTGTTAGTCATTTCAGCCTGAGATGAATTTATGCGGGGAAGGAGGGGTGCACAGGAGAGGAGAGGAGGGAAGGGAGAAGAACAGGTGGTCGGTACAGACAGTGATTTCATCAATGTATAAACTTCCACCAAAGCAGATCATTAGCTGGTCTAGAACTAAGAAAGTTTGGGGTTTTGGTTTTTCGTTTGTAATTTTGTTTTGTTGGGGGGGGGTGTTGGTTTTGTGAATTTGCCTGAGACTGAGAAATTCAGTGACTTAACCAGGGTAATACAGCTAATATATGTCGGAAGTAGAAAATGAACCCAGGTCTTTAGGGCTGCAATGCTGGCTTTCCTTGATCGGGTTTTCTGACCAGAAAGAAAGGACCTCCAGGGATGAACTCCATAGTCACAGGGTCATTCACCCAACCCTCCCAAAGTGCAAGCATACACAATGCCCTGTTACTCTCTAGCACCACCTTCAGGCCTAACCTGAGAAACTCAAAGGATTTTTACTGAGGCAATTTCAACTGGACCTGGCAACTATGGCACAGCAAATTGCATGCTAGTCCTGAGAAACAGTAGGGTGAACAAGCAGGTGGGTCACTCAGACCCACATTAGCAGAAATGCTTCTGACTAATGAAAATGAACTAGTATCACAAAACCTTAGAATTGAAGTGGGGGTAATATATCTGACCTTATGTTCATATTAAAGCAAACCAGGAAGATGAAGCTTTGGGTGGATGCAGCATGACACACAAGACAATAGTCAGATAGAATTGATGTCCCAGGGAAACTACTGATTCCAACTCTCTGCCACATCTCCACAAGGCTCTGTCTAAAACTGGGGTGGGGGAAAGAGTATACAAAGCCAGAGGCTAAGTGAAGGAATGTCATGTCCTTGGATAGAGGGGTGGGAGCAAAGGAGTGAAGGGGAGGAATAAGCAGGATTTTCTGAGTTTTTCCTTGCTTAATTGAAACTCTTTAAAATGGCACCAGTCATGATCATGGGTACTGAGTCCCAAGAATAAAGGATTAAGTCCTAGGGGGCCAGCTATTACCCATTCAGGGATCTTGTTCCACTACTTACTAGCTCAGGCCCACCCAGGAGGGCACCATGTTTTTCTGGTATCCCTTATGAGCAGTTTAGAATACTTTTATCAGTATCAACATAGCCTTTCTCCCCTCCTCTCCAAATTTGTTAGCAATGACTAAATTCTTCCTGTTTTACACATGGAGAAGCTTAAGCTGGAAACTGAGTAGAAGGAACTTCCCTGAGGTGACAGGCATGAAATCAAAGTAAAGTTACTAATTAGTGATGGTGATACACATTGCCCTCAATCCACAGAGAGACGGGAGAGAATGCTTTATATCCGGCAGCCTTGGTTGATTGCAATGATATGTTCTGTGATTTCTCTTTGCTATAAGGAAAGGGGCTGGGGGGGAGATTAATTGACAAGTGATGCTTTTCAAAAGCACAAATTATGCCTTTTTTAAAGTAAAGTTTCTGACTTCCTGGGAAAAGAGGGAGGAGGAACTACCATGTTCACATTTACAATTGGCCCACATTTCCAACTTCCTGCTGGACATTCCCTTCTGGACCAGTACCTCAAACTCAATCTGAACTAATTATCTTCTCTCCCCTCACCAAAAACCTGCCCCTCCTCCCAACTTTTCTATTTTGTTTAATGGCACTTCCATCCTCCCACAGACCTCATAGTTATCTTTGACTTCTTTGTATCTAAAACCCTCTTCTCCATCTTGTTAGTTGCCAGGGCTTATCAGATCTACTGTTCTTGAATAGCAAAGGCTGCATCTCATGGAAATATA
Source organism: Potorous gilbertii (assembly GCA_028658325.1). NCBI lineage: Eukaryota > Metazoa > Chordata > Mammalia > Diprotodontia > Potoroidae > Potorous > Potorous gilbertii. The sequence goes on from CM053770.1 coordinate 501,143,160, forward strand.
GGTGGGAGTGGGCATAAAGGGGCCATCCCAGAGACCTTGTGTCAGAACTCCTTTGAAAACTTCAAGGAACAGGTGTAAATCAATACCAATTTTGATTTGAAATAGTGAAGCAATACCTATTTTGACCACCAAGCCAAAAGAGCTATTCATTGACATTTTATTCTTTGGGATCCTTAAAAGAGAACGATTTGCCTTCTTGCCTTTTCTCCTCTTCCTATCTATGGCATAGTAGAAGACTTCCATTCTTCCCCCTGGATCTGTGAGGGTTCAGCTGGTGCTGTTCTCTTACACTGGCAGAAATAGTAAATGGCAAGCCCATGGCAGTCAAAGTACCTATAAGTTTAGATGAATTTTCACTTGGACCACAGGACTCTGGCAGCATGCTAATTTTGTTTTATTTCTTTGACTGATCATAGATGACTGAGTATTAATCCTGAGACAGATAGTTATTGCTTTAGAGGTTATTTTGGATGTTTGAGAGGTTTAGAAATCCTGGGTCCTCAGTCAGTATGAGGAGGATGGAGTACGGTACTCTCTCTACATCCTACAATTTCTACAATCTACAATCTCTATAATTTCTGAAGGCAAAAAATAACGACCAGCAGGAAGATAAACCCTGACCTGGAGGGAATTATTTGGACAGTGCAAAGCCTAGATGAAATGCCTCTCCATCAGTTCTGCAAACTGGACTATGTCATGATGCTTTAGGTATGGACTTCCTTGAAGAAGATAATAAATATTTATATTACTACTGCTACTGCTGTTTTTTTTTTAAGTCTGTTAACATGGAGGAAATAAATAGCTGTCCTATACCCGCTCTAGTATTTACTGAATATCTTTATGCTTCTTCCTTGGGAAGACCCTAGACATTACCCCAAACTTAAACCTTAATTAATTTTCCCTAGGCTCCTTGGTTGGGGTATAAAGAGCCAAAGAATTTGACTAAAAGAGCCAGATTCTTCTTTTAGTTAATCAGATTCCTCCTCCAGCACTGAACCGAGTCTGTGAATGCCTTGATCCAGTACTGAAAGGGGTTCCTTAGTAGAAAGGGAGACAAAAAAGTACTCCAGCCCTGAGGGCTCAGTATTGGTTGTTATTGTTAGATTTGCATGGCAAACTCTCCTGTGGACTACTATAATAGCTTCCTATCTTTTCTCCTGGTCTCCAGGCTCTAATCCATCCTTCACATAATTTTCAATATAATCTTGCTAATGCATAAAACTGACCATATAATTCCCCTAATCAAAACTTTCAGTAGCCTTCTATTGACCATAAAATAAAATATAAATCCCTTAATCTAGAATCTGAGACTCTCCACAATCTGGCTCCAACCCATCCTTCCGACCTTCCTGCCCCTCAACCCCCACCCTGCCCATATTACTTTTCTTTATGTACTTTAAATTCCATGCCAACAAAACATCACTTTGATCTGTGATCTCTTCCTTCATGTAGCTCATACCTGGAATGCACTCTCTACACATTTTGCCTATCGAAATTCTTCTCTTTCTTCAAGGCCTCCCTCAACTGGCATCTCCTTCATAAAGTCTCCCCTGGTACAACTGAAAGTGATACCTCTGTCAGAATTCTCCTTGAGCATTTGTGTAACTCTTTCCTTTGCTTTTTTCATAGTCTGTCTTGTATCATATTTATTTGTGTCATATCTCCCATTAGATAGTAAACTATGCAAAGTCAAGGACTGTGTCATTTGTAATTTTGTCTTTACAGAGCCTGGCACAATGTCTTACATGAAGCAGACATTTAATAAGTATTGGATTGTCTCACTTTAGAGGGAGTCAAAAGTTTTAAAAGAAGACATTTGAGGATGCTCCAATCCCCTATCCCCTCCAAGTAAGAATGGCCTATCCTGACTTTGCCTCAGACCAAAATCCCTCCTGGAATCCCAGAACAAAGCTCATGCCAAGTATTAGGGGTGATGTAAAAGGGTTTTGCTAGGCAAGATTTGGTCTGGAGTCTTTCCCATTTCTGTTTTTCAGGTTTGTTTCTGCCCAGGCAGTTTCTAACCATAGTGACATTTAAGCATTGGGCTCTTTTCAGATACCACCTGCTCAGAAGTGATTGATTCAACTGGTCCTTATGCATCTTCTTGTCCCCAGGTGGCTACTTCTTGGGAGATGCAAAGGGCTTAGGTGTGAATCCACACAGAAGGTAGAGGTGACTGACACTATAGAGTTTCAGCTGAGACCCTGAGGATCAACAGAAGCCAAGATGAAGATTTCATAAGAAAAGACTAGAAACAGGGAGAATAAATGCGCATCTCTTCATCAACTTATTTTTAGTTATGTTATATAAGTGGCTTCTTTGCTACGTCATGTAGGAAGGGGGGGGTCTCAGATTTAATTACAGGATGACAGCACTTGCTTTTCAAGCAAGCTGTTCTCCTGGCAATGCAGATAAAAGGATTTTTAGGTTTTGCTATGGAGAAGGGGCTTTTTAGGGGGAAAGGGGAAGACCCTCGACCCAATTTAAACCTCACTTGCTATCCAGCTCTCATCTTCAGCTCCTTCTTTTTGATCAACCTGGTCAGAGTTGGGCTTTGCTCTAGGTAGAGCTTTATCTATAATCATAAAGAAATTCTGAGGTAATCAGAAAAAGCTTCTTCCCTCCTCTCTTGCCTCCCACCCTTTCTGCTTGGCAACTTCTCCCTCTCTCCGTTTAAGTGAAGGATTTAACCAATCAGGATTCCTCTTCACCTCCCCCCCCCATCTTTCCCACCCACCCCCAAACAAAGCACTTGTAAATGGCAACTAGAATGTTCCTGAGCTTTACAGACCTGAAGGAGCTGGAGCAAAGGCAGAAATAGATTTTGGGAGAGGGGCCTCTGCCTGAAGCACTTGGACTCAAGAGTGGGAGATGACCATATTTTCTAAGCTGCTATTTCTTCCTTCTCATTGCTTCCCTTCTCTACTGTACACATTTCTTAAGGTCCCATGTTGTAGTCAACAAAGCATTTTTGCATAAATCTTTATTCAATTCTAATATTCAAAAATATTTATTAACAATGATAGATATTTGTTTGACTCTTTAAAGATCTCAAAGTACTTTTTTTTGACCCTTACAAACCAGGTGAGTTAAGTAGAAAGCACTTCTCTCTATTCACTTTCACTTTCTTTGCCTTAAATTTCCTATCTTTGACTCCTTTCTCAACTCCTTGCAATTAGCCTTTAGGCCCACCAATCATCAGTCATCTGAAATTGTTCTCTCCAACATCACCCAGCTATTCTCCATTGCTCGATCTAAAGGTTTAGTCCTCCTCATTCTTAGTTACCTCTCTGCAGGCTTTTGACACTGGCACACCCTTTCTCTTAGGGACTCTTTCTCTCTCTGTCTCTCTCTGTCTCTGTCCTCTGCCCCATCCAGACCCCACCCCAATTTGGATTTCATAACAATGTTCTCTCCTAATTCTACCCCTGCTTGTCTGAAACATCAGTCAGTTAATCAATGTTTATTAAGCACCTATTGTGTTCCAGGGAGCAACATGAGAGTGTTGCAATCAATTCAATTCAACAAGGATATATTAAGTTCCTACTATGTGCCAGAGACTGGAGAAACAAAAACAAAAGTGAAGTAGTCCATTTCCTCGAGAAGCCTACTTTCCATTAGGAAAATAACGCATAGTCTGGAAGTGATCTAATCTATGAGATAGTGCTTAGCATTGTTCCTGGCACATAGTAGGTACTATGCAAAGCTAGGTAGTAGTAGTAGTAATAAGTAGTAGTAGTAGTAGTAATAGATACAAAATAGATACAAAGTGATTGGATTGGGGCAGGAGGAAGGGTAGTAGCAGTTAGGGGGATTAATAAAGCATTTGGTAGAAAGTGACTCCAAGCTGAGCCTTAAAAGAAACTAGGGATTTTAAGAAGCCAAGATAAAATAAGATGACATTCCAGGCATGAGGAGCAGCCAGTGCCAAGGTACAGAGACAATAGGACTGTCATGTGTAAAGAAAGATCAGAAGAACCATTTGACCAGCTTGTAGAGTATGTGAGGGGGAAACATTCACAAGAAAACTGGAAAGATATATTAGGACCAGATGATAAATGGCTTTAAATACTAATCAGAGATTTTTCTATTTGGTCCTAGAAGTAAAAGGGAGCAAATGGAGTTTATTGAATAGGGGAGTGACAGGGGCAGACTTGCATATGCTTTAGGATAATAACTTTGGCAGCTTTGTGGATGATGAGAGTTACAAAGCTTGAGGCACAGACCAATTAGAAAGCTATTGCAATACTCCAGGCAAGAGGTGTAATGAGGGTCTTAACTAGGGTGGAGGAAAATGATTATATCAGCATAGAAATGGTAAGATTTAGAGGTGGAACCAAGATAGGATTTTCCTGAGCTCTACCAAATTCTCATCCAAACGATGGTTAAAATAATGCCTTAAAACACATTCTGAAGTGGCAAAAACAACATGCGGACATGATGAAACAATTTTGTAGCAGCAGATAACTTAGAAGGTCAGCAGGAAAGGTCTGTCTCACTGGGGTGAAAGTGGAGTACAGTGCAGCACAGGCCTGGCCCAGCAAGTCATCAGCAGGCTTTGGGGGTGAGTGAATTGTCAGCAGCTTCTGGAGATCTCACACCACACACATCTGACCACTGCTCAGAAGGAGATTACAGAGAATCCTTTGATAGCACGGGGAGCAGGACTTGATTGCACTGTTCATGTTCAGATCCAGGTCACAGTCCTAGGGCAAGGAGCACGACTGGGAGCTCTGGTCACAGTTCAAGGATGGAAAAGAGTATTTATGGTTGCTTACAGACCATAGCACAAGCTAGGAGAGCAGTGACCATACCTTTCCCTCGGTCATACCACCTTGGAAGAACAAAATGTATAGACACTCAGAACTAGCTCTGAAAACAGCAGCACAAACAACCTGAACCCTGGAGCAGCGTCCAACTTTAATATAAAGTTTTGAAGAAAAGACTGGAGAAATGCGCAAACAACAACAAAAAGAACCTGACCATAGAAAGTTACTATGGTGACCAGGAAGCTCAAAACATAAACTCAGAAGACGATAGCAAAATCAAAGCAGCTATCTGAATAGTCTTAAAAAAAATGTGGATTGGCCTCACACCCTGGAGAAGCACAAATAGTCATTTAAAAACCAAATAAGAGAAGTAGAACAAAAATAGGAAAAGAGCATGATACAAGAAAATAATGAAAAAAGAATCAACAGCTTGATAAAGACAGCACAAAAAATACTGAAAATATACACCTCAGAAAATAGAATAGGTCAAATGGTAAAAGAGTCACAAAAATTCACTGAAAAGAATAATTCTCTAAAAAGTAGAATTGACCAAATGGATAAGGAGGTACAAATGATCACTGAAGAAAATAATTTCTTCAGAATTAGAATTTGGAAGTAGAAGCTAATGACTTCATGAGACATCAAGAAACAATAACACAAAATCAAAAGAATGAAAAAAATAGAAGAAAATGTGGAAATATCTCACTGGAAAAAACAGCTGACCTAGAAGATCAGTTGAGGAGAGGTAATTTAAGAATCATTGGACTATGTGAAAGCCATGATCAAAAAGGGAGCCTAGATATCAATCACATTTCAAGAAATTATAGAGGAAAACTGCCCTGGTATCCTAGAACCAGAGGTTAAATAGAAATTGAAAGAATTCACTAATCACCTTCTGAAAGAGATCCCAAAATGAAAACTCCCTGGAATATTCTAGCCAAATTCCAGAGCTCCCAGGTAAAGGAGAAAATATTTTAAGCAGCCAGAAAGAAAAAATTCAAATATCATGGAGCCATAGCAGGATAACACAAGATTTAGCAATTTTTACATTTAAGGATCAAAGGGCTTAGAATATAATATTCTGAAGAGCAAAAGCGCTAGGATTATAACCAAGAATCATCTACCCAGCAAAACTGAGTATAATCTTTCAGGGGGGAAAAAATGGACATTTAATTAAATTGAGGACTTTCAATAATTCCTGATGAAAAAAGACCAGAGCTAAATAAAAAATTTGACTTTCAAATACAAGATTCAAAAGAAGCATAAAAAGACAGGAAGGAAAGAGAAACCATAAGGGATTTAATAAAGTTAAACTATTTATATTCCTACATGGGAAGATGATACTTGTAACTCCTAAGAACTTCATCATTATTAAGGCTTTTAGAAGGAGTGTATAGAAATGACAAGATTTTTCAAGTGATTGAATGTGTGTTGTAAGAGTAAGGACTGGAAGACAGCACAGAGATTACAAGCCTGTTTGACTGGTGGGGTAATGATTCCTTCAAAAGTAACTAGGCAATTCAGAAAAAGGGATAGATCATGAGGGGAAAGATAGAGATCAGTTACAGACATGTTAAGTTCAAGATGCCTCTAAGGAGCAGACAGATGGAACAGTGGATAGAGCACCAACCCTGGAGTAAAGAGGCTTTGAGTTCAAATCTGATCTTAGACACTTACTAGATGTGTGACCTTGGGCAAGTCATTTAAACTTGATTGATTCTTTTTTAAAGATGTCTATAAGACATCCAGTTCAAAAGTAAAGTAAAGTGCAATCAATGATACAGGAGATTGACTAGGACTGATTATTTAGATCTGAGAGTCACCTACATCAGGATGATCATTAAACCCATGGTAAATATGAGATCGCCATGTGAGAGAAGGTAGAAGCAGAAAAGGAGACCCAGGACAGACTTGGGGTACACTCCATAGCTAGGGAGTGTGATCTGGATCAAGATCCAGCAAAGGAGAGCATCAGTAAGACAGGGAGGACAATCAAAGAAGAGGGATGTTATGAAAACTCAGAGGGGAAAAGGTATCTAGGAGGAGAGAATGCTTGGCGACATTAAATGTTGTAGAGAAGTCAGAAGGGTCCCAATAAGTGGTCGTCCAAATTCTGCTTGAAAATCTCCGGTCAGAGGATATTTACAACTTTCCCACTCCACGTTTGGATTTTGCTAATTATTCAGAAGTTTTTCGGACCTGAAACCCCAGTTTACCTCCTTGCAACTTCCACATATTGCTCCTTGATTTTTCCTCTTGGGCCCAAAAACATTTTGTTTAGCCTTGGATTAGGGAATAGATCCTAAACAGATAGGATCAGAAGTGTAGAGAATACAGTTGGCAAGACAAGGTAAATTAAGTAAGAAAAACTAAGTGTAACAATTAGAACATAAAACATCTAGTTGGTCGGGGGCAAATTAGTGAAAAAGACAGGAAATCAGTGTAAAATTGAAGGCAATGGTACACTGGTAAATGTTTAACAATCAGCTCTCCAAAAGTACAATACACTACTAAGTTTAATTTTCGTTCTTAGCACTTTTTCCATCACTTTCTCAAGTCTAGACAGTCAACAAATCATCAAATCAAGAACTGATTTGTAACCTCCAAAGTGGAAGTTTCACTTGCACTGAAAGTTAACAATCAGTTCTTTAGCCAGCACGTGTGTCTGTCCTTCATTGCAGAAAAAGACCATGCCATTAGAGAAATGATGACATGACTTGCACTTGACTTTGTTTTGAGTGAGGGAGGGCTGTGCACATCACCAGCCTCACCTCTCCTCCAGAGTCATCTGAATCCAGTGACCAGATAGTCATCAGGATGACTGGAGATGACTCAGGATGAGGCAATTGGGGTTAAATGACATGCCTAAGGTCACACAGCTAGTGAGTGTCAAGTGTCTGAGGTGAGATTTGAATTCAGGTCCTCCTGACTCCTGAACTGGTCTCTAGGCACTGAACCACTTAGCTGCCCCTCTAGCCAGGACGAAATGACTGTAGTATACCCCTGGCTGCATGGAAGCTGAGTGCAATTGCCTGTTGCTGTGCAATTAGTTGCCAAAACAAGGAAAAGGAATTTGAATGGGGTTGCCATGTTATCAAGAAGTCATATTTGGCTATAACAACTTTTAACCAGATGTTTAGGATTGTATGAACAGCTACAAGTAGGTTTCAAGAGACAAGGCTGAGCTGAAAATCTCCACCATTGCGGTAAATAGGAGGGGCAATTGTACAGCAACAGCCTCAAGGCATAGGATATATATTTTTGCCAAAGTTTGATGACTGTTATTTGTGTTCCTGGTGTGGACTGATCTCTCTTTCCTGAAGAAGGCAAAGAAACTTCAACACATTTCCACAGTCCAGGTTGTTACAGAGATTGAAGTGTTCCTAAAAGAAACTAAAAGCAAAGCTTCAATGGTAGTGAAAAGAAAAAAAAAGATCTGAAGTGGAGAATCATAGACTTGACCCTTGACCCTTGTAAGAATGATAGTCAATGGAAAATTATTATACAGAGGGGAAAAGGAAGGAAAAGGGGTTCTGTACAATCACAGCTTAAAAACCAGATTGGAGGCTCTTCCTGAAGAGGAGACAGCTAGTGGCTCTGAGGAGAAAGATTATTGTCCTTCCAAGAATGATATGGTAGAACCACAGGAACTATCAGCTTCACCCACTAAAAGGCAGAGGAGTAAGACTATAGTTACTGTAGTTAACGATTCATTGCTCCAGGATACTGAGGTATTTGTTGACCTGATGACGACAATGGAGAGATTCATTATTTTTCTAGGGCAGGTTTCTAGTATCTAAGAGAGAGCCTCCCAAGACTTATGAAAATGTATGAAAACTACCCACTCCTTAAGGTTCACATTGGCTCTAACAATCTTTTCTGAAGGAACCTAAAAACGATTGCTAGCAGTGCACTGGAGTCATTTTGTACTAGCTTATAAAGAGTTGGTGGCCAAATTTTCAGTATGAGCATTTATACTTCAGAAATGGGCAAATACTACAAGTGAGGGCTTGGTTTATTGTTTTGTTGATTTTTCTAGTCAAGATTTAAGAAGGTGATGAAAAATGTTAATAATGCAGATTAAACTTAAAAATGTGTCATGTACACTTTCTTTTTTTGAGAGGGAGAGAACTGGTTGTTAAGCATTTGCCAATATACCACTGAATATTACCAGTGATTATCATGTCTTGGGCAAAAAATTAAAGATCATAGGCACACAGGTTGTTTTCTTTACTGTTTTCTACCAAAGAGCAGAAATAAAAAAGGGAAAATTTAATTTAAGAAGTGAACAACTGGTTAACAACTGCTATCTGGGAATGGATTTGGATTTTTTGGACCAAGGCTTATAATTTGGGACTGACAAATTCCTGGTCTGAGAGAGAATATATCTCACAAAGGCTGGTAAGAATATACTTTCTGAATGTCTTACAAATATAATGAAAAGGACTTTAAGCTAAAAGAAAATGGGAGAGGGAAAAGGCTACCACCGTTAGATGCTATACTCAATAACCACCAAGAAGGAAGTATAATAGTCCCTAAACTACACAGAAATTCACAGGAAACAAAGGAACCAAGGAAAAAACTAGTAATAAAATCTATGGCCTCAAGTAAACAGTATACAAATGTCTAAGTTTAAGTAATAAACAAGAGGAACTAGGGCTCCTAACTCGAGGAGGCAAATTGGACCTCATGGATGTAAGACTTGGTGAGATGAAACCTGTGACTGCACTATGACTCTGGATGGATTTGTCTTCCTCAAAAGATACAGGACTAATAAAAGAGGCAGAAGATTAGCATTGTATATTGAGAAGGCATACTTAATCTTCAGAAAATTCAAGAACCAGAGAGGGGAAGCATGAAGAAGAGTATTTGGATGAAGGAAGAAAGGAAAGAAAGAAACACTAAGTGTCTGTTATGTGCTGGGCACTGGGCTAAGGACTTTACAGATATAGTCTCATTTGATTCTCACAAATTACCTAGGAAGTAAGTATACATAAGTAAGTATTATATCCATTTTACAATTGTGGAAACTGAGGCAAACAGATATTAAATGACTTACTCAGGCTTCCATGGCTAGTGTGTGTGAGACTAGATTTGAAACTCGGGTATTCCTGACTCCATATTAAGAGCTCCATCCACTGTGCTACCTAGCTAACTGTCTCTCAGGTAGTCAAAGGAGGGAGACATAGAAATGATTTAGCCATTGGCAGATACCACAGAATATATGGACAGAAAGAGGAACAGATCAAGTATGAGATAGGACTGATGAGGGATTTCAATTTTCCAGATATCTGCAGGAGCTCTCTCTCTTTCTCTTGATGTTTCTGTCTTTCTATCTCTCCATCCATCCATCCATCCATCCATCCATCCGTCTGTCTCTTTCTGCCAAAAGGAGAGTAATGAATAACTTCTTGACTTGCCTTAGTGATAATATCATCCTTTAAAAAGTAGAGAAACCAGCAAGAGGTTCTCTATTCCGTATCTCATTCTCACTAACAGGAAGGAACTGGTTGGATATGATGGGAATCTTTGGGAAGAATGACCTTTATGCTCTAAATGACAGAATAAAAATGATTGTCCAGGAATTGATACCCAAGAGAAGTAAGGAGAGAACTGTCCCTGAGAGATTCAAGTCCTCTGGCTCAGATGAACCACATTCTGGCAGCTAAGCAAACACTTTTAATCCTGGGGGCCAGGGAGGCTGAGTCCAGAGGATCTCTTGAACTTAGGACTTCTGAACTGCACTGGGATAATCAAATGAACTAAGCCAAGCAGGTGTTCATACTAAGTCTGGCATCACTCGGATGATCTTCCCCAGAAGCAGAGACCACTAGATGGCCTAAGGAAGGGCAAACAGTACTAGGTCAGAAATAGAGCAGATTGAGAAGTTCCTGCGTCAATCCACAGTGGATAAGACCGGTAAATAGTCCTTACATTCGAGCCTGGACAATATAGGATTACCCAGTCATTAAAAACAAAAACAACTGGCTGATATGATTGCTAAACTACTTTCTGTCATATCTCAAAGATTATGGAAAACAGGAGAAATGCCAACATATTTAAAAAGGGAAAGTGTCTTAATTTTCCAAAATCAACAATTATTTAGCTAATTGGTGAATCTTTAGAAGCAGTTATTCAGAGTCAAGATGATTTCATCATGAATAGGTCACATCAGAATATGATTAAAAATACACAAAAGAATATTTCTTTTTTTTGATAGGATTACTAAATTAACAGATGGGGAGAATGCTGTGAATATAATTTACCTAGATTTTTAGCAGAGCTTTTAATAAAGATTTTATGCTATTCTTGCAGAGAAGATGGAGATATGGAATAGATACACAATTACACAAAGTCGGGAAGGATAGCTAATATACCAGATGACAGTTAGGATCTGAAAGGACTGTGACAGGCTAAACACTAGACTGAATCTGATCAATTGAAACTCAGTAGGGATAAATGATAAGCTTTACACTTAGATACAAGAAAGCAACTTTACAAGTGTAAGATGAAAAAATCATAGATATCCATTACTCAGGAAAAGGTCTGGGGTTTTAGTGGACTCCAATGACTGACATGACTCTTCATGACCCAATTTGAGGTTTTCTTGGCAGACCTACCGGAGTAATTTGTCATTTCTTTTTACATTTTACAGATGAGGAAACTGAGACAAAAAGGGTTAAGTGACTTGCCCAGAGTCACACAGCTAGTAAGTGTTTGAGGCCAAATATGAACTAAGGAAAATGAGTCTTCCTAACTCAAGCCCAGCACTCTATGCACTAGATCCTTAATAAACGTTCATTGGTTGACTATATGAGTCAATATGAGTCAGCAGTGTGATATGATGGCTAAGAAAGTTAATACTATCTTGGGCTGCATTAAGAGGGACATTTTGCCAGGAATAGGGAAGCGATTGTTTCACTATGCTCTACCTTCATCTAATCACATCTAGAGTATTGTATTCCATTCTGGGATTCACAGTTTTAAAAGGATATTGATAAGTTGTGGAGAGTGTCACAGTCAGGCAATCAGAATGATAAATGGCCTTGAGTCCATGATTATGAAATTTAGTTAAAGGAACTGGGAATATTTAACCTCCAGGGGGACATGATAGCTGTGCTCAAGTGTTTGAAAGGTGGTCATGTAAAGGCAGGATTAGATTTGTTCTGCGTCTTGCAGAGGACAGGACCAGAAACAATGCAAAGTTACAAAGAGGCAAACCTAGTCTACGTGCCAGGAAAAATTTCCTCCTAATTAGAGCTGCCCAAAATGGAAATGAGTGACCTCAACAGGTGAAAAGTTCCCCTTTCTTGAATGTCTTCAAGTAGAGACTGGGCAACCACTTGTCAGGTATGTATAAATAGTCCTTTCAGGCATGCCTTAGACTATATCACCACCTAGGTCCTCCCGATGACCAATTCTGGGATTCTGGGATAATCCTTTTACTACATGACAAACTTTGAAATACTTGAAGACAGCTAGCATATTTCCCCTTAGCCTTCTCCAGGATAACCATCCCCAGTTCCTTTAACCATTCTTCACACGACATGGACTCAAGACCTTTCACCAACCTGATTGTCTTCCCCTGGATACTCTCCATAGCTTAGCAATGTCATTCTTAATCTTTTATGGCCATAACTGAATTCTGATATGGTTTGATGAAGGAAGCGTAGTAGACCTATCATCTCTTTATTTCTGGAAACTATGCCTCTCCTAAACTAACTTAGAAGTACATTCATACTGCAAGCTTAGTGTAGCTTGTATTGCTACATTACACTTACATTAAGTTTGTAGTATATTAACCATCCATCCTCTTTTTAAGTTTTATTTACTCAATTTTTAATTGATGGAATAAAACAAATATTTCTATAACATAATATAATAAAAAAGATGAAACTGAAAATCTATTATATACAATATGCCATTCCTTTTAAATATATAATAAAGTTATCACGTAAGTTTCTTTTTTTTTCTTTTTTCTTCCCTCTGTCTCCTATGCTAGAGAGAGCTACCATTAGACACAAATATGTAAAAATGTATAAGGTTATTCTCTCTCTCTATATATGTACATATATATGTGTATATATATATATATATATATATATATATATATACATATGTTTCTATTTATCAGTTCTTTCTCTGGATGCAGACAGTGTCTTCCTTCATATTCCTTTGTAGTTAACTTGGGCATTTATAATAAAGGACTAAATTGCTCAAAGTCATTCTTAAAAAAATATTGCTGTTACTATATACAGTATTCTCTGGGTTCCACTTATTTTGTTCTTCATTATTTCATGCAAGTCTATCTATGTTTTTCTAACATCATCAAGTTCATCATTTTTCATAACTATTAACTGCTATCTAACCATACTTCCCTCATCTTGTCCCTATGAGAGACAATCTTTGGAGTCATAGGAACTGGATTCAAATTCTGACTCTACCACTTGCTATATATTTGGCCTAGGGCAATTCCCTTCACCTTTCTGAGTCTTAGTTTCTTCATCTGTAAAATGAGAGTGTTGGATCAGAGGGTATCTAAAATTCCTCCTTCTATGATCCTATGAAGATTTTCCAATGATTTACTAACAAAATTGTTTTTTTAACCCAAGTGTAAAACTTTTACATTTATCTCTATTGAATTTCATCTTATTAGCTGAAACCCGGTGTGTCATAGCTTTTCAAGACTTTTTTTTTGCATCCTGACTTTGTCATCCAAAGCATAAAATATTCCTCCCAACTTTGTGTCATTTGGAAATTTTATAAGCATGACTTTTATATCTCTATCCAAGCCATTGATAAAAAAAAAAGTAGCATAGGGCCGTGGGATACTCTACCAAAGTGACACTGAACCCAATAACAACCACTATTTGAGTCTGTCTATTCAACCATTTCCAAATTCATCTGACTCTATTATGATCTAGTCAAAAATTTCCTCAGTGGTAAGTGTTCATCCAGCTCTAGCAAAATAATAGAGTGTAAGCTCCTTGAAGGCAGGAAATATTTTGTTTTTGTCTTTGTGTTCCTAGTAGCTTTCCTAGTTTTTGTCACATAGAAAGTACTTAATATATACTTGCTAAATTGAATTAAGTTGCAAAACTTCCATATTGCAGTCAGCCAAGTGGAACCATCCTTTCTGGTTTCAATTAATGTATATATTTAATAGTCATCATAATAACAAATGACATTTGCCTGGTGCTTTAAAGTCTGGAAGGTGCTTTTACACACGTACTTCATTTGTGCTTCACAGCTAAGTACTAAACTATTTGTTACACTTTAAGGGAAATACAAAAAGAGTTCCACCAATGGGAAAGGATTCTGGCTTTGGAATCTGTATTCCTTACTATTTATAAATAAAATAATGAATAGTAAATAAAATGATAAAACCAGGACTAGGCATTTAATTTTTCTGGGCCTCAGTTTTCTGATCCCTAAAATAAGGGGGCAGGAACCTAAGACTCATCACGTTCAGGTCTAAATATATGATCCTATGATATAGTCCATATTCTTATATAGGGACCCCTGGTGTATCCCCACCTTTTCTGTTCCTTTTTGTGTTGTCTCACCCTTTAGATTGTAAACTCCTGGAGGGCAAGGACTATCTTTCTTTTTTATTAATTGTATCTCCAAAGCTTAGTCCAGTGCCTTGGCATATTGTAGACACTTAGTAAATATTCATTGAATTTGGATTTAGGTTGTGGGAGATCCTGGCCTGTAATGAGTTAGTCTTATTCTTTTTTTAAGATTTAAATTTATTTATTTATTTTTAATTTTCAACATTCATTTCCACAAGATTTTGAATTCCAAATTTTCTCCCCATCTCTCTCTTCTTCTCCCAACCCTATATGGCATGCATTTTGATTACCCTTTCCCCCAGTCTGCCCTCCCTTTTATCATCCCTCCCCTCTTATTCCCTTCCCCCTTACTTCCTTAAAGAGTAAGATAGATGTCTATACCCCATTGCCTGTATATCTTATTTCCCAGTCGTGTGTAAAAATCATTTTTTAACATTTGTTTTTAAAACTTTAAGTTCCAAATTCTCTCCCTTCTTCCCTCTCCACCCACCCCCCATTGAGAAGGCAAACAATTCAATATAGATTATACATATGTAGCTATACAAAACAATTCCATAATAGTCATGGTGTGAAAGACTAACTGTATTTCCCTCCATCCTATCTTGCCCCACAATTATTCTGTTTTCTTCTTTGACCCTATCCCTTTTCTAAAGTGTCTGTTTCTGACTACTCCCTCCCCTAATCTGTTCTCACTTCTATTATCCCCCCTTTTATCCACTTCCCCCCTACTTTCTTGTAGGGTTAGGTACCCAATTGAGTGTGTATGTTATTTCCTCCTTAAGTCAAGTTCAATGAGAGTAAGGTTCACTCATTCCCCCTCTTTCCCTCCATTGTGAAACCTTTTTCTAGGCTCTTTGGTGTGAGACAATTTGCCCCATTCTATCTCTCCCTTTCTCTTTCTCCCAATATATTTCTCTCTCACCCCTTAATTTTGTTTTTTAGATATCATCCCTTCATATTCAACTCACCCTGTGCTCTCTCTCTTTCTATCTATCTATCTATCTATCATCTATCTATTTCCTCCAACTACACTAATACTGAGAAAGGTCTCATGAGTTACAAATATCATTTTTCCATGTAGGAATATAAACAGTTCAACTTTAATAAGCCTCTTGTGTTTTATCTTTCCTGTTTGCCTTTACATGCTTCTCTTGATTCTTGTATTTCAAAGTCACATTTGGATATTCAGCTCTGGTCTTTTCATCAAGAATGCTTGAAAATCCTCTATTTCATTGAATTCCCATTTTCCCCCTGAAGGATTATACTCAGTTTTGCTGGGTAGGAGATTCTTGGTTTTAATTCTAGCTCCTCTGACCTCTAGAATATCATATTCCAAACCCTCCAATTCTTTAATGTAGAAGCTGCTAGATCTTGTGTTATCCTGATTGTATTTCCACAATACTCAAATTGTTTCTTTCTGGCTGCTTGCTGTATTTTCTCCTTGACTTGGGAGCTCTGGACTTTGGCTACAATATTCCTAGGAGTTTTCCTTTTGGAATCTCTTTCCAGGGGGCAGAGCCAAGATGGAGGAGAAAGACTCACCTATGCTAGCTCTGAACCCACAGCCCATGGATTTCCTCTAAAAAGAACTCCCGAAAAATTCTGGAACAGTGGAAGCCATGCAGCAACACAGCGAAAGAGATTTCCATTCCAGAGAGCCCTGAAAAACCGATCCCAAAGGTCCATCGCACGCCGGATGGGCGTGGAGCCCTCCCCTGCCCTGGCCACGCGGCACTGAGAGGAGCAAACAGATCCAAGCAGGCTTCAGGGATGGAATCTCCAGTGGCCACGAAAGTCCCTCCACCCACAGACACACAGGTCAGTGAGAGAGACAGGCTGAGAGGGGAGCTGGGTGTCTCTGGGACTCAGGCCCCCTCAGGAGGCAGCAGCAGAAGCAGTGGCAGAGGCAGCAGGTGGCCAGAGGCTCCCAGAGCAGGCAGGAGCTTGGCAGGAGCTCGATTACAAAAGGTCTCTGCATAAACCCCCTGAGGGAACTGAGCCTGGGAGGAGGCCCCGCCCCCACCTGAGCACCAGGAATTAAGCTCCCATTGAATAGCAGTCAGGTCTGCTGC
>CM053770.1:501160075-501260891 GCA_028658325.1 Potorous gilbertii
ACAGATTGGTGATATGGGTAATTAGAATGTCCAGTGTATCGGGGAGGGGGGAGGGGACAAATGGGGAGAAAATTTTGGAACCCAAAATCTTGTGAAAATGAATGTAAAAAGTTAAATAAATTTATCTTAAAAAAAATATTTAGACCAATTTACATCTCTACCCGTAGGAAATTAGTGTGCATTTTCTCCAAGAGAGACAATTGCTATTTTAATCTTTTGACAATTGCTTTTTTGAGGTCTTTGCCAACAAATAATTGGTGTCCAGTAGAATTTCAAAGTTGTTTTCATTTGTATTTATTATTAATAATTTAGAGTATCTTTTCATAAAGTTGTTGGTAGCTTACATTTCTTCATTTGAAATCTGCCTGTTAGAATCTGGCCACTTACCAATGGGTAAAGTAGCTCTTGTTCTAATACATTTTTATCAATACTTTATGCATTTTTGATACCAGATGTGTATCAGAAAAATTTTGATATAAACATTTCCTCCCATTAGCTATTTCTTTTTTTCAGTTCAAATTGCATCAATTTTGCTTGTGCAAAAACTTTTCAATTTTATTTAACTAAAATTGACCATTTTATTTTCTCTGATAACCTCATTTGGTTAAGAATTCTCCCTCTAGCCATAGTTAGAAAAAATACCTCCTTCCCTTCTCTTTTATTATTTTTTAATATCACCTTTTACTTTAGACCATGTATCTATTTGTAATTTGAGTGTAGTATATGGTGTACCATGTAGTTCTAAACCTAGTTTCTGCCAGACTGCTTTCCAGTTTTCCCAGGTTGGCATTTATTTGGAGTTTTTTGATTTATTACATAATGTTGTCTTCTTAAGCTATATGTTCAGTTCATTAATCTGTTCTTTTTCTCTTTTGTTGATAAATATGTATGGAGCTATACATTTTCCCCAAGAACTACTTAGACTGCATTCCAAAATTTTTGAAAAACTTTTTCATTGTTATAATTTTCTTTGATAAAATTATTTATTGCTTCTATAGTTTCTTCTTTAATCCACTTATTTTGGGGGATTATATTAGTCTCCATTTAAATCATATTCCTTTTTCAAATTTTTCTTATTGATTATAATTTTTATTGCATAGTGTTTAATAAGGCATATTTAATATTCCTATTTTTTTGCATTTATTTTTGAATTTCTTATGTTTTAGCACATGGTCAGTTTTTTAAGTGCCATGTGATACTGAAAAATGTGTATATTTCTTACCCATTTATTAATTACCAGAGGGCTATTGATTTTAACTTTTCCAAAATTCTTTTCAGGTTCTTAAATACTTTCTTGTTTGTGAGATTTTTGTTAGGTGTGAAAGGGGCACATTGAAATATCTAGTGAGCATCTGTTTTCTGCCTATATCGTTTTGTGGTTCAATTTTCTTTTCCTTGAAGTCAAAGGATGGCAAACTACACAGAGACTAGGTCAAATTCATCCCACCACATATTTTTGTATGCCAGCAAACTAAGGTGGTAACTTGTTGGTGCAGTGGATAGTGGTCCTGGAGGCAAGAAGACTTACCTTTCTGAGTTCAAATCTGGTGGTCTCAGACACTTACTAACTAAGTGACTCTGGGCAAGTCGGTTAACCCTGTTTGCCTCAGTTCCTCCTCTGTAAAATGAACTGGAAAAGGTAATGCCAAAACACTCCATTATCTTTGCCAAGAAAACCCAGATGAGGTCATGAAGAGTTGGAAATGACTAAACAAAACAACAACAAGAAAACCTAAGAATGGCATTTATATTTAAGTGCTTAAATACAATGCAAATGAATGCGTATATATTTATTGTTGATATTTTTCAATGTCTGTTGTGCTTTTAATTATAATGTAGTATAATAATAATTCCTGGATTATCTCTTTTAACATGTTTATTTTTACTGTTGTCTTGTCTGAGATCATCGTTGCTACCCCTGCTTCTTTGAATTCACCTATTCATCTAGATTCTATTCTAATCCCTCATTTTATCTACTTCTGTTCGAATATACATATCAAATACATTCTTGTAAACAACATATTGTTGGATTCTGCTTTCTGTTAGATTTGACTAACTCTCTTCCATTAAAAGATTTGTGTTTGTTACATTCACAGTTGTGAGAGATGTATTTTTCTTCCATTGTATCTTATTATATTGTTTTCCTCTCTTTGACCCGTTATCTTCTTCCTTACAAAGGAAAAAGTGGTAAGAAAGACAAGGGGATCAGCACTGGCAATCTTTTAATTGGAGTGTCCTTTCCTGTTCTCTTCTATTCGCTTTGTAGCCCTCTGTGGTTAAAGTTTGGGACTTTTTTGTGACTTCCCTCCTCATCTCTCCCCTACCTTTTAAAAATCCTCCTTTCCCCTATTTCAGATTGCATGCCATCATCAGGAGGAGTAAGGGGAGTGGAGAAAATTTAAAACTCAAAAGCTCGTGGAACTGAATGTTGAAAACTAAAAATAAATTATTTTTTAAAAATACTCTTTCCCCCTCCCTGCCCTCACCCATTTCCCTATTTATTTTTTAACATAAATACACATCAAATACTATGTTTGTCTAGGTATGTGTTCAGCCTTGTTTAGCTATTCTGCAGTCAGAGGGCATCTACCTTATTTTCAGTTTCCAGTCTAATTCAGATTGAGTTGTTATTGTTTGTTTTCATTCTCAAAGAGGATCACCACATCAAGAAAGTGATGTCATGACTTGCAAGTGAATTGGATTTAAGAGAGGGAGTACTGTGCAAAGTCACCAACCTCACTTTCTCCTCTGGGGCCATCTGAGTGACGATCATGAGAAAGCCTGTTGCTTTCATCCTCACCCCTTCCTCTTATTTTGAAGGACTCCACTTCATGTGATTCTAAGTTATTCCTTCTCCTTCATTTCTTTCCATGTGCATTTCTTTTTCCTCTCTGTTTTATTTTCTTCTTTTAAAGCAAACAAAGCAGAACAAAACTTCACCTAGGCTCTTCAGTCATCTTTACTTGCTCCATCTTTGAGCTTGGAATATTGTGGGATTCTGAAGGGACAGTGGTGTCTTCTCCCTCTATTAGGATGCACGTAACCATCATTTAACCCCTTCCAGTTGCTCAGATGGATTTCCTGTCTTAGGTTAATCTTGTCTCTCTGTGTTTAAAAGATTGTAGTCATCTGGTTTGGTGTTTTTGCTTTTCCCCTGATAGGAGTATTTTGAAATTTTCATCTACTTAAAAGCCGTTTTCCACATTATAATTACCTTCAATTTTTTTGGATGTCATTCTTAGTTGTATACCTTTTTATTTTGCCTTCTAGTATAGAATGTAAGCTCTCTGAAGGCAGGAACGATTTCATTTTTGCCTTTGTATCTGTGTAGCACAGGACCTGGTATATATGTGCTTAATAGATACTGAGAGATTGATCTCCATTTAAAGAATGGTCTTAATGATCCCTATCAATTCACTCATAGTGAAGTGAGTGAAATCCACACCAAAGCACAATCTCTTCCTTTTTCTCCCATGTACTAATAAATGGACCATATGTTTTGATGGGATCATTGCTGTAGCCTCTTTCTCACTTTACTCTCTTTTCATCTGTCTTTATTACATGGTTCTATTTAGGGCTGGTACTTGTTTTCTTGTATTGCTGAGTACGTTAGTCTCTGGAGGGCCCTCTGTTTTATTTTCCTTTGAAGGATGCTGCTTATAATAGCTATGTGCCAGCAGACCACTTTTCCTTAATCAAGAAGCATGTACGTACTTGCCGAACATGTGGTATAACTACGTTTCTTTCACCTGTACTTGGTCCCATGGCAGCTGACTGAGAACAGTGGCAGAAACTGCCCTTTGCTATGGCCTGATACTAGGAAAAACAAGAAGGTTCAGAAAGAGGTGGGAGTTAACTTCCCCCATGTTATGTTTGAATCCAAGGCCAGATTCTGGCCACTGAATCATTTGACTAAGGTGTGTCCTGAAAAGCCTCCCTTAGCTTTTGGCTTGGTTGTCATTGGCAGCTTTCCACACCTTGTTACCTAGACAGAAGAAACAGGCAAACATTCCAATTCCTCCCTTTTGGGAACTTGCCCTGTAGGATTCAGGTTTCCCCTTCTCATTCCATAGAGATGTTTTTTTGAGTATTTTCCCAAGTCATTTGGCTCTCAGAATTCCAAACCAAACCTCTGTCAAAACTTTTATGGATGGTCTCTCTGTTTTTGTGGCCTGAATATTGAACTTAACAGGTACCTTTGGCTGTTCAACAACAGAGAGAATTGTTTTGGGATGATTAGTTTGAAGGTAGAATTTGAAAAAGAGAAATGTTTGTTGAAGTTTCAAAAGTAAAAAAAATAAAAAGCTTAAAAATCAGTTCCATAATTTGTTAGTGGCTGTATTTTTGGCCAGGTGTGTTCTTTTATGTGATTGGACTTTGAGATTTATTTTATCTGTGGAGTTTAAGAGATTCATCCCAGTTACTCTGATGTGTTGTCTAATGGCAGCAGGAAAGCTATGGTAAGAATACTGTAAAAGGGGCTATATATAAATATATATATATATACTGTATATATATTGTATACATATACTGTATGTATATTGTATATATACTGTATGTATAGTGTGTGTGTATATATACTGTAGAAGGGGCTATATACATATATATATGTACATACATATATGTATATATATGTACCAACGACCATGTGGACAGAGCTCATAATATTTTCTGGAAAAAGTGTTTGGTTGCCATGTCTGCTGCAAGTCTTTCTTGACACCTTGCCCTCATAGTTGTATAGACTGCTCTCTCCAAAGTTATCACTGATCTCTTAATTGCCAATGACCTTTTCTCAATCCTCCTTCTTCTTGAATGTTTAATACTGTTGATTGCTCTCTCCTTGATATTCTTTTCTGTCTAGATTTCACAAAGCACTCCACTCCATCCTGGTTCTCCTCCTGTTATCTAATTGTTCCTTCTCAATCCCAGTGTTTTACTGGATCTTCATCCAGATCATGTCCTCTAACCATAGATATCGTTCGGATCTCTTCTCTTCTCCCTCTATTCTACTTCACTTGGTGACCTCATCAGCTCTCATGGATTTAATAACTTCTCTATGCTGATAGTTCTCAAACTTCGTGTATAACCGACCTCCAATCTCACATCTTCAGTCACCTTTCAGACATGTTGAACTGGATGCCTATAGACATCTTAAACTCAACATGTCCAAGATGGAACTCATTACCTTTCTCCCTAAACTCTGCCCATCTTCTGCCTTCCTTATTATTGTACAAGACAAAACCATCCTTCCAGTCCCTCAAACCTCTCACTATCTTCTCCCCCTTCCCATATCCAATCTGTTGCCAAGACTTGTCTGTTTCACCTTTGCAACATCTCTTGATGTTCCCATCATCTTGATGTTGATTCTTTGCTCTGAAATGGCCACCAATCTAGGACAGGCCTTCAACACCTCACTCTTAGACTGTTACAATAGTCTGCTGGTGGTTCTGCCTGCCTCAAGTCTCTCTAATCCATCCTCCATTCAACTCCCAAAGTGATTTTTCTAAAGTCCAGGTCTGATCATGTCACACACCTTCTACTTAATATATTCCATTGGTTCCCCATTGCCTCCAGGATCAAATACAAATTGCTCTATATGGCATTCAATGTCTTTCATAATCTAGCTCCTTCCTACCTTACTGGTCTTCTTCCTTACTCCTTGCCATGTACTCTTTGGTTCAGTGACACTGACTTCCTTGTTGTTCTACAAACAAGACTCCAGTATTTTCTGTAGCATTTTCCCCATCCCTGGAACACTTTCCTTCCTCATCTTCATTTCGTGGCTTAATTAGCTTCCTTAAGTCCCAACTAAAACCTCATCTTCTATAGGAAGCTTTTCCCAACTGTGTTCGATTCTAGTGCCTTCCCTCTATTAATTATTTCCCATTTGTCCTACATATAGCATATTTGTGCATATTTACTTGCTTATTGTCTCCCTCCTTCAATTGTGAGCTCTTCCAGTGCTTAGTAGCCCAATGCCTGGCCCCTAGTAGGTGCTTAATAAATGTTGACTGACTGACTGCTCCACACCACATTCTCTTCTCATTCCTTACTGATAAACTACAGATGGGGGTCTTCTGCATTACATGCAAGAAATGTGTCCTGAATATTATTAGCAAAGTACCGAAAATAAAGAGCCTTCCTCTGTATCATTTTCTTCAATCTCTCATATACCAATCAATTCCCAAAAATCAGGAACAATCTTTATTTGTGTCTTTTGTGCCTCCACATTTGGTTTGTATGCATTAATTACTTATAATACACTGACTAATAAATAGGTGGGAATTTTTTTTCCTCTTGGTGGTATCATCCTGTCTTCTTCATGGATTTGACTCAAAATGGAACATGAACACCCTGAGTACTTTTGATTTCTGGCCTGTCCGGATAACTGAATGGGAAGTTTCCATGACCAATGTGACAAACTATGTCTATGTGTAAAGGGAACATAACCACCTCTCTCTTATTGGCTCTACCAACCTGGACTAGATGTTCTTTAGTGATGGATCGATTCCTTTTTTTGGAGAGATTCATGGTGCTCTTAATTGGATTTGCTGGATTCTAAGAAACAGTGTTTCTAATATCAGGAAAGAGAGCTCAGCATGTTCCCATGTTTCCCAATTTGGGACAAGATTGTTAATAAAGAGATTAAATGGTTTGAGTTTTACAAGGATGTCTTGGGTTAGGGTTTCTGCTGCTTATTTTTTTGTTTCTGGCTTTCTGGGAGGAATGGATGACCAGGGTCTTGATTTCCCTGTTTAGTGCTTGTATGATTAGGGGAGAATTAGAAATATGATTTTAAGTCCCTTACATTGTAGTTATTTAAGTATTCTGTGGCCTTGTAAATGTCATTCTTGATTCTCTTAAATTTGAGTTTACAGTCAATTCTAGAGGAGACTTTGCTGTGGTTCTGGGATGTGTAAAGTGGTAGCATCTTGGTTCAATGTTACTTGGATTAAATTTAGTCTACATAAATTACTGGTTTCCTAAGGTATTGTCCATATTCCTTTTATATTTCAGGAAATGAAAATCAGCCTAAAACATACTGCTAAATGGATAAACTTTGTAACAGGACCTTTCTGATCTTTCCTAGGGGTAACTTTAGCATCTATAAGTTTTAAAGATCAAAGCAAAATTCTCTTTGTGCAAAACTTTAGAGTTAGTTGCCTTTCTCCTCTCCTCTCCTCTTCTCTCCTCTCCTCTCCTCTCCTTTCTCCCTTCCCCTTCTTTTTCTTCTAGAAGGTTGGGTAGAACCCAATAGAAATAACTGTGTAACCCAGGAAGTCTGAATTGCAAAGTCCCTCCCTTTCTTGTCACCCCCTCCCCTTTAGCTGGCTGCGTCTTAACACAGTTGAGGTCCAAAAGGCAGTAATTACCACTTTTTAGTTGCTGTCACCAGCCAGCTCTGTTTATAGCATTTGATTCTGGAAGCAACGAAGGAGAATAGCTTCCTTTATTTCTTTCCGCAGTCAAGAGCTAGAAAGAACAAGGAGCTGAGATGATGTCTTAAGTTTTGCTGCTGCTGTTGCTGTCATCCCCTGTTCTTGATGGTGCTTCTTGGGGAGAAGGGATGTGCTTCCTGTGAAGCCATTGCATGGGAAAGCTGTCTTGCCAGTAAACAGTGCTGTTATTTCACAGTAAACACCTGCAGAGCAGAGGGAAATGGTGATAGTTAAGCAATCATTCAATGAATAAACATTTATTCAGCAGTTACTCTGTGCCAGGCACTGGGCTAAGCTCTAAGGTTAAAAAAAAAAGTCAAAAGACAATTCCTGCCCTCAAGGAGCTTACATTCCAATGGGAGGAGATTATTATTCCCCTGTTCCCTCTGAGAAGCATGTTCAAAAAAAGTCAGGGTCCTCTTCTTACCCTTATATTTGACCAAAGCATTCAGTGTTGCTATGTGCAATACAGAGAATTAAATTATATTTAATTATAGAATTAAATGCTATTCTTATCCATAATAAAAAATCAGAATCTAAGATTAGGAATGATTTCAGAGGAGTCATAAATAACTAACTGCAGAAGCTTAGCTCCCAGTCACCTTCATATTAATTCTGTCTACACTTGTTTCTATATAGCCTAATGGAAGTTAAAATTAAAATTTAGGACAGATCACATAAATAAAACAGGTATCATAAGGTATAGAGGGCTAGACTTGGAGTTAGGAAAACCTGAGTTTGTATCTTGATTCAGTTACTTGCTGTGTTACTCTGGACAAGTCACTTCACTCTTGCAGCCTCAATTTTCATCTGTAAAATGGAGATATAATAATAGTACTTTACCTGAGAGAGTTATGTTGAAGATCAGAAGACAGGACATGTAAAACACTTGCAAACCTTTAAGTTCTGTGGCATATAAATGTAGAAATCAAGATAAAAGGATGATCCCTACTCAAGGAGCTTACATTTTAATAGGAAAAGACAAAACATTAAAAGAAACTGGAAAATAGGTGCAAGGGAGAAGAAAGTAGACTAGTGGAACAGACTAGAGTGAACTCAAAGTAAGATAACGAATATGCCTACAGCTCCTTAAGCTATAGATATCCTAGACCAGGCCTGCGCAACCTACGACCCAGAGGTCACTTGTGGTCCACCAAAGTGGCCCACAGACCTGTTTTACATTCTCTGTAATTTTCACAGCCACCTGAAATCCTTTGGTGGGTTGTATGTTGTGAGGCATGTAGGGTTCTAAGACCAGTCATCAAGCAAACCTCAGGACATCATCCTTAAGTGGTCAAAGCAGCTGGCATGAAGGTAGAGCAGGAGTAAAATAGAAGTGAAATGAACCCAGAGAGATATAAAAGAATAAATAAAGGTCTAGACCATGAGTCAAAGAATAAAATTTCTTAGCTATTGGAAAGGAAAAGTAAAGAAAAAGTTCTTAGGAAGAAAGCATAAAAGAAAGAAAAGTAACAAGAATGAAAAGCTAAAGGGAAGGAAAACAAAAATAGGAAGAAAGCACAGAAGAAAGAAAAGTAACAAGAATGAAAAGCTAAAGGGAAGGAAAACATAAAAATAGGAAGAAAGCATAGAAGAAAGAAAAGTAACAAGAATGAAAAGCTAAAGGGAAGGAAAACATAAAAATAGGAAGAAAGCATAAAAAGAAAGAAAAGTAACAAGAATGAAAAGCTAAAGGGAAGGAAAACATAAAAATAAAGAAAAAAAGCAATAATTTCAGCAAAAACCCCGAAAGGCTAACAAACATTAGTGAGGGGGGGGGGGTTGTGAGTGTGTGTGAGTGAGAGAAAACACCAATGGGCGAGAGATTTACAGCAAAGTAATTGAAGCAAAAGTAATCACAAAGTATTTACTTAAATGAGGAAGGGAATAAAACAAATCTAAATGAAGCTCTTAACTCTCATAATTTTAAATGTGATAACCTAAACAATCCGGTAAAGTGAAAGAGAGTAGGTAGAATAGAAAAGAAAGTAAAATCCCACAATCTCTGGGTAATGAAAAAAATATCTAAAAAGCAAACACATACACACAATCAAAGTGAGGGACTAGTGCAAAGTTTTCTGTGTGATCAGATGAATCCCAAAGAGTTGGAATTGTACTTATGATGTCAGACTTATGATATCAACTCTTGTAAGAGCTGGACAAATCAAACAGAAAGATAAAAGGGGAAAAAAGTAGAGCTGAACACACTGTTGGACAATTGAGAGCTAAGTAATTTGTCATTTTGAATGGAAACATTAAATAATATTCATATTTCTCAGTACCACATAGAACCTTTACAAAAATAGATAATGTATAGAAAAATTATAAATATAAAAAAGCAGAAATGGTAAAATACAATATCCAATGATGCTAAAAAAAATTCACAAACTTGTAAGCATAAAAAGATCTTTTTTTTTGTATGACAAAAAAGTGTCTGTCTAAAACAAAAGTATATTCAATTAATTCCATTAGATTATGAGCTCCTTAAGGGTTACAAGTGTCTTTTGATTCTTTATGTATCCCCGGCACTTATCACAGTGCCTGGCACAAAGTAGGTGCTTAATTAATGTTTTTGTTTGATTGATTGGATATAGACACATTAGAAGCTTTCCCAGTAAAAAATGGGAGTAAAGCAAGGATGTCCTTTCTCTGTGCTGTTATTTGACATCTTACCAGAAATGCTAGCAATAGCAATGAGGCAAGAGAAAAAAATTAAAGCATAAAGAAAGATAGGCAAAAGAAAGAGGCAAAATCTTTCCTTGTTGAGTGACATTATGATTTACTTAAAGGATTCAGCAAAGAGACAGCTAACAGGCAAAATAAACCAGCACAACAATCAGTAGCATTTCTGTAAAGCAGTAACAAAACCCAGGAGGCAATAATAGAAAGGGAAGTCCCATTTAGAATGACTATGTAATTTGTAAAATATCTGAGAATCATTTACATGTGGATACTTGTACAGACACCAATACAAAATGTTTCTTAAAAAAATTAAGAGCAATTTAGATAACTGAAAGAATATTGAGTGCTAACATCTGTGCACAGCACAAGAAAAGTAACAATACTATCAAAATTGTTGTGTAGTTACATCTGACCCTTTGTGACCCCCTGGACCATACATAGCATGCCAATACTGTCCTTGGGGTTTTTTTGGCAAAGATACTGGAGTGGTTTGGCTTTTCCTTCTCTAGTGGTTAAGTGATTTGTCCCAGGTTACATAGCTAATAAGTGTCTGAGGTTGGATTTGAACTTAGATCTTTGTGACTTTAGGCCCAGGATGCTATCCAAAATTGGTACTGCATACTTTACAGTATGTACTTTACAGAGCTAGACAAAATAATAACAAAATTCAATAAAGGTGGAGATATAAAAAAATCTCAAATAGTAAGGTAAATAATTGGGGAGGGAGGATAAAAATGATGAGGAAATAGCACTTCCAAACTTCAAACTTGTATTAATATAAGGCAGTAACCACAACTATTTGGTATAGTTTTTTTTTAAAGGAGAGTATAATCACTGGGACAGACTAAACAAGGAGGAATCAGAAATAATTGAACTCAATAACTTAGCATTTGATAAACCCTTAAAAATAAATTACCTACATAAGAATTCTCTAACTAGAGTTTCTGGGGAAAACTGGAAAGCAGTCTGGTAGAAGTCACAATTTAGACCCTATTCCACAATACATTCATAATGGATAAATGACCAGAATATAAGAGATCTTAAAATTTAAAAGTCAGAAGAAAAGCAGGTTATATATCTTTCTCAGCTATGAATAGGGCATGAATTCTTCACCAGACAACAAATAGAGGCAATTACGAAAAATTAAATAGAGAATCTTGATCATATGAAATTGAAATGCTATTGTATGAATAAAATTAATACAAGGAAAGCAATCACCTGGAGGTAAGGGGAAAAAAAACTTTGTCTCAAATAGCTAACAGAAATATATAAGACTAAAAATTATCTCCCAATAGATAAGTGGTCAAAGGATATGAACAAACAGTTCTCAATATTAGAATTTCAAATTATCAGCCACATGAAATAATGTGCTAAATAACTAATAATAAGAAAGATATAAATCAAAACATCTCTGGAATTTCACCTTACTGCAGCCAAATAATAAAGGATGGCAAAGACGGGATTAGTTAGCATTGAAAGGGTTATGGAAAGACAAGCAGAAAATTCATTGTTGGTGAAGGTATCAATGGGTCTCTCCATTCTGGAAAGCAATTTGGAATTATGCATAGAGAGTGACTACAATTCCTATGCCCTTTGATCCAGAGTTTCCATTTCTAGCCATCTACCTCAAGAAAGTCAATAACAGAAATAATTATATACCTTATATACCAAAATCATAGTGACACTTTTTAGCTATCCTTTCTTGGTAGCCTTTGACTTCCTGTCTCACTTGTTAAAGTTTGAACAAGATGGCAGCAGGATTAATGTTCAAGCTGTAATAGCCACTTAAAAAAAGTCCTTCTAACAGTTTAGTATTTAGTCTGATCTTCTCATTTCATAGAGTGGTCCAGACTGATACTAAGATCCACATTTTCCAGGGTCACGTTGGTAAAATAGCAGGGCCAGGCTTCAACATTCTTTCCATTATGTGATGGAAACTCTGCAGATGAAAAATCTAAGGCCCAAACCATTCCGGGAAACAACTTGGATTTAAAGAAAAACCACTAAGCTGTACATGCCTTTGGCCTAAAGATCCTACTCCTGGGCATTAGGGGATCAGAGCCAGAAAGGAGAGGCCCTTTATTTACCAAATTATAGCAACCCTTCATGGTAGCAAGAAAAAACTAGAAATAAAGTGGGTGCCCTTTGATATAGGAGTGGCTGGACAGATTGTGGTTTTTGACTACCATGGAACATTCTTGCACCATATAGCATGATGAACCTTAAGGGAAACCTTCAGAAAAACGTGAAGCAATTGGCATCCTGATGTTATTATTGAGTCTTTTAGTTTTGCTCAGCTGTTTGTTGTTGTCATTTTTGTTGCTGTAAGAAAGGGTCCAGTGGTGGTGGTGGTATCAGTTGTGAGAATTGTGTGTCAGGAAATTATTGTGGTATTAAAAACAAAAGGTGTCTATACATTTCAAAGTATAGAAAATGTGGTCCAAGGACAGGACCCGTTTTACCCAAGACCACCCAGCAAGTTAATGTGCAGAACCAACGTGATAAAACCTGTGACTCTTGGCCCCATGGTCATCAGGCAGCAAGCCCCCAAATGCCCTTTCTATTAGGAAATTTTCAGTTTCTGCTTATTTCTCCTTCCTTGCTATGGATTGTGTTTTGTTTAGGGGATAGGGCAGTGTTTGTGGTGTGTGTGTGTGTGTGTGTGTGTGTGTGTATGCCCATGAATAGTTTGTCACTATTCTACAGAGAATTAACCACTCTCACCCTATTGCTGGATTCTCCTGAGCTCTGTTGTAACAAAGACACGGTTCTCACTAGAGTAGATTTTGGGAAACACTTGCCCATGGGTGAAGGGGCTGGTGAAAGCCAGTGTAGGTAAGAATTACAGTTCTCCATATTGTCTCCTCTAACGTTCATTTTCCATTGAGGCCATGGGGTTTTGCTTTCAGATTTCAGGAGAAAGAGGGCATCCTTAGCTTTTTGAGATCAGAAAGAACCATTTAATAACCTCTGGCGTAGAGTTCACAAGCTTTTCTCTTCCTGAGCTATCATCGCTCCAGGCTTCTCTGGAATTCAGCTCCCTCCAAATTCTACATCATGGGAAGTCGCTTCCAGGCAGTCGGTATGGGTTACTGATAGCTTGTCTGTTGTGTTGGTGAAATTAGCAGGCACCCCACAGGAGTTTCTAATTTAAGATGGGAGAGAGGTTCAGCTCACATGAAGGGCCTAAGACAAAGGAATACATCCATACTGTCATTCTAAAGTCACAGTATATGGAGTAATAACTGCAGACTAATAACTGTAGGAAAATCTCTTCCAAAGGGGATTTTGAAATAGATGTTGAAGTTTGACAGGAGTGGGGAGAGTTCCAGGCAGGGGGATGGCTTGTGTAAGTAAGGAGATAGAAACCAATGAGCAGGTTTGAACCTCCCCAGCCAAGCATTTCCCCTTTACTGGGAAGCTCAAGGCTAATAGGGTAAGAAAAGTTTTCCTTCTCTTTTTGGGGGGAAAAATTTGGTCTTTATCTTTTCTTTTCTTTTTTTTATTTGAAGGCAGTTAGGGTGAAGTGATTTGCCCAGGGTCACACAGCTGGTGAGTATCTGAAGCCAAATTTGAACTTAGGTCTTCCTGACTCCAGAGCCAGAACCTAGCTGCTCTATCTGCTCTACCACCTAGCTGTCCCAGGAATTTGGGAAAGGGGGAAAAGGAACAGTTTATCTAAATAACATTGAAAGTACCTCACATTATCAAGTGACAAAATGTAGCATCCATCTCAACCCTGAACCACCTTCCCCACCTCAAACAGACCCATGTCCTCTTATATAGCTGAGAGGCAGTGTGCTACTGTAGAAAGAGTATGGGATTTAGACCTGGCTTTGAATTCTGGCCCTGCTACTTATTACCTTGGCAAATTACTCAACAACTCAGGATCCCAGCTCTCATCTTTTAAAATGAGGCAGAAAGCCTAGATGACCTCTGTTCATTTTTTAGCCCTAAATCTTTGATCCTGTTTTTCAGTTATGTCTGACTCTTCATGACCCCTTTCTGGACGTTCTTGGCAAAGATATTGGGGTGATTTGCCATTTCCTTCTCCAGCTCATTTTACAGATGAAAAAACTGAGGCAAACAGGGTTAAGTGACTTACTGAGAATCACACACAAATCTATCTGAAGCAGGATTTGAACTCAAGGAAGAGGAGTCCTAACTCCAGGCCTGGTACTCTATGCACTGTGGCACCACCTCACTGCCTATGACACAAGACATGTTAAATCTAAATATGGCAGCTACCTCCACTAAATTAAACCCACACCTTGTCTTCATCTGCTGTTCCCTAGCATATATACTGTCAGCACCTCAGGTGTTAGTTAGGAAGCTTAAATCTGGAAAATCTGGTTTCCTCCTGTACAGGAGCTGAAGATAGCTGGTATTCAAATAATTTGTCAGCAGAAGGTACTTTTCCACCCCTATTATGATGGCTTTAGCATCACTTACCCACTTTCTGAGTTTTTAAAAATTTTAATATCATACAATTCCATTTAAAAGTGGTGAAACTAGAGTCTTTCAGGATAAGCTTCCCCCTACTATAATGGCTAGGACTGTAATCACTGTTTCATGCTCTTTTGTGTACTTTCCCCCACCCCTCAACCTCTGTTCCTAATTCCTCTGTTAAAATAGCTTTCAGAGCTTCTTTTAGGTCTGCTCACTTCCAGTGCTTTGTTTGGTGTTTCCCCAGTTAGGCCATGTCTATCCACCCAAAATGTCTTTGAGACTCCATAGAATAACGTATGCATGTTAAATGAGTAACCAGTGTTGCATTGTGGAGGTTTATTTACTTAGCAGATGTCCTCCTTGAGGGAAGAATGTTGATCTGAATGGGTCTCCCTGTCTCAATACTCCCCTTGCTTTAATCTTTCACAAGGCTGCCAAAGGGATATTCCCAAGCACAGGTCTGGTCTTGTCATTCTCTTCTGCTCAACACATTCTAGTGATCTCCTCTTCTCTCTGGATTAAATGCAAACTCCTCCTATGCTTGATTCCAGCCTAACTTTTCACCACATTGCTCCATTTCACACAGTATAGTTCAGCCCAACTGTCCTTCTTGCTTCCATACATTTGCACTGGTTGTTCTTCTGCCTTGAAATGTATTCTTTCTTCATTCCTGCCTCTTTGCTTCAGGGCTCAGCTTTGGTGTACCTGAAAGGTTCCTCATCTGTTTCCTCCTCCCAACTGCACCCTTCTCAGTTACTTTATATTGATGTTGTATATACTTATATGTCAGTTAACAAGCAAGGGCTTATAGTGTGCTAAGTGGTGTACTAAACACGAGACTTTGAATACAAGTGGAAAGAAAGGCATTGTCTCCAAGAAGTGCATATTCTAAAACAAAAGGAAACTCAAAAGGGGGTAGAGAGGAGGGGAAACCTTGGTACCAGGTGCAAGGACATGGTAGAGGAAGGAGTGAGATGTGACTGGCAGGGTACTCTCATTAAAGAGAAGTCTGAGGAGCCATCAGGGAGAGGCTGCAGTGCTGAGGTGTGAATTCTATGACTGGAGGCTTCCAGATGAAGAGCTGGAGCATGGTAGAAGAGGTTGGGAGTACAACCTGGAGAAGAATCTTAGCCTCTTGAAGAGCTAGCTAGGCTGTTTATTTTGTCTTTGTAATCCCTGGAACCTTGTACACTATGTAGCATACAGTGCTTCGTAAAATTCTTGTTGCTTGATTGATTATGAAGTTAGGTTTCCTGGAGATTTTGTTAAAAAAGGAAAAAATAGAGGGCAATATCAGAAAAAAAAAGCACATACAGAGATTTCAATATTTGTGGCTTATCTCTCCTTTCTCAGTAGCTGACCTTATCCTTCGTCCCATTTCTATTTTAGAAACATTCATGGCCCCTGGTTGGTCTAGTTAGGGAGAGAAGACACCTATGTGGAACTGGGAAACAAGGCAATGTATGATGATACTATCTCCTGGAGAGCCTTGTACGGAATAAGTGTTGAGCATTTGTTAGTGCAATGAGTAGTAGCCTAGACAACATGTGTAGTACTGTGAGAAGGCAAAGAAAGCAAGAGAACTATCAGCAGTTCGGTCAGGAGAAGGTTTCAGGAAGAAGGTGAGTCTTGAGATGATTTGTTGAGGAGGAGCAAGAGGGCATCCATGAGCAAAGGTGAGAGACACAGGAACGAGTGGACACAGGTTGACCATTCTCTTCAGTTATGTATCACTGAGGTAAATATGAGATTTTTCTGCCTCCTTTTCATGAAACTACTGAAGCAGGATCGTCATCAAAGTAGAGGGTAATTTCTTGTTGTTTGCGAGGGGGAGTAAGGCGGAAAGATAAAGAAGGCAAAAAATCTTTTGTTACCAGTAAAATCCATCATTTGACATTGCTATGGAGATCTGTGTTTGCAATGTAACATTGCCATTTTCTGGGGTTTTTTTTTAGTGAATAGGAGCATAAGTCATGGATTTAGAGTTAGCAGAGACCTAATAGGCTGTCTAGTCAAATCCTCTTTTTACAGATGAGGAAACTGAGGCCCAGAGAAGGTTACAAGTGACTTGCCCTGCTCTTAAGTATCAGAGGTGAAATTCAAATCCAAGAGAAGAGAGAATATGTTTCTTTTGCCAGTTTTGAGTCTTAGGGGCAATGGAAATGTCTGTAATGGGATCAGTAGCCTTATATTTAGACTCTTGTAGTCTTCAGATGAGTTTAGTGCCTTTATCCCTTGACTCTGAGAAGATGTAATAGTCTCCTATTACTACAATACGTCTATGTAGTCTCCTTCTCCGTTTCATACAGGTCTGTATGCTCATGTCTTGCTGAAACATGCTAATTAGCTGTCAGGGATCCCATCCCTCCCTGGGAAGCCCCCAGAATAATTGAGCATTAAAGTGATTTGTTACAAAAAGGTCAGGAAGGTATTATGTGCCTAGAGACTAAGGTCTAATAGCTGACCCTTTAACACAGACCTACTTTGCCACCACACCCAAGAATAGTGTTTAGACATCCCCCTTTCCTCCCAAATCACAGCATTCTAATTGTGTAATAGCTATACTGCACCTTTGCTAGTCAGGTTTTTGAGAGCCTCTGTTTAAGGGGAATAAATCTATGAGCCAGGAAAACTCTGGTCAGACTGTTCATCTCTACTTTCCCAAAACATACCATCTGGAGCTGGTGGGTTGCTAATAACTACTCCAGCACATGCTTCTGCCATCTGAGCTGGCTGCCACTGGAGGTGTTGGAGAGAAAATGAACAACTCCCACGCTGGAGAGAGGAGGTAGAGGCGTCCCTTCCCTACACACCCGTCCTGCCATGAAGTTAATGATATAAGTGGCCCTCTGTCTCTCACCTCTCTTTGGATTTGAGGTTACAAGATAGAGACCCAAGGACCAGAACATCAGATGGCTTTGGAAAGTAGTCTATTCCTTGTAGTATTCTCCTTGCTCTAGAACTGTTTGGGATCATAGGGCCACAGTTGCTGGCTGTTCCTCCCTTTCCCTTACAGTTTTAAATTTCATGGGTACAAGAAAGGTGATGGGAATTAGACCGCTTACTCAGGTGGAATTTCAGATATCTAAGACCTGCTCTCCAGCTTCTCTGCCCTGTGACCTTTGGGTATTTCTGGTGGGGCAGTGGGTGTGACTGGGAGCTACTGAAGCCAAAATTGGAATTGTTAACAGAATCTCAGAGTTAGAGAAACCATTTAGTTTAACCCACATCTGAACAGAAGTGCCCCAGCCAAGTGGTCACCCAGCCTTTAAGGGGAGAGCGTAACTAAGGGGGAATCTACTACCCTCTGAGGCAATCTGTTCCATTTTGGGGCAGCTCTAACGATTAGGAAGTTTTCCTTAATTTGAACCTAAATCTACCTTGATTCAGTCACCACCCTCCCCTTTATATTCCTAATTCTTTTATCTGTGCTCCAGAAAATCTTCTCTTTTCCAGGCTTAAAAAAAAAATCTCCATTTCCTTCAGCCCATCCTCAGGTGATAGGACCTCAGAGCCCACCACTATCCTGGCTACTCTCCACAGCTTGTCACTTCTTTCTTAAAGATGTTGTCCACAACTGAACGGGATACTCCAGTTGTGCTTTGATCTGGGTGGACATGGTACCACAGGACTATCAGTCACCCCCATTCTAGATGCTATGTTTCTCAAGGCAATCTAAAATAACATTAACTTTTTCTCCCCTTTTCTGGAGGCATTTACTTGTTAGCACACCTGTTCTTTTTGATGTCAAGACTTCAAAGGAGCTGCTCACCACAAAAACATCTAGATCATTGTGAAGAGAAGCATATTGCTTACAGAAATGTCTTCTGATTTTGTCAATAAGTACTGTCAGACTTGGTGCTCACCTTGCCTCCACAATTGCAGTTTAAGTTTCTTTTGCTTATTCATCACATCTGTCAGAGAAAGAGAAAAAGAAGAGACCATCCATCCTTCTTGTTAATTGCTATGTACTTCCTCAATCCTCTAATATTTAACCTTTCCCAGTATCCCTACCCTTTCATTATTGTCTCAGATTTCCTTTAGACTTTTTTCATTTTTTCTACATCCTTCTCAAACTAGGCATCCTTACTGGATAATTGATGGCTGGGGTGTCAACTTTAGTTACTTGACCATAATTTCAGTGATGTCTGCACTGAATTTTGCCCTCTGTAAAACTGGAGTTGGGTTAGATGATAATGTAAGGACTTTTCCAGCTCTGAATTTTATGAAAGTTATGAATTTAGGGTATTCAGACTAAACTGAAAGTCAGTAAAAACCATGTTTTGGGTGGAGTCTTTTACTATTTGGAAAACGAAAGACTTAGGATGATTAGCTGATTAACTCTCTAACTCCTACCAACAACTGAACTTTGAAAACATATTTTATGATTTATGATGTCAGTATTTTAATAAACAGAATGGAAAAGAGAATTGTGTGTGCACGTGTGAAATGCTACGTGAAATTGTTAAAGTATATTAGACTTAACACATTAGCAACAACGTTGTCCTGCTTAACTGACTCCCCTTGTCTTTTTAAAACTTGCTTTTATTTTTAAAAAAGTTTGAATATTTTACTTTTCCCAGTTACATGTAGAAACAATTTTAGCATCTTCCTCCCTGAGATGGTAAACAATTTGACATGTCTTATACATGTACAATCATGCAAAATATATTTCTATATTAGTCATATTGTGAAAGAAAATACACAAAGAAACCTACCATGAAAAAATAAAGAAGCTGAAAAATAATATGTTTCAATCTGCATTCAGACTCCCATCAGTTCCTTTTCTGTCAGGGTAGTATTTTTCATCATTAGTCCTTTTCAATTCTTATATCATTGTACTGCTGAGAACAGCTAAGTCATTTGGTGTTGATCATTGTACAATGTTCCTGTTACTGTATACAATGTTCTCCTGGTTCTGTTCATTTCATTTTGCATCAGTTCATGTAAGTCCAGGTTTTTCTGAAACCATCCTGCTCATCATTTATTATAGCACAAGAGTATTCCATTATATTCATATACCACAGTTTGTTCAGTCATTCCTTAGTTGATGGGCACTCACTTCATTTCCACTTCTTTGCTGCAAGAAAAAACATAGAATTTTCCTGTGACCTTAATGGTATAATGGAGAGAGAGCCCTTAGACCTTTTTGTTATTGTTGTTGTTTTGGTAAGGTGTAGATGTATTGTGGTTTTCAGTTACTCAAAACCTTCTGTGTTTCCAAGCTCCCTGCCCTATTGACTTGTCCTACCAGTTTGGGTTTTGATCTATAGGAGGAAATAATCAGAAGCCTTGAGGTATGGGTGGGGATCTCGGCTGTTGAGAAGTGGAGATATATTACAAATGGCTCTTTAAGCTGGGATGGGGGTAGGGGGGTTGTGTGAATGTGCAGAATTTTTGTGATGCCATTTTTCTTTCCTTCTTTCTGATTTGTGATTTCATAGAAATAAGATGATTCTTTCTTAAGGATCAGGATTCATGGTATTAACTGGATGTGTGTGTGTGTGTGTGTGTGTGTGTGTGTGTGTGTGTGTCTGTGTGTGTGTGTGCCTGTTTGTCTATCTTGTTGGCTGGCCTCCTGTGTAGGTACATATCTTAGACTATCTCAACAGAGAAATAAGAGTCTATGCTTTGTGATCCTCTCAGTAAGTTCTTTCTAACCCCAATCCCTCCCTGCAAGATACTGGTAGTTTCTAAAAGGGTTTGTTTTGCCCTCTTGAGGAACTAACTAAGCATGATCTTGAAATGTTGACAGCTCTTTCAAGACATTTACTGGGAACAAGTCAAGTCATTGGGAGTTATGGCCAGATCTGACTGAGACAGAAGGTTGGCTCTTTTTAATGTGTTTATCTAGACTTTCTCTTAAAAACAAATGAAAATCTGATAGTTTAGCACTTTCTTTGGAAATATCTTCTTTCTATCATTAGAAATGGTTTAGTCCATATGACTCCAGAAAAAAAAAATCTTCCTATAGACTATCATCATTCTTCCAGGAAACCCTAAGTAATTTATTTTCTTTTCACTTACCCTGGTGACCTCCTTGGAAGGCAGACACAATGATCCTCTAATTTTTTTAAATGGATAAAACTGAGGAATAAAATGGTTTTCATCTAGTATAGAAAGAAGAAAATCTGAATACCATATCTTATGATTTCCAGTTTATAAATCATATTCCCTTTTTCCTTCCCTGCCCCTTCCCCTCCCTTTTCTCTTTTCCTCCCTCCTTCCTTTCTTCCTTCCTTCTTTCCTTCTAACCTTCATTCCCTTTTCCCTCCCTCAAACCTTTGATTTCATTGATACAAGAAATTTCCTCTGCCAATGTGTATTAGCACCTGCTCCTCCTTCACTTAGAGGCTTAGGCAGTTGTTTAAGTCACAGAGAAGTTAAGCAACTTGCTCAGGGGTGGAGAACCTGGGTCCTTGAGGCCACATATGGTCTTGGGTACAGGCTTTTGACTGAGTCCAAGTTTTACAGAACAAATCCTTTTATTAAGGGGACTTGTTCTGTGAAGTTTGGATTCAGTCAAAGAGCAACACTTGAGGACCTAGAGGGCTACAAGTGACCTTGAGGCCACAGGTTCCCCACCCCTGAACTTGCCTAAAATCACACAGCCAGTATGTGTCAGCATTCCTACCCTTAACCATTAAGTTTCTCTGGCCATTGGCCCAGTATCACTGTGCCAGAAGGGCTAACTGGAATGTGTGTGTGTGTGTGTGTGTGTGTGTGTGTGTGTGTGTGTGTGTGTGTGTGTGTTGACTCCCTTTTGGCAGTGTGGTGAAGATTATAGACCCCTTCTCTGGATAATGTTTTTAAATGCATAAAACAAAATGCTTAAGATTGCAATGGAAACCAATTACAGTGAAATAGTTATTAAAACATGAAGAAAAAGGTTATCAGGTTAAGAACCTCTGGACTAGGCCATAGTGGTGCCTTTCCATTTCAGACAATGTTAGTTCATAATTATCTTAAAGATAAGCAACAGTTTGGGGAGTTCCACTTGGAACTCCTCCCCATCCATCCCCCACCCCCACCCCAGTCTGTTTTTTGTCTCCTCCTAGGACAGTCTGCTAGAATGAAGTGCTGAATCACACAGACCTACTTTTGAAGCTATACCCTGGTTTATTGAATCAATTTCCATTAGTATCTACAACTTAATTTAGTGTATGTTTGTTACTTTCCAGATGGAAGTTGGACTGGCCCAGGGCAGCAAATGTAGTATGAGGTTTAACTGTCCTATTTGGCTGGTGATACAAATACCATTAAAAATCTTTGAGATGAACTTATCAAATTAATATCAACAATGGATCAGAGATGTTAATTTTCTTCTGTATTTGTTTGTATGTTGGTTGCCATAACTTTTCCTTTAAAAAAAAATCAGAATGAAGGTTGAACAATGACGTCAAACTAACCAAAAAAACGTTTGTTCACTTTCCATTATCTATAAAGAACATTAATTTGTTTCCCCAGTGGGCCTCCTGTGGATTAATCCTCATAGCCACTGACATTCATTTCAAAGTGACAAACATTTTGGATGGGCCCCTCGGCATTTGATGTTCCTTGTGGTTCCCCTGATATTTTGTTTAATACCCTTCCTCCCCTCTAGCCCAGGTTCTACCAGCCTCCTTGTTTCTGTTCCCCCTTCCTCCCCCAAATGATGGATCTCTAAGCCACCAATCTATCCTACTTCCATCTTTCTGGTGTGTTTGGGAAAAAGGGAGGGATTGTGAGCAAAGAGGATTCCAAGAGCACTGAGGATAACCTTTGCCTACTTTACAACTTTCTGTAGGGCAGGCTCTGTTTCTCTTCTAACCCTGAATAGGCAAGTGCAAGTTGTGTTCAGAATAACTGCTGAAAAGATCATTGTGTTCAAATCCAGCCTCAGAAGCTAACTATGTGACCCAGGGCAAATCATAGCCTCTGCCTCAATTTCCTCATCTGTATCCTCATGTGTAAAATAGGGATAGTAATAGCATCTATTTCCCAAGGTAGTTATGAAGATAAATGAGATAAAATTTATCAAGTGCTTAGCACAGTATCTGGCATTTAATAAATACTTGTTCCCTTACCCCCTTCCCATTTTGTCATTGTCTGGTGACAGGGAAAATGGTAGTTTTTCCAGCCTAGAAGCTACCTAATATATCCTGGATCTGGATACCCAAAACATTGTTCCCATCGTAGGAGGGGAAATGAGGAAGCACAGCATTGTGAATTTTCTCTCAAATAAGATTGGTTTTGGGTCACTAAAGTGAACTTGATTTATACCGGATTTGGTCCTTCCTTGTCCCTTTGCCTCTCTTTATACTGGGAGGGTGTTCCCAACTGGGTTGAGTTGTTTGGATATCCCATGCCAATTCCACCCTTTGACTAGATCAGAGATAGATTTTTAGAATACAGGCAATGTGAAGCATTATTTAACCGCTTAGCTACCTGAGTTGCCAAGATATTAAAAGGTGTTGGTAAGAATAGGGTGCGGTGGTTCTTTCTAGGATGCTAATATATTTGACATGGTTTCACCCTGAAGGACTGATTTATTTAATTAGAAGATTATCTACTTCCTCACCCCCTTGCAAAAGAAAGAAAAAAAATCAAATAAATGATTGAAAACATCACATTCCATCCCTTCCAGGTCAGTTTCTTTGAGATGACAGAATGGTAATTTTAAGCTTTGTTTCATAAACTGGGTGAGGTTAATACTTTGTGGTTGGAGGTTTTTCTGACCGTGTTCACTGGGTGCACTCTAAAATTTGTTTGCCTCTTTTTGGGTGTGATACGCATACATCATGTTATACTTGTGATGTCCTAATGTCCCCTTCTCCCTGCTCCCCTCCCCTCTCTGCTTCCTTGGAAGTGATTTGTTGAGTTGCCGAACAGGACCAAAATAACTGACCCATTCATCCCAGAACTATTTACATTCTTCAAAACCATGACAGTCTCTATCAGATGATGGATCTTTATGTTGATTTATTTTGACTGACTCTTCTAGTTTACTGTGGTGCCAACTGGATGCCAGAACCTATTTTAAACCCTGTTTTTTTTTTATTTAGATCCTACATGCATCCTTGATCTAGGAGCCATGTTTAAATGGATATGTTGTTTCTGTACATGTTTTAGACTATCAGGTCTACCTTGCCTCCTTCCTTCTCTGGATCAACAGGATTGGATAGGGAAAGAGTTCAGTTCTTTCTTCCTGTTTCATTAGAGGCAGGGTAAAGATGAAAAAGAAACAAAACAAAATGCTGTCGAGCTACTGGAAATTCTGATCCTGTGATGCTTTTGAAGAAAATATTTTCTAGCCCCAAAAACCCTTTTTTCCTTCATTCCTTCTTGGAACAAATAAGGAAAGAGATAGTACTGAAGATGTTTTTCTTAAATGACCTAGCAGAAAAATTACATCTTCTGGACAAATGAGACTATTTGGAACCTCTTTGGACCAATGGTATTGGATGTTTAAGGTTCTTTGAGCCTTGTAAGCAGTTCATCCATGAAATAACCTTGACAAAATGCCTTGGTCAGTGCTTGATTTTGCTTGTCTCCTAGACTAGGTCTTTCGCACTCAGTTGAATTTCTCTCTTCCTCAGGTACCTTCCAGCTTGGGGATACATCTTACAGTGAAGCAGGAGTTAAATATTTGGCGGTTAGCACAACATCTCACACCACTGCCTTGCAGATTTTAGACTTTACATGGCCTCCTGTAGATGCTCATAAAATCAGTTCAAAAAATGCTCTGTGTGGGCTTATTTTGTTCAGCCACCAGATTGAGATTTAGAACTGTGGAAATAATTTTACCCTATGTTGCTTTTTCTCTACTCTCCCTACCTGTGTGCAAGCTGTCATTTAGTAGCCATTGATGAGTTAGACAGTCTTGGTGTGAGCTGCAGAATCACAGCTCAAATGTACTATGCTTCCATTTCACATCATGAGAAGTTTTGTATCTGTGTTTTGATACCCCCTCCAAATTTCAACAAACCCCATGAGATTTGATGGGCAGAAAAAGACCCTCACCCCATGTTATACTTGAGTAATTTCAAATACTATTTTGGTACCAAATGCAAGAATGTCCTTTGGGGAAGAATCTGCTTGCATCTCAATCATTTCTCTTACATCTCTCAT
This sequence comes from Potorous gilbertii, assembly GCA_028658325.1. Lineage (NCBI taxonomy): Eukaryota > Metazoa > Chordata > Mammalia > Diprotodontia > Potoroidae > Potorous > Potorous gilbertii. Next base: position 501,184,756 of record CM053770.1, read on the forward strand.
GTAGAAACTTCCAAAGAAATAGATCCATTTAATATCAAATCCTGTTTCCTTAGTCTTGACATGAAAATCTTGTGATAATTATGGTGCCAACTCTGTGTCCAGACATATGGTGTGTTAAGAATAGCTAGCATTTATATAGAGCTTTAAAGTTCTCAAAGTGCTTGACAGATTTGTCTTATATGTTCCCCACAATCACCCTGGAAGGTAAGTGCTATTATTATTTTGTTCCGGTTCAGTCATTTCGGTCATGTCTGTGACCCTCTTTGGGGTTTTCTTGGCATGTGGTTTGCCATTTCCTTCTCCAGCTCATTTGACAGATGAGAAAACTGAGTCAAACATGGTTAAGTGACTTGCCCACGGTCACCCAGCTAATAAGTTTCTGAGGCTAGTCTTTCTGATTACAGGTCCAGTGCTCTATCCACTGCCCCACCTAGCTGCCTCCAAGGCTGTTATTGTCCCTATTTTATAGGTGAGAGAAATTGAGGCTAAAAAGGTTAAGGGTCACATAGCTAATTAAGTGTCTGGGGTCAGACTTGAACTCAGTGAGATGAGTCTTCCTGACTTCAGGCCTGACACTTTATCCATCCACCATGCCACCTAACTGTCCATGTGCCTTTGCACTAGTTGATGGTAAGAATGTTTTGCTTCAGGACTTAATCTTCATGTGGCAGCTGCTTTGTCCAAATTGATTGCCATAGGGAAAGATTAGCTGGGCACCATTATCAGCTAGTTGGATAAAGCTTTGGTTAAAAGAGTGTTTACTATTAATGAGGCTATTCTCCTAACAGGCCAGTTATGGCTCATCACTTCTGGCAGTCATTTCATAAATACTGACCACCCATAGGTACTGAGCAAGACAGTGTAGATCACTAATGCCTGGGAAAAGAAATGTCAACATGATTGTCTACAAAGGAAAATAGCTTTATTTTAACTTTTTAAACTGATTTTATTTCTGTCACTTAGCAGCATGGCAGTTCTTTGGTACCTGTGTAAGTAATGAAAATTGGCCTTCCCCACTTTGAAGGACTTTGGGATTGCCTTTGCTTTTTAGCACTATCCTCATTTCTTCTTAGAGCTCCCCACCTCACTGCAGCATTCTTTGTAACAAGCAAAAGAATATAATAAGAAAAAATAATAGCTAGCATTTATGTAGGGCTTTAAGATTTGCAAAGCACTTTGTATAGATGATCTCATCTGTTCCTCACAACAACCCTGTACTGTGATTGGCCCAATTTCACAGATGAGGAAACTAAGGTTGAAAGAAGTAGTGATTTGCCTGAAGTCATGTAGTTTAAAAATGTCTACAAAAGGATTTGAACCCAGGTCTTTCTTATTATTCACAAGGGGCTAGTGCTCTGTCTATCATATGATGCTCCTTGTGAGCAAAGCCAGCTGACATAGCAACCATATCTGATGGTATAGACCATGTTTAGGGAAGAGTGTTTTATTAATCAGTGCTCCAATGCCAAGACTGCACCACACATCATCAGATTTTGGCTTCTTATTTTTAATAGCTGCTTTGTTTCCAAATTGACATGCATTTATTCAGTGTCTGGAATGTTCCAGGCCCTGTTCTAGGCACTTCTAGATAACATGGCAAGAGAATAATTAGGATCTTTGGGTCATAACTTTAGAACTGGAAGGGAATTTAGAAGTCCTCAAGTCCAACCCCATCATTTTACAGGAGAGAAAACTGAATCCCTGTGAGATGAAGTGACGTACCCAGGGTCTCAGAGGTAGGGAGTGAGTGGCAGAACTGGAATTCACATCTGACTCCTCTAACTCTAGCTCCAGGGCTCTTTCCACTAAGCCATGCTGCATCCATTTTGCATACCCTTGGGCCAATACTAGGTACATATCAATAAAAGATACAGGCTCTGCTGTGGAAGATCTTGTTGCTTAAGAATAGTCGGACCTTATAGTAAGGGGACACCCTTGTTCTCTTCCTGCACTTTCCTTCTTACCCAGGATTCGTGATGTTAGATGAGTTTGGAAGAGGCAGCTTCATTAGCAGCCACTCTTGACAAGAATGCCAGTCCTAGTTATCTGACACTTTGAAATGCCAGCTAAGACCTGCTGCTCCTCAGCAGCTATATCTGGTTTTTTAAAGGCTGGTAGGAGAAGAGAGAGACTTGGCTCTTCCAGGGCTGGGTTCTAGTGTGCTTGCACTGAGAAAAGCACCTTCCTTTGTCATCCAAACAACCATTCACTTAGTACATTCTGGAGCTTCTGCTGCAAATTCATGGTGCCCACTAAAGGGGTTAGTTCAGTTTCAGAATTGTGGGCCAAGGAACAGAATACTGAACAATACCAGTATACATGATTACCTTATCTTCCTTTGCCAGGCTACCTTCTTTTCCAGGTTGAGGGCTGGTAGGGTTACTAAGCTCATAAATCTGGGATTCATTCATTTCTCTATTTACTATGTAACTTACCTTTAACCACACGCAATTATGGGCTTCCTCCAGACCACATGAAACCATCTCTGCTGTGGCGGCTGTTGTTTTCTTCTGTTCCCAAGGGAGCAGGTGGTTTGAGGCCATGCTTGACTTGCCAGTTTCTAATAGGAGCAGTAGTTGTACTCTCCCTCTTCTGGCTTAAAGGAGTGGCTGGCTCCTTAAAGAATCTCTATGGAGAGATAGGCATGATCATACTTTATTGCAGCAAGGAGAAAAGGATCTTGGGGAGAGTCCACAAGAGTTGGGACATTTATGGCTTTTCTGTCTACTGCAGCTTCTTCCATCAGTAGCAAGATTTGGTACTCTATAACATTATGAGACATTTGGGATCTTAGAGTTAATTAAAGTTAGTGGTGAAAATAATTTCCATTTCTTTTTCTTGGAGCCATGACTGTGGAATGCTTGGGATCATCATACCGTGCTAGTATCTGCTCTGATGCTGTGTACTCTGCAATCTTCAGCAAATATTTATTTAATTGAATTATATGATGTGTATACTAGTTGGGCTAAATGGTTCCTTCTAGATTTGTGTTCTTGTTTTAATCTTTTCCACCCTACCTCCAGTGTTTCATCATCTCCTCTTTTCATTGTTTTGTTTTTAATTAATTGATTGGTTTTCAGTTTTCAACAATCACTTCCATCGTCTTTTCATTGTGATTCAGTCCATTAGACTAGTCATGTCCAGCTCTTCATGACCTCATTTGGAATTTTCTTAGCAAAGATACTGGAGTGGTTTGCCTATTCTGTCTCCAGCTCATTTTACAGATGAGGGAACTGAGGGTAAGTGACACAGACACAGGGTAAGTGTCAGGCCAGATTTGAACTCAGGAAGATGAGTCTTCTTCACTCCAGGGCCTGTGTCCTATCCACTGTGCTACTTTCTTTCATAAAATCTTGCAATTTTAGAGCTGGAAAAGGGACCTTGGAGGGCACCTAACCTAGCAGGCTTGTTAATGGCTTCTTCCACCACACCTACCTGACTTTTGAAGTTATTCTCTAACCAGATTTCTTTTGTATTATGCTTGTCTTCAGATTTATATTGTAAACTCTTCAACTGGGGACGACTCTGTCTTTCATTCTTTTCAATTCAGCTCTCTCTTCTCCATCCAAATAAGTACTAGGTTCTTCAGTCAAGTGGAGTTTTCTTAGTAACCTGAATCTGAGCACAATTAAGTAAAATATATGTGTATGGAACCCTGATTTGGATGGAATTTTTTAACCCCCACATCTTCATTAATCAATCAGTGAAAAATATTTATTAAGCACTACTACTGTCAAGCACTGTGATAGACACTGAGTATACAGTAACAGAAATGAAGCAGTTCTTGCTCTCAAGGAGTGAGTAGAGAAGAGGGAGAAAATATAGGTGGCCAGAGTCAGTAAGACTTGAAGTCCAATCCAGCCTCAGACACTTGGTAGTTGTATGACCCTGGGCAAGTCACTTTACCTCTTGAAGCCTCAGTTTACTTATCTGTAAAATGTGGCTAATAATAGCACCTACATTATAAGGTTATTGTGAGAATCAAATAAATATATTTGTAAACTACTTTATAAATCTTAAAGTGAGATATAAATGCCTCGTCATTATTGCTGATTGTTGTGTATTATATGTAAATATGTAGAGAATAAATACAAAATGAATAGAAGGTAGTGTTGGGAGGTAGGGCACTAGCAATTGGGATCAGAAAAGGTGATGGTTGTGTGAGTCTTGGCAAAAATGGGAGATTTTATGAAGTAGAGGTGAGGAATAAGGAGTGGCCAGTACAAAGATGGGAGATGAAATAATATGTTTGAGGAACAGCAGAAGCCCATTTTCCCTAGATTGTAGAGAATCTAAGAGGAAGTTTATATTTTATTCTAGAGGTAACAGGCAGCCACTACTGATTATTTGGTGTTGGGGAGTGGTGTGATCAGGCTTGTGCATAGGGAAAGTCACTTTGGTGACTTTGTGGACCACAGATTGGAGAGATGTGAAGCAGGGAGACCAATAAATTAGTCTAGACAAGGTTATGACAACCTGAGCCAAGGTGGTTGTGTGAGTAGTGAGAAGTAGGTGGATAGGAGAGATGAGGCAGAGGCAGAAATGGTCGGTATTGGCAGCTGCTTGTATATAGGGGGTAAGGAATTGGGAGAAATTGAGGATAGCATTGAGATTCCATATTTAAGAGATTAGAAGGATGGTGGGTCCTCTTAACAGAAACGGGAAAGAAATAGATCATCTTTCTCTTCTATCATCTTTCTCTGGCCCAGCAGTCCCAGAACTCGGTAGGGGCAACCAGGCAATGGAAGGGCTTGCTCTTGAGGCTTCCTTTCTTTCCTCCCCCAGGCTACTTGAATGGCCATAGGGCTTGGATGAAAGGTGGTAGCCAACAACTCTGTTCCTGCTGATGAGATGCCTTACTCTCCATCCTGTTGTTGTTCCCAGAGGTCCTCTGCCCTGCCTTTATGCCTTCTGATATCTTACCCATTCATGTAACCTGAAGTTCCCTTGGCTTTGTCATTTTGTCCCACCATTGTACCTTTGAGACCTGAGGGACTTCTTGTATGCTCTGAAGCGAACTTTCTGTGTTATTTCCCCTCAATTAGAGTGAGTTTTTTGAGTGCACCGACTTTCTCCATTTTTCTACTAACATTCCTAACACTAAGCACAGTGTAAGTACCTGATAAAAGCAGTCTCATCCTTCAGGTTAGGGAGAAGGTTGGGTGTGGGGGAAAATAATTAGTTCTGTATTGAACAGCTTGGGTCATCTGGTTCTAAATGTCTAAAAAGTAGTTTTTGGTGTGGGTTTGGAGTTCAGGAGAGAGACTGGAGCTAGATATATACATCTGGGAGGCATGTACATACTCAAATGGATCTATGATTTCATAGATTTATGAACTCCTTCCAGTAATTCAGACCCATCCATTGATGCTCAACCCATCCATGTTTGCCCATCCTGTGCTCCTCTCTTCCATGTAGTCCCAAAAGTTTTCCATCACAGTTCACCCAACATGCTCTAGGTCTCTACATAGAGATTATAACTGAACCCATGGGAACTGGTACAGTGACTAAATAAGAGAGTATAGAGAGTGAATCAATCAGCAATCTTTTATTAAGCACCTACTATATGCCAAGCTTTTTACCAAGATCTGAGGGTAGAAAGTAAAAAATGAACCATTCTCTACCCTCAAGGAGCTTTCATTTTCCTAGGGTAGAAATTTGTTAAGTAAGCACTTACTTTGTGCTAAGCATTGTGCTACATGCTGGCAAGAAATAAAGAAAGTGAGACACCGATCTTATAAGGAGCTCCTCATTCAAATTGGGGGGGACACAGAAAAGGTCAACTGCAGGGCTGATGGAAAAGCCCAGAAATCCTAAGAGTGCAAAAGTGGGGTGCTTATCAAGGTACAGATACCCTTAGCTTACAAGGATAATTAAGATAAGGGTGATGGGAAGACTTCAGGGCAGACAGTAAAGAAAGGAACGGAGTTGTTGGCTACCATCTCATTCAATCCTATGAGTAGTCAAGCAGCCTGGGCAAATGGAGAAGGTAAGGTAGTAAGGGCAACCTGGTGGTGGTAATGGCTCTTCCCAAATCTTGGATTGACTCCAGGATAGAAGCAAAGATGAGGGTAACAGAATGAGAGGGGCAGGAAGCCAGGGTAGAATGTCTATTGGTGCTTACTTTGGCTGCTGCCTCACCTCCTGGTTGGGTTCCGGGACAGTCCAGAGCTGCAAGAAGGGGCAGGATAATGGAGGATGGGTTATCTTAAGTGATGGCAATTCTTCCCATCTCCTGGCCATTGTGGACTATGGAAAGATACAGGATATGGCTTTTCCTTTGTGTGGTTTGAGGGTTGGGGGGGAGGAACTTGCAAGTTTGGGTATTTTAGGGAGCATCAGCATGTATGTTGACATTTCCTAGTAATAGACAAAAGTTGGAAGAAGAAGAAGACTGTAAGCCAGTGAAACTTCTTAAAGAAGTAGAATGACTGGGAGGTCACAGTCACTATGATCTAGATTGGGTGATAAACTTCGTCTTTGAGGTGATCACGATTGATATACAGCCTCTTCTGCCATAACTAATCTGAATCCCTCTGCCAGTTGAGGTAAATCTTGCAGGCCTGCCAGCTTTGGTTGCCATTTTGGAAGTCACTCTCATGGAGTTGGACTGATACCATAGTATAATAAATGATGAAGTTGAGTTTCTTGTAACCTCTTAGTGAAACAAATATTTTTCTGGCACACTGTAGATTTGATTTCCACTATTGGGTAAGTTCTCTCTCCTAGTGCTTCTTTTGGAAAGCACACATCTTCTTTTCCCCAACCTCCCTAGACAGGAATCTATACAGTGGGTTTTTTGCCAAAGTCGTCTCTCTGTCGATGGTCCTGCATGAGGGAGCATAAATCAGTTTCTTAGAACTTCAGTAGTTGGCAAAATTTGGCATATTATAAGCAACCTATTTTGAGTGTGTTCTTATATAATTAGGAGAAGGGAACCTTGTTTGGCAGGCAGACTGGTAATAAAGTCTATTCCCAAACCTTGTGGCTTGAAAGAGGGTGGTTAGGTGATTAAAACTAGATTGTATAATGGGGAAAGCAAAAGGGGCCAGGATTTAGGGTAGCTTTGGAATCAAGAGTATGAATAAGGAGATGGTCCTAGCGGGTTTCAAGGAAGAGGAAGGCCTTCATGGTTTGTTTGAAATGGTGTCTACCTATCAAGTTAGGTCTGTTTCCATGAAGCTAGCCAAGGTGGGGAACCTGCAGCCTTGAGACCACATGCGGCCCTCTAGACTTGAACATTCCCCACCCCTGATAGACTATTTACTGTATAGTGGTTCATGAGGGTGAGATTTCCAGAACTGGGCTGGAGGTCTTTCAGAAATAGTGGATTTTCTTTTTTTTTTTTAATAGTGGATTTTTGTAGCATCCAACTGTTGTGGCTGAAGCTACACTTCCCATGACAGCATGAAAGCTTTCTTATCTTCTAGATGGCATTGTAGATAACTTATTGGACTTGGAGTCAGGAAGACCTGAGCTGAATTCTGCCTCAAATTCTTATTAGCCGTGTGACCTTAAGTAAATCATTTACCCTCCTACCTCAGTTTCCTCATCTGTAAAATGGCAGAATAATAGCACTGACCTCATAGAATTGTTATAAAGATCAGATGACAAAATCTGTATAAAGCCAAGTGCTATAAAAATAAGTTAGTACTAGAATTATTACCAATCCTTGAATAAAAGCATAAATACTCTCTGGCATATGTATGTGTTAATAGCAATTATAGGACTGGGAAGAGAAGTTCAAAATCAGAGATATTACAGACAGTTGGGGGTGGGTGGGTAGGAGGCTGCTCAGTGTGGAGCTGGGGGGGGTGCAGAGAGAGAGAGAGGGAAAGAGAGAGCGAGAGCACAGTACTGTACGGTAAAGAGAACATAGGTTTTTTTTGGAATGTGAATTTTTTTCAGAATTCTTTACATAAAGTTGAATTTGCATAATGTGAATTTACATAAAGCCAGAACTGTCTGTATTGTAGCTAGGTCCAAGAGGACCTAGGAGGCAGCTAGGTATCTCAGTGGCTGGAGCTCCAGGCTTGGAACCAGGAAGACTTCTCTTCCTGAGTTCAAATGTGACCTCTGATACTTACTAGCTGTGTGACCCTGGGCAGATCACTTAACCCTATTTGCTTCAATTTCCTCATCCATAAATAGAGCTGGAGAAGGAAATGGCAAACCATTTTAATATCTTTGCCAAGAAAACCCCCAAAATATAAGAGCTGGACACAACTGAAAACGACTGAACAATAGCCAAGAGGAAGGCATCACCTTTCTCTTCAGAGTTTGAGGACATTTTATTTAAAAAATGACAGAGCTATGACCTATCTTTAACACCTCATCCAACCTTTCATTTTCGCAGAAGAGGATACTGAGCCCCAAAGAAGACAAATTACTTGGCCTCAGCCACTAGTTATGTAATGGTTGAACTTAATCATTTATGGTTGAGTTGTGGCCACCCACAGCTTACAAGTGTTTAGGAGAATTAGGAAAATAAGACCTGAATGTTTCAGAAGATTCCAGAAATTCCTCCAGGGAGATCCCTTGTTTTCTGTTATCTGGAGCATATAAGCAGATAGTGGTTTCTGATGTTCTGATCCCTGGTATAACTGGTTTGAGTGAGTAGTCTGTGCTCCTAACTCCCAGCCTTTTTGTCTCCTCTCCTGGGGTCTGACTTTGAGGCTTTATGGAAATAGATTTCTCCATTACTGGCTTCTTCTCTAGGTCCCATGCTTAAAGGCCATTAAACAGAGGAGTGTTTGCTGCCCTCAGCCTGGAGTACAGCTGGGAAGCTGCTCATCAAGTTTTGGAGGGGAATAATGGAAGGGGGCAGTTGGAACATCCTAGGGGAGGGAGCAGCTGGCGCAGAAGGAAAATCCCTATCTCTTCATCCTTCTAGTCATTCTGTGTTGTGATTTTTTTTTTTTGAGTGGAAGGAGGGTATAAAGGATAAGGAGGAGATTTTAGAGCTATAAAGGACTTTAGGATTATCCAGTCCACCCTCACTCTCCCTATTTTACAGATGAGAAAATTGAGGCTGAGGTGAAGGGACTTACTTACTCAAAGCCACAGTTAATAAGTAGTACAGCCAGGTGTTCTGCCTCCAAATTCAGTGCTCTTTCCACTAAGCCGCATGGCTGCACCCTACCCCTCCTATAGTGGCTGAGACCCAAAATTTCACCATCACTCTGTCTTCCAGAGCTGTCATCCTAGGGATAAATTAATCCAGGCAATTGCAAAACCAGTGGAAAATATAAATAGCCAAGACAAGAGTTAAATGGAATCTCTATTGTTAATATCCAGGATTGAAATGACCTGTAGCAGTAGTTAGTTTTTGCTCAGCTGCAATTTAAATTTCTTAATCTGTGTTTTGCAAATGGGCCAAGGAACTGTCAGAATCCCTGAAGTGTTTGGAGAAATGCATTAAAAGAAAGAAGGGCAGAAGCAGAAAGCACTCCATTTTCCCAAGGGGCCTTCCTGCTCTTCACTCATTTCCTCGGAGTAGCAGAAACCCCCGAAGGATTTTGCTGCTGCCTGCTGGCCTGCGGTGTACAGACTACTGCAGAACTCTAGCAGCATGGCAAGATCCAATAATTAGTCCTCTGCAGGCAAACGCCTCTGCATACAGACCTATGCTTGTGTTTCCCTGATTGGAAACTTAAACTTTCAGCTTATGCATGGTGGGACCTTGGGTCTTCCAGTTTATCTTTCTTCTAATTTATTTTTCATTTAATTAATGAAATTTGAAGGTTTAATCAATGAAACTCAAAGGGACATCAGACAAACAACTGGAACTAGAAATAGTCACTCCCTCTCTCCCACCCTGAAATCTAGGACCCAGGTTCTCCATTTCTCCCTCTGTTCTCTCATCCAGCAGACTGGAATAATGAAATGGTCAGATTCTGTAGTCTTTGAACCAAGTAAGTCTTTGGAGTCTTCCCCTGACAAGGCTTGCCTTAGTAGGTATTCTCCCTTTAGCCCAGGCAACTGAAAGTGATTAACTTTTGGAAGTGATTTTGGGCGTTTACTTGAAGAAAGTGCATACATACATTTTGGTGCATTTTTATATTAAACATACCCACACCCTGTCTGTCAGATTCATTATTTTAAAAATTTGAATGAAATCCTTTTCACCGTTGGAGAGGCATTCATAAACCCCTGCCTTTCAGGAACTTTCCATACCACCACTTCATCTCACCATCCCAGCTTCCCCTTGGGTGCCAAGTTATCCATACATTTCAGGGTCCCAGAGTTGTTAGTTTATATGATATATTTTTGTTTTTGGTGGTGATATTGTTACTTCTTATCTCCTTTCTGGCATTTGCATAATCAGAAGAGGCCTTGGGAAGGCATTGAAGTACTTCCTCTAGCCCCCAAGCAACTATGGCTCTGCATACCCATCGCATAGCTTAAACAAGTTTTTTATTTGAATTATGCCATCCTCCGTGAATCCCCAAATGCCACTGAATCAGTTTCTGGAACTGTCAACTACAAAGCACCAACTCTGTGGTGTCGGCCCTTTCATCCCATTAGAATCAATGCCTCAGCTATCCTAGATGTGCGTATGTGGATGATATATACCGAGAACTTGGAGCACTTAGCCTAACTTTCCTTTATGTTTCTTCTCTGCTCCTCTCCCCCCACCTTTCTTTTCTTTCCCTGCTGTGATCTTATCTTTTCAGGGGATGTACTCTTCCAGATGGCAGAAGTTCACAGGCAGATTCAGAATCAGTTAGAAGAGATGGTGAGTATCAAGCTTCCACTGGCTGGACTCTCCCTGAGAAAGGGTGGATGGGTCAGATGCCTGTGGGGACCCAGTAATCAAGTTGGGGATCAGAAGATGACCTAGCAGTTTGTTGGGCTGTGCATGTACTTTGTAAGAGAGCCCAACCATGGGGCTGCTGTCAGGAAGCTGTAGAAATATGGCGGAGCCTTTTGGTTAGAAAGAGAAGGCTAGTTTTGCAGATGGTGGAACCCCAAGAAAATAACATGTGGGATGGAGAGAAAGGCCTGCTGAGAAATGCCATTGTCTGGAGTGAGGGGGAGGTCACTCCTCCCGCATTTTATACATTGGAGGTATTTCTCACAGTTAATCAGTGTCTCAGTGGAGCCGCTGGCACCGTAATGGGGAGAGAAGACTGTCTCCATTTTTATCCATGTGAAATCAAGCCATTTAAACTTGGTTGATAAATGCTGAAACTGTCAACCGTTGCCTTGTCTCCTGCTCACTTGCACGTTTTCCAAGCAGTCTCCTTGGCTCCATATGGGTCTCCATCTGTCTCCCTAAGTTCATCAGCCGATCTTTCCTTATCTATCTAGACAGGAATAAGCTCATCTTTCAAAATTGGATTGGCAGTCTTAAAGAAAATTATTTGGCTTTTTGAAAAAAGGCCCATGTCCTGTGATCTGTCTTGTTTTTATTTGCCAGGTTTTGTCCCAGTAGATGAGCAGGCAGATGACTTTTCCCATCATCAGGGCAATATTTGCTTAGACCTGACTCCTAAGGGAATGTTCCAATATGTTTTTTTTTCTTGTATTTAGCTGAAGTCTTTTCACAATGAACTACTCACACAGCTGGAGCAGAAAGTGGAATTAGATTCCAGGTATCTAAGTGTAAGTAAACTATATTCTCATCCTTTTTTCCTCTCTCTCTCTCTCTCTCTCTCGCTCACTCTCGCTCTCGCTCTCACTTGTCAGATAACCAGATGTATTTTCTGAGGTATTTTTAAATCCTTCCCCCAATCTGGAAGTTTCTCAGCTTCCTATGAGCTTCCCATACAGGTGCCTCTCCTAAAATTCTTACCTGTTCTAGACCAAGTGCCTATAGTGTAATCCTGGTTGTAGTTTAAATTCCACCTTGTTTTGGTTTGAGTGCCCCGCTTCTCCCTCTCACCTTTGGCTCTTTTTTTTTTTCTTTAGTAAAGCCCATTGAATTATTTGACTGTTCTTTCAAACCTACATGTTGTTTGCTTTCTTACCTTTCCATAGTCTCATCTGGTTTTTCCATGCTCTTTTCCTTGCCCCCTCCTTTCAAACCGGTTCTTAATATAAATTTGCTAGTGTGTGACTTTCCATTCAGCCTTGTTGCAATGAATTTAATATGAAATAGGTCACCTTTATTGGTTTGAGGCAGGATCTCCAAGGTCTCTGCAGCAGTATTCAATGTAGGATACTGAACTAGGATAGCAGATTGAATTCAACAGATATTTTATTAAGCACCTACTACGTGCCAGGCACTGGGGATAGAGAGTTTTCCCAAGAACTTGACATTCTACTAGGGAGTAACAACTTCCATAATGACCAGAAAATATAACACATTTCTAAAAGAAATACAAGGTAATTTTTTTTCCAGGGAGGAGGGGTAGAACCTAGTGGGGAAGAGAATCGTTAACAACTGTGAGAATTGGAAAGTAAGACAAGTTTAAAGGGAGGATAAAGTACCAAGAAGCCAGGGTGAGGAGGGTATCTCCTCCTCCCCGTCCTCTCATCCAGTAGCAGAGTTTGGGAGATGAGAGGACTTGAAATCCACATTTAAATTGTGATCTCCTCCTCCTACCTACTTTTTGCATTGCAGCTGAACAGACAACTTTTCCTAATGATCTATGGGGCCCCCTGCCTTAGCTGCTGACCACAGAGAGGGATGCTGGCTGGGAAGTGCTTCTCAGGAGCCAAATTCTTATCTGATCTGCAGAGATCCAATGCTAGACTGCAAAGGGATCGTTGTTTTTATCATCTGTTCTTAGGCTGCACTGAAGAAATACCAGACAGAGCAAAGGAGCAAAGGGGACGCTCTTGACAAGTGTCAGGCTGAGCTGAAAAAACTCCGTAAGAAGAGCCAAGGGAGTAAAAACCCTCAGAAGTACTCCGACAAGGAGCTGCAGGTAAGAGTCTGGCCTCCCACTGGCCTCCCAGGTACCTTGCCAGGGAATTCTGGAGTGGCATTTTGGGAAATGGGGCTTGAAGGGATTATCCTTTTGGCAGATAACCTGATTCTCAGTGGTTCTTCCTTGGCTGGTAGAATTTTTCCCTTTTTTCAGTATGCAGATGAAGAGAAGGAAAAGAATGACTAAATTATGTTCTTTCCTTTTTTTGAACACAGGCAAGAGGGAAGTTGACTGCTTTTTGATGTGATTGGGCAGACTGATTTCAGATGCTCAATTAAGCTGATTCTCTGTTGTCATTGAAGGAGCTGGTCTTCCAGGACTGAATAGACTATGTTTAATGACCACCTCCCCTCCTCTTATTTTCGAGCCTTCCCCCCTCCTCTTGTTTGATGACACCCCTCCCCACCTCCTAAGTGGCTTTATGGTTATACTTTCTATTCAGTGGAGCTGAAAAGCCAAATGAAATCTTTCTACCCTGTGCATTTTGGATTCAGAACCACAAGAAAGACCACAGACTGTTTTTATAATCAGGTTTTGATTGCACACCCACGGAACTGCGGCCTTTGAGCCCCTAGGCAGGCAAACTGCAGTGCTGTGGACAAGAGCAGCCTTGGCAGCTCCTGCAGTATGATGCAGATGGTACCGAGGTATATTAGAGGGATACCTTTTGGCATTCCTCCTTTCCTAAGGCCCCAGACATCAGGCTTTTGAAAGTAAATCCAGATGAGTGTGCTTACTTGATACATCAGAAAATACAAGTTAGTGTCCTTAAGGGAAACTTCCCTTCCTTCCCAAGCTTGAGGGGTGGGGATGGGTGTGATTTTGGTAACTTAATAAGTGCCCTCCTGCAAGGCTCCTGTGAATCTCTTGAAAGTCATTTGCCTCCCCTAGTGAAGGCCTACTTTCTACACTGACTGTGAGGAGGCTAGCAGGCTGTGACAAATATTTCACAGACCTACTTATTGTACTCTCTCTGCTTCTGTGCATTAGGCCTAATGAAGGGAACTGTACTATTGGCACATCAGTACTTCCCTCACTCATCCCCTGTCACCTAGGGAACCTCTGGACTGTCACTCTTGCTACACACAAGTCCTGTATTCCTCTTCCCTGCATGCTGAGAAAGAGAGTATTTGGCATGTATCCCAAAAGATAAGCCCTATTCCTAGAACATGGTTAGATTTGACATAGATAGTACAGGTTGCCCAAGATTTATGTCAAAGAGTTCTGATGGAGAGGACTAGGCATAGCATTATCTTTGGTTGTTAGCAGAGATGAGGATGCTAAGATAGTAAGATTCAGAATTCAGCTCTCCCAACCCACATTCCTACTGGTGGATTAACTACCCAGATCCAGGATACTGCTCATTCTCCTCTCTCAAGGTCATTGGGGTCCCCTTGAGGGGCAATGAGGTTCTTCTAATTCTGTTAACTCAAGTCCCCATTCTGATAGGCTTCCCACAATGTCAGTGTCCAGCAATTACTACCCCAATATCATTTTATCTAGTTGACATCTCCTCAATAAGCTAACACTAACTAGCTTTTACAAAGGGATATAGGAGATGGAGTAAGATCCTAAGTACCTAAACATTTCTCTGAACATGGGTACACTCTCTACCACCTTGGTCCGTGGGCACGGTGGGTACCACCTTAAAGCAGATATATTTCCACCACTGAGTTCCTTTGGGTGCATTCTGACTGATAAATGGTTTGTTTCCTTGTTTTTGTGATCCTGTGGCTCAGCCAGCATGTAGATTCATTGCTGGGCTGGGTGAAAGAGCTTGCTTCTCAGGGTTTCATGGTGATTCTTTCAACTTTTTGTGATCTTACAAGGTTCTGTACTGAAAGAAAGAAGATACAAACAGAAACTACCTCATCTTAGACACAGGCTTACTTCTTACAAGACTGTGTGCTCATGAACTGGCATAGAAGGCGAAGGATACCAACCTTCTGGTACTCTGAGCCTCATCCCTACAGCTCTTGGGGCAGAGGGGAGGAAAGAACTTACTTGGGCCTGACCAATCCCCTTTTTGTACACATTCATTTCTAGCTCAGTGGCCCATCAAGAAGGCTTTTCTTTAGGTAGGTGGTTGGTGCAGGGGACTCCAGTGCCAGGCCTGGAATCAGGAGGACTCATCTTCCTGAGTTCAAATTCTGCCTCAGATATTTACTAGCTCTGTGACCCTGGATGAATCATTTAACTGCTAACTGCCTCAGTTTCCTGGGCTGTAAAATGGGGATAATAGCAGCAGCTACCTCCCAGCATTGTCTGAGGATCAAATGAAATAATCTTTGTACCAGTGCTTAGCACGGTGCTTATATCAATGTTAGCTATTTTCTTTACTCTGTAAACCAACAGAAAAGAGTCACAGAATAAACACGCAATTCTGACCTATTCTCTTCTCTCCACCCCTCCAGCTCCCGCCCTCATTGCTTGTTCTCAGGTGCTTCCAGAAACAAACCCTTCAAACATGTGCCCTCAGGACTGGGCTCTTAATGGCCATTCTTCTCCTCCTGTTACTATAATGGAAACCAACCCATAGAACTTAACATAAATCTTACCTTCCCAAAGCCTAACTCTAAAGGGCTTCATCAGGAAGCTTGTTTAGCTTCATCAGTTCTGAGATGAGGACAAGATGAGATAAGTAAAAGTACCCTAATTTGAGAGTCAGAGAACCTGGCTTTGAATCCCCATACAGTTACTTGCTCCCCTTGTGACACTTGCCCTCTTTTCCCTCTTGGGCCCCACTTTGCTTGCCTATGAAAGGAGGGGGTTGGACTGAATGAGCTCCATAGTCTCTTCCAGCTCTGGATTCCATGACTAACCAAAGGTCACAGAGGGATGTGGGCTAGAATGTCAATGGCAGTAGACAAGTCTCAGCTTTTTTGCTGGCTTTAAGACAAAGACTGCATTGTCATTATGGTGGAATTTCTCAGGCGGTTGAATTAATTATTAAAGCAGAGTTTAAAAGGTGGTTCAAAAGGAATTCCATCTAAAAGCAGCATTATTGGGGGTCTATCTGTCCATATTGAGGTATCTGAGAAATGTTGATGTGTTGAATAGAATATGTTACAAGTTCTAAAGCACGTATTCCCATTCTGGGTCTTTAAGTGAGGAGGAGTAGGAGAGGGTACAGAGAAAAAGCACAGAGGCCATGTGTTGATTTGAGGCATCTTTAATATCATCATTGTTATTTATTGATGACTCCATTTACATAGCATTTTAAGGTTTAAGAAGCTTTTTCTTTATGGTGGTCCTGGTTAGGTTCATTAGATTTAAAGATAGAAGGTACCTTAAAGAAAATCTGATCCAACCTTCTCATTTTATAGGTGAGGAAACTGAACCCTGAAGAGATTGTGACTTACCTAAAGTCACACCAAGTATGCAGTGGACCCAAGATTCTAATTAAGGTCCAGGCCTGACACAGGGAAATTTCATGTAAAATATTTTATTTTATAATATTCCATATAAAATATTTTGTAACATTTTAAACATCTTACACAAAATATTTATTTTTAATATTTTATATAAAATATAATATTTTTAAATATGTTGTAGATGAGGAAGCCAAGGCTAAAGAAGTTAAGTGATTTTCTGAACTAGTATATGTCAGAGCTAGGATTCAGACTCCCATTTCCAAAATGTCAGTTTCATCAACAGAATATTTGACTGGGGTGGGGAGGGTGGGGGTCACGAAAGAATTTGGGGAAGGTGTGGCTAGATCCCCTGAAAAAGATTTGGCAGTTATGGTGGACTGCAAGCTCAACATGAATTAACAACATTGTTGCTCTGGCAGCCAGAAAAGCTAATGTAATGGCAGTGATAATCCCATTGTCCATATCAGAACACCCTTGGTTATTTTTCAGTCATTTTCAGTGGCTTCTGACTGTTTGTGACTCTATTTAAGATTTTCTTGGCAGAGACTAGAATCACTTAGCATTTCCTTCTCCAGCTCATTTTGTAGGTGAGGAAACTAAGGCAAATAGGGTTAAGTGACTTGCTCAGGGTCACTCAGCCAGTGTCTGAGGCCAGTTTTGAACTCAGAAAGAGGAGTCTTTCTTGACTCTTGACTCCAGGCCCTACACTCTATCCACTGGACCACCTATATGCCTGACACATAGCTGCTCCTAGAACACCCTTAGAGGGTTATATTCCATCCTGGATGCCACATTTTAGGAAAGACATTGATAAACTGGAAAACATTTAAGGGAGGGTAACCCAAGTGATGAAGGGTATTAAGATCCATTGATCAATGGAAGGAATTGGGTGTGTCTTTAGCCCAGAAAAGGAATGATTTATCACCATCTTCAGATATTTGAGAAGGTCCTTGTATGGAAGAAGAAGTAGACTTGCCCTGTCCCTTTTGCCTCCAGGAGCAAATACTCTGTTTAATATTCAAAGTCCTTTATAACCAACCCCTTCCTACCCTTCCAGTCTTCTTACTCCTGACTCCCTGGTCCATTCTCTTTGCTCTAATGGCACTGGCCTCCTGGTTTCTCTACAAACAGGACTCTCCATCTCTCTGCTACAGGCATTTTCTCTGACTGTTCTCCATACCTGGAATGTTCTCCCTCCTGCACTACCAATGTCCCTGGCTTTCTTTAAATCCCAGCTGAAATCTACCTTCTAGAGGAAACCTTCTCTAATTCATCCAGTGCTTTCCCACTTTTGATTATTTCCTATTTATCCTGCATTATATACTTGTTTTGTATATATTTGTTTTCATGCTGTCTCTTCCATTGAATTGTAAACTCCTCGAGGTCAGGGGTTGTCTTTTGCCTCCATTTGTATCCCCAATGCTTAGTACAGTGCCTGGCACATAGTAGACACTTAGTAAATGTTTATTGATTGGTTCATGGGTGAAAGTTGCAGAGAGATTTAGCCTAATGCAAGGGAAAATTGATAATAATTAGAGCTATGTGAAAGCGAAAGGGTCTGCCTCGGAGCTCTTCAAGCCAAATCTGGTTGAACACTTGAGAAGTTAGCTGGAGAAAAGATTCTCGTGTATGTATGGTTTGAACAAGATGGTCCCATCCATCTATGACATGCTGTCTCATCGTAGTAGAAGACGGCAGTCAATGCTATTCCTGGAACTGGAATCATTATGTCATTTTTGTGCAACATAGGTCTTCTTAACCTCTTTTTATATTCTAGATCCCTTTGACAATCTGATAAAGCCTGTGGCTCCCTTCTCAGAACAGTATTTTAAAATTCATTAAAATAAAATACACAGAAGTACAAAGGAGACCAATTATATTTAAATATGAGCAAGTATCAAAATACTTTTTTAAAAACCACATAAGTTCACTCAGGTAAGAACCCCAGATCTAATAGAGCACATGTTGATCCCTCTACCCAGGAGTTCCTTAGACTGACTAGCCCACCTTTGTAGCCCTCTTGAAGCACTAGCTGAAGGGTTCATATGGTTATTTCAAGTTGATGGGGCACTTGGTAAAAGTTAAAAGTAGTGGGCTGAGCTGGAACCATTTCTTTTCTCTTAAACATTTACAGCTTAAGAACACTTTCTCCTCACCTCTCTGTCTACATATCAGTCAGTTGGTCATTGCCTCATTTCAGGTTGTCTACCTGAAAACCCGTACAAAGAGTATCTCTCATTTTAGCTAAGAGCAAATGCTTTCACTTCCCTACCTGGCTCCTCACTTTAACCTAGCTGCAGAGAGAAGAGGATAGAGTTGGGGAGCTCAGTTACCAAGTCTTTGAGATATACATACATACATACATATATATATATATATATGTATGTATGTATATATGCCTGGCAGAACTAGGGAGGCAATAGGTTAATTCTGTTATCTTCTGAGTGAATTTTGGGATTAGACCTTCAAACCTTTATCTTTTTGCCCTAGGAATTTAGAGAATACTTATCTTTTGAAGGGGGGTGGTGGGGGTTGGAAGGTAGCCTTGGAGTGTTTTTGCAGGCTTAGGGAAAGATGACCAAACCTGTGGGTTGGTTTCTCTGAATTTCAGTCCCTGGGTTAAAATGAGAAGTTAGACTCGTTGTTGTGGGATGGGGAATTTCATGGTATCAAGAGGCAATATTTCCTTTCTGTTACCTTGAAGCTCCTGCAAACTTGATTCTGTTTGTTAGTCTGCTCACAGTTCTGTAATTGGCTGCCCTTCCTGGAAACAACTCAGCACAGACAGTAGGGGCTAATAAGGTCATTTCTTTTTACTCCCCTTTAAAAATAAACTTAAGAAAAGCTGGGATATCTGTTAATTAGGTAATTCGAGCTGGGGGGAAGGAGGATGATGGAGAGTCCCAGCTCTGTCTAGCCACTTGATCCTAGCTTGTCTAAGCCTCTGTTTTGTCACCTGGAAAATGGGAGTAATACTTCTTTCACCTTTTTCTTGAGATTATTGTGAGAAAAACACTTTATAAGCCATAAAGAACAATATAAATGTGAGAAGCTATTAATATTGCCATCTCAAATCAAACCCAATATAATTTTAATTGGAACAGCAGCTATTTCTAATATTTTAATCTCTACTAAATTTTCCAGCATGGTGATATAGACTGTGACATCAGTGACATACACATAGCTGTTCAGTAGATACTTGACTTTGTGGAGGCATTTCTTTGTTGAGGGGAGTTACCTTGAATTCTGTTCATCCTTATTTTTCCCCTTTCTTATTCTCCCCCTTTTTTTAAGGCAGTTATGTGGCTCAGTGGATAGAACTCTGGGCCTGAAGTCAGGAAGACCTGAGTTCAAATGTAACCTCAGACACTCACTAGCTATATATGTGACCTTGGGCAAGTCACTTAACTCTATTTGCCTTAATCCACTGGAGAAGCAAATGGCAAACCAATCTAGTATCTTTGCCAAGGACAGTATAGTTCATGGAGTCCATAAGAGTTGGACATGACTGAATGACCAATTCAGTGACAATAAACATTCTTTTTGGACACTATTTGATGGTGGGTCCTGCTGAGCTGAGATGGAGAGGGCTTTCTAGAGCATCTTAGCATAACCCAATTTACATTTTACAAACAAGGAAACTGATCTTTCAGTTTTGCCATTTGCTCTCAGTAGAGGTGATTCTTTTTTGTCCCATCCTAGTTTTCTTGTCACATATCTATCCCTCTCCCCTGTTAGATTGGAAGCTCCTGAAGGGCAGGGTAACTGTCTTTTGCCTCTTTTTGTATTTCCAGTTGCTTAGCGCAGTGCCTGACACATAGTAGGTGCTTCATAAATATTGATTGAAAACCTTGGTGGTTATTGAGAGGCAGGGTGCCAGGGAAGCTTAAAGGCTACAGAAGGATACTGGAGGCTATTTTCAAGCTTGCTCCCTCCTTATCTGTCATCCCTCCCTTCCACTTTTCTGGGGAAGAAGACCCATCTAGGCAAGATGACTTGAATAGGTTGTCTTTCTTCTTAATGCAAGTTTTTGTCTTGGGGCATAAAGGCCTTGGCAGAGATCCTGGTAGTTAAGAGGAAATGGGCTTCATTTGAATCACTTTTCTTTCTGTCTCTGTCTCTCTCACTCTAAAGGGGCCGAGAATTTCAGTGTAACCAGTTAAACATTTAGATTTCAGCTTCTATAGAATGGTAATCATCCCTGTTTTAGTAGGATATAGTCATGCCAGATGCTGCAAAAAGAAACCCATCTTCTTTTATCTATAATGACATTATTTTCAGTAGTGGCCTGAAAAACAGCTTCAGGAATCAGATTCAGAGCTTTTACCCATAAGAGATCTTTATACCTTTTCATTCATTCCTCCACTTGTCCACTGAGATGGGCTGGATTGAAATTTTAGGAACTAACTAGTCTTGGTCCTCCCCAAACTAAGGAAGTGAGAAAGGGAGGAGGAAGTGCCCTATTGTCTTTGGGAAAGTGTAGACTTCCAAGTCCTGTGGTTGTTAAAGTACATTAGCTCAGTCAGTGCTCAGACCAAGAAATAGCAGAGCCACAGGAGGAAGAGAAACTGTGTCTTTTTCCTGCTATTTAAAAGCTTCCTGGACCCAAGGAAGTACAAAAGAACCAAGCCATTTGCTGGGATATGGTGCTCAGGACAGATGATGCTTAGTTGTTTTCCAGTCATGTTCCATTCTTTGTGACCCTGTTTGGGGTTTTCTTGGCAAAGATATTAGAGTGGTTTGCCATTTCCTTCTCCAGGTCATTTTACAGATGAGGAAACTGAGGCAAACAGGGTTAGGGTGCTCAGGACACTTCCCCCAAGTTGGTCCTTAAGTCCAGGGCTGATAAAACCCCATCATCTGGTTTCCCTTTCCAAGGCAGCTAGGTGGCACATGGATAGAGTGCTCCGCCAGGATTCATGGACCCCTGAATTTAAATCTGGCCTCGGACACTTATGGGCTTTGTAACCATGCTCAAGTCATATCACTGCTCTCTGCCTCAGTTTCCTCATATGGAAAATGAGGATAATTATACCACCTACCTTTCAGGGTTGTTGTGAAAATAAAATAATATTTATAAAACACTTTGTAAACTTTAAAGTGCTAGCTATATAAATCTTGTCCTCCACTCCTCCCTCTTCTTTCTTCTTCCATATCCACTTCTTCCACATATCCTCTCCCCTTCCTATAGCAAATAAAGGGTGAGAACAGGTTGAGGAACCAGGTTGTTAGAAGCTTTGGAAAGTTTTTCTTCCCTTTAGATGTCATTTTATGTCCTCATATGCCTCTCCCTTTCAGTTTTTTTTATCCTAGATTGGTTAGTACGCCAGCAGGGAATTTAAGAGATAATGTAGTTGAGTGATTAAAGAGAGCCATGCAGTTGGTGGCTAAGGAATCTCAGCAGGCCTGTATACCATCGGTGTCTATTCACAGTGCTGGCTGCTGGTCTTTCAGCACCTCAGCGATCTCCTCACCTGGTTAGGAGACTCTTTGAGGCATAGTTTTAATAGATTGACTCTGTGTGTGTGTGTGTGTGTGTGTGTGTGTGTGTGTGTGTGCGCGCGCGCGCACATGTCTTTTTATTCCCTCCAGTTGATACCTTCACATGTCAGAAAACCCATGTTTACAAGATTATATTTATCAAGTTTCTTTGATTGTAGATATCTTTCACTGAGGCTTAGGAATGTCAGTCTTTATGTGTCAGAGTATTTCTTATTCTATACTCGTAATCTAAGGTTGTTTTCTTAGATGAAATTTTTGGGGTCATCTGGCTTCCTTTTGGCATCAAGTGTGGGATTCAACACTAGCATTGCTGATAATGTAGCACTTTTTTGGTTGACAGAGTCCTTGTCTTAGAATGAGTTATTCAGTGAGTGCATGGTAGACAGAAAAAGTATTATTATACCTGTTTGATTCATGAGGAAGCTGAAATTCACGAGAGATTAAGTGACCATCTCAGGCTCACCCACCATAGTGCAGTGGTAAGATAGCGGCCTGGATATGACATTTATTACTTGTGTGACCTTAGGCAAGTTACCTAAAAGTTCTCTCCCTGGGCCTGCGCTCCAAAGCTGTTTTTAAGTTCATTGCTGAAAACATTGTATAGGTAAAAAGAGATGAGTTTTTTTGTATAGTATTTGATCTGATTATATCCTAATTCAACAGGGTTAAGTTCCTGGTCCTTATGTGTCCTTGTGTTTCCTTATGTGTACAATGAAGGTACAGTATGGACTGCTAGATGGCACAGTGGATAGGGTGCCTGGCCTGAAAGGAGTCAGAAAGACTCCTCTTCATGAGTTAAAATCTGGCCTCAGACACTTACTAACTGTGTGATGCTGGGCCAGTCACTTAAACTTATTTGCCTCAGTTTCCACTTCTGTAAAATTATCTGGAAAAAGCAATGGCAAACCATCCTAGTATCTCTGCCAAGAAAACCCCAAATGGGGTCACAAAGAGTCAGACATGACCAAACACTACCACAATGAGGAAATTGGATCAGAAGGACTCTAAGGGTCCCTTCCAGCTACAGAACTATGATCCTAAGTGTTAGAGTCAGGTTTTAAAAACAGATTTCCTCACCACGAAGTCAGTGATTTCTTCCCCTTCCATTCCCTTCTCATGCTCTCTTAATGTGAGCCACAGAACTTTATGCCACTTCTGGGGGCTCCAGTGAGGCAGTAATGATTCCAAGATGAAATGTCCAGAGGAACAAAATGGAGAAAGGGGGGCAGCTAATGCTTTGAGCATCAAAAGTACCAGCTCTGCCTTATGGGTTCTATAGATGACTCCTCATTGGGAGCTTTTCTGCATCCAAACGTTGTATAGATACTCAATACGTTGATGTTGCCGGTGTATGTGCACTCACCTTTCTGTCTCTTCCCTTCCCCCGCTCCCGTCTCCCCTCACTGTGCTGCATATGAGGTAGGAAGTTGCTGCTTGAGTTTGAGGGGCAGGTAAGTGAAGGTAGTAATGAGGTGACATAGGTTTAATGCCTGATTAGACTTAAATCGGGTTTCCTTTTTCTCCTCAGGTCATAGCGGTAAAATCAGATTCCCTAACTGCATGTTTTGCTTCTCTCAATTATTACCAGGTCAGATAGCCTGCCGTTTTCATGTGCTAATCATAATTGAGGCTTTCTGCTTTTATATTCCCATAAGAAGAATTAATTTTAATTATAGGTCAGGAAACAGTCATTTATAAGCCTTTTTTTTTGGTTCTAACTAGGGCAGAAAGTTTTTTTCCCTTTAAAATATGATAGTTAAAAAGGAAAAATACTTAGGATTAGCTAAAGACTTTTCAGCCATTTGCCTAATTATACTTTGTACCACCCAAAATTCATGTTTTTTTGTTTGTTTGTTTTTGATTGCCAGTGTGATTTTTACTATTATAGAAAACTCATGGTGAAGAAACTCCCTCTATCAGTGCAGATCAGCACCTTTTCTGTCTTTCATAATCTTAGAGAAGTTACTTAAAGCATTGAGGTTAAATAACTGGATTGATGGCACCAGTATGTGTCAGAGGTGAGACCTAAACCCAGGTCTTTTGATTCCAAGGCCAGCCTTTTCAATGCAACATCATAATGCCATTCAAAATAGTCTAAGCCCACGCTTCTGTGATCATAGCTTACAAAACAGTCATTTACAAAACATATATTGTTGTTACTATTTAACAGATGAAGAAACTGAGGCAGAGACTGTAAGTAACTTGCTCAAATAAGGAATCTGAACCCAAGCCTTCTTCTGACTTTGGAGCTAGTTCATTTAGTATTTACACCACAAGCTAAAATACTTTTATTAGAGTCTTCTCAGAAATCCAGAGAGAAGGTCCAGGACACACAGGATAGTACATTGTCAATGCTGTATTTTTAAAGTAGGCAGCTAGTTGGCCTAAAAGTCAGGAAGACCTGAGTTCACCCATGGCCTCAGACACTTAGCTGTGTGACGCTGGGCAAGTCACTTTACCCTGTTTGTTGTTGTTGTTTTTTTTAATTAGTTAATTTATTTTTAGTTTTCAATACTCGTTTCCACAAGACTTTGAGTTCCAAATTTTCTCCCCTCTCCCCACCCCAAGACACCGTGCATTCTGCTTAGCCCTTTGCTCAATCTGTCCTCCCTTCTATCACACCCCTCCCTTCCCTTATCCCCATCTTCTCTGTTTTCTTATAGGGCAAGATAGATTTCTATACCCCATTACCTGTATATCTTATTTCTCAGTGGCATGAAAAAAAACAATGTTTAACATTTGTTTTTAAAATTTTGAGTTCCAACTACTCTCCCTTCCTCCCTCCCCACCCATCCTCACTGAGAAGGCAAGCAATTCAATATAGGTCATACATGTATAGTTATGCAAAAGATTTCCATTAAAGTCATAATGTGAAAGACTAACTATATTTCTCTCCATTCTATCCTGTCCCCATTTATTCTATTCTCACATTTGAGCTTGTCCCTCCCCCAAGTGTTTAGTTCTAATTACTCCCTCCTCCCATTTGCCCTCCCTTCTATCATCTCCCTTACCCCACTTGTCCGCTTCTCCCCTACTTTTCTGTAGTGTAAGATAGATTCTCATACCAAATTGAGTGAGCATGTTATTCCCTCCTTAAACCAAATGTGATAAGAGTAAGCTTCACTTTTTTCCTCTCACCTCCTCTCTTTTCCCCTCCATTGGAAAAGGGTTTTTTTGCCTCTTTTATGAGTGATAATTTACCCAATTCCATTTCTCCAATTCCTTTCCTCTCATCCTTTAATTTTATTTTTTTAGATATCATCCCTTCCTATTCAACTCACCCTGTGTCCTCTGTCTATGTGTGTGTGTGTGTGTGTGTGTGTGTGTGTGTGTATAATCCCTCTAACTACCCAGAGAGTAAGAAGAGTTTCAAGAGTTGCAAATATTATCTTCTCATGTAGGAACGTAAACAGTTTCACTTTAATAAGTCCCTTATGACTTCTTTTTGCTGTTTACCTTTTCATGCTTCTCTTGATTCTTGTGTTTGAAAGTCACATTTTCTATTCAGCTCCGGTCTTTTCATCAAGAATGCTTGAAAGTCCTCTATTTCATTGAATGACCATTTTTTCTCCTGAAGTATTGTACTCACTTTTGCTGGGTAGGTGATTCTTGGTTTTAATCCTAGCTCCACTGACTTCTGGAATATCCTAGTCTAAACCCTTCAGTCCCTTAATGTAGAAGCTGCTAGATCTTGTGTTATCCTGATTGTATTTCCATAATACTAGAATTGTTTCTTTCTGGTTGCTTGCAATATTTTCTCCTTGACCCGGAGCTCTGGAATTTGGCTACACTATTTCCAGGAGTTTTTCTTTTTGGATCTCTTTCAGGAGGTGACCAGAGGATTCTTTCAATATTTATTTTACCCTCTGGTTCTACAATATCAGGGCAGTTTTCCTTGATAATTTCATGAAAGATGGTGTCTAGGCCCTTATTTTGATCATAGCTTTCAGGTAGTCCCATAAGTTTTAAAGGACTTATTTTCCAGGTTAGTTGTTTTTCCAATGAGATATTTCACATTTTCTGCTATTTTTTCATTCCTTTGGTTTTGTTTTATAATTTCTTGATTTTTTATAAAGTTATTAGCTTCCATCTGCTCCCTTCTAATCTTTAAGGAATTATTTTCTTCAGTGAGCTTTTGGATCTCTTTTTCTACATGGCCAGTTCTGCTTATTATGGCATTTTTCTCTTCATTGGTTTTTTGGATCTCTTTTGCTGTTTGGGTTAGTCTATTTTTTAAAGTGTTATTTTCTTCAGCATTTTTTGGGTCTCCTTTAACAAGCAGTTGACTCGTTTTTTCATGATTTTCTTGCATCATTCTCATTTCTCTTCCCAATTTTTGCTTTACTTCTCATACTTGATTTTCAGAATCATTTTTGAGCTCTTCCATGACCCAGGACCAATTCATATTTTTCTTGAAGGTTTTGGAAGAGCTTTGACTTTGTTTTCTTCTGTTTGCATGTTTTGGTCTTCCTTGTCACCAAAGTAAGATTCTATAGTCTGATTCTTTTTCTGGTTTTTGCTCATTTCCCCAGTCATTTACTTGACTTTTGGGCTCTTTGTCAAGGTAGTTCTCTGCCTCTGGTGGGGTTGGGGAGTACAGTCATATGCTGGATCCCGCCACAATCTGTGGGCCTAGAGCTCCAGAAACAGTGGCTGCAGCTGCCCCTGCTGCTGCTGCTGCTGTGGCTGCATCAGGTTCCTCCATCTCCTCCCCACTCTGCCATCCTGTGGCTGGGATTGGACCACTCCATTCTCCTGCATTGGAGGAATTTTGTCCCCAGGGAGCCCACTCTCCTGAGTGGTAACTGTCTCTTTGTAAAAATTATTTTAGAAAAGTTTTCATTTCACCTTCCAGTTTATCCTCAGTGTTTTGGGGTCATGAAGTCTGGAAACTGAGAGATTTAGTCTCCCCATGGCCTTCTCAGGTCACGACTGGATTGCACCCTGCCCTCTTTGTGGTGCAATAGCCACTTCCTGGTGACCTTGGGCTGGAGATGTGCTTCACTCCATCATTCTGTGGGTTCTACAGCTCCAGAATTTGTTTAGAACCATTTTTTACAGGTATTTGGCTGGGCTTGGTGGGAGTGCTCTAGAAAGTCCATGCTGTTACTCTGCCATCTTGCTTTACTCTGTTTGCCTCAGTTTCCTCATCTAGAGAACAAAAGGGCAAACCACCCCAGGATCTTTGCCAAGAAAACCCCAGATTGGGTCTCAGGAAGAGTCAGACATGACTGAAATGATTGAACAACGATATTTAAACTAACTGATATTTGCCAATGTAAAACTATAAGCTTCTTGAGGTCAGAGTCTATATCTAGCTCAGCATTATTGCTTTCAAAACCCATACTGCTCATGGTAGGTGGTTGTTGAATGTTTGTTAAATCAAATTCTAATTTGTAATTGCCTTGCAATTTGCTGCTTGTTATGAATGAGATATCATCCTCTAACCCTGGAAGCCCAAGATATCATCAGACACTCACTCACTCAATCAATAAATATTTAGTATGCATCTGTTACGCACTAGGCACTGTACTTAGCACTGGGATACAAAAAGAGGCAAAAAACAGACCATTCCCTGAAGGAGTTTACAATCTGGGAAGCAGCCTTTGTGACTCAAAATGGGGGAAAATTGTCATTCCCCGTTCTGTGGGCAAAAAATCCTACAGAGGGAAAGGGCCTTCTCTCAGGTCTGAGAGGGTCAAGCAACACAGACAGGAATAGAATTTCTTCCTGTTCCTGTTTCCCATTTTCACAACTTCACTTTATGATTAAGTATCATGACTCTCCTACATCTTCTCCATCCCTCTAGTCACCTCCAGTAGTCTTATGTGAACAGTTGGGAGGAAAACAGAACTTTGGCTGCTAGCTTCCACAGTTTTCGAATTGCCTACTAGAACCCAGATATTCCACTAGGAAGTTTGGCTCATCTTGCGTTTATAGGTGTATGAAAAAAATCTAAGGAGTCCCTCATGTTTCTGGGACTTGAATCTGAACTAAGGCTTTTGGAGGATGCTCATTTTGGGTGGAAGGGCTGGCTGACAGCAGTCATACAGAGGATAGTGTGAATGGTGTAGGGGAGTACAAGAAAGTAGAAAGAGGTAAGAGCTAAGAAATGTGATGGAGTGTCGACAAGACTCTAAGTTTGGGGGGTTAGGTAGGACTAAGAGAAAGGAACAATAAGTAAAAATGGGACAGCACCACTGCATTGAAGACAGTGACAAAAGTGGATGTTGTTGACATCTCCTAGGCTGTGTTTTCTTCCCAAAGCTAATCAAATAGATTTTCGTTTTTGGGGTTTGGGGGTTTTTTGGGTTGTTTTGTTTTGTTGGGTTTTTTTTGCTGCATGTGCCCCTCCAGCTTCCATGACTCATAAGAGGCCTCTGAGGTACCTATCACTTCTAGATCCATGGTACCATGAACCTGTAAGAACTAAATAACCCAGGAATATGACTGTCAGGAAACAGGCAAACTTACACAAGCAAACGAATCAGGAGTGACAGCTGGGCTTAGTGATAGTTAGTGGAAATTTTCCAAGAACGGAAAATTTAAAAATAGCTCCAGTTATGGTAGCTATGCCATGTGAATGGCCAGCTTTGCCTTCTTTTTCACTGTAGAATGAGTTCAAATCAACAAGTGTTGTTGCTCAGTCATTTCAGTCATGTCCAACTCATCATAACCCCATTTAGGGTTTTCTTGACAAAAATACTGGAGTGATTTGCCATGTCTTTCTCCACCTTATTTGACAGATGAGAAACTGAGGAAAACAAGGTTAAGTGACTTGCCCAAGGTCACACAGCTGGTTAAGTGTCTGAGACCAGATTTGAACTCAGAAAAAGGGGTCTTCCTGAGTCCAGAGCTGGAGCTTTAAGTGTCTCCTGTGTCTCCTAGCTGGCGTTAGTGATCTTTCTGTCCTTCCACTATCTTGTATTTACTTATCTGTTTACCTGCTGCATCCTTTCTCTGCCTCCCCCCACACACAGGTATAGTCTCTGAGGGCAAGGACTGTTTTGTTGTCTTTGTGCCTTTCATCTAGCACTGTGGCTTGCACAGAATGGGCACTGTTTGTTGAATTTAATTAGTTTTGGGGATTAAAATGAGAAGACTGAAAGCTAAGGGATTTAAGAAGTTGATTGAAGAGGGCTGTTAAAATGTGGTCAGAAACTCAAGGCTTTTGAATGGTGATTCTGCTCAAGAGCACTGGCTCCTTCTTACTTGTCCTAGAACTTCCTATCATACTTGTAACTTTCCAGACTTGGAGAGGTCTACTTAGGGCTGAGGAAATGTCTCTCTGTCTGCTGCTGACGAAATGAGAGGGTGAGAAGGAGAGTAGGTCTTTATGGGGGAGATCCTTAAGAAGATGGAGAAGAGGGTAGAGGCATCCTTAACAACTAAGCTAAAAATGATTACTATACCCGTCATCCTGGTTTATGTTTTGCTTTGCGGGGGGTGGGTGGAGGCATAGATTGGAAGGGACTTTGGAGGATGGGAAAGTAGTGAAGAATGAAGAAGAAGAAAGAGGAGGTACTTGTGGGGAGAGACTAGAGTAGCCTGACCCAGTAGTTGGGAAGTATTAGCCTGGCCTTTAGCTTGTTATTTTTACAAAATTTCTTATTAATCCTTTTTTAAAAAAATCTTTTTTAATGCTTCTTTTTTTAATCCAGAGACACATTCCACCAACATAATCCCCTCCCAACAAAATATATTCTCCCAAAGTTAAGCAAAACTGTCTAATAGTATTTTTGAAACACTTTCCACTTTTGTCATTTCCCATTTGTTAGGTGAAAGGCAGGATGTATGATTTAACTTTAATAATTTGGTATCATTGTTATCAATAAATTTGATTTGGGTTTTGTTGCCATTTAGTCTTGTCTTTGTAAATATTTTCAGTACAACACATATTAAATACTGTATGCAAGGCACTATGCTGAGTGAATGATGGAAAGAGTATTTATCAAAGAATATACTATGTGCCAAGCTCTATGTTATTCACTAGGGATACAAATCCAATAGCAAAGACAGTCCCTACCCTCAAGGATGTTATTCTAAAGGAGGAAGCTGCACACATAAAGAAAGAGTGGTAGGAAAAGTTATGGGGTAGGAAAAGTCACCAAAATGTTGAGGGGGGCCACAGAGGAATAACTTGGCACATCTTATCCAAAAATTATGGCAGAGTTCATTTGATTATAGTTCATGGATCCAGAAGAGGGAGTTGGAGGGGTCAGAGGGAATGAAAGTTTTTCTAAAATAATTTTTACAAAGAGACAGTTACCACTCAGGAGAGTGAGCTCCCTGGGGACAAAGTTGCCTCCAAGGCAATAAAACTTGTTTTCATTAGATTCCAGTCTCTAGGACTTCAGGGGACCTTGAGACCCTCTAGGTCCTCAAGTACAGCCCTTTGGCTGAATCCAGACTTTACAGAACAAATTCCCTTAATAAAAAGATTTTTTCTGTAAAACTTAAGCTCAGTCAAATGGCTGCACCCAAGAGCCTAGAAGGCCACATGTGGGTGGCCCTGAGGCCATAGGTTCCCCACCCCAGTGCTAGGTGCTGGGGATATAGAGAAAGAAGCTCCAGAAGCTATGACAGGCCCACCACTCTCTGTCTGCTGCGGAGCTTTCCATGTGATGTCAGGTTTTTCTTTCATCTACAGCTGTTTCTTTAATGTCTGTAAGGACATGTTTTACTTCTTAGATTTAGCCACAAGTACTGTTCTTCCTTGCTTTGAGGAATGTAAATAAATAAACATGACATACTATGAAATATATTTACATACACAAACACATGTATACCTGTAGCCCATGCTCTGGAACTTCTATCCCAATTTCCACTTGTAGTGATGAGCCTGACCCCCTTAAGGGGGTAGGGTTTTCTTCTGCTTCATAGTTCCATGGGTGGGGGCCATGTGTTTTGGGTTGGCGAGACATTTCCTCAAAAAGCACCAGTGTGCTTTTGTCATTACTTGATATTACTTAGTTAGCCAGACTTAATTAGTTTTTAGAAAAGGTGTATTTACTAAAGTGATATAGTAAGAACAGTTGGTCCAAAATACCAGTGCCCTCCCACCCCAGTATTTGCTAACACTCCCACAAATACAGAGTCCAGAGGAAAGTGGGCTCAAACTTTGACATGTAGCAGAGGGACTCCTGAACATTCTTTTGGTAGATTCCTCAGGAAGTTTCCCTTAGACATACTCATTTTAGCTTTCTACTTGAGCTCCTTGTACAGCTTTGAATCTGCTTTCTTCATCTTGTCCTATTTGTTCTCAGCTCACGGTACAGACATTACTGCCAGCTGCTAATGTCCTGGGGACTCTGCTGGGACCCTGATGGGAAAGACCAAATTGTTCGGAGCTCTCCAAGGTCTCCTCTGCCTGAGACTGAGGTGTTCTCTCCTCTCCTCGCCTCTGCCCTCCCTACCTGCCCCTTCCCCCAAGCCATTTCTTCTCAGGAGTTTGGCTGATACATTCTCTCTTGGCTTGATGTATCTTTCAGGCCTAAACTGCCTTGGTGTTTTATAGATGACCCACAGGGTCATCTCTAGAGTCATCCTCAGCCACTCTAAACATACTTCCTATGCAATGTATTTCATGGGCTTTTCTCCACTTAGACTAATGCAAAGGTTCTTAACTTTTTTATATCTTGGACCCCGCTGGCCATCTTGTGAAGCCTCTGGATCCTCTCTCAAAATGTTTTTAAGTGCATAAAATAGAATACACAGGATTACAGAGGAAACCAACGATATTGAGGTACAGTTATCAAAATACTAAAAGTTCCAAGATCACAGACCCTTTGATGGTTTGTGGATCCTAGATTAAGAATTTCTGATCTAAAGCTATTTATTGAATGATTCAATAGAGATGTTTTTCATCTGGTAAAAGGATAGGAGCTTAGCATCTTGACACTACCTGGCATGGAGTGATTTGTCCAGTCTTGTTTCTGTCTTTGTAACCACTCTCAGATATGCCCCTTTCCCTCCTCTGATTCTGCCACCATCCTGATGCAGGCCCTTATTACCTGAACTATTGCACTAAGCTCCTGGTTGGTCTCCCTGACTCAAGTATATTTTCCCCCTCAAATTCATCTTTCTAAAGCTCGAATCTGATTTGATCATGTCACATCCCTCTCTCAGCCCCCAATCTACTCCCTATTAGACTCCCTATTACCTCTAGAATCAAATAAGAAATCCTCAATTTGTCTTTTAAATCCTTTTATAACATGGGCCCTTTCTACCTTTTCGGGCTTCTTACACCTTACTCCACACACTCTGTCCCTGGCGTCTTTGGCTGTTCCTTGAACCAGATGCTCCCATCTTACGACTGCTTTTCACCCTCTCTTTCCCGTGCATCTCTTTGTACAAAGCCTTTGATTCCCTCTGGAGAGAGTGACCCAAAGATGTGGTTCTGACATGTGCCAGATAATTGGATAAGACAGAATTCCTTGGAAAGATAGATGTCCATCACACAGCATTTAACCTATAAGCTTTTGCTTTTGTTCTTTTATTCCTAACATGAATTGAGAAGATCTCCTATTTTCTTAATGATTCCATAGATAAAATGCCCATCTGGGCCCAGACAGCTCCATAGCATATAACATTACAAA
This sequence comes from Potorous gilbertii, assembly GCA_028658325.1. NCBI lineage: Eukaryota > Metazoa > Chordata > Mammalia > Diprotodontia > Potoroidae > Potorous > Potorous gilbertii. The sequence goes on from CM053770.1 coordinate 501,217,108, forward strand.
TAAAACCTTCCTTTTCCTCTTTGTCAACCAAATCAGGGAATATTCCACTTTCAGACTCTCACTCCCATCCTCCAACTAATGTGCTCAAAAATCCCAAAGGATAGAGATAGCAGATAGCAATGTGTTTCTTACCAGTCATCTTGGAACCCCTGAAAAGGAGGGAGCATCCCCAACAAACATCATTGATGGAACTTTTCCTTTTCTAATGCAAAAAAAGAGCAAGCTAGGAAATCATCTTGGGAGTAACCCCATGACCTTGATCTAAAGGTCACCTCACTCTGGATATAGGTTTGTAGGCCCAGGGTATCCCGTTCCCATCTCCAGCTTGATATAAAGAATATTCCTTAATAAATCTCCTTCAGACATGTGAGTCTTATGTGTGACCTTTCCCTTCCCTGGTTCCCACAACCTCACTCATTTGGAGAGGCATTTATTGCTCAATGAAGGAATTGAAATGGTAGGAAAATGAAATGGTAGAAAAAAACAAAACCCAAACTCCTTCTCACTTTCAAATTCCTTAAACACAAAAAACCCTCATCCCAGTTGGAGCTGTGAGTAGCCCTTTTTTTAGAAGTTCATGTTCTCACAAGGGAATACATATATGTGTGTATGTGTGTGTGTGTGCGTATATATACACACACATATATATACATATACACACAAAGTATATATAATGAACACATATTCTAAAATATACACAAGTGTTTTGCACACACACACATAAATAAATACAAAATAATTTCAGATGGAAGACATTACTAATAGCTGAGTGTATCCAGGAAGGCCTTGTGTTAGTAGGTGGTATCTCAGCTGTGCTCTGAAGGAATCTAGAGATTGTGTGTGACATATGTAAATTCTATGGGAGACCATGGAAAACCACTTGTGAAAAGGCATAGAGACTAGAAATAGATCGTGACATATGGCGGATCATTAGGCTGGTTTAACTGGAACAGAGTGTATTTAAAAAAAAAAATACTATTCAAGGTTGGTAAGAGCCACATAATGGAAGATTCAAGAATATCTTTGAAAGCACAAAGCTGAGTGATTAGGAGAATGACAGCCTCCTCAACAGAAATAAGGAAATTTAGAAGAGAAATGAGCTTGGGCCTGGGGTGGGTTGCACAATATAAGTTCCATTCAATTAAGTTTGTGATGCCTTTGGAAAATCCAATTAGAGATGATCAATTAGTAATGCTGGAGTCGAGTTCAGGGAGAACTCTACTACTAGAGAATTTGGGGCTATACACAGAGATTTGGGGGTTATATGTTAGAGGAGATGTGAGAACTCAGAATATAGTATAGAAAGAGAAGAGAGCCCTTGGACAGCTCCTTGGGAGATGTCCACACTTAACAGGTAGGCAGGAGAGGATGATCCAGCAAAGGAATGGTCATTCTCCCTGTCTTGAAGAACCAAAGGAGAGCAGTGTTGCAGAAACTAAGGGAGGAGAGAGTGCTTAAGAGGAAGGACTCTGTTTTCTTTATTCTGTATCACTTTATACAGATTTTCCCAAGTTTCTCAGAATTCTTCAGATTCATTATTCTTTTTATAGCTCACTAATATTCTGTTGTACATATCACAGTTTGTTCAGCCATTCTCTAATGGTTGGACATACAATTTACTTCTAGCTTTTTGCATTTACAAATAGTGCTGCTGTGAATGTTATAGTACCCATGGGTCCTTTCTTTCTGTCATTTACCTCCTTGGGGTGTAAACCCAACAGGGGACTGCTGGGTCAAACTGTGAACAGTTAACCTGTACCTTTCAATCTAAGCTCAGTCTAGCCTTCAAAACCCTTCTCCAAATGTGTCCTTAACCCTCTTTCTTCACCTCCCAACCCTTAGTTTTCAGTAATACTATTTTCACTCTTTTCTCCCTCAGCCACGTTACTCTAGTCAATCTAATTTACCATATATACTCATACTTCTGTATTTGGCATCCCTTTTATTTCTTCTAGTCTTTGATTCTCCCATCTTTCAGAAAAAGATTCAGAACTTAGCTCTGGGGTGTCTTCTGTGATTGACACCATCAGATTACTCACTATTGCTCAGGGTACCCCCTCAGCACTTCTATATTCTTTAGTTTATATACACTATTTGTATTTGTCTTTGCTGGTCTATTGTTAATATTTTCAGTAGTTCCACAAGCAAAGTCATGTGCATGCATGGACACACATGCTATTTTACCCATCAGATTACAAACTCCTTAAAGGTAAGAGTTTTGTCTTCTACTTCTATTGCATTCTGTGTCTAGCACTAATTAAAAGGTGTTCTCAACACCCAGCAAGTGTTATGTGATGGTTTCTGCCACTAGCTTGCTAGGGGATCTTGTATAAATCCCTGAACCTTTCAATGCCTTAATTTTTGTAATTGTGAAGTCAGACTAGCCCTCATTCCAGATATTTCTCTTAAAAAATACCTGATAAGAATGACTTCTCTCCCCATACTTCCTCCAAAAATGTGTGCAATCTAGTACAATCAACATTTTAAGTGCCTACTATATGCCAGGCATGATGCTAGGCAACAGGAATATGATATTGTGTGATACTGAGAGGAGAAAAATATTAGGGGGTTGTTTTGAAAGTGAAACCACTTGTCAAAGTGAGAAGTTCAAACTTGGGTGTAGGTTTGTTGAAGGACCTTTATTTTAAGAGAGTAAAAAATTATTGTAAAATAGACCATCTTTTGAAGCAAGTAAAAATGAAACCTTAAAAATGACTAATCTGGCCATACTCTTTGACCCAATTTTACTACTTGGGTATATGCTTCAGGGAGGTCAAGGACAGAGGGAAATCTACAGATGTATATGGATACACATCCACATGAAACATGTGTGTGTGTGTGTGCACACACACTATTCTTGCTGTATCAAAGAATAGGAAACAAAATAGATGCTTGTCAATTCCATATATCAATGTAATGAAATTCTTTTACAACATGAAAAATTGTGAATATGACAGATTAGAAAAATATGGAAAGATTTGTATGAACTGAAATAGAGAGAAATGAGCAGAACTAGAAAACAATTTAATAATGGCTAATAGGTAACACACATATATATGTAATATACATACATATAATGCTTATACATATATATATATATATATATATATATATATATATATATATATATATATATAATGCTGATATATGCCAAGTGCTTTACAATCATCATCTCATTTGATCCTCACAATCCTGGGAGGTAGGAGCTTTTATTATTTCCATTTTACAAATGAGGAAACTGAGGCAAACAGCGATTACATAACTTGCCCAGGGTTACACAGTAAGTATCTGAGGCTGGATTTGAACGAAGGTGTTCCTGACTGCAGTCCCACCACTCTATCCAATTGTACCACTGTAAAGAATCATACTTCTGTTCTCAGACATGGCCAATGTATTCAGTTGTTTTTGCTTACCTATACCTAGACTTAATTTGTTATAAGAGAGGCCCTCTATTCCGACTGGGTAGGGGGTGGGTCAATTATTGGGTAGTAATAAACTTGGAGAAAAACAAGAAAAAAATGAAGAAACAAGTATAGAGAGGACATGGATAGAGCAATATTATCACTACCTTGTTAAGCTTAATAATTATCTTTTAAACTATTCAACAGAAGTTTGTACTTTCTTATGTAATCTTCTTCCCTATTTTCTTAGTATCTTGAAATAGTTATGTTTATTGAAGATTAAGTTCACAATAAAAAAAGACTTTTAAAGAGAGACTTGGGGGGTCAGTAGTCATTGACTTGGGGCCAATCTGGTGATTTCCTAGCCTGGAAAAATGAGCCAGCAGCCTGAGAATTTCAGATTTGGGCATCTGTCATCCTGAAAGTGGTTTGTGACCCCTGTTCATCCATGGGAAGCTATGTGTGTTCTTATAATTTGGAGATATCTCATGACTGACTATGTGGGCTACTGATTTCTTTTCATCAGTAACCAAGTATTTACATCTGGGAGTAAATTTCATTAGCATCATCTAACTTGGGAGATAGTAAACCAAAATTATGGAGCAAGCATTATGTTTATGAGCGTGTGTGTATGTGTGTGTCTGTGTCTGTGTTTGTGTTTAAGTCTGGTTTGTTTAGTTTTTTGGTTGAGTTTTTTCTCTTTTTTTGGCTAACTGGATGTAGCCTTTTGGAAGAATGGGAAAGTTGAAAACTTTGAGTAGATGTTCAATACTAGTCTGGCAGTTTACCATCTTGGAAGTTTGAGTTATTTATAGTTTGAAGGGTGTGATGGATACTCCCGTGGTCCTCCCCTATATAAATGAAAGGACCTTTTTGCTATTTAGGGCAATGAGGGGGTACAGTGGATGGAGCACTGGGCTTGGAGTTAGGAAGACTTATTTTGATGAGTTCAAATCAGGCATCAGACACTTAGTAGCTATGTGAGTCACTTAGCTCTGTTTGCCTCAGTTTCTTCATATATAAATGAGCTGGGAAATGAAATGGCAAATCACTCCAGTATTTCTGCCAAGAAAACTCCAAATGAGGTCATCAAATCAAACACCACTAAAATGGCTGAATAACAATAACTATTCAAGTAATGCATCATTGGATTACCAAACGTTCCCTTCAATCTTGATTTGCCTCAGTTCCCTTATCTGTAAAAATGATTTTTATTTATGTGATGTGTAGGGAGGGTTTCAATTGTGTTTGTGTTGAGTTTATCTCCACCGATGATTCCATCCATGTAGGGTACTTCTGGCATGGAAAACCCTTTGATAATTTCTAGTGTCTGTGAGTTGTCTGGGGCATAGAGGTTAAGTGGCTTGCCCATGGTTGCACAGCCAATTCATATATCGGGGCAGGAACTCCAGTTTTGGAATTAGGATCTAAGTGTTAAAGTGAATTTGCATTTCTAGAATTTGGTGTCTTGACTGAAGGGAGAAGGTAGACCAGAAGCCTGTTGGATGGAGAAAGTTTGCCAAGATTAAAATTTTTCTTTTTGTAGCTAATCTGCATGGGAAGCCCCATGGAAATGTTAGTGCAGTGCAGTTAACTGATGTGGCGGTGGGAAGACATGATGTTATGCAAAGGTCATGGACCTCTTCCTTGGGTCTAGTTTGCCTCTGAACCACAACTTATGGTATTGATGAATGGATCCTCTCAAGGGAGCTTAGAGTGTTCTGCTGTTTCCCAGAGCAACTTATTCCCTTTTTGAGAGGCAAGGGTTGGGAATGGGGCAGGGAGAGAAGGAATAAGAAATAACTCATACATAAATAGGGCAGCTGGGTGGAGCAGGTGGAGCTCTATGTCTGGAGTCCGGAAGACTCTAGTTCAAATGTAGCCTCAGGCACTTACTAGCTGTATGAACCTGGGCAAGTCATTTAACCCTGTTTGCCTGTGAAAATGAGCTAGAGAAGGATATGGAAAACTACTCCAATATCTTTGCCAAGAAAGCCCCAATGGCATCACAAAGAATTGGACAAGACTGGAATGACTGAACAACATACTTAGATAAAATAAACCTTTCTGGTAACAAGTGCCCTTTGATGTACAGGGGATTATACTCATTTTACAGATAAGTAAATAGAGGCTTAGAGATCACATGTCAATGAAGCACAGGATCTGGGACTTAGAACAGTGTCCTTTCTGCCATACCACTCTGCCCTTCAGAGAAGATGCCCAAAGAGTTTGACTGGATCAGAAGGGGGCATTTTGGTGTTTAATTTACAGCATTTCTTTTCCTAAGAAGGACCGTCCTTCTGGCCTATTATTCCTGGGCTACAGAGCTTTACAAAGCAGAGAAAGGGGGAGGGGAGGGGGAGAGGGAGGCCCCAGCAGGGTAACCAAGTAAGACCAATAGTGTGGCTCCCATAGTAACAACTTGCAGGCTTCCATTTACTCCTAGGGGAATCACTCTTTGTTATTCTGCTTGCCACAATAAAAAGAGATTGTTAGGTCATCTTTGGTTTATTTTATGGTTTTCCATCAGCTTGCTTTTTTCCCCCTTTTTAAAATTCTTTTTCTTGTCTCATAAGGCAAAGTACATCCAGTTTTGTGGTCTGAGAAAGGGTTAGTTCTATTTAAAGGGATGTGTAATTAAACAGAGCAAAAACAAAATAACCATAATTTAGTTCTTCAGCAAAGATAATAGTGGAGGCCGATCCCATTTACTGTGTGCAGTGTGTGACTGTACAGCAGAGCGCATGCTATAGCATGCTGGCTTGTCAGGAGTTTTGCTAGATGGGCCCTGAAAGTCCTCGCCTCATCTCAGAAGTTCCATGGGCTCCAGCCCCTGCCCCTAGCTTTTTGCTGCCTCTCCTCCTTCCTGGCATGGTAGGCATAAGGAAGGTCACAATATATCAGTAGAGGCACAAAGCCGCCTCTTCTCCTGAGAGTTCTGTGGAAGTACAGAAGGAGGAGGGGGAAGGGAAAGAGAGAACAAGGAATTCAGCCCTGGCTAATTGGGTCTTCAAGCTCTACTTACTTCCTGGGAAACCCCTCCTTCTTGCCAACTCTTACATTCAGGAAGCTCTGATTTCTCATTCCAGACAGTGCCCTGAGAAAAGGGGGGAAATAAAGCTTGAGAACCACTAATGTATGGGGTAGTTTAACTCTATTAACTTCCACCAAATCTGTTCAGATTTTTAAACATTTTAAAAGCTCAAAGTGGCTCTTAGACAAATTCACAGTCTTTGCAGTAGTGGGCATGTTTCTTTCCATTAGAGTAAAATTGGCTTCATTTTCTTTTTGAGAAGAAAGAAGACCAAAGAGAAATATGACACAAACTACCAGAGACTACCCAGGGGTCCAGCTGAGATGAGTTTTTCCTTTGATATCTATTACATGTCTGAGAAAGGTATTAAAAAAATCAAGTTTTCCTTAGAATTTCTTTCTTGGATTAAAAAAAAAAAAGTATTTTGGGACAAAACAGCAGGTTCATGCTTACTTTGCTAACTGAAATTCTAATTGCCAGTTCCAGAAATGTTACCCCACTGCTGGTACCCCATACTTCTATCTCTTAAGACATGGCTATGCCAACAAGTTAGAATCCTTTGTATTTATTAGGTCAGAGCTAGGAAATGCAGATAGTCTTCTAGGCAACATGGTAGGAAAAGTACTTGATCTGGATTTGGAATATCTGACTTCAGGTACTAGTCCTGAATTTACTACCTGTACATTCCAGTTGAGACTGTGCATACCGGTGACCTTGGGCAAGTCACTTTTCTGGACCTCAGTTTCCTTATAACATGAAGGAGTTGGGCTAGATCATTTCTGAGTGGGGCAGCTATCTGGTGCTGTAGAGTCAGGCAAAACCTGAGTTTAAATCCAGCCTCAGATACTTACTAGCTCCATGACCCCAGGCAGGTCACTTAACCCTGTTTGCCTCAGTTTCCTTATCTTTAAAATGAACTGGAGAAGGAAATGGCATCTTTGCTAAGATAACTCCAGAGGGGATCAGGAAGAGTTGGACAAGACTCCTGCTCAAAATTCTATGATCTTAAGCACTTACAATGTGTAACAGAATCATAGAATGTTAAAGCTAGATGAAGGCTGAGAGAGTGTCTAGTCCTGTGACCTTATTTTACAGATGAGGAAAGGTTACTTGCCCAGAGTTTCTTTGCTGCTTAGTGACAGGATTGGAGACCCAATTCTCTTGGCTCCCTGACAAGTTAACTTCAGGAATAGAATAGATTCTGGAAGCAAGCTTGAGGTGGTAGTCTGGTTGTTTTCATGATTTATAGTTACCATTGTTGTTGTCCTTTGCCTTGACATGAAAGTGTTAAGTTCAGACACTTAGTGATGGATCTCCCATCAGTGCCATTGAGCCAAGTTTATCTATAAGGGTGTGATACTTCAATTACAGGGTGACAGACTCTCAGAGCTTCCTGGTCCCTCAGCCTCTCATCTTTTCATCTTCACATCTCGAAGCATTTGGGTATTAGAGGGTTGGTTGGAGGGGAAATGGTACTGACTCAGGGTAACTTTGCCACCAACTCTTTTTTAGACAGGAAAAAGAAAGAGAAAATGTGCTTCCTGTTAAAACTAGAGAAGGTATTTCAAAGAGGTGGTATATTCTTCTGAATCGGCAAACACTCATGACATCAATTCAGCAGACACTTATTAAGTAACTTCTGTGTGAAAGACACAAGGGTTAGAAAGACACAAGTGAAACGCTCTCTCCCCTTGAGGACTTTGTGTTCTAACATGTGAGCAGATAAGTAAGGAAAAACAAAGTAGGAGAGAGTGCTAACAATTGAGGAAAGCAGGGAAGGCTTCCTGGAGGCTATGGCCTGTAACGTGATCCTTGAAGAAAGTTAGTGATTCTGACTGGTAAGAGAGGAAGGAGGGGTGCATTGCAAGGAAAAAGACAGGTTAATTTAGGGAACAACTGGTAGTTCAGTTATATTGGAATATAGAATTTATAAAATGAAATGGTGTGAAATAAAGTTGGAAAGGGAGATGGGAGGCAGATTGTGTGGTGGAGACTACAAGCCAGGCTGGTAGATTTGTATTATGTCTTACTGAAAGTGAATATCTAGGTCCACAATCAAAGTGAAGACATGGTAAGACCTCCTGTATCTTAGAAGGGTTGTTTTGGAAACCTTGTGGACAACGGAGAAAGGAAACATTAGAAGCAGGGAGACCAGCAAGGAATCTATGACTGTCTAGCCAAGAGGTGATAAGGACCTGAACTCCTACGATGCACTGTGTGAATGAAGGAGAAGGGGATGGATGTGAGCTGACATGGAGACAAAATTGACAAGACCTGGCAGCAGTTGGATATGGAAGGGGAAGGACTATGAAAAGCCAGGGATGACTCGGGTTATAAGTCTGGATGACCGGGAAGATGGTGGTATGCGCAACAAAATTAGGGAAGTGTGGAGAAAGGACAGATTTAGAGAAAAAAGATAATGAGTTATTTCAAACATAATGAATTTGCCATGTCTACTGGGTAGGGGAGGTGTTCAGCAGGCAGTTGATAATGCCTAACTAGAGTTCGGGCAAGAAATTAGGGCTGAATATAACAATATAGGTGGTGGCCAGCTCCCACCGAATGTATGGCCCTTCTAGCAGTAGAATTCTGTGTCTTCTGATAGAGTTTAAACAGGAGGGAAGGACCTTCTCAAGACCTTGTGGCACTCATTGCCTTCTTGGAACCCTGATCCTGGGAGCTGGTGAGTTTTAACAGAGCTTGATATGTTATAAGCAGACAGTTTTGGAGAGGACCCTTTCCTGGAGCATGGGTGTCACCTAACAACTGAAGGCAACTTGTGAAAAAGCATATTCTTTCTGCCTCCTTCATACACATTACAACCAGTCAAGTTTCCTACCCTAGTTTTTTAGTTACTTGTAATTGGTGTTGACAGTGACAGCTGAAGGCCAAGAATCAAACATTTCTTCCCAAATTACCTTGGCCTTAAAGTGGCAATGTCATTTCTGAGTAATAACAGGGAGTGAAATATATAATGTGGTGACACCGGTCAAGGTTGGCAAAAATTAATGTTTTGGTTTTGTTTTTTTAAAAATTCCATATCCCCCTGTTTCTTAGTCATTGGCATTCTTGGCAAAGATGAGGAGATTTTTATTCTGTTTGCTTTTGTCTCCTTAGGGTTTCAATCTGGGGATGACAGAGGAGAAGCACTTTTTGTTAAATGCCTTTTGGTTGGATTTCTCTATAGTGATTGTCACCATAGCACCTAACCCCTAACCTCAAAAGGATCCAGGGAGCTATAGTAGTTAGAAGAACGGTGGGTGTTTTATGGTTCAGTGGAGAGAGACCCAGTGCCATTTTAAGCCCAGATTTATATGTAGGTGATTTTTAAAATGGTCTGTTTCTGGGCCTTCTCTGTACCAGGGAAGTCTTTCATCTGTAGGCAGCCATAGGCCTTTTCCTTTTTTTCAAAATGAAAGTCACCTACTACGAAAACATAGCTATGTCATAGGCACTAGAGAAGCAGACACAGGAATGTAGAGTTAGGGAATTCAGGGCTTGAAAGGTGTCCTTAGGAGTCATCTATTCTAACCCCTTATAGAAGAGGAAACTTAGAAGGAAAATAATTCTTCAGGGAAGTAGACAAGCTGTTATTAGGACCCATGCCTATCATTCCATTATATCATGCTTTCTCTCTCTCTCTATCTATCTCTATCCCCCCCCCCCCTCCTTTCCTCTTCTTTCCTCCATTCTCCTAATATTTTTGAAAGTCTACTTATGGTGCTTTCCCCCACTCCAGGGAGTTAATTGCTATTTAAATAAATGCAAAGAAGTTTGAAAAATCATGTTATCATGCTCAACAAATATAAATGAAAGTTACTGATTGAAACTCTTTTTGTTGGCATCCTCAACAGTGCTTATGGGAGTTTCTTCCCTTTCCCCCTAATAGCAGCCAAACAGTTAAAAAGTCCTGGGTGGATGGATTTCACCAGAACCCTGATCACCTTATAGGCAGCATTTTTTCTGAGCTGATTTTTTCTGTTTCCACCCCAGATCTGAGATGACGACTCATCTTGCCAGGCCCCAGCCTGGCCCTTGGCCTTAAACCTCTGAGCAAGCAGTTTGCAGAAGTGGCCACCTAGGAAGCCTTTCTTCTCCCTCTTCCTCTTCCCTCAGGAAAAGTAAGAAGGCTCACTCTCTGATAAACCTGGAGTTGAGAGAGCTCCCTCCCTCCATTCTTACACCTTCCATCCCTCCCTGCTTCTACAGTCATGCTGGGTCACCATGACCACCCTCCCAACACAGAGACTTAAAACAACTGGTTTCTTTTGGTTTATACCATGGTGCTCATCTCACTGATGTCTGTCCAGGGGATTGATTTGAATAAATGGAAATTTTAAAAATAAAATTCCCTTTCCCTCCCTGGGCATTTGGAAGCAGCACAAGCCCAGCTAATGAGGCCATCTCTTGGAGTAAAGTGCATTTTAAGCCAATGATGTTCCCCTTCTCCTGTCTGTCCCTTGGTAAGAAAGAACATTTATGTGAAAGAAATTAGAACCAACCTAAAAACCCAGAACCAGTTTGGGTGGCAGTGGAAAGAACACTATGTTTGGAGTCCAAGGATCTGGGTTTGAGGCCAGTGTGAGATCTTAAGCAAGTCCCTTTATCTCTCTGGGCCTCAGTTTCCTTAGGGAACTGTAAAATGAGGGAATTGACCTAGATGAACTCTGATGTACCTTCCAGTTCCAATTCTAGCTTTTATTTCATCCTGAGTTGGTCCTGGACCTGGACCTGGGCAAAGCTAATTTTTACCATAATCTTTGTTGGTTGGAGGGTGTGGGCTTAAGTGAAATTCCAGGGTCACAGTCAAGTAGATAGTTGCCTTCTCCTGTTCTTCTCTTTACTTGGATCTTCTTGGCTACAGGCCTGGTTTATTCTAAGATGAGCATTTGGTTTCTCTTGTATTTGCATCTCTAAACTTGGCCCCTAGGTGATTTGGTCTGGGTGTTCCTTTTGGGGACTTGGTCTGCCTGTCCTTTCACATTTGGCCTCTGGCCACTTTCAGAATAGATTGTGGAACCCTCCCAGGTCCTGAAAGGTTAGCGTTTGCTGAACATATCTACAAACAGGAGTTAACATACATCATTAAGGCCAGAAAGAATATGGAAGAATGATCACTTCTAGGCCAGTCCTTCCATTTTGCAGATGAAGAAACCAAATCTCAGAGAAGTGAATTGATTTGCTTTAGGTCACATTGGTAGTAAGTGGCCAAGCTGGGATTTGAATTCCAATCTTCTGACTTCCAACTCAGTAGTTCTCTTCCTACTTAGGATGTGAGTTAAGTCTGTCTTAATATGGAATTCATATCACCGCCCCCTGCAGTTGCGGTAAGAAGGCTTGTCAGCAAATACTCTTCATCACCAAGGTGAATGTTGGGAGAATGAACAGTGCTTACCTCTCTACCCTCATCCTCTCTTTATACTCCTTGGAACTTTGATGTTTGCCCAGAACCTCAGTTGGACTTTTTCCATCTGGCAGGCCTTTCAGGAAAGGCATACTAGTAGATAAAATTTCCACGGGCTCTGGCCAGTACTGAAGGTATATAGTGCCTCCCTTCTCCCTTCTCCCTCCCCCCTGCTCTGCCCTCCTGAATATGACCAGTTATTCACTAAGGAACTCTCTGTCCCAAACACTCTAGTACAAAGGTCAGCAAGACCTTCTTGAAGAAGGTTCTTGCCGCTATGGTAGCAAATTAACGATTTCTTTTTTCCAGTGAGGCAACTTCATGGTATGCAGGTGGATTCTGATGGACTTTCCTCAGATTTATCCCTCTTTGAGTTCTTGGCAGTACTTGGGCAACAACCAGAGTTGTTGTTTCTGGAGGGCACTTTCCAGCTGCCTCCTAGCATTAATTTTGGTAAACAAGCCTATGCATACTAACTAGTAGAAACATGACTTTGGGCAAGTCACCTCTCTTTCTCCAAGTTTCGTCATCTTACAAAGATAATCCTGCCAGGATTACCTCCCTCACAAGGTTGTATGTAGTTCACAGAATCATGCAGACGTAATAGACATTGCAGAGACCACCTAGTCTAAGCCATGAACCCCCGATCTACAGCATCTCTGACAAGTGGTCATCCAGTCATTTTGTTCAGAGACCTCCAGGGACCAAAGATGTTTTTTCTTTCTAGGAAGTCCTTTTTTCTTACTTTGAAACCACTTTGTAAACGTGAGCATCTATGACTGGGGAAAATACTTGATTATAACATAGGAAACCTATAGCAAGCCCCTTAGGTTCTCCAGTTTGCCCACACCTCTGCACACTTTAGTGACCAATAAATAACCCCTCTGAGTGTGGATCTGCCCTCTGAGATGAAAAATATACTGTGGTGTCATCTGAGTAAAGAGCAGTTCTTTCTCCTGTCAGCCTCGTCTGTTGGGAAAGAGTGGTCTTACCATTCATTTCAGCATTAGAGATGCAGAGAAACATTTTTAGAAGGCACAGAAGCAGGAGACAGTGGTGAGTATTGCATAATGGGAGAGAAAAATATTCAAGAGCTGTTTCTAGCTGCTGAGGGAGGAGGCTCTTCAGTTTGGATTGAGTCTGCCCATTCTGCCTCTACACGTAGGGGTTGTGGCCCCCCACAATGAAGAGAAGGGCTGTCTTATTGACCCTTATATCTCATCCAGTGCCTTGTATTGTAGTAAACATTTAATAAATGTTGAATCAAAGGTTGGTTGATCAGAGGCCTGACCCCCGATGTTTTTTTGAGACAACCTCAAGTTTTCTTGAATAATGAATGGTCACAGAAAACACACACACACACATACACACAAAACTGAGGACAGTTGGGGGCGGGAGAGAGAGAGAGAGGGAGAGGGAGAGAGAGAAGACATTAGAATGATGGACATGAAAGGCTATATAAGTTTAAGGCAGAAAGAATCTCAGAATCTATTTTCTCTCTAGGTCAGACATTCCTAATGTGGGGTCCATGGACCTATGGATAGATTTTAGGGAGTCCATGAGCTTAGATGGAAAAAGAAATGATATATTTCTTTTCAATAACTGAAATTTAGCATTACTTCTCTTCTGAATGTTAGCAATTCACCGTTATTTGATAAGGAGAAAGGGGTCTGTGAGTTTTACCGGATCACCAAAGGAGTCAACGACACACAAAAAATGTAACCTTGTGAATCACTTGTGGGCACCCCCATACATCGCACCCCACAACACTAGACTTGGTGTCAGGAAGATCTGGGCTAGAATCTGAGACACTTCCCCAGCAAGTCACTTATGCTCTCAGGGTCTCATCTGTAATATGGAGACAATAATATTGCCTACCCCCCTGGGCTGTTTCCAGTCTTGAGTAAGATAATATTTGTATGTATGTAATGCTTTGCACTCCTTAATGCACCATATAAATGTGAAAGGTTTTTATCCCTTTCATTTACTACTTCAGTGTTCTAGTACAGATGGGAGAGCGTGCCCCTCTACCATCACCCCCTTGTCTTAGGCCCTTTAGATCACCTCTGCAGAAGTGAGGCTGAGGAGCTTGGAGGTTTGTGGGTACCCTACTGGAAAGTGACTGAAAGGTTTCCTATGTTTCACACTCTTACTGTCAGGGCAAAAAGACCCTCTTTGACCAGAGTGGCTGCCACTTACAGTAATGAGAAACCTTAATTAGCTATATTGCTTCATGACTTTGTCCTGGGGAAGGCCGAGCTGAATCTGGGCAGTTTCCTTCTTTGGTAGTTGTCTAGGGGATAAGAATATTAATGGGTAAATGAACAAAGGCTTCCTTCCTTCTGTGTTCCACTCCCTTTCTCCCAGAAATCAGAGGTCCAGGGAGTTGTTTCCCCTGGCCCAGAAAGCTGCAGAGTGATGCTCAGGACACTTTGTGGCAGGGGAAACACAGGCCCTTTGCATCTGTGCACCACCCAGCCCTTCCACACATGGCACACAGGCAGATTTCATGATTGTGGCTTCTGACTTCAGTCAGGTTATGGTGGGAGACCTATTTCTGCCTCCCCTCGACTCCCCCATTCCCCCTTTTCAATTTCACATTCCATGCTTACTTTCCATCCCTTATTTTGTCTCCTTATAACAGAACTGGAGAGCAGGGCTGGGAGCGTGCAGGTTGAGTTGCTGCAAAATCCGGGTGGGCGGATGAGCAGTGTGGGCGGCATGGGGGAGGGGAGTCGAGGGAACAGCTTGTATTGCATTTACCAGCAATTGTTTTCCCCCACCTCCCACCTTGCTCATAGACACACACACATACACACACACACACAGACACACACACACACACACACACACACACACACACACACACAGGCAAAAGCCCACAGGCTGAGTCAGTGTTGGGGGAGGGAGCTGATGAGTCACAGGTGTGGGGGGAGGTTTGGGGGGGCGTCCCTCCCCCAGTATCCTCACTGTGGTTGCCCCCTGCTGGGATAACATGACTTTTCAGAAGAAGAGAGATGTAAGCTGTTTGTCTTTGGGAAAAAAAATTTTCTTGAAGAAAGGGTTTGCTGGACTGGAGTGCCAGCACGTTGAAAGCCTGACTTAACGATGTGTCAGCAAATGCTACTAGTGTGTAACTGCATGGGGGCAGCTCCAGTCTGCTACTTAGTGTCAGGCTCCAGACCATTCAGGGAACTGAGAGAGGGGGTGGGAAGTAAGACAAGAAATGGGGATTTGGAAAAGCCTGGAAGATGTTTCAAAATGATCTGGAATATCAAATTAAAAAATCTCAGAAATAGACAGTCCCCTTCCACCAAAGTTTCCTTCTAATGCCTTATGGTTAGGACTCTCAAAGGCACCTGAGGAACAGGTACTCTTAGGCCAGAATATTGGCCTGTTGATGGGCTGACTAGGTATATGTTGTCCAAGAACCAGCCTAGTTCAGCTGAGACAAACTTGGGATAGTTGATTGGTCTCAGTGTTTTTTGAACCACATAGACTTTCTTCTGAAGGGATGGGGACTTTGTTGTTACAAGATGCAGAGTACCTGAACCAGTCACAGTCTGTGGAGTATCAAAGGGTCCAAACAAGCATGTCGCCATGATTACAGAAATCTTTTAGGATGCTCCCTATTTTTTCTACCGAGCCTTAAAAAGGAAGCTGGCTAGGAAAAAATGAATGAATGAAATCTCTTAACAGAGTTTCCATCTCTGCTTTCCTTCCTGAATACCCCTTCGAGATACTCAACATGGACTGTTTCCTTGTTTGGGCTGAGGACTATAGGATGGAAGTAGATATAAAACCGAAACAAGCAAACAAAAAGAAAATTGAAATAGACACCTATGGAAGAAAAAGAGGGGGGTGGGCAGGAGGAAAATAATTTCTTCAAAGACCACTCCTAGAAACCTCAGCCCTCAGCCGACCCAGAAGGCCAGAGACTTGATAGGAGAGGTATCCAAATGCTGACATTTCTATCAGTGAGACCAGCTTTAAGTTGGGAAGCATCAATATTACAAATATTACAAATACTCTTCCTTGCTAGAAGAGGAACGTGTCCAGAATAATAATGGATTAAACCAATCTTATGTTTTTGGTCAACTCTTCATCATCTGAAATGCCTTGAAATCAGGAGATCCAAAAATCTCTGTTTTGGGAAAATACACACAAATAATTCCATCTACCCACCCACCCAGGGGAAAGTGCTGTAGATTTACCTTCCCAATTATGGTTTCCTTAGCTAATATTCGAGTGGAGACACAGTTGTGATGAACATATAGCCCCTTCAGAGTCAGAGACAAGTTCAAGCTTGACACATACAGGCTCTAGATAACTCCTTACCTCTTAATTAGAAAAGAAGTGCTGATCTGCTTTGGTGGAGGGAATTTCTGTACTAGGAGGACAGCAAACTAATGAGAATCACTAATCTAGAGAATTCTTTGCCTTCTCCTCCTTATCAATGTTCAAATGAGTGTGTATTCATTTAGTTTATATTAACCTTTTTTTAAAAAAAAAAGATTCTAATTTATTTATTTTTAATTTTCAACATTCATTTCCACAAGATTTTGAGTTCCAAATTTTCTTCCCATCTCTTCCCTTTGCCCACTCTAAGACAATGTGCATTCTGATTACCCCTTTCCCCATCTGCCCTCCCTTTCTACCACACCCCTCCCTTCTCTTATCCTCATCCCCTCTATTTTCTTAGAGGATAAGATAGATTTCTATACCCCATTGCCTGTATATCTTATTTCCCAGTTGCATGTAAAAACAATTTTTAAAATTCATTTTTAAAACTATATTAACCTTTTCAGAATCAATCAGCCCTGAAGTCAGGAAGACCTGGGTTCAAATCCCCTCCTGTGATATATGCCACGAATACTACGTGACCCTGGGCAAATCACAGTGCTCCAAACAAGTCTTGTGAGACAATAAGTTGCAGAGTGGTACCTATCAGTGTTGGCAAAGAGAGAGTTTCATCACTGAGGGTTCCCAGCATCAGTGAAATCACAAGTCCAGTTTTCCCCACCATCCCCTGAAAAAATCCAAAACAAGCCTTCCAACAGCTCCACCCCCATCGCAGATCACTGAAGTGTCTATGAACTTGACCCTTCTGATGGGTTCTCTTTGGTGCAGTCATCTAGCCTGGGAACAGTCCACCTACTCTGTCTGAATGACCTTAAACTAAAGGGGAATGCTCATTCATTGAGGAAGGGCTGAATAAGTTGTGGCATACTGCTCTGTGAGAAGTGAGCAAGTAGAGGATTTCTAAGCTCTATGGAAAGATTTGTATGAACTGATGCATGCAGAGGGAAGGGAGGAGAATCAGAAATAGAACAATTTGTGCTATAATTTTGAAGGCTTTTATAAACTGATGAAGGATGAAATAGACACAATTTTATTTTAATACAATAACAGCATGATAGACAATTTTGAAAGCTGTCAGATGCATGGATCATCCATGATTCCAAAGGACATGATAAAAGTGCAGTATCCATCTTCTAAGAGAGAAGTAGTGAATTTAGGGTACAGAATGCTACATAGAGACAGATAAAATATATGAATATACATATATACGCATGTGTATATGTTTATATGTACTCACATGCTTGCATACACCCAATAAGGGAATTTGTTTCATTCAACTACACATATTTGTTGGAAGAAATTTGGTTTTCTCATCTCCTCTTTTTCTCCCAATGGCAGGGGGAAGGTGGGTAAGAAGGAGAGAAAATAGATTTCCATTATTTTGATTTTGATTTCTTGGTAGAGAGGCGAGGGGATGCTCCAGATGTGTGTGTTGCATGCATTTTCAGATAGAGTATGATTAGTTTTGCTTAATTTGTTACAGTGGAACTCTCACAGAATTGGGAATAGTGTGTAGATATTTATAATGTAAAATCAAAACACATTGATAAACTATAATAAAAATTAATAATAAAATAAAACTTTTATTAGTAGGCTACTGTCCCCTGATGGTGGAACTTTTGCATACTGGATTGATCTGATGTATATAGAAAAGAATGGAGTGAGGTGAGGTGGGGGGGGGGGGTTGGAAGGTGGTTAAATACTCTTATGTTGTGTAGCCACATATTCCAAGTGGTGTTACAATTAGCAGTGTATATATAAGGGTGACTTTCCTGGTAAGAAAAGTCATATTATAAAATGAAGATTTGAAAAAATTATTAACATGGTCTTCTGAAGATTAATTACATCTTTTGGGAAGCTAAAAAAAAGAACATAATATAGTTATCATGAAC
Organism: Potorous gilbertii; assembly: GCA_028658325.1. Classification (NCBI taxonomy): domain Eukaryota; kingdom Metazoa; phylum Chordata; class Mammalia; order Diprotodontia; family Potoroidae; genus Potorous; species Potorous gilbertii. The sequence goes on from CM053770.1 coordinate 501,235,201, forward strand.
ATCCTGAATTCATGGCCTCAGAATACATCTCTATTTATGGCCTCTGCTTTGTAAGAATAGTACTTACTGTTTATACCTGAGAGTCTGCACAGAAGCAAATGTGAACATATGTTCTTTAGTCACCGACTCATCAGTTTCTCTTTTTCTTTCCCTAGTACATAGATGCGATCAGTAACAAGCAAGGTGAATTGGAGAACTATGTGTCAGATGGCTATAAGACAGCCCTCACCGAGGAACGGAGAAGGTTTTGCTTCTTGGTGGAAAAGCAATGTGCTGTGGCCAAAAACTCAGTCTCCTATCATTCCAAGGTAAGGCCACTGATCCAGGCCGGTCTAGGAAGGAGAGTTGTGGCTGAGGCTCAGTAAGGTGGTCCCATCCATATTGGGTGGAAAAGTACTGACAAGAGTATATACCATTCAAAATTAATCCAAGGCAATTTCAGAGGAACCTGAGGAGACAGCTTTCTATGAGCTGATTCAAAGAGAAGGCTGTAAAATAAAAGAACCATGTATATAAGTATATAAGTACAGTATTATAGAGGGGAAAAAAAAAGACTTTAGAATTCTGTTCAGTGCGATTATAAAGCACAAATCCAAAAGAATCAAGATGAAACTTGCCACTCATCTCCTGACACAGACATGATGAGCTCAAAATTCAGAGAGACATATATTTTCCAGTATGGCTATTGTTGGAATTTTTCTTTTTCTTTTTGCCAGACCAATGCAGCTATGGATTAAGAGTTTTTAAAAAAATCTATTCAGTGGAGGAGGAGGATGGTAATAGGAGGGACAAATTAATAAATAAAAAAGATTTAGGGGAGGATCTTACAAAAAAACTAGTCCAAGAGGAAACTGAAACATCACTTTCCCAAGAGATATTTCTCAGAATCCATGCAAGCTTCTTCTGGCTTTTTGTATCAAAAGGCAGATGGTGGGTAACCTAAGAGGACTTTCAAGCCTTGTGTTTGTAATTATCTTTCCACTTTTGCCCACAGCCACATTTCTTTTTGCTCAGGCCTGCCTTTTGGGGGACGGTGGCTCTGGTGCTTCTTGGTGTGAGATTATGCAGGGAAGGAGTCCCTTTTCAGATTTCTTGAAGCCAAGCATACCTCTGTAAGATTTGCAGGTTTCTTTGAAGAGGAAGGAGAAGATTAGGCCAGACAGGTTCTTTTCACAGGAAATGGTGGTCTGGGTCCTTCCAGGTAGTTTATCCTATCAGCGTGCCAGCACATGCACACTTCACAAAGACACCTGGCTCCTTGTTACATAGATTCTGGTAGTCACTGCCTATTTAGTTCAGAATCCCTTAAATAGAACAACATCCTGATCGATGATCCATGCATGGTCCCAGTGTGGACACAAGAAATACACTCTTTGTATGCAGACACGGTTGTAGTCTTCATCAGCTATTAATTAAAGATGCATCTCCCGGAAAGAAGATCTTAGATTTAGAGCTGCAAGGGACCTTAGAGGTAATCTAGGCCAAATCCGTCATTTTATAGATAAGGAAACTGAGACCTAGAGAGAAGGTAAGTAGTGAGAAAGGTGAGATTTGAATTTAGACTCTCTTCTTCCAGTTTCACCCTACTGCACTGATTTTGGGGATAGAATGGTGTCAGTATTAGTGCTTACTCCCAGGGATGAGGCCCTGTCAGAGAACCTGTTATTGTCCCCTCTCTGCAGAGCAGCTTCCTCCTGCACCAGGAGAGGGGGGCACCTGCTCAGTGGAGGGTACTTTCTGCTTTCAGGAGCAGTTATCCTATACCTGGGCTAGTCTGAGAAATCTTATTTGCCCTTTAATTGCTCCAATACCTAGCACAGAAGCACTTCAAAAGTGTTCTAGTCTGTCAATAATACACAAATGGGGCAGGGGAGAATGGAACCACAAGGGCAAATGTCTCTTTGTCTTGTTCAGAGGAAATGGTTTAAAAAAATCACTATCATCTTTGTCTCCTCCAAAGCACTTTAACTCGTGTGATACAAAAGTTTGCCTGGGGACTCTGAGGCCTCTGTTCCAGCTTCTTGTTGGGGGGTGGGGGTGGGCTTGAAGAGGAGGAAGGAAAAAGTGGGGAGAAAAAAGTATGAAATATTAAAGTGCTGTTCCAGCCTCCCACTTGCACATTTTCTCCTGCCTACATCTTTCTTTGCAAGACGAAATGTTCTGGAAGAGAGGAGAGGGGTGGGTTGTTAGGTCCTTCATTCTTAGTGATCAGGGTGGAGAGGCAGGCATCTGCTCCCCTCTAGTGGTGGTTGGCTGCTGTGGGTTTGCCGCAGGACCTGTGACAGAGAGACTTAGAGCCCTGACCTGGTGAGCATGTGGCCAGGAACTTGGCGGAAGCCTGGCTACCAAGCCCCCTGTCAGGGCTCTAAGCCTCTGAAGGAGGGGATGTATTTATTCTCAAGGGAGAAACAAGCTGGTTAGAAGGATGCTGAGAGCTGAGGCACCCCCGTGCCTAGAGGGAGTGCCCTCTTTGTTTCCTTTTAGCCCTTAGAATTCTTAACTTCTCTAAAGGCTCTGTGCCCAGGTACCACCCCCTTCCCATCTGTTAGTGCTCTCAATCTGTCCTTAAATTATCCTGGATTTACTTAATCTATGTGCATAGATTAGACTCTCTCCCCTCTCCTCCCCATCTCTGAGGAGAACGTTAGCTCTTTGAAGGTAGGGTCTGTTTTCATGTCTCCTCACCAACTAACACAATGCCCTAACTAACCAAGCAGGCACTTAATAATAATGCCTGTTGAATTTAATTGAATGGATTTTTATGCCTCTTATGGGAACTGAGCTCTCGCCTCACCCTCCATCCTTCACACATAGAGGCTCCAGGAATCGGGAGAGCTGCCGTGTATGCTGGTTTGCTTAGTTTCTGTTACTTTGAGTTCTAAGTGACATTTAATATATGCCTGCTGAACAGGAACAAGGGGATAACAGATGAGCACTGATGAGTCAGACCAATTCTTGAACAATCTATGCTGAGTCAATCCCTAGCATATGTTACATGTAACTTACACAAGAGAGAGAGAGACTGATCCTTAAAATAAAAAAAATAAATAAACCTCAGCTTGGTAACTGAAGTATTTTCTTCTGTGGATACGTGTGGTATCCACTGGTGGTGATGAGGGGAGAGTATTCATTCATTTAGTCATTCATTCAGCAGCCTGGGATTTCTGGGATAGGGATGGGATTTGTGTGATTCCATTGGCATGGGGAAATCTCTGGGGAGGAAACTCCCAGTACCAACGTAGATTGGCACCTTCTTGGCAACGCTGAGAGGTCATACAGCCAATGTGTGTCAGGGGTAGGACTTGAACTGGCTCTGGATTTGAGACAACTATTACTGCTATTTATTTAAGGACTTATAATTTTTTTTTTGAGGCAATCAGGATTAAGTGACTTGCTCAGGGTCACACTGCTAGTAAGTATCTGAGACCAGATTTGAACTCAGCTCTTCCTGACTTCAGGGCTGGTGCTCTATCCACTGCACCACCTAGCTGTCCCTAGGACTTATAATTTATGGAGACCACTGTATGAAACACTGGATAACTAGCCAGTGCAGTGCTTTGTATTTTGCCTAAATATAAAGATTAGAAGAAACGTGGCCCTTATCTTTACAGTCTAGGTACTACCCCTGACTGTCTCAAGCCCGAAGCCCCTTCTTTTGGGAAATTCAGATGGTTACTGTCATTGCCAGTGGTTTTCAGAGTACCTTCAGAGTACCTGACTTAAGTCTGACTAAGATTAAGTCAGTACTCTTAAGGCATCATGTTCTAAGCATGCAGGAAAATCAGAGCTTTTCCAGAAATGAATTCAAACTTCCTGCTTAGAAACTGGATGGTTTCCAGAAAGTAAAGATGGGTCAAGGGGCACAGCCGCTGAGTAGCAGGTTGCTAAGCACCTACCACATTGAGGATGGATAGAAGAAAGCAGCTTATCAAAGCTAGAGAGAGCTAAGGATTGGGCTATAACTCATGAATGTAATCTGGGACAGACAGGCTTGGGGGTTGGCACCTTAGCTCCCTGTGCCAGGAATCAAAATTTACCCAAATCTTATTTGGAGCAGTTGGAAAGCCAAGGAGGTAAAGTCCATATGTTGTATCTTTCCCAGCACTGCAACTTATATGGAAACCCTCCATTCCCTCAAGTGCAATCCATGCTGATGACTGTCCCAAGCACCTACATATCTTTCTGTGTTCCCTGTGCTGACTGCCCCCCCCGACTTAGAAAATAGGTGGCTAGAAGAATATAATGAATTCACATAGATTCATGTGTGACCTGTTCCCCACAATCTCCTTTTAGACGTATCCGAAGCCTTTGATTTTGTCTGAGAATCCAAGCTGATACATAAGCAGGCAGCTTCTATCTTTGCTAGTACGTCCCTCAGCGCCAGAAGGCAAAGCATGTTACATGTCTTATATAAATTGTCTATTTCCTCCAATATCTAACAGATAGTAGTTGTTATCCCTGTGACATCTATGTCCGTGAGTGCAGGTGGTCAGTCTGCCTTGTGGACAACATCGCTCACATCCCTGCTGCCCTCTGGGTCTGAAGCTTATTCCTTTTGATGAATTGGGCTACTCTGTGGGGAATCTCCATTCTGTTAGCAACCTGTGTCCACTGGCATTCCATTCACTAGCTTGTCTGTTTCCCTACCTCCCCCTAGTCCCCCACATTCTGGAGAGGATTATTAAGAGATCTTTGTGAGCTGGACTGTGAACGTTAGTCCCCTAGCAACCTCATAGCCTGTGGCAGGTTCACTCTCTCTACCCTTAAACTTTCAGTCAAATCCACCATTTCTGACTATTTAGCTTCTCCCCGCACCCCACCCCACCCCCGTGTTAACATGCTCATTGTGAAGAGCCTCTTGTGGTACATCAGAGACAAAGAGGCCAGATTACTGGCATCACTCAGGCTCTCAGGCCTGAATCTGGACAGTAGCAGTTAGTAATTTGTAGGACTCGGGTGGCGTAGGCATGAAGCCCTACCTTGACCACTGCCTAAGCTACAACTTTGAACTCAAACTTCACCTCTCTCTAGATCTGGCCCTTAGGTTGGCTAGCAGTAGTTGGTATGGGGGATCATGCATTTCCCTCCTGCCCTAAATGATCTCCTCTGTTCTTTTTTTTCTTTCCTTCCTTTCTTCTTATAAACTCCAGTCCTGCTTCCTATATATTTTCAGACATTTAGACCTACCTGTGCTTTATATTTGTCATCTCTTCTCCCCAACTGGGTACCTTAGGTGACTGTGTCTATACTACTGACATAAATCAGTGCTCGGGTCAATTCCTCTGTTCTCTGACGCTGAGCAAATGAGTTTAAGGTGGAATATCAGCTCCCTTAAAGCAAGAACTCTTTCTTTTTTGTCTCTTCATCCCCAATGCCTAGCACATAGTAGCATAACCTGCCCCCACACCCTCACCCCCATGTCATGTGGTCTGGTCTCTGAGAGTCTGCTATGTTCTGTGACTAAGAATATGAGTCCATTGTTCTACTTTCCCTTCCATAAAAGACCTTCCTGGTTGGACTTGCCAGTTCAGTCTATGTCTGATCTCTTCTGGGTAGAGAGGTAATGTTAAGGAAGTTGTATGTCTGACTCTGGATATAATAGCAGCCAATGACTAAGACTCAACTGTTTCTGGTTTCTTCCTGCTCTGGGTAAGGCCCACCCTCTCAACACAGAACAATGCTTTCAGAGGAGAGCATGTTGATCATTGATCTTTGAGAGTTTTGTAGGGTGTGTTTTGTTTACTTGTGGGCTGTAGTTGGGCACTGACATACACCTCCCCTGTTCTCTCTGGTTTCAGGGAAAGGACATGCTGACTCAGAAACTTCCGTTGTGGCAGCAGTCCTGCGCAGACCCCAATAAAATTCCAGATCGAGCCATCCAACTGATGCAACAGATGGCGGCCAGCAGCAATGGCACAGTCATGCCCAGCTCCCTGTCTGCTTCCAAGTCCAACTTAGTCATCTCAGATCCCATTCCTGGCGCCAAGCCACTTCCGGTGCCCCCAGAGCTGGCCCCGTTTGTGGGGGTAAGTCTACCCCTCACTGCATATGACTGAAATGGTTATCAACAATATTGACACCTCTCTGCATTTACGTGGAACCTTCCCTTTTTAAAGTGTTTCCAAGTAGATTCTCTCCTTGGAGCAAGTATTATTGTTTCCATTTTACACAAAGAAAAGAACTGCCCAGGGAGATTAGGAATTGCTTAGAGCAAATAATAATCCTGTGGTGGAGGCTGGACCAGGGTCTGGGGCTCTTACCTCCCAACGTGGAGTCTATGATTGGATAAAGGAAGTGTTTTAGGATTTGAAGGCAAAAGCATGTAGTCTCATAATATTCAGCCCCATGGAAGGTGGGAAGTGTGGTGTTGAGGAGACGGATTTTTAAAGGTTTTCCTTCTTCCTGAAGGCCCATGTCATAAGCAGAGAAATCTTTCAAGCATGGCTGTCTTTCCCTCCACAGCGCATGTCAGCCCAGGAGAATGTGCCGGTAATGAATGGGGTCTCAGGTCCAGACAGTGAAGACTACAACCACTGGTCTGACAGGAAGCCAGCCCAGCCCAAATCCCTGTCTCCTCCTCAGACCCAGAACAAGATGAGTGACTCCTATTCGAACACGCTTCCCGTGCGCAAGAGCGTGGCACCAAAAAACAGCTACGCAACCAGTAAGGGGGCATCCTGCTGCTGCAGGAGTCGGGGCTAAGCTCTACACCCACAGGAACTTAGCCTATCACTCAGGGACCATTCACCTTCACCCCGCTGGGGGGACCATATGCTCCCTTGTACCAGAAGTGTCCACGTTTATTAGCAGAAGGCTAGGCAGAACGTGGTTAGGGTATAGGCTACCACAGGCATCTGCCTTAAAGTACACATAATGTAGCTGTGGCATGAAGGGAATGGGGATGGAGAGGAGGGGAAAGAACCATTAGTTTAATGTTATTAAACTTTTCATGAGACTTGAGAGCAAATAAACATTGCTGATGAGAGATGTACTTGATGGAATTATGGTAGCTCCCTAGTGAGCTGCCTTTAGAATAATAACCTCTAGTAGGCAGGGGCTCTCTTCTGAATGTTTTTTTATTAGCGCCTAACAAGGGGAGGAAGGCAGCATGGTAATTAAAATTGCTTCCTTAACAAATGAGCTAACATATGCAAAGCACTTTCCAAACCTTAACGTCTTCTATAAGAGCTAACTTGCCTATTGGTTGGTAAACATCTATTAAGTACCTAGTAGTAAGTGCCAGGCACAGAGGGCAGCTAGGTAGCACAGTGGATAGAGCACGGGGCTTGGGATCAGGCAGACTCCTTTTTCTGAATTCAAATCTGGCCCCAGACACTTACTAGTTGTGTGATCCTGGGCCTGTTTCCAAATAAACTGGAGAAGGAAATGGCAAACTCCTCTAGAACCTTTGCTGAGAAAACCTCGAATGGGGTCACAAAGAGTCAGACACAGCTGAAATGACCACATAACAAAATGTGCCAAGCACTGTGCTAAACAGTGAGGATACAAATATGGAAAAAAAAGAAAGACAGTCCCAGTCCTCTGGGAGCTTACAGGAAGTAGAAAAAGCACAGTGGGCATACTCAACTCCGGGAGCATGGTGGAAAAGTCAGAGCAGTCCCAGAGTAGTGCAGCCAGGCCAGAAGTGAGAAGTGAGGAGATAGGGCTGTTTCTTACCAATAATCACTTGATCCCCACTGTGATCCACTGAGGTAGACTGGGCACAGATGACATTTTTCTGAGCATTGACAATGATGATAGTAGGTAGCATTTATACAATATCATTTTCTATGTAGATGGTAATGAATAATGAACAGTAGCAATCATTGAGGTTTGCAAAGCCTTTATAGATGGATGAGTCAGCTGCTCAAGGTCATACAAACATTAAGTAGCAGACCTGAGCCTGGAGCCCCCAAATCTTTTGATCCCCAGCCCAGGATTCCATGTGATATTACACTTCATTACATTATTCCTTAAGCCTGTTGTAATTAGATCAGAAATTGCTCAAGTAGAGGATGCCAATTAAATGCCCACCCAGTGCTACATTCCTCAGAGCTTTTTATAAATCCTCAGAGTGTTGCTTGGCCCCAAGCTGGTTGTGGTCTTTCTCCCTTTAAGCTCACTCACCTTCCCAGCATATGGTGTCGAAGGGAGGGCCTCTGACCTCTTGCTCTCTCTTGTTTTGGCCAGCTGAGAACAAAACTCTTCCTCGCTCTAGCTCCATGGCAGCCGGTCTGGAGCGAAATGGCAGAATGAGAGTGCAAGCCATCTTCTCCCATGCGGCTGGTGACAACAGTACCCTTCTGAGCTTCAAAGAGGGCGATCTCATCACTCTGCTGGTCCCTGAGGCCCGAGACGGCTGGCACTATGGGGAGAGTGAGAAAACTAAAATGTGAGGGCCTCTGGGGCTTTGTCCTTTTTGTCTCCTAATTTGGTCAGTGGGAAGCCCCCCTACCCAAATGCTAGTTGGATCTCTCTATGTGCTGAGAAGACTGGGCAGAGTTTGAGTTGTAGGAGATTGGGGAGATCTGGCACCCTAATTTGAGGACCCTAAATCACCCTGCCACTTTTGAGTAATCTGTAACTATTGCTTAATGCTCTAGTCAGCTTACCCATTCCTCAGTTTCTCCAGCTGTCACTATTGTCCCCCCACTTCACTTCTTTCCTGGAGTATCTTTGTTGGTGCAAGATGAGAGAGAGACAGACTGAGTCCTGTTCTCAGATCCAAAATGGGCTTCCTAAATTCTTCTCTGTGAATTTGGAATCTACCCTAAACCAGGACAAGAAGGCTTTGGGCAGGACAACCCAAGGGAGGGAACAACTGCAGACCGATGACTGTATAACACGTAAGCTACAACGAGCTTGTTTCTGCCCTTGGGTCAGAGACTTATCCTATGATCGTGGTTGCCTTAGAGCCAAGTTTGGGGGATATTTTTTAAGAGCAAAGAGGTCTCTGGGAGATAACCTAGTTTCTGCCCTGGTCCTTGGGCCTCTTTATAGCCTACCCTTTTTGTGTATAGTTCTGGGAATAATTTGGGCTTCAGATGTGTGCTCACTGCCAAGTCCGCCCCCCGGGTTCCAGGCAATACCATGGCATTGAAAATGTCCCTTTCTCTCCTTTGGGCATGGAGCTATCCCTATGGATGATCCGCTTCCAGGAATGAAAGATCTGCAGATGGCCCTGGCATAGCAGTTCCTGTGGCAGAGCCAGCCCATCATCCTCAGTGATGGGATTGTGACCAGCTGACCACAAGTGTGCAGCCAGCCTCTCAGCCCCCGCTCCCCTCATTCTGCCATGACCGGAGAGGTCACAGTGCCTCCCTCTGGCCTGGCTCTTCTCAGCAGGGCCTCAGCTGGCCATTTCATGGGCACTGTAACTTGAGGGGCTTCAGCAGTAGCGTGGACAGATCTGAATACTTCCTATGTGTTAAACCTACTTGAGAAAAGGGAGGGGTGAGAGTAAAGTGAAAGAAAACAAAGAGATGGGATGGAAACAGACAAAATCCCCATTGGTAAATTGAGAGAGATGTAGGCACTGAAAATTGCTGTGACTGTTGGTGGCAGAGCTAAAATGCTTGAACTTCCCGGTTCCTTATCCACTTCAAAATGCCTATATATTTTGGCTGGAAGACAAGTAAGTAGAAAGGATGCCCCTGGGAGTATAGTTTTCCCACCTAGTGTAGTAATATCATTTGAGATGAGGATACCAGAGACCCCTATTTTTACTTTTGTGTGGTTCTCTTCCAGGAGAGGCTGGTTTCCTTTCTCCTATACCCGGGTCTTGGACAGTGAAGTCAGTGACAGATTGCACATGAGGTAAGCCACAACCCTTGGGTCTGGAATGGGTTTGGAGGCGATAACAACTCAATATTCGTGCTGTGGTCAAGACCCAGCCCGATGTTCTGGCCCTGTCCCAGGATGAAATAGGACCCGGGACCTAGTATTCGACTGAGAAGCAGAGGAGACAACGAGATAACAAACACCGGTTGATGAGTGCTGGACCTCAAGTCAGGAAGCCCTGACTTGGAATCCAGCCCCAGGCACCCTATGTAGGTCATTTAATCTGTGTTTGCCTCAGTTTCCTCGTCTGTAAAATGAGGGTGATGACAATTGCGCCCCCTTCCAGGGATTGTCGCGAGGCTCAGATGAGTTGATGGCTGTAAAATGCTTGGGGCGTTGTGCCTGGTACGCCATCAGCACTATATAAATGTTAATATTAATATTGTTGTTATTGTTTTCATTGTTGTCCTGGATTTAGAGCTAGAAGGGACCTTAGATGTCATCAGATCTAGCTGCCTCATTTTAGAGATGAGGATGCTGCAGCTCAGATAGGTGAAGCCTGAATTTGAACACCAGGCCTCCAACAGTAAGCCTACCCCTTGTTGCCTCCTCAGTTGAAGAAGAAGCCATTAAAAATTACAAAAGTGAAGGTTGAAAACTACAAATAAATTAATTTATAAAAAAAGGAGGAAGAAGGAGAAAAAGAAAGAAGATGATGACGTTGCTTATAAATGAGATTAACAAAGGTGGAAGACAACGTCGGACTCCATCGCTATGTCACCTGGCATCAGCAAAACCAACAAAGTACTTGAGTTTTGCTTGTCATTTTTTTTGGCTTCAACTTCTGGCCCATGCTAACTATGTCTCCTTCTTGAGACTCCCCCACTCCCACCCCCACCTCAATAGTTAGGGTCCCAGGAGACCTTGGAAATTCATCTCTCAGACCCACAGAGAAAGCAGGACCAGACCTCGTGTGACAAGCCTCATGTGCACATCCTCAGAGCAGTGGGCACTCGGAAAAAGCTGGATGGGGAATCAGGACACAGGGCAGCTGGCTTCTGGAGCCTCTGTTCTAGGCCTCTCTAGGGAGGGGCAGGCTGACGGCGTGTGGATCGGTGAAGGTGATGCTAGGGGACACAAAGAAATAGAGAGGGTCAGGAGGAGAAAGGCTGGTGAGAGATTCTCAGGGATGGCAGCAGGCCTGAACTCTCCTAGTCTTCCTGACCACCACACATTTTGTACTCTGACCTCAGGATTGGAGAGGAACTGAGTGGCTCTTCTACAGTCTGTTGCGGAAGTGGTGGGAGGTCCCCACATAGTGGCAGACATAAAGGCAGGTTGTGAATCCGGCAATTGAGCAACATTGCCTGTTTTTATAGGTCTTAGCAGGGAAGGAAGAGAAGATGGAAAGGAATAAGCATTTATGTAGTACCTACTGTGTGCTAGTCACCGTATGAAGCTCTTTACAAATACTATTTCACTTGATCCTCACAGCAACCCTTCTGGGGAGGTCCTGTGAATATCACTGGAGAAAGTGAGCCAGACAGAGTTGAAGTGATTTGCCCAGGGTCACACAGCTAGTGAGTATCTGAGGCTGGATTTGAACTCAGGTCTTCCTTACTCCAGGCTCAATGCTCCATCCACTTTGCCATCAGCTGCTGAAGATTACTCTTGGTGCAAAGAAGTTAATGATAGGGGATGGAATTCCACATTGAAATCTCAGGGTGCTTGAACAGAGTTGTGCTATTGAAGGGGAGTACCCTGACAGCTTTTAAGATAAAACCTAGCTATAAAAAGGAAAATTAGAAAAGCAAAGGCATTTTTTCCCTAAAAAAATTTTAAAACAATCTTTGTTTCTTCTGAGCCCTCCCCTTTGAGCTTCTAGTCTTGGCTCAGACAGCTTGGTCACAGATTCCAAAGTATCTCGTTTTTAGGGTTTGTCTGTACAAATTAAAATGTCCCAGATGGGAATTTGACAAAATGTTTGAAATTTAGGCAACTGAATCAGCAACTTAATTTGGACTTCAACCATAGCCTAGCATCAACTTTTTTTTTATTGCTGCCGTCTTTTGTTTTTATATAAGAACATCCCTCTCTCTCCCTCACCCCAGTGACTCATCTCTTGTAATCATGATTTTTAAAAGAACTTTAAGAAAATGTGAGGGGGAAGAAAAGCATTTTAGCAAAACCAATGAACACATTAATCATGCCTGATAATGAATGCAGCATTCCACACTGGTAGTCCCCCACTCACCAGAGAAAGATGGGAGATGCATTTTCTCCCTGCTTTTCTTTGAGGTGGGGGCCAACTTCTTACAAAATAACAGGATAGGGGGCAGCTAGGTGGCACCATGGATAGAGAGCACTGGCCCTGGAACCAGGAGGACCTGAGTTCAAATTTGGCTTGGGAAACCTACTAGCTATGTGACCCTGGGCAAATCCCTTGACTCCAATTGCCTTCCCCAAAACTCAAAATAACAGAATTGGAGTGGTTAGTTTCGACAGGAAATGGGTGTGAAAATAGAAATTTCCTGCTGGTGCTGAGGTAAGGTGGTTGGGGCTCCCTGAAATCATCCTGCCTGGTGCAGGGTAGAGATAGGTGACCTGAACCTCAAGGCAAACTGTTACCTAGAGAGCAGGGTGTGGCCTTCACTTGTCCCGCCTTCCCTTGTTTCCTATAGCCTGCAACAAGGAAAGAGCAGCAGCACCGGCAACCTTCTAGACAAAGAGGATTTGGCCATCCCACCCCCGGATTATGGTGTGTCTTCCTCAAGGGCCTTCCCAGCCCAGACAGCCAGCACCTTCAAGCAAAGACCCTACAGTGTGGCTGTACCCGCCTTCTCCCAGGTGAGAGCATCCTGCAGGGTCAGCAGAACAACTGAGGCAGCCTGAATGTGCTGACTCTGGCTAACGCCTGGAGAGCTGAGCCATGAAGTTCTAGCCAATAGACGGCTGGCTTCAGAACTTCCCTTTCATTTTCTTACTGGAGAGTGTTGACACATGAGCAAGATTGGTTTTCCCCAGGCTTCTTATTTGCCACCTCATGCCATGGGGCATGAACTGTAGAGAAAGGATTAAAAACAAAACCCAACCAAAAAAAACCCCAAACTTCATTCTCCAAATGATCACCTTATGATCCCTCAAAATGTTCCCTTCCATTTGCTAAACCACTCCTGCCTCACCCTAAAATATCACTAGTTGGGAGCAGAATCACCTTATATCAATTATTGCAGACAAGCTCCTGGTGTATATTATAAGGAATGGGGAAGGGCTTCCTTATGGGTTTATTTCAGGTCATTGAGATTTTTCTCCAAAAGTTCCTTGCAGGATTTCCTTACAACTTACAGCCAGGCATTTAAAGACAGTGCCAGTGGCCTCGGTCAACCACTCCCTGCTCACTACCAGTCTTATACTAAGGCGACAGCCATGAGTCCTGACAGATGCCATGTTTCCATTGCGGCCATCATGCCCCAGCTAGTGGGGCCTTTGGGTTTGATGTTCTCTTGTGGGCAAAGGTATGAATTAAAATCAGTGTGGGAAAGAAGAGCCCTAGCTCACCTGAAGGTGCCATTCAGAACCTAGCCTGACAGCCAACACCCAACTGACAAAGGAAGCTTCAGAGCTGTTCTCCTTGTTATTAGAAACAACCTTCTTGGTGGATGGGGCCCTCTGAGCTTCCAGCTCCACTCCTTCAAATCGGGCCTAAAGTTTGGTTTTCTGTTTGTTTGTTTTGCAAGCCTGGGGCGGTGGGGGAGGAGGGGCAGAAATATTGCCAGCTTGCTTGTCCACTTGACCCTTGAGGGTAGAAGGGATCTTAGTGCCTTTCTTTCCTCTATCCTCTTCTCCCTTCCTCCCTCCCCAGGGAATAATATATGTCAGCTGCCCTAAGAAGCATGATCTCAATTTTGCAAATGGATAATTAACCCGTTAACAAGTATGTTGAATATCTACTGAGTGTCCAGCACTGCGCTAGACACAAGGAAGAGAGGGGCTACTAACATATAAAAACACCTACTAGAGAGTGTTGGGGAGAGCTAGATACACATGAAACAAATTGAGAATACATTTTAAAAATAAATTTCTGTTGTCATTTTACATTGCCTAGATTTCCCAAATGTATCTCTTCTCCTCTCCCCCATCCACCCACCAAAGAGCCGTCTCATATACTGTAACAATTTAGGGGGGAGAAAATAGTTCATTCATACTAACCAACATATGGGGAAAATCCACCATAATATGCAGGATTCCAAACCTCCACATAGAAACAGTGGGACTTGTCTTCTCCTATCGCTCCTTTGGGGCCAAACTTGGTCAGTATAATTTTGCAGCATTCAACTTGCCTTGTTTTGTTGTGATTGTTTCCATTTGCTGTTGCCATAGTCATCGTTTTCATAGTTTTCTGCTTCTCCTTACTTAACTTTGCATGGGCACATATGACTTCCCCTTCCCACATTCATCATTTCTTCCAGCTCAGTCATATTCCATTACGTTCATGTATCACAACTTGTTTGACCATTTCTTGTTCAATGGACATTTGCTGCATTTCCAGTTTGGGGCTATTGTAAAGAAAATTAGAAATTAATTAAATGCAGCATTGTGTTGTAAGGTTTACTATGTAGTCTAGAGGGAAGAAGGGGAAAGGGAGCTAACAAGCATTTACAAAGCCCCTATTATGTGCCAGCACTGTGCTTTATAAATATCATCTCATTTAATAATACTTTCTCAGAGAAAGGAGAGCAGAAAGTCAGAGGGCTTGCATTTGAATCCTGACTGCTACATTCACTTCCTGGATGGCTTTGGACAAGTCCCCTAACTTCTCAGCTTCCTCATGTGTAAAGTGATGGGGCTCCACCATATAACCTCTAAGATCTCTTTGACCTTGAAATCTATGATCTGTGATGCTTCTCTTAGCCCCATCATGGGATGGGACTTAAGCCTGTTCATATAGATAGAAGGTAAGGGTGTGAGAGGGCATTCTATATTAGGACAATAGCATATTCTGAGAAACAGACCCGAGAAACAATGGGTCTTGGTGATAGGGTAGGGAGAAAGAAGTCAATTACGTACAGCTTTTTTTCCCCATATATTTTCTTTCCCTGTCATACTTTGCTGTAGGATCAAGACAAACTCTTCAGGCCAACAACAGCAGTATTAAATTAGCTTTAGGTCTAGATGTGTTAACAGAAGAGCTCATGAATTTTTTATTTTTTTCCTCCCTTCCAGTCCCTGTCTATTCAACAAATCAGGTTACCTGCATTGCAGTTTATCCTTGAGCTTTGGGAGCTGTCCCTGGTGGTTCAGAGACATCAGTTCTACTTCCTGCATTAAGGGAATTCTCCATAGGAAATGGGGCTTTGGGCCCAGAACAGCCAGGCAACTTGCCTATGGATTGTTGTTATCCAAGAGGGTGACTTTGTCTTCATCATCCCATTACAATGAAAGGGGAGCCGGGGTGCAGATAATACACAAATCATTGACTTTTGGGACACTTAGCTTTGGTGCTTCCCCTCCTCTTCACCCTTGTGCTTGATGCCTTTAGCCTTCTTTTGGCACAGACCTATATGAGGGAGTAGCCGGGTGTGCAGGAGTCATATTTGCTTTCTGGTTCCCTCATCTGTATCCTCCAGCTCTCACTGACATACCCTTCCTCTTTCTCCCTTCTCTTTTCTGCCATAATGGTATATTTTTCTGCTGCTATTCCAGAAGAGACTGAGCGGGGCAGGGTGGGCCCACCTTAGCCTGTGGGGGTGTTGATTGATTGGGAAGAGTCTTGTATCTAATAGTTCTTTACCTCTTTCTGGTTCTGGGACCAAAGGCAGGGACAGAAAAAAAAAGCCTCAAATTGGCATTTTTAATGTTCTTAGGCCAACTATTTTGTGTTACCTTTCTATTCTTGGCTCACTCACTTCATAGGCCCGTGTCTTGTGGACAAACACTCATCTTTATGGCTAGTCTTGCTATCTGGGGGAATGTTTTAAGGGGATGTACACAATATCTGGTTAGCTTCTTTCTGTGCTTTGCGTTTCTACCTGGGTCTTGAGTTTTTGTAGTTTGTTAGTGACGTTAGAAATGAAGGATTCACATGCCAGTGTTGCATCCGCCCCATTTGGAAATGTAGTATTTGGCCCATCAGCAACCCCTGTAGTTGCTCCTTGGCCAAGACCTTAAGTGAGAAATGCCAACAGTATCTGAAACAGATCCAGTTTACTTCCCTGAGTGCTCCCCACCATAGTTACCTGGTCATTAAAATTGAAATGAGTGTGTTTCTAGACAACTCTAAACAATTACAGCCAAGTTAGGAGTCTGAACCCAGCCCCTTGGAAACCAGTTTTGGGGAAATTCATCAGGTTGTACACCAAGTGGTCTGCACAATTAAAGGATGGGATGGGTTATCTTGGACAGGAAATGGATGTGAAATTAGAGGTTCCCTACTGGTACTGAGATGAAGTAAATGTAGTCACCTGAACTCATCCTGCCTGCTGGAGGAGTCTATGACCTGAGCCTTGATGCAAACTGTGACCTGAAAGCAGAGCATGGCCTTCACACCCCCTCCAGGTAGTCTGGTGAAAACCCAATGAACTTCTGAGACTGGCTTCCAAGGGGCTGGATTCAGGTTGAATTCATTCTCTCTGAACTCTTACCTTCCCGACTCAAAGTCTGTCAATTAACCTTTTATAGAAGCCACTACATGTAGGAAGGGGAGATAAGCTTGGTGGCCCTTGCCTAAACCAGTTGAAGAGCTAGGCCCCCCTCAAATGATACCAATTCTATAATCAGTCTTTGAATTTTGTTTTTTATAAAATCTATTAGGGTTTATTCCTTCCAAAGCTTAGAGGGGTAGGGAGCTTTATTAGCCTCGTCCTCTATAATTTATGGCTTATGGTGTGAAACTATAGCTTTTCCCAGGAGAGTTTGCATTGTGACAAGGACAGTACCAAGGGTACCTTCAGATGCGTGAAGTGAAGGATCTCTGTTCGTTTGTGCGTCCTTGGCTGTGTGTCTCACGTGCATCTCACCATATGAAGGCATTCAGCTTGAATAGACAATTATATGTTCCAGTTAAATTTACTGTAAAACATTGAAACCTCTACTCTGGTGATTGACAACTCCTTGGTGTAGTTCAGAGCTACTGCTGTGATGAGATTATACAGCTGCTAAGTGCCCAACAGAGAGGTTAGGAGCCCCTGCCCCAGTCTTCAGGAGCAGCCCCAGGGGAGGGGCAGAACTCTTGGCATGGTGATGGCCTAAAAAGGATTTGTTCTGTGAAGTTGGGGTTCAGTCAGTCACACTTGAGAATCTAGAGAGCCATATGTGGCCTCAAGGCTGCAGGTTCCCCACCCTTGGCCTAGGTGAATCTTTTTTTCCAATGCCTGAAAAAAAGTTAATTTGGTCTACCTTAGCTTAGGAGGGCTCTTCTTCTCCCTCCTCAGTTGGTACATATGTAATTTAGTGCCCCATCCTTTCCACCTACGTCTCAGCACAACAGATGTTTTCACACGTATTCTACCTTGACTTCTCATGCAGTATAATACCTCTCGGCCACCACTTAAGAATTAACTAAACTCACTTGCATTGCTGAGTAGTAAAGGGAAGAGCAGAAAGCCCATCCCATATTCTTTTCCAGAAAAATACCAGAACCTTGCTTTCCCTTTCTCTATCTCCAGTACATTGAACCTGGCACAGTCTCAGGGTTAGCCAGGCTGGGGTTTAACTCTCAAAAACCATGCAACTGATGTGTCAATTATTCTTTTGCTTCCCCAGGGCCTAGATGACTATGGTTCCCGATCTGTGAGCAGGTAAGAGGGCTTTCTGTTTCTTTGTTTTCGACCTTACCTTGGGAGGTGTAGAGTTCATTGGCCAGGGAACTGGGGTGGGTTCTTCTCAAAGGCAGAGTTTCTGTAACTTGGAAAGATCACCCCCACAAGCATGCCTGGATGGTAACATTGAACGAGTAGGAGAGAGATCTGGTGGGTAGGATAGATGGGTTGATAGTAGGGATCTAGGCCTACAAATACATTTATGAACAATTCATGTTCAGGCTGTTAATCAATGATCTTTAGGGATCCTTTCCTCTGTCAGTGCCCTCATTGGTTCATTTTCAGAACCCTTTCTTGGCAATCTGTTTTTCAAGGTTAGACAGCTTATCTCCAAGCTGGCTGGACAAATCCCTGGGCTACCTGGATGATAGAAGCTCCCTTAGCCCTGTTGCTCCCTCCTTTACTCAAATTAGAAAATACACATTACCCCGTTTGGATTTACATACAGTTGTCCTATTGATGATAGGATGGGGTGAAAGATTTCATCCCTATTGCTATCTTCCTTTGGTTATGGTAACCAATGGGCTCACAAGTTGACCCTTCATGAGCCCAACCTGGGTCTGCTCCCTTGAGGAGTGGCAGCTTGGATGTAGTGTCTACAATTTGAGATCACTACAATAGATTACCAGAGGTTTTCCCTGGACCAACATTTTTATAGATTGAGCTGGGCATCCAGCTGAGGGCATCAGGGTCCCACACCCATCTCATTAATTATCAGACACTTTAACCCCTGTCCTTTCACTCTTAGTGTGGCCTCTAGTCTCTTTTCTCCACCCTCCTGAGGTGAGCCAAGAAAAGGGGTCTCAATTTCTTGTCATGGAATCTCAGAATTGGAAGGTTCCAACCCCTATCTGAAGTATGAATAATCTCTACACATAAGGCAGACCTGATTGTATAGCATTGGGATTTCCTGTGACTTCTGGGCAAGCTTGGCCCAACTGGCAGACAGAGAGCCCTCCTCCCCATTTGAAAGGTACAAGGCATTTTCCCACCTCCAAACATGAGACCCATGGTCACCCTAAAAAAGCAGAGAAAAGAATGAACCAGAGGTGAAGTAGCCCAGCTACTACCTTCTCCCATTCTTCCTCCCTGGAAGGGGAGGTCCCTAAAGAAACTAAATAATAGTCTATTAAAGTCTGCCAAGGAGGGATGCCCCCCTGGAGCTTCAGAAAAGAGATATTGCATGGGAAGGGTGGGGGTAGACCTGTGTGCCTGGGGTGCAGGGATGGGGAGGAACAGGGTCTACTGTCCTTGGGTTACACCATGAAGTGTTCGGTCTGGCAGTTCTCCTGTACTTTTCTGTTTCACAGTGGCAGTGGGACTCTGGTCTCAACAGTGTGAGGACCCCTTGACTAGAAATGGCACCTGCTGCTTTGAAGAGATTTTCTGCTTCTCTTTCCCCTCCCCTCTCCTGCCTTGATTTCTCTGATTTATTTGATCTCTCCCTTTTTCTTTTCCCCCTTCTTCAACTCATTGGTTTGTTCTTGGGTAGACTTTTCCCCCTCCTTGCCTTTCGGTTGGTGACATTTTAAACTCTGTGATCATCAAGGATCCATGGTGCTGCTTCATCTCTATTTCTTTATCCTTCGTCCCTGCCCTGCCTCCAACTCTGGTCCAAAGCCTTTCAGAGTACAAACTGCCCAACCGGGGCTGCTCCCTTGGGGAGTGGCAACTTGGATGCAGTATCTACAACCTTTCTGCTGCCTCCTTCTCCCCGCATACTTTTGGATGTTGACAATGCACTATCCCTTTTCTAAAGCTCTTTCCTGAGCCATGTTTAGAGTCTGAAGGCAAAAAATAAAAACAAATAAAAAAATACCCCATCTCCTCAACAGATAAAGGACTCCCTCCATGGCACCCCAAAATGCAAACACACTCATACACACCATGAAACAAAATACATCCAAACCCAATATGCATGGACTATGGTGTACGTACTGTTACTTTTTTTTTTAATATGACTTTCACTGGGTTCACAGCCCAGTTTCTTTATTAGGAAAGGGAAGGCAGCCTAGACTCTAGAGAGATTAAGGTCGTTCTCTTTGAGGGCAGGCTTGAAATGTAACCCCCACCCCTCAGCCCTTCCTCTTATTCCTTTGCCCATGGGTGGCATAAAGAAAAGTGGATTGTCAGACTTAGGCCCACTGGGAAAGCTGGCTGGCTCTCTGAAGGAGAGTTGGGACATCATGCCCAAGGAGCCTATCAAAAGCGTATTTCTCAATGAAGTTGTTTTATAAGTGTATATAGAATATATATGTATATATATATATCTTTTTTGTAGCAGGGTATTGTTACCTCACTTTAGCGCACCTGGGTAGGGGCTGGGGAAGGAATATGCACCTGACTAAAGAGAATTCCAAAGACCTTGATCGATTGATCGATCTATCTATCTTACCTATAGTGATAGATAGATAAAGATTATAGGTATAGATATATATATATATATTTTTTCCTCCTTCCTTTTGGAATTATTCCTTAAACCAGCTTTGCAGATTAGTCCCTACCATGTGCCAGGCCTCCTTCCTTATAGGGGTGTGGTAACACAAATGACATTAAATGATTGGACCTCATTTCTCTGGGCAAGTGGCTATTCACAAGGCTGCTTTAAAGCCCAGGGCCCCAGGCTGTCCCTTTATGGGGAGGGGTGGGGTAAGCAGGCAGTCTCCTGTTGCATTCTTTCCTAAATGCTGTCCATCTTTTTGTATGTCTTGGTCACTTTAGAAACAAACACATGGGACTCAATGGCTACTGGTATTGTTTCTTCACCCACTGAATTCTGTCTGGGAAGTGAGTGAAGGGCCAACAGCCCCACTTTACCCTTTCCGTGTTGGTGAAAGCCTTCATTGTGAAGCCGTAGACACTTCCTTTTCCGGTGTGATTTTAAAACCTCCTACCTACCTGTTGACTAGGATGTTGATGGCAATACATGATATGTAGAGAGAGAAAAACAAGAGAGGGGTTCTTGTTTTGTGTTAAAGGGGCGGGGGGAGGGGGAAGGCAGAATATGGACCTGTGTACTAAGAACCCTCCGTGTTGGGGTGATAATGTTGCTAAAAGATCTTAAATCCAGGGGATTTTCTGCTCAGTGGATTGAATGTATACACAAAATAGCAAAACTTGTATGAAGATTGTAAAGTACTGAAAAAATTTTTTTTTCCTTTTTCCTTTTCCTTTTTTCTTTTTTTTTTATCTGAAGAGAAACGTGCCCTGTACTGGAGTAAATTGTTTGAATAAAAGTTTTATTTATTGCATTGAGTTGGGCTTCAGTGACTTTTTTGAATTTTCATGTTTTGTCAGTGACCAGACTTGGGTAGTGGGCATGTGACAGAAGAGATTGCTGCATATCTAGACATGCCTCCACAAACACTTCTGATGCCGCCTCATGGCATGGAGGTGTGATCCTGGCTTCTCAGAGGCTAGTCCATTAATGCAGAATCTCTGACAGCATCTAAGCAAGCTGCAAAAGCCTCAGACATAGACTCAGTGATGAACTAGGTGTGCCTATTAACCATGGACCACCATCTTCCCCAAGGGTGGAGTGGTAGCACATCACCACAAGTCTCAGCTACAGCGTGATAAATTTTTTTGGCTGCATAAACTCTTGAAGAGAAGCTATTCCTTTATAGAGGCCATGCATGTAGACATGTACAGCAGTATGATATTGAGAGTCATTTTTCTCTTTTCCCTCAGTGGATCAGTGTTTCCAGTTCACTGGCATTATTTCTCTTCTCTGGGTAACTCCTCTGAAATAATATTGTGAGAGGGAATGGTTAATGACCTGACAGCCTGGCAGAATAACTTGGTAGTGTTTTATGAAAAAAAAATGGACTAGCTGATGTGAATGTAAGCCTGGGATAGAGTGTGTGTTTGTGAGGGTTGGGCTTGGGGTTGGGGTGTAGGTGACCAAGCCCAGGGTTTCCATTTCTTTGATACTTCAGTTTGAATGGAATTGAAGAACATGCCTTCTGGGGGTATGGAGTCTAGTAAGGGGTATTTGATGTTTTGCTTGCTAGGCTGCTCTCTTCTTCCTATTGTGGGGCACACATGCTTCTTGAGCTTACAAGTAAACTCTTGGTACCACCTGAGCAGTTGACCTAAAGGAAGAGAATGCTTGATTTGCTATTTCTTTCTCCTACCCACCACCCCCAAGTAGGCTGAGGCACCCTTGGTTTCCTTACCACTTTTTTCCTCTCCAAAGGGTAAAATGTGTTTTTAATTCTTTTCTCAGCAGAAGCAGTGTGCAAACAAAATTTTCAGTGCCACAGTGCCAACAGCTCCATTGAGCTCCTCGTTTGTCCTCAGATTAACAAAATGCCCCTTTGCTTACCCAGGGTGTATAGGCTCTACCTCTCATACCAACTGCATTTTGTTTTTATTGCAGCGCTGATGTTGAAGTGGCCAGGTTTTGAACTGCCCCCCCTGACTAGAGTTAGTAAGTTGCTCCAAGTTTTCATGTGCCAAACAACCCTCACTCATGCCCCAGTGGCTCTGGACAGACTCCTCAGATGATGGCCTGCTTGAGTATCTACCAGGATGGGTGGGGGTGGGCTGAAAGTGGTGGGGATGCAGCACTACTGACCCCACCTCAGCACAGAGTCTGGTCTGCTCTCATCTCTGAAGCTTGGCGGCCAATGCCTGAGAGTCTGTTGAGAGCCGTGGTTTCTTCACTTGGCTCTGGTCCTCTGCTTTTACCTAAATCCATTGGGAAAAGGTTGTTTCCCTCCTTGGGCCCTGAAAATGGATTTTCCTTCTCCCTCTCCTTCCCTTCGTCCTCTTCTTGCCTCCATTCACTCTAGAAGCTTCTGGTTTCTCTACTGCCAGCCAGCCACACGTGTAGCTGCACGCCCATGCCCAAAATGACCCTGGTTGGCCTTGGGATCTTCTCTTTGCATCACTCCTGGGGTGTGGGTCTGACTAGCTCTTTTGGGATTTTCTCTCCGGCTGCTGCTGAGCCCTTCCCAGTGCTATGCTTTTGCCACCAATCAGGAATGAGTCATTTACCAGTGATCAGGCTTCCTTCAGAAATGCCATCATTAGTTCTCATCCAAAGCAGTTTAAGCTGCTTGAGGATTTCCTTTGGTGTGTCTTGGCTCCGTGTATTGATGAGGTGCACAGCATTTAGCTTTTACTCAAGTGCCTCTTTCATCTGCACAGTTTGACCTGAGCCTTGGCCCCTCTGAAGTAGGTGAGTATTGCCTGGAGCAAGCAGGCCTGGGGGTGGAAATGATGCTTCCCTCAGCCAGTGGGCAGGGAGGGGTGTGGAATCCTGAATCCTGAGCTGGAGTTTCCCACTCCAGTCTTGCCTTGAGCCTCAAGACTGGCAGCATTTTGTGGTCAGTTTCCAAAGAGTTGCCACCTGACTGGACATGCTACCCAGGGAGCCAGGAGATGAATTGTCTATTCCCCTCACCCCGGCAATACACACACTTGCTCTGCAAGTTTAATCCATCAAGTGAACCTTGAGCAAAATGTTCATTTTGTTGTCTTGGCTAGGAGCCTGCCTTTGTGTAGGATGTGAAGTAGGTACCTAGTTGGAGGTGTGGATGAGTTTTTGTTGTTTTTGTGTCTGTCAGAACTCAGGGTCATGTTGTGAGAGTCACCAACCGTCTGGCCACTTTGGCTGAGTTGAGGGGATCCTGTGCCAGGGGCCCTAGGAGGCCAACTCCTCTGCCCTCTGCTCCCCGCTCAACTCAGCTAGTGTAATTCTGTCCTTGCTTGTCTGTGGTTGTCCACCCCACTCCCCACCCCACCAACTTCCTGCTCTTCCAGCTGGGTTCCAACATGTTTTATCTAATCTCCTTGCCTCTGTTTTCAGAATAGTTTCCTGGCCCAAATTTATAGAATAAGAAGAATTAAATTTCCCAGGCTGGTTGTCTAGCTTAGAGAACTGCTGCCTCCATACCAGCCCTTATTTTGGAGAGAGATCCCTGGCAGCCCAAGGAATAGATGGTTTCCCCTTGAAATAGGTCATTAAATAGAGGGGCAGTGAGGGGATGACCTCATTGCTATAAATAACATCTCTAATAATAATTATGGCTTATATGAATATAGCATTTTGTAGTTATAAAGCACCAAATGAGATTTCATTTGATCATCCCAAATAGCCTTGTGAAATACTGAGGATGGGTATCGCCCCCATTTTGCAGATGAAAAAACTGAAGCCCAGAAAATCTGAATAACGAAAAGCTTGATCAAGCCAGGATTATAAGTCTCCTGACTTGCAAATTTGTTCCAAGCTCTCAGACCTGATGGAAGGTGAGGTAGCACTCACATCTGCACCTGCCCCCTACCACTACCACTCCCCAACCTGGGCCCCCTTGAAACAAATATGAATGATTTCATTTCCCTCAAATTCTCCCACAGCAAGCACAGCAGCCAGGCCTGAACAGGAACATCTCCTCTCTTCCTAAGATCTAACTTCTATGCCCCAACCTTAGACACTTTCAATCATATGACTGGGTTATGTTTTCTAATCGGTGGCCTGGCTTACAGATGTCTCGTTCCCTTCCCTTCTCTTTCTGTTTTTGTCTCTATTTCTGACTCTTCCCCCTCTACCCCTAACAACTTCATTCAAAGTGGACTGCCCCAAGTATTTTTCCCTCCTTCCCCTTTCACAGAGTAAGGTATATATAATGCCCTTGAAGGTCCTCCCTACCCTGAATGGGGTAGGCTAGGCTAGGCTGGGCTGGGCCAAGCCCCCATCACTACTTCCAAGGCCTGGTCACCAGCCAGCAGGGCCACAAAAGATGTTCAAAAAGAAGACAATGAAAAACGTTCTAGGCCATAGTTGTGGCTGAAACCTTGGACCCTACTTGGAAACAGTATAACTGCTTTCAAGTTCGGGACTGTCCTTGACACATTCCCTCCAGTTCTATGCTAGGAGAGGTGTAGGAAGTCCAGAAGAGGCCTGGACTCCTATAGCTGCTAGCCAGGATTCTGGCTTTCCTGTCGAGGACAGTGGAGTTCAGTGCCATCTACTCTAGATTCTGTGTCCCAATATAGCAGGCAAACTCCTGCTAAGTGTAAGGTCACTTCTCTTCACATTTTCTCTTCCTGAGGAATTGGTACAAGCAGATGTTTCAGTGAATTTGTCCTCTCAGCATCCCAACCTCCACCAAGGCCCATCCTGGGAGTCAGAGCAACTCCAATCTAACACATCTAACATAAGACTCTAAAACATCGAGATCTAACACATCAAGAATCCTCTCCAAAGAGACCACTCCACAAGAGATAATTAAGTATTGATTAATCCAAGCCTTAATTTTGCTGATTTCCTGCAATCACAGTTAACTTCTACCCAGAGATAACATTGAATTGGGTACAGTATTGGAGAGTTACCATTTTGGAAACTGCTAAGTGTTTCATTTTATACTCTTTTTAATTTTTTTGTAATTTTCTAGTGTGCCTTTTACAAATTTAAGGTCACCATTAGTTTTTAAAATGTAAAAATGTTCTTTAAAAAAAATCTGGTTTGATCATTAAATGTTTTACATTATTAATTTTTTATGAAGGAGGTTGGACCCATAACTTCATTTGTGTAGCAGAACTTCTGGTGTGGAAACTGCCTTTGGTTTATAGCTTTATAGCAGATTACCTGGAGCATTGAGAGCTTCTGTGATTTGCCTGTGACACATACAAATTGGTATGTGTCAGAGGTAGGGCTCAAACCTTTCTGTTCTTCTTGACTCCAAGGCCGGCCCTCTCTCCTATACATTTAAGTACGCATGTGGGTCTATGTAAATGCATGTATATATTGGTTTACCGTATATACACATATACACACACAGTTTTGCCAGATAACGATATATACATATATTTATACATATAAACATGTTGATATATATATCAACATGTAATATACATAAACATATATACACACAGCATATAAGTATATGTGTGTGAATGTAAATGCATATGTATATTGTTTTACCAATCATATATATGTTACAAATGCAAATAATTTAGCCACATTTACTAAATATATACATGTTTATATATGAAATGTGTTTATATGTACAAACATGTAATATATATAAACATTACATACACATATTTGTATGTATGAGTGTATATATTGGTTTGCCAATCATATAT
>CM053770.1:501260991-501366013 GCA_028658325.1 Potorous gilbertii
GTCCAGAGTCACCTAATTGTCTGCCAAGTCTGAATTCAGATCTTCCTAACTCCAAACCCCAGTGCTCTATCTACTTCACTATCTGCTTCACCACCCTCTATTCTCATGTCATGCTGCATCTTACATAAATCCAGCTAATTACAAATTCATCAACGAATTTTAATTTAAACTTTTTTCATCATTTACAACTGGAGCAACCAAATATGGTGCTTTTAAAAACCTGTTTGTTTGTTTTTCCCAATTGGAACAAATAGCTTCCACCCCTCAGGCCCCTTTGATACAGAGCACTGTGTCTGGTTATCAGGAGTGCCAGAGTTCAAATTTGCCTCAGACACACACTAGCTGTGTAGCCTTGGGCAAGTCACAACTTTTGTTTCCTCAACTGTAAATGGAGATTATAGTAGCAACCACTTCCCAGAGTTGTTGTTAGGATCCAATGAGATCATTGTAAAAGGTCTTAACACAGTACCTCACACATAGTATGTGCTTCAAAAATGCTTCCCAAATAAAATCTGAGGACCAGCCAAGCTAAGTTTGAATTGGCTTATCATCACTGTCTTGGGCAATAGGTGCTAATTTTCTTTTTAATCATAGACACTACTCAAGAAGACTGCATACTAAAGTGGAGAGATTGAGATAATGAAAATTGCATGGGAAGGAAAAGAATCCTTGCCTCAGTGAAGTCATGATTCTCACCTAGTATGAGAAGACAGAAATTGGAGAGCAAAAGAAACCACCAACCTTTAGGATAGATCAAAGAAAATGATATGTTCTGGATTTTGTTGTCAGATAGAGAAAACCTGCATTCAGAAAGCATGATGGGAGGGAAAGAGGTGAGGAAGAAAACCCTAAAACTCACCAAAGACAACTTTTGTCAGGTGGATTGTTATGGAATTAACCTTTTTTATGAGGGCAGGGATTGCTGTCAGTTTCTGCTTTTGTTGTCTCATCCTTCGTAATGAAAACCAAAGATTTGTCTACACAAACTGCAGTCCATGGAACCCCAAGGGGACCATAGATAGATTTCAGAGGACCCATAAAATTTTTTTAAAAACATTTTCACTCTTTCAATGTAATCGTTCTCTTTTGTGAGCCTAGTATTTTGTTTTATGCATTTAAAAACATTCTGAGGAGGTTAGTAGGTTTCACCAAACCACCAAAGGCACCCACAGTACAAAATAGGTTAAGAATCTCTGGTCTAAATTGAGACGGGCTTCTCTCGGTCATATTCATTTATTTCCTTATTTCATATTCCCATTTAGGCCAATTTCCTCTTTCATGAGACAATCACTTTCTAAGTGAAGCTCAGGTCCCAAGACTTTTGACAGTCTTGCTGTGTCTGGGCAATTTGATGACTGTCACACAGAAGCCTGCTGCCAGATTTAGTAGCAATTAATCACTTGAAGAAACACTTTGCAAGGAAGTTCTGCAGTTGAACTAGGAAGATTTTCCCATCACCTACCACATTCCCTCTTCCTTTTCCTCCTCTTCTCCCTAGTCTTTTTAGTAAACTTTCCATTCAGTTTGACCACAGAGTGTCAACAGCATTGTTTTAGTCATCGAATCCTTGCGTTTCCTGAAGAAAACATCCAGCATGCGTATTCTAACTCCTCATCCTCCTGTCATTGATCTCTGGGTGAGGATCCAATCTCACAGTGTCACTATGGAGCAGGGACAGATCTTGGAGCACGGAGCCTTTTGCAGGAATGAGGACATATCTCCATTGTGACCTCTCACCTGTACAGATGTTTGTCACAAGTACTTGTTGTGGGCAGAACTTCATGTCAGGCACTTTAAAAGAGTTAACCTGTCCGAAACACTGTGTAAATGCTAGCTATTACCTGACTATTGGTCACCAGACCAAATATGTTACTGCTTTCTTCTGATTGTTTTTAAAAGTTAACAAGCACTTATTTTATCTCTCCTGTTGGTGGGGAGGGGAAGAAGGGACAGAGAGCAGAGACAGACAGAGAAGAAAAACCCTTGTAGTAAATATGCATAATTAAGCAAAGTAAAGAGGCAGCTAGGTGGCTCAGTGCGTAGAGCGCTAGACCTGGAGTTCAAAAAAGTTTGAAAGACCTGAGTTCAAATATGGCCTCAGACCTGTGTGATCCTGGGCAAGTCACTTCACCTCTGTTTACCTTAATCCACTGAAAAAGGAAATGGCAAACCATTCCAGTATCTTTGCCAAGAAAACCCCATGGATAAGACTAGCATGCTATGGTATACAGGGTCACAAAGAATTGGATACAGCAACAGAACAGTAACAAAGCAAAGTAAATTAATTCATTTGCCCCATGCATTGGATGGAGTTTTAGACTTGGAAGACTTGAGTTCAAATTCAGACTCAGATATTACTAACAGCTGGGTGATCCTGAACAAGTCACTCTCAGACTTACCTATAAACTGGGGATAACAATTCCTGACTTTATTCAGGAGACTCAAATGAGATAAAATATGTTCAGCACTTTGCAGATTTCAAAAGCTTAATATAAAACCTGGCTATCATGTCTCATCCTGCATTTGGAGTCTTTCCCTTCTTTGTTGGGGGAGGGGTGGGAAAGAGGAGGCAGAACGTGCTTCATTTTCTGTCATCCCATGTCATACTCTGTCATTGCATTGATCAAAATACAGCTTTCATAAGTAACTGCAAGATACCTCCTAAAAGGAAAGGAAAATTTCCCCACTCAAATTCAGTCTGAAAGTGGTTTGTTCAAAGATGGCTCCAGTGATTAAATGCCTTCCTACTAGTCTGCATTTTCAACTGGTGGCCATTTATTTCCTCCAGACTGGCCAGAGCTCACATCTAGTCCACAAAGGAAACCATTGGGGGAGGCTTTGGGCTGGGTTGAGTTTGGCTTTTCCCTTCACAATAATATGGTTACTTAAGAACAGTGGTGTTCCTTATATACATTGTAGGAATTGTTCCCTCAGGCTAGATTTTTTTTACTAAAGGAGGGGACAAAAAGAAACATAATTTTATAAATAAATGTATAACTAGCTGGCGTATAAACACTAGGACCCACGTGCAAGCACTGCATCCCCTCAGATGGTAACGATCAGCTCTCCTGCCCAGCATGCTGGGCAACTGATTTTGCCACAAAACGTTGTGAGAGAGTTTTGTAAAATTCAGCAAAAAAAAAATATAGGGTTAATTATCCTGAATTATGGTAGATTTGCCTTTCAATGAATAAGTAACAATAACTTGCATTCACACACAGCACTTTAAGGTTAATAAAGCAACTTTGCCAATAGTATCTCATTTGATTCTCACAACACCCTGGGAGGCAGTGGTGTTCAGTTGCTTTTCAGTCATGCTCGACTCTTCACAGCCTTATTTGAGGTTTTCTTGGCAAAGATGCTGGAATGGTTTGTTATTTCCTTCTCCAGCTCATTTGACAAATGAGGAAGTTGAGGGAGACGGAGTTAAGTGACTTGTTCAAGGTCACGAAACTAGTAAGTATCTGAGACCCGATGTGAACCCATGAGGATCAGTCTTCCTGACTTCAGGCCTGACACTCTATCCATGTCACCACCTACTTGCCCAATTATCCCCATTTTATAGAGAAGGAATCTGAGGCCGTTAAAGGTTAAATGACTTGCCCAAGGTCACACAGCTAGTTAAGTGTCTGAAATGTGTCTTCTTGACCCCAGACCCAATTGCTGTAGATCTTGGTTTCCCAGGACAAGGAAGGAACAGATGCCAACTTCTGCCAACTCTGGAGCCTTTCTACTTGCCCTTATTCTTCTGTCCAGATGAAGCCAAGAAACCCATTGTTTTCTCATTTCTGCAAGAATAACTGGATGCTACTGGTAGCATCTCCTCTACCTCCAATCTCTTGAGACCTAATCAGAAATAAAAGCACATAGTCACTCTCCTCTACTTCAAAAGAAGCCTGCAGGCAAAGATAGCAAATTTATGGAAATGGTGATTTATTTCCCCTTGGAAGTTCTGCGTGTCCTCAGGGCATACCAAACTATTGGGATTCGGTGGTATAGACAGTTATTCCATCACATAGTTTTCTAAAATATTTTTGGGTGAAGCAAGAGCTATGCAGGTCTGTATGCATCTCTTACCTTTTTTTTTTTTTAAATAACTCTTGAGAAAAAGATTTATATAATCCTAAATCTTTCATTTTAATAAGGAAAACAATCTTGTTTTTCCCCTCAAATTCTTCCAATTTTTCCCTCCTGGGCTTTCGCAGTTGAGCTATGCCTTGCTTGCTCCTGGCTTGAGTTAGTATGATCTTCCCTTTCCCTTCTCTCCCCTGGCCAAGTCCCTCGTGACGAGTTTACACTTCGGCTCTCTCAAGCACTAAAAAGGTAATATGCCAGTCAGGAGGCTTGGGGACCGACTTCCTCTGGCTTTCCCTGGGAGCCTGCCTCCCCTGTCTGTGCCTTAAGCTGACCCATCGTTATGTTACGTCTGTGGTGTGGCTGCCCAAGGGCACCTTATGCTAAACCTGTCTTGTTCCCTTCACTTGCTTTGTGGGAGCTCATCTTTTAAATCTGGCATCCCTGGACCCCAGAAAAGAGAGCAGTTTTCGTCTGTTTCCCTGCCCCTCACAGCATTCTGTCCTTGTCTCGTTCCATCATGCCAGCTTGTGTCTTGTCCTTTTGGCTTTGACTCACAGGTTGGGCCAGTGGGTGGGTTAGGATGTCAAATGGGAGGGAAGCATGAAATCAGTCTCTGAGACCCTTGCTTCTGCCTGAAGTGACTGATGAAATCTGGTTTTGGCCTTTCATTTTCCTCCAAATCTCTCCTGAGAGAGGAGGAAACATCCTAGAGATCTGGGTTGCCAACCTAACAGTTGACCATCCTTGTTATGCAGGTTTGCTGGAGCCTAAGATGTAGCTGCATAATCTGTGTGTCTGTGTGCATACATATGTGTCAGAAGTCATACAGAAGGCCAGTACTTGGGTGTACCTTGTGCTTGCCTTGGGGCTTTGTGGAGTGTTAGGGACAATTGTCTATCTGTGTGTGTATCATACAATGTATTACTAGACATAACACTATTGTCTGCATCGTGTGTGTGTGTGTGTGTGTGTGTGTGTGTGTGTGTGTGTGTGCGTGATGTAGAGAGATGCTCCTGTCTTGTTGGAAACTCCTCAAAGAAAGAAACTCATCTGCTTTAATTGGGATATTAATTGATTGGGCCTTTTCTCGCTAAATTCTTCCACTGGACCGTGTTTTGGGTGGGTGCATTTGAAGATCACTAAAGACCTCTCTCCTGAAGGCACCAGTTCTTTCTTAACTTTGCTTTTATGCAGCAAATTTCTGCTTTGGTGATGGAGAACAGCTGGTGGGATAGTCCCATTGAACACCCGAGGTGAAAATAGCTGGGGGGCGGGTGGTTTTCAAATTCTCCCCACCCTTCCTGCCCTCTCTTGTGGATGGGGTGGATAAACATGCTTTGCTATCTATTAGTTGCCTTCCAGCAACTGAGGAGTAGTTCCCCTTGGCCCTTCTGTTGACAGAAGCAGCCAGAATAGACTGAATT
Source organism: Potorous gilbertii (assembly GCA_028658325.1). Classification (NCBI taxonomy): domain Eukaryota; kingdom Metazoa; phylum Chordata; class Mammalia; order Diprotodontia; family Potoroidae; genus Potorous; species Potorous gilbertii. Next base: position 501,266,493 of record CM053770.1, read on the forward strand.
CTATGGAGGAAAAGATTCTGATCCAGCATGTCTGAAAGCCAGCTTTGAAATCTCAAATATAAGAGATTTGTGTTTGGTTCAATGGAGAAAATCCCATCTAGGCTCATTATAGAAAAGGTGTCAAAAAGGGACTTTTGCATCCTACTCCTGTCCCCACCACTTGTCCTGAATTTGCAGGTCAGTTTTTTCAAAAAGCTTGTGGGAAATGATTTAACATCAGCCAGCCTCGCAGACAGATAGTTCTTAAACTCACAGGTTCACAGATATACTAGCCCACTTGAAGATCTTAAATTACTAAATAAATAAGGAATTTTTTAAATGACATATCTAAACACTGAGCTGAAACCCCTCCTCGCCCCATCTTGCTGCCTGTCTGCCAGGCTTAGTTAGGCCTGAGGTTGGATGGACCTGGGATCATAGGCAGGAGATGAAGCCAACAAAGCCCATGTCCCCCCAAGCTTCACTCCTTCCTCAGTGGGGATGCTGGAAGGACTCTTCATTAAACACTTGCTTTTTCTCTTCTCTCCACAGAAATCCCTTTGCTAACGTTCAGCTAAAGCCAACGGTGACAAATGACAGGTCTGCTCCTCTGCTCAGCTGATAGCAGTCTTCTCCAGCTGGTTTCACCGTTTTAGACCCATACACACAATCTATTTTGTAATCATTTGCATGTTTTCCTGAGCGTTCTCTGTTTTGGGGGTGGGAAGGGGGTGTTTTTCCTCCAGGCTGTTGATCCAAGCCTTTTTCCTTGGCTCCATCCATCCTAACCTTTAACCTTACTTACCTGGGCTGGATCCCAGGCATTCAGGGAGGAGGGAGGAGGATGGGATGGTAAGAGGTTTTCCTTTTAAATCACCTTGTCTGAAGGCTGAGTGAACTGGGACAAGTTTTCCCCAGAGTTAAAGAACCAATGTGATTGCGAGCTAGGTGGGCTATCAAAGCCAGAAAAACTCTGCTTTTTGGGTTTCCCCTCATGGGTCACTTAGTTTAACTCACCTCAGGATCGGGCCAAAATAAATCATTTCTCCATGCCCTCTCCACCTCCCCATTATCAATTTTAGAAGTTTCCTCAAAGGAATCAGAGCCTCTTCTGTGGCCCATCTTCTGCTTTATCCTTTAGCATCTCCTTGACCCTATCTTTGGACAAGAGTAAAGTGTTATATAAATTGGGTTATGTTGGTATTGCAGGATGGGGGAAGGTGGATGGTGTGTGCAGCTGTGATTCTAGCCCTAGCCTCATGTATATTTTATAGACTTGTTAGTAGCTCAAAGTGCCAATCTTCACCAAAGCTGCTTTTAATGATCTGCATTATAGCAATAAAGTGGGTCCTTCTACCCTTGCTCACAATGTTACCTGCCTACTATGGTTAGTACTTCTGCTCGGCCCCATCCTTCTTAATTTGACTCAAGAGGGAAGGATTTTTTTTTTTAAAACCCACTATATTTGGTCATTAGGCAGGCAGTAGGACTCTAGGAAGTAAGAGGGAGAAGGCAAAACCCCTACGGGAATCTAGTTTATGATTAGGAAGAAGGTGACAGAGGCTGGGTTGGGGGCTGGTTCCTTGCCTTAGGGATTAGGTGACTCCAGCTTCTCTCTCCATAGCAAGAGAAGAGGGAGCAGCCCCTGGAACCTTTACCCTCGCCCATAGTAGCCCATGGCAGGCCCCTTACCCCTAAACTACCCAAGTCGACTGATTGTGATCACCCAGTGAGTTTGGCCACTGCTTTTTTTAGGATTATTTGGGCTCAGCTGTCACAGTGCATTCTTGTGGTCTGTTACAGTTTTGATTTCAGTATGAGGGGAGAGCTTTAAGCCACCTCAAGAACTTGTAGTCTCCCTTTAAATATAAAGGAGCAACTCTTTGTTATCTATATAATCTTTTACATTCCCCTCATCTTTCTTCCCTCTTCCTCAGCAGTACAAGGCCCCCAGCAAGGCTGACCAAGGGTGTGAGCTGGAAATAGAGAAACTGGATGTGGAAGGAGGGAGATTTACTTGTTGCGTGAGGTATGGGGCAGGGTTAAGGTCAGTGGCCTGGGGGTATCCCCACTCTTGAAGAACTCAGGCAGTTAAGACCTGAGTATTTTATGCATCTGCATGTGGGTACTGCTGGCTCTCAAGTTTGCCTTCACCTGTAGTAAGCTGTTACCCTCTACCCTCCACCCTTGAGCGTGAGCTCCTCTCCCTAAACTTCTGGCCCAATGGGAAAGCCAGGAAAGTTAACATGGGAGCTAGAGTGTTTGCTATAGCCATTATGGGACCTATGGCTGAAAAGTTTCTTGTTTGGAAAAATAATTTATAAGCTATTAAAAAAACTAAGCAAAGTGTGTGGCCTATTTCCTTCCTGACTTGTAAGTAATAGCAGAGGTTCTACCTGGCTGGAGGCCCTTTCTTGTGCATTCTGAGGAGAGAGGGAAACATTGATTTCTAATCCTGATTTGGGTTCTGTCATGTCTTCACACCTCCCTTCCAAATGTTCCATCACTCCCCTGCCTCAGGCTACCTCTCCTCTATTCCATATGAAAAAGTCCTTCCAGAATTCAATAAACATTTATTAAAGTGCAATTGGGCAGCTATGTTGGCACAGTGGGTAGAGTGCCAGGCGTGAAGACTAATCTTACTGAGTTCAAATATGGCCTCAGACACTCATTACCTGTGTGACCCTGGGACAGATCCTGCTTGCCTCAGTTTCCTCATCTGTAAAATGAGCTAGAGAAGAAAATGGCAAACCACTCCAATGTCTTTCCAAGAAAACCCCAGATAGGGTCACAAAGAGTTGGACATGCCTGAAATGACTGAACATTAGGTACAAGGCATCGTGCTTGGTGATGGTGATACAAAGGTAAAAACCTCTGACATCTTAGAAGCTGTCATTTACACAGGAATGAAGCATACATGTACACAGATATAATTAAGTGATTTTAAAAATGCTATATCTATGAGAGTACAGTGGACAAGTCATGGGAATGGGGGTTTCAGGAAGAATCAAGGTTGACTCCATGGCTGTGAATCTAGATAGATGGGAAAATGTCAAAAGAAATTAAGTTTCTAGAAAGGTGAATTTGGGTGAGAGATGATGAGTTCCATTTTAGACATGTTAAGTCAACTACACATGCAGGTGTTGTTGCCATCTAGGAATAACTGAGAAATGTGGGAGGATCACTGAGTATAGAGGCGGGGGACCCACACAGAGTTATGGGGGGACACTCCAAAGTTTAATAGGCTAGGAGACAGCAAATGAATAGTCTTTAGACACAAATTATGCCAAGAGAGCTATGTCAGGGACATCGCAGTCAAGAGTGACAGACAGAATCCAAGAGCAAATACAATTTAAAATTGTCAAAGGCTTCAATAGTCAAGCACTGAAAAATGTCCCAATTTGGGGGGTGGGGGGCATTACTAGTGTTCCCTATTCCCAAGTTGTTTAAGGCTAAGTTTTGTTGTCTGTTTCCCAAAATGGAGGCCTCTAGGTGGAAAACCCCAGTTCAGATCTGCTTGCTGACACTTGTATGTGTGATCCTGGCCAAGTCACAAGTTCTGCCACAGTTTTCTCATCTATAAAATAGGGATAATACCACCTGTCTCTCCAAATTGTAGCAAGAATTACATGGGATATTTACAAAACTCTTGCAAAACTTTATATAAATGCGTTCGTTCTATTAGAGCTCAATCTTTCCTTGCCACCCAAGGTTTACTGTGATCAGGGCTAACCCCCAGTCATTTCCCCAGGCTTCGCTACTGGTTTTCTCTCCTGGGGGGCTTGGGCAGAGTCAGATGGAGGTACCAAGAGATCCTTTGCTGTGGTTACTTGCACTCATCCCTCTCCCATCCACCGTTTGAGAAGTGGCTACTCTGATAGGCAGGGGCCATCTGACCACAGAGAGCCTAGTTTAAGATATTTTAAAAACTTTATTATCAGACCGACAATATTTTACACACATGCTGGGGAGCTGTATGGAAATCAGCACTGGTAAAAAATACAGCAATTATGACCCGTATTGATAAAATATACAATAATAATAGCCTTTATCTTAATAAAAATATCCAAGACAGCTTGAGCCTCATGCAGCCTTTAAGTAGTATTTGGGGGTTAGGGGAAGGGTCTAGACCAGCAGCACCTGGTCCTGGTTCCCCTGCTGTCCTGGGCCCAACCTACTCATCTGACAAGATGAGAGGGAGACCTGGCAGGCCAAGGTCATAGGACCAGGGGAAACAAGGACCATTTCCCCTGGGCTTGCCTGGATAGCCCAGGGAGAGGGGGCATTGAGCCCCTTCCTGCCCACATACACAACTAGATCCCACCTGGTCTGTGGCTTACCTCGGTCTAAAAGGAAACCAGGCATCTCCCTGAAACTCCAACTTCTGCAGCACAGAACTTGGTCAGAGTTGGATTGTGATTTGGGCTTCCTGCCCATCTCCTACCATCCCTATTAATATCCTTTCCCCACACACACACCAAGAAAAAACAAAGCAGGACTACCAGAGGCATAGACAGATGCTCTGGAAGCCAAGTTATCAAGTTCCCCTCACCACCCATTTTACAAATGGAAGAAGAAACTGGCCAGTGAAAGTGCCCTGCCCCAGTTTGGCACAGATTGGGGGGGGGGGTAGGGATTAAAGTAACAGCTCCTCGCTCCCAGATAACCTTGCAGGAGAGGGGTGGAAAGAGGGGTTCAGGGCTTTAGCATGAGTGCATGAGCAAGGCCCCTGTGGGAGGGTAGGCTGTTTGCAGCTTTCCCCAGTCCCCAGGTCCCAGCTCCTTGGGCATCAAGAGGGTTCCAACTTTCAGAGAACTGTTGTGAAAGATTCTGTTTGGCCCGTTCAGTTCTTCTTGGTGGAACTAGGACCAAGGGCAGAGGGGGCAAAGAAGCTTGACTTAAGGGAAAATAAACAATTAAATTAAATTACAGCTGTCCAAAAGTGGAATGGGGTGCCTCCCCACTGGAGAGTACCTTTGTACCAGGGATTCTTGGTCAAGTACGGGTTGCACTCTCTTACCTCTACTCACTCACCATCCTGAACTGCTCTTGGGAGCAGCTTTCTAGGCCACAAGATCCAAAGGCTTGGGAGTGATTCCACTCTTAGACTGAAGGTAAGAACAGTCATTCTGTACCCATCATACCCCAGTGGGAGTTCAGGTGCTTGGCATGTGGTGCTAAATGAAGTCAACATGAGGGAAGTCTGCATCCTGTCCACTCCACTCCCAGACTTCCACTTCTTAGCTAGAGCCTGTATCTCCAACATTGACCAGCTTGTCTTATAGATAGGAACCACAACCAGGACTTTGATTGCAGATAGATCAGAACCACCCCATCCTATTTAAGAGTAAAATGAGTCAGTCAGAAGGCCTGGCAGTCACTGACTGACTTAACTCTGGGCCCCCTTTTCCTCACCTTTCCTAACTACTTTTAACCAGGTCTAGGTGAGGACTTAATGAAATAGATGTACAAGTGATTTGAATAAAATTATCCCCAGCCTATCCTATTTCATAATGAACCAAAGAACAAGGCTCTAACAACAGTGAGAGAATTTAGACTGAAGTTGAGGAAGATCTTCTGGGCATTCAGGTTCAGTGAGCATTGGCAGAGATACTTGGGGATCTTGTGGCTTCTTTCTCTAAGGAACGCACCTTGTTTGCTTGATGGGATGTAGGTGGAGGGCAAGGTCCTGCTGGGATGTAGCATTTTGTTTTATTTTTAAAATATCTGTTGCATTTATCAAAGACTTGACAAAATGGAGACACCACCAGGAAGGATATGAGGGGGAGGCCTCAAACCTAAGCAGCACAGAGGGAACAGTTACAAGGCAATTAGACCGTCCCAGAAGGCCTAGGGCTAACAGAAGCTTTCCTGATTTAGAGAGGAGGGTGGCAGTGGCCAGAGCCCCAGAAAATTGCTTAATAGCTTGGCACGTGGCACTTGCCCCTCCCACAGGGAAGCTGTTCTCATTCTATTCATTTTTTACCCTGCCCCCTTTGTCTAAAGCAGGGGGGGGGCCATCCAGGACAAAGGAACTCCTGTATCTTTGCAGAGTCCCAGAAGAATCTGACTCAGCCTGTTGTTTCCCCCCACACCCCCACCTCCACCAGCTCCCAGATGCCTCCTACCCACATTTTTTGCTTTTAGAGCTAGGGCAGTGGGACCACCACCCCTGGGGTGCAAGGGACAATCCATTTACAGGCATTTTTTTTTTTGCCAAGTTCTTTCTCTCCCCACATTGGTGGCTTAAGGGTTGGTGTGGATGAGTGGTAGAGTCAATCAGGATGTTCCTCATTTTCCAGCAACATGAGGGTGGTCTAGAAAGCTTCTGGTCACCAAGGGCCTCTTCCCTACCAGGACCCCCCTCCCAATCTGTATCAGAAGTCCCATATGTCTTCATTCCCAGATCCCACCCTGACCTCCAGCCACAGTTTTGGTCCTGCTGTCCCATATCCTCCCTGTTTTCTTCTCATCAAAACCAGACCATACCACTTCCTGCCACAAGAGCTGGAACTCAGAGTTCATTCCAAATCTGCCTTTGGACAGTAACTTTGTTAAGTCTGGCCTCAGAGACCTGGGAAAGGATCCATTAGGGTCCTGACCAACAACACTAGAAAAACCTTCAAAGACTGGGATAGGTTAGCCTAAAGAAGGGGTGGCGGAGAGGAGATAGTCACCTCTGCACTTCTGGGCAGATATAGAAATGAGATCACTCCCAGGAAAGGAGAGGCAGGAGGGTCCAGCCTGATTGGAAAAGGCATACCTGGGCTGTCTCTTTGACAAAGGGAGAACCCACCATCTCATCTGTCAGAGGAGACATGCTTTCTGTTGCCTGACTTTACCTGCAGCCATTAAAATTGCAGTCAGGCTCTGTCTCTTTTCTGTCTTCCCTTTGGGTCTGTTCTGTTCCCTCCCTCCTTCTCTCTCCCCAATGTCTCTGGGACTTAAACATGGAGACAGTATGGGGAAACACGGAGCCAGTAATGTCCCAAGACCTAGACCCCAGCATGCTCAGGGGCTGGAAAAGGCCCAGCTTCAGAAACCCCTGAAGGATTTGGAGGTTCAATATCTCTTACCTTTCTAGGAACAGATGCCAATTGGGCTGGACTTTCAAGCTATGACATTTTGGAATGACATCAGAACACACACACACATACACACACACACACACACACACACACACACACACCATGGAAAAAAAACAATCAACATTCTGGCTGTCATTGCCCAGGGACACACACAAAACACACTAATTTACCTAGACACACACACATATGCTGGGACATGTGGGCCACCCACAGACAAATACGTACTCTGCCACCCCCATATCCCCCCACGATGCTCTTGCACAATATGAGCACACACATACACACACTTATCATTCACCTGCCCTTCTTCCCACTCTCATCTCCCAAGGCTGTGACCCTAGTACAGGGGTTGGTCTATTGGCCCCAAAGGAGAACACACTCTCTTTGCTTAAAGGCTTTTTTTCTTAGCTTAATTTCTTTTTAAATAAAGAAAAAAAAGTCATTGCACCAGCATTCTAAGCCTCAAACAAATAATAAAAAAAGGACAAACCAAAAATAAGGTCCCTTTCCCCCCACCCCCACCCCCCACCCCTTCAATAAACTCTTTACATCTCTTTGGCAACAATAACTTAAAATTATCACGGTCCCATTCTCTCTGCATTAGCCATTACAAAAATATTCCCTCAGAGCCCCATTTGCCATTCACCCAGCCCCCCCAGTCTGCTCCCTAACCCCTGAGCAAGGGGAATAGGGACCCCAACACTGAACATGGAATTGGACAGTTGTGGGGTAGGGGTCCCCTCCTTTCTCTCCTTGGCAGCTCAGGGCAGTTATGGTCCAGTAAGCCCTCCCATATACTGCGGGTCCTGTAGAGAGGTCATCCCAAACTCTCCCCCTCAGTTCTCACTCCCCACAAGCAACCAGATGTTCCATAGTTTCACTGATGAATGAGGCTGTGCTGGTAGTGACATCCACCCATCCTCAATGCCCCGAAGCACCAAGGCCCTAGGGTGAAGAAACTTCATTTTCTAAAACCCATTAGTTTTCCTCCTCCCCAGCTCTAGGCAGATGGCAATAACTGCTTGGGAAATATTGTCCAGACTTCTGCTTGGGAAGGGTCAAGGGGATAAAAACAAAACAAGGGAATAAAAAAGAGAACAGCAGGGAAGGGACGTGGGAGTCCCTCCCATTGCCCCATCTTCCAGCAGAGCCAGCTCCTGGCAGAAGCTAGGCAAGAGGGTAAGAGGACAGGGAGGGTCAGGCTAGGAGCCAGCTCAAGAAACCAGCCATCTATCTGAGTTGTAGAGGGAGACAAGTTAGAAACATGTCCCAGTGGGAAGCCAAGAGAGACAGTATTACTGAATGACACTAGTGTGGAGATTCAGAAATCCAGTGTATGTACAGCAGGGTCCGAGAGAGCAGGGCAGAGAGGAATGGCCCTGGGAGGGGCTGACACAGGCTCCCACCCCCACTACAGCTCTAGTAAGCAAGGGAGCACGAGGCACTGGGGCAGCAGAAGCCCCGAGAAGTCACAGACCACAGGAAGGAGCAAGCAGTACGGGGGTCGTAGTCACCCCCTTCGAGAGGGGAGACTAAGAAGGGGGAGCAGGATTCTGCAAGTCTACCCTTTAACGCTATCATTTATATATGTATATTTATACACAAACCCACATGCCTTCAAGCACATATGTCCACATAGACACCATCGTCCATGACTGCACCTGTACCGGACAAAGGGGCAGAAGGAAGGGGAGGCGGGGATGTCTCTGTGAGCTAGCAGCAAACCAAATGCCTCTGATAAAATCTGTCTAAAAAAATAGAGCTGAGTTCTGGACAACCCTCGCCCACCCCATCTCCTCCACTGCTTCGTCTTGGGGCTGGGAGGGCCATCTCTTCTTGCCCTGGTCCACAGAGCCATGCCGGCACTATAGATTCTGAAGTGCCTTCCGGGTCCAAGTTATTCTCTGTCACCATCTTCACTGCTTCCTGAAACAGAAGGAAGAGGATGGTTATTCTGACCACAGCCTAGCCACCGCCCACAGCCTACCTCACCATGCATACATCCTGTTTCCCTAACTAAAGTATATGCCATGTCTTGGATATCTCGTTTCCTCTCCAGCATCTCACACACTCTCCCAAAGAACATGATAAGTGACGACTGAGTCTTATACTTTATGCCCTCCACCCCCACCTCTCCAGTGACACCAGTTTTCTTGTCGTTCTTGGCGCAAAACCCTCCTTCTCCTGACATTTCACTGGCTGTCTCCCACACCTGAAATGTTCACTAGCCCAGCTCTGCCTCCTGGCTTCCTACAAGTTCCAAATAAAATCCTGCCTTCTGGAGGAAGCCTTTCCCAATCCTTCACTCTGATGCCTTATTTCCCATTCAGGCTACATGCAGTTTGTACATATGTTGTCTCTCCCATTTGATTGGGAACTATCTCTTGCCTTCCTTTGTATCCCCAATGCTTTGGACAGTGTCTGGCACATAGAAGACTTAATTAGTTTACTAACTGATGGTCAGGTCTCCCAGGCAATGTTAGTGAATACCCTACACACTCTCTCCTTCTCTTCCTTCAACATCTGGCTGGAGAACTGAGACCTCCATTGCAGAAGACTTTTCTTGATTAATCCCATCTGATTCTGAGCCTATCATCATTCCCTGTCTTGCCAGCATGTGTCCATGTCATCATGGGATGAAGGTATTCCATTTACTCATTTAGACCGTACACTTCCAAACAGCAGATGCTCCAGGAGAAGTCCTTTCCTTAGCCCATAACCTCCCTGGGTCCTACTGAGAGAGCCATAAGATTTTGAGCTATAGTCCCTCAGTGTAACCCCTTCTAGAGATAATGAAACTGGAACCTAGAGACAAGTGACATTTCCCAAAGTCACACAGACCTCTAGTAGAGCTGGGATTCAAACCCGAGTCCTCTGACTTCATATCCAATGTTCTTCACCTGTGTACAACTAGCAAAGATCAGCGTTGGAAGGCTAATAGACAAAGGGGATCGAGTCCAACTCTCCTGAGATCCAGAGAGGGGAGCTGGCTTACCCACGGTCACACAGCTAGTGAGGTCCCCTGAACCCCTCCGGAATTCCAGCTCTTCATTCTGATCTCAGGGCATGTCCACTTTGACCCAGGAACTGAACTCAGCCTTTGTCTCAAAGAACAGCTCTGCTTCCCCCAGAGATTAGAAAATCACCCGTGGGCTTCCTTGAAAGATATTTGGCCAGGCATGAGGCCTGGGGTGGGAGCAGAGGGGAACAGACCACTCTTTATGTGTCCTAGGGAGGAGATTAGGTCCCAACAATCTGAAGGAAGAGGAAAGAAGAAGGTATCCCTGGGTCCTTAGAGAAGAGAGGAAAGAGTCAGGGGGCACGTACATTAGGACACTTGGATTCCTGCTCAGGCACTGGATGCTTAGCACAATGCCTCCAGAGGTTAGGACGCCACACAGTAGGTGCTTAATAAATGTTTATTGACCATTGACCCTGCTCCCAAAGTGGCTCAAGCTGCTTCTCCAACCCTGGATCTTTTTCCAGACTGGCTTCTTTGAGTTGGAAGTCAATCAGAACCATACTCAGCACGATGATGTTATAAAATCCAAGAGCCTTGAAAGGGGCCAAAGAGGTCATCTCCACAGCAGCCTAAGCCCTTAGCTGAGCTTACATACGTCCAATGATGGGGAGCTCTCACTGCCAGATAAGGCACCACTGGTCTGCTATAACCGTTAAAGGTTTTTCCTTCTAGTCTGAAACAGTCTACCTTTCTGTAACCCTCTTTCCCCTACCCTGGACTCAGTTTTGTTCTTAGATGCTGATGCAGACTATGTCAGTCTCCCTCTCCCATGTCACAGGAAGAGAAGGCATAAATTCATGGCCATCTGTCCTCCTTCAGACAAGTAACTACATATAGGACACAGTCCCTACCTTAAAGGAACATGAGGAAATGTGTAATCTCGAGTCAAGGCAGAGTGGAACAGTACAAAGAAGGCTGGTGTGGAATCAGGAATTCTTGGATTCAAACCCTGCAACTGACCATTAACAGTTCAATGATATGGCACAAGCCACATGTCAGAGCCTCGGCTTCCCCCTAACACCGGCATCATCTTGCCTTGTGGTAACTCTTCAATCTCCATAAAACTGAGGACAGCACCTCCTGACAGAATGGGGATGGACTCAGGGTGTGGACTGGGGCAAATCTAGGGGGATGTGGTCAAAGGGGGAGTTTGTTTCACTTGTCCACACGTATTTGTTACAGCATATTTGTTTCTCTTTCCTTTTTTCAACTGGAAAGGTGAGGAAGTGGGAAGAAAGTAGATTTTCAGTAACTGAAATTCAAGAATTTCTTTTGAAAATGAGGATAATGGAGTGGCTAGGTGGTGCCAACAGATAGAGCACTGGCCCTGAAGTCAAGAGGAGCGGAGTTCAGATCCAGCCTCATTTACTAGTTGTGCGACCCTGGGCAAGTCACTTAACCCCAGTGGCCTCCCGCACTCAAAATCAAGATAACATGATACAGTGAAAAGAAGCCTTGGCCTTGGAGCTGGATGACCCAAGTTCAAATCCCAGTTCTTCTACTCACGACCTGGATTAAATCCTTAATTTCCCTGGACCTCCTCATTGTCCTCATCCTAAAACTAAGATCACTGGCTTAGAGGACTCCTCTGATGCCTCCTGCCCCATGGTGTTTACGCATCCCAGACCTGTCCTTGGTAGTAAGCTTTCCCTGTTTTCTTCTCCGCTCCACCTTCACATCCCACCCCTTCCCCTCCCTGGTCCCTCACCTCCTACAGACTCAATGTCCGAGTCAGAGACGTGTGTAATGGAGAATCGGGAGACCGGGCTAGGAGACACAGTGAAGCGGGAAAACTGGACAGGCAGCACCTGCTTCGGTGGGGTCGCCAGGCTGGGTAGCACTGAGTCCGGCACTCCAGGCCCCGGTGAAGACACAAAGGATGACTTGGCTGGCATTAGTGGGAAGTCATCATCCCACTCGAACCCACCACCTGCAAAGAAGGCGCTGTCACTCAGGTCTCCCTAACGAACAACCTGGTCCAAGGGTGGGGTTGAGGGGAGGGGTAAAGCCAGCTCATCTCTCTGGCCTGACCCTTCGATGCCTTTCTCAAGGCAATTTCATCATCCCTTAGACCTGAAGTCTAGGTCTTCTTTCTCTCTAATGGATTTATGTGGCTCCTCAGAAAGCAGAGGCCACAGTCTTTTTTAAATGGCACCCAGCAGCAGAGACATTTGGAATCAAGGGCCTGTAGTATAGGGGCCATCATGGACTGGAGCAACAGGAACTATAGGGACCGTAAAGAAGAACAGAAATAGTCAGAAAAGGTTATTTGGGAATAGTTAATAGGGTGAGAGTTAGTAGGGTTGCCTGATCCGCTAAAGGAGGGTCATACAATAGGTGGAGGGCTACTTTGGGAACATAAGGTTTCCTGTGGAAGATGGGCAAAGTCTACCCCTTCCCAGGCCAGCCCAGCTCCCCCACCAGCCTCACTCTCTTCAGAGACAGTCCTGTCAGGGAAATTGTCTGCTGCACTGAGTTGGTCGGAGGGGCTCAGGGTACTGGGGCTGCTTGGCAGGAGAGAGGAAGCCGAGTTCTTCATCTCAGGGAAATGTTGCTCCCCAAGTTCTCTTGTGGGGCTTTCCTGGGTGGTGGTAAAGAACAGAAACGGCACAAGTAAGAGACGCCTGCCATGACTGGGCATCAGTTCCCATCAGGGTAACTACTTCTTCTATCCCACCCAATCTCCTGAGGGCCCTGGAAAGGAGGGAGAAGTGGACAATTACCCAGATACCTCAAAGGGGAAATAGCTAATTCCCAACTCTAGCAAATAAGAGGCATCCCACCATATTCTCATTAGTCTATGATCTGGATTTCTGGCATTGGGTTGACGGTATGGAAGAGCTTTTACTCCCTCTCACTCAGAGGCATTAGAGACAAACCCACCCTAGCTACGCCCTCTGCCCTCCTTTACACCAACCCTATGTCTCTGTAGCAAGGACACAGAGCCCCCTCTCTCCCTTCCCCTCCCAGAAAAGTCCTGAGGGCCACTGGGCTTACCTGATCGAAGAGGTAGACGGTAACATCATCAAAAAAGGAAACAGCCTTTTTCTTGCGGTCCAGGTCCTCACAGAAGGACTGGGACATGAGGCTGGGCATCTTGAGGAGGCTGCGTAGGTTGCGGGCACTGTGGCTCTCAGCCACCACAATGGGCACTGTGGCTGGTTCCTCTTCACTCTCCTCACTCTGCTCCTGGATGTTGTAGCAGCATAGCTCTTCATCTGACTCATCACTTTCCTCTGAGTCCTCTTCCTCCTCCTCTTCTGCCGGCCGGCTGTCCTTGGGTGCTGGGAGGTCTGACAGATCCAGGCGCAGCGGGGTGGGACGTGGGGCCAGCTTCTCCCCTGGCTTCACTTTGGAACCCGGGGCTTCCTTCCATTCTTGCACCTCGGGAACTGGGTCCCAAGTTCCTTTGTCCACCGAGGTGGGAACCACACCTGAGGCCTCCTGGGGTTTGTGGCAGCCTTCCCCAACCCCACTGTCCTCGGGACTTGGCAGAACAGGTGTTAGAAAGAATAACTTGGATGGAGCAGGAGCAGGGGTAGGGGCAGCAGGAGCGGGGGCAGGAGTAAGGGCAGGGGGTGACCCTTCTGCTGGGTCCTTGGGGCTCTCCTGGTCTGGCTCTTTGCTGACTGGGCTGACTGGCCCCTCTGGAAGGGGCTCCCCAGATGGGGAATGAGGAAATGGAACACCTGCTTCCTCTGCTGTTGGGATTTCCTGATTGCTGGGAGAGAGCCCATGGGAATCAGGGCCCACTGGGCTGGACTCCCCTTCTCCAGCTTCACTCTCCTCATCCTCCTCCCTATCCTGAGCCGGCCGCTCTGTCTCTGTGTCATAGTCAGAGAAGTAGGCTGAGTCTCGGTAGGGGTTTTTCTCATTCAGACCATGCAGCTCAGCACTGATGGAGGAAGAAAGCCGCATCTCTAAGCCTGGGTTTTCATCCTCCTTTCCTAGTGGCCCAAAGTCTTCAGAGTCCCGGGGCTCATGGGGCTCCTTCAGCACAAACTCAGGTGACTCATAATTCTCTGTGTCATAGCCACTATCTAGGGCCCGGGGCTGCCCTGTGGCAGGGTAGGACACTGTCGGGCTGTATATTTCCCCACCATCACTGGCCGTGGATGGGATATCCAGCGACTCCAGGGAATCTGGTGTTCCCACCTGCTTCTGCAGGGACCGGAATGCAGGGGTTGTGTCAGGTTTCTCAATAAGGAAGTCATTGGAAAAGTCTGTGAAAATTCCAGAGGTGGCCTCGGTCGTGTCCTCCTCCTCACTAGCTGGCCCTTCTAGCTCAGGGAAGCTACCGCTGCTGTCCAGCGTTGGGTCTGGCTCATTGCTGTTACTCTGGCTACTGTCCCATGGCACTGGGGAATCTGGTTTTGGAACAAGGACAAGATTGCCCGCTGCCCTGGAGAGAGGTGGGACTCTGCCTTGGGGCGGAGAGGGCAAAGGAGATGGGGCTGGAGAAGTGGAAGGGGCTACAGCTTCCTCCATGGCTTTCTGATCAACTGTATGATCTACAGCCCTTCTCTCTGCAGTTTCTATATCTGTCATCTGTGAGGGAGAGATGGCAACTGGGACTAGGTCCTCCTCTACCTGGCAGTGTTCAGCAAAGCGAGGTGGGCTCCCTAGCTCCTGCCCAGAGAAAGCTGTTTCCAACTCCTGACTCTCAGGAAGGGGCAGGTCTGCTAGGCAGTTTGGGGCAGGCAACTCACATGGGTCAGGTCCTGCACTTAGGTTCTCTCCTGATCCCAAGTAGGAGTCTACAAAGTGAGCAGCCCAGGAATCAGGGGCACAGCTGCTAAGGATATTGTTATTGGCTGACATGTTTGAGGTCCAGTGTCTTTGCTGGGCAGCCAAGCTCGCCTCCTCAGCACCCTCATGTTGGGAGCTGCTGCAGGGCAAACTCTCAGCTTCACCCAATTCTATGGTTACTGATTCAGGAGGGCTGCCCTGTGCCTCCTGTTTCATTGATTCTCCCACCACTGCCTCCTGGGCCCCACTCAGTGACTCTTGGGTTACAGAATTTCCTGAGGGGGATACTCCCAGAGGGTCCTCAAAAAAAGCTTGGCGGAAGCCTGGAAGTCCCCAGTCTTTGCTGGCACCCTCCCTGCATTCCCCCAACAAACCGTCTTCAGTCCGTGAGTCCCCTGCAGGGGAAGGCTGGTAACAGAGTGAGTCTTTGCTACAGCTCATATGGGAGTAGTAGTCAGGGTGATCCCAGGGCCCCTCCCCACTGGGTCCCTGCCCTAGGAGGGGCTCCATAGTCAGTGACACAGTAGGGCTGCTGTCTGAGTCATAGGTACCCCCTATGGGTTCCTCTTTGTCATGCCAAGGGGTGGCTGCCTCAGGAGATGCCTGCTGGCACTCAGGGCTAGAGGAACACATGGTGAAGTCTAGATCACAGTCAGCTGGTTCTTCAATGCGAATATAGTACTCACTGCTCACAGAAGGGCTGTGAGCACTGAGGATGGGGACCACCCCAGGTGGCGGACACTCATAGCACGAAGGGGAGACCCCTAGACTCAGGTGGCTGGTGGAGGAGCTGGTTGGGTAGTAGAGGTCCTGGTAGTGAGCAGCATGTCGGGGGCTGAGGGTCCCTGCAGGAGTCTGGAAGGCCTCAGCCCGGCTAGGTTCCCACTTGTACTCAAAGTTGAGCCCATGGCTGGTCTCCATCACCGTCAAGATGTCGTCCCCATCTGAATGGAAGCCATCCCCTGAGAATTGCTCCAGGAGTGGGAAGCTGGAGGACAGCTCAGCAGCACTGCCCAAATGGCCAGCTCCCCCGGTCCCACTGGGCTTTAGGGATTTCCACCGCTTCTCAAAGTCCTCCTCAGCCTCCGTGGTCCCTTTGGCACACAGGTACGACAGCAGCAGGTGCACCTCCTCCGCTGTGGGTCGTTGCTCTGGTTGGAGCCAGCAGAACTGCATGACCTCATACCTATCGATCCCAGGGTAGAGATGGGGTGCTTAGGCCTGTTCCAGTCATAGCTCCCTCCAGCCTCACCCTCCCACCTCCCAAGGCTCCTCACTTCCACCCAGGGTGACTCGAAGACACTGTGGCCATTGCTTCCCAATTCACCCAGTGTAATAACCTGTCCTTGATGGCCCACGTTGACTTCACCCATGGCACTACTCATCCCCTCAGCTCTCCCGGGCAGCCCATGCTATATTTCTATTGTATGTATCATATATTTAGAGCATGCCCACGCATATGTGTGTGGAACTCTGCAACTCAGCAGCTCTGTGCTGGGACGAAATCTTCTGAATCCTTGCATTCCACCCCCTTCAGCCACTACACATGGTACATGCCAAAGAATCATGGAGACATAGGATGCCAGAGCTGGAGGGTCCCTTACAATTCATCTGGCATAGAGATCACAGAGTAGCTGAACTAGACCCTGAAGGGATTTCAAACACCATGTCGTCTTTACTCCTCACGTTACAAATAAGGAAACTGAGGACAAGGGAGGTAAAGCAACTTGCCCAAGGTCACATGGCTAAAGAACTAAGCCAACCCCTGTTGGAAGTGCCCTAAAGCTCCTCTTCCTCTGAGGGAAGTCTCCTAGGGCGTCTGATCCTGGGGGAAGCTGAGAGTCAGGGCTGAGTCACCAATGGCTCAGGCTGTGGTACATGGAAAATCCAAGCAAAAAGCCCTCTGAGGGCCCATTTCTGGAAGATATTTGGGGAGCAGGAAGAGAAGGAAGAGGAAAGGAAAATTAGGTGTGTCTCCTCACCAGCGATCTGAGAGCGACAGCTTCAGCTGGGGCTTGGGTAACTTAAGCTGCTGTTCTTTGATAGCATAGGTAAGCACCTGGCGGTCGGAGTAGTGGTGGTAGGGCTGGGCACCCAGCTCAAACAGCTCCCAGATTGTCACGCCCAGCGACCTGCAGAGGGTGGAAGGAGGCAGTCCGTGAGGCCATGAACCACTCAGTCCACAGGCAAGAAAAACAGAAAAGCAGTTAGCAAGCTCTGAATCACAGTTCTCTTTCTACTGTTACTGCAAAGGCTGAGTGATTCTTGATCTGCATAAAAAATTCTGTCCTGATTAGGGCTATGGAAGAAAAGTCTTTAAAAAAATGATAGCTAGCATCGAGGTAAGTGCTTTAGGACTTGCAAAGCCTGGTCTAAATATTGCCCCATTTCATCCTCACATTAACCCTGGCAGGTGGGTGGTACGATTATTTCCATTTTAAAGCTGAGGAAAGTGAGGCAGCCAAAGCTAAGGCCTTGCCCAGAGTCTTACATCGTGGTTACCATCGCTAACATTTACGTAGCACTTACTACGTTCCAGGCTAGGCACGGTGCTAAGCGCTTCCCAGTTATGATCTCATTTCATCCTCACAGCAAGCCCATTTTACAGATGAGAAACTGAGGCAAACAGAGGTTCCGTGACTTGCCCAGGGACACGATGCTGTAAGGGAACTGGAACTCAAGTCTTCCTGACTCCGAGACCCTCCCTCTTCCTACAGCATTATTTCAGAGAACCCCACCTGGGTAACTGTTTCAAGCCACGGAAAGTTCCAAAGGGGAGAAATGTAGGGGCACCCAGGACTCCACGGTCTGTCTCTAGGATGATCCCCTCCTGACCTAAGTCCTACGATCTCGTGAAGTTATGGGAACTTGGGGACCTTGTCCTAGGTCACACAACTGCTCGAGAGCAGAACCAGGATGAAAACTCGGGCTTCTGCGCCCTTTCACCCACGCTGCACTTCATCTCTGCCGTCAAGGCCTTGGCCGTAACTTTTAACGAGCAAATCATTACACCTGAAGGGTCACGGAGTCACGGAAGCTTAGGGTTACAATGGCTTTTAGAGGTCACTTAGCCTGACCACACTCACTGTGCAAATGCGCTCTCTAGCATGGCCCCAGATGGGCATCCACTCTCTGCTTGAACCCTTGAGGGCACAGGGATCTACCTGTTCATGACTCCTGGTGCCTGCTCCATGGCTAGAGAGACCGAAGGGTTTCTAAGTTCTTTCTTATGTTTGCTCATATCTCCTGTCTTCTTAAAGGAAGTTCCTAGGGTACACCTCATTCTATATCATGGAACAAAACAGAACACCCTGGTCCCTCTTTCCCAAAGTCGCCCTTCAGTTATTCAGCTCGACATTTATTAAACATCTACTCTGTGCATGGCATTTTGCACACCAGGGGGGTCACAAGAGGAAGAATAACAGTCCTTTCAAACTACCTCAGGGTGCTTACACTCTTAACTGGGAAGGAACAACAGATATCCCAATCAGTATGATAAAAAATAAAATGTGATAGGTAGGTAACACAGTGGATAGAATGTCAGTCCTGAAGTCGGGAAGACCTGAGTTCAAATCTGACCTCAGAAACTTACTAGCTGTGTGACCCTGGGCAAATCACTTAACCCTGCTTGCCTCAGTTTCCTCATTTGTAAAATAAGCTGAAGGAAATGGCAAATTACTCCATATCTTTACAAAAAAAAAAACCAACAAAAAACAAAAATGGGATCATGAAGAGTCAGAGACAACTGAATAATAAAAAATATAAGGTCAACAGAGACATCATTAATTTGAGGGAAGGGTTACTTTTAGCTAGCAGGTGGAAGGAAAGAGCAAGGAAAGCTTCCCAGAGGAGGTAGTATCTGAATTGAGCTTTGAAGGAAGAAGACTTCAACTCTTAAGATCACAGATTTAGCTCCTTTCCTCACCCTTAGAGATTATCTGGTTCAAGGTCTTCATTTTACAGAAGAGGAAAGTGAGGTCCAGAGACTTGTCCAAGATCACCCAGGTAGCAAATGGAGGAAGTGGGATTTGAACCCAAGGTCTTCTGCCTCCAAATCCAAAGCCCTTTCTACTGTGCCGCACTGATAACTACAGATGTGGTAGGAGTGCACCACTCCCAAGAAAATTGCAATGAAGGGGGATATGGAAGAAGATTGGGAAATAGCTACTAGACCAGTTTGGCAAGAACATAAAGTAAACTGAGGGGAAGAGGGATAATAGGGAATAGGGAAACAAAGGCTGTGATCTGCATTGTTGATGAAGTCAGAGATCCTTGAAGTGTTGAAACAGAAGAAATGGAAATCAAGAGAAGGGAAAAAAGGTAGTGCCTGGCACACCATAGGCACCTCATAAATGTTTGTAAATTATTGATTGATTGACAATAGTCTTGAACCATACCGGAGACTCGATGAATGGAAAATGATAGGATATGAGAATTACTGTGAACATAGGACTGATGGGACTTAAAATTGATAAATGTGAGGGGCCAGGGAAAGGGAGAAATGCTAAATGATTCAGAAGACCAGGGTTTTTTGGTAGGGGATATATTAACTCTATTTTTGGATATGTTGAGTTTGTGTTACAAGACATCCAGATGGTGCAATGGATAGAACACCAAGCTTGGAGACTGGAAGATCTGAGTTCAAATCTGATCTCAGATACTTATTAGCTGTAGGACCCTGAGCAAGTCACTTACCCTCTGTTTACCTCGGCTTCCTCAACTGCAACATGGGGGTAATAAGAGCACCAACCTTTCATGGTTGGTGTGAAGATAAAATGAGATAATACTTGTAAAGGACTTTTAAGTCTCAAAGTACTCTAGCTATCATAATGATGAAGATAAAGAAAAAGTTGGTGATGAAGACTAAAATGGTGATGACTATGGATGTCCACATGGGTTTGTCTAGGTGTGGCTTTCATAGGGGCATGAATAAATGCATCTATATTCTCCTCTCCACACTCTTTTCCAAGAGATATTTTCATTCTTTCCAGGAGAAAAAAGCAGGGAATTGGTACTAGAGGTCAGCCACTGCTCTCCTCAGAGGGAAGGCAGCTAGGTGGTACAGTGTATAGAGCACCAGTGCAGGAGAGGAGGACCTGAGTTCAAATCTCACCTCAGACACTTGACACTCACTAGCTGGGTGACCGTGGGCAAGTCACTTAACCCCAACTGCCTCTTCCTGGGTCATCTCCAGTCATCCTGATGAATATGGATTCAGATGGCTCTGGAGGAGAAGTGAGGCTGGTGACCTTGTACAGCCCTCCCTCACTCAAAACAAAGTCAAGTGCAAGTCATGTCATCATGCCTCTGATGGCATGGTCTTCTTTGACAACAAAGGACGAACACACACAGAGGGAAGCGGGGGTTGGGTAGAATTTTATCTATTCATTCTCCTCTCAAATATTGTTAGCCTGGGGGAAATGCTGTTTTAGACTAACGCTAAACAACTGACTGCTATCCCATATTGACAAAGAGCATCCCAAGCCACACGTTCAAGGCTTGGCTCCCTGCTCACCAAGTGCAGGTTCCATTAAGAACACACGTATCAAATCAACTCATTTATCTAAGTAGATACCAAAACAGATTCAGACTATGTGGTAGCTTGACTCTTCACTATCCTGGTCTTCCTTCCTCTGGATACACTTTAGGTTGTCCATTTGCCTCTCAACATGTGGTGTCCTAATTCAAATACACTACTATGGCACCCCGGTACTAAAACACTGTTGGTGGAACTATGACTTGGTCCAACCAGTCTGGAAAGTAATTTGAAACAGACAGTAATAACAGTCAACATTTATACTGTGCCTACTATAGCAAGGCACATAGTAAGTGCTTTACTACAATTACCTCCTTTGGGATACCTGCAAGGCAGGTGCTATTACTATTCCCATTTTATAGATGAGGAAACTGAAGCAAACAGAGGTAAAGCAACTTGTCCAAAGATATACAGCACTAAGTGTTTGAGGCTCGATATAGTGGGATGAATACTTGTGGTGATTTCCTAAATTTTCATTAGTTTTTTTTTTTCAAAGCAACGATATAATATTATTACTGCTCATTGAGCTTGTGGCCAAAATACATGCCCAGAACTTCTTGCACACAAGCCTGATGTCAATCACATCTATTCCATCCTGTATTTGTGCAAGCACATTTTTTAACCTGCACATTTACTTTATACTTTTCCCTGATAAACTTCATCTTCTTGGCTTTGAGCCAGCACCTAAGCCTAGTGAGATACTATCAGTGATGACAGTGATTTTGAGTCCTGATTATGTCACTTCTCATATTAGCTGGTCTCCCTTTTTTGGGTCATCTCTGTGTTTGATAAGCACTTTTTCAATAGCTTCATTAATGTAATTTCTTCATTAATAATCAGAGAAGCTCTAAACCAAATAGAGCTAGAAACAGAGCCATGTGGCATTTCACTAATGACAGCCTTCTAGGCTGCTGCATATTCTAAAACAGCAAATCTCAAAGGGTGGTCTGGAGACTGCGAAATGTGCCCAGGATGCTTTCAAATGACGTCAAAAGTTTTCATAAAAATACCAAGATGTTTTCATTTCTAATTGAATTCAAAACTATTTTCATAAAAATACTAACTTTTCATTTCTAGTTAGGAATTATTTTCATAAAACTGCTAAGATGCTTTCATTTCTCTAATTTAATTGAAAGCTATTTTCTTAAAAATGTTTTCATTTCTAACTTAATTCAAAATTATTTTCATAAAAATACTCTGATGTTTTCATTTCAAATTATGGTAAATATCAACATATATAATCCACATAATCAAAAGGTCTCAGGAGAGGTATTCAACAATATTTAAGCATGCAAAGGACTCCCAAGATCCAAACCTTTTGGAACTACCAATCTAAAACAGCAACATAAACCCAGCAGTTTATGCCTACAGAATACCTCCCTCCCCCAACTCCCACCTGAGGTCAGGACTCCACCTATAGCTTTCCTTATCAGTTCCCCTGCCTCAAGCCTCTGCCCACTTCAGCCCAAGCCCACACTGCTGCAAAAGTAATTTTCCTTAGGTGTAGATGTGACCATGTGACTCCCATATTCAAGCAACTCCAGTGGCTTCCTATTGCCTCGAGGATAAAATAAAAACTTTTAGTTTAACTTTTTTCCCCCTTGTATTAGCCATGTTCTGAAAACAAACAAGAAAAATAATTATGTTTAGCTTTAAAGCCTTTCACCACCTGGCCCCAAACTCTCTTTCCAGATTCAATGGACATCATTTCCCCTACTGTATTCTTTGACTCAGCCAAACTGTTCTTCTCTCTGTCCCACCCAATGCTCCATCTTCTGTTTCCAAAACTTCCCAGGCACCTAGAATGCCCTCCTGCCTCATTTCTGACTCTTTTACCTTAGGTTGCTGCTCAAAAGCCATGTTTTTCATGAAACTGTTCCTGATCACTGCCCCCCACAATTGTTAATGCCCTCCCTCCCAAACAACCCTGTATCTGTATTTATTCACTTCACATTTATTCTGTATATGTTTACATATTTACTTGTGTTCCTTGCAAATAGGGATTGTTTCATTCTTTATACCCAGCACCACCTCATAAATATGTGTTGCTTGATTGACATGTTATTTCGTTTTGGGGGTACAGATCTAATCAATTGTATCCAACTGCTTGTTTTGCCCTTATTTCATCAGCTTATTATGCTGATGCCAAGGAGACTTGGTACAATGATTTGCTAAAATCAAGCTACATTATATATATATATATATATATATATATATATATATATACATACACATACATATATATATATATATATATATATATATATATATATATGTGGTGTTTCCCTGAGCTGCCATCCCAAGCAACCCTATCTTAAAAAAAAAGGCAATAAAGTTAGCTAGGCATGACTTATTCTTAGCAAATCCATACTGGTTCACAGTGATCAATGTATTCATTTCTGGAGGTTCTTAAAAGATGTCTAACAATTAGCCTCAAAAATATAAGTGAAAACAGAACAATACTTTATGAATATGTTTACTATCTGCCTAGTTTTGGGTCAAAATATGCATATAACCTATATTAACTGCAAATAGTATCACATATTTGCATGAATATACAGACTGCCTTCCACATGCACATATATATACACATACACGCTTATGCAGACATACAAACATATGGAAAAGAACATAAGGTGTATCTTGGAATCTAGGAGGAAGTAATGATGGGTAGCAGGTAGAGACTCCTTTCCATCCTCTTTAAAGATAATATACTTGCACAGTTCAATCCCAGAGTGTCGAAATGTGTATGAGTGGGATTTTGAGGGGAAAGGAAAACCCTAAACCCAAGCAGTCAAGGGTCAGCTCTGTCCTTTTTCTTCCCTAAATCTGAATGGGAAAAGGGAACATTTGGGTAGAAATAACCTTTGACACCACCTAGTTTAACCTCATTGCTTTACAGTGGAGGAAAATAAAACCTAGAGGTGTCAAGGTGACAAGGTCATAGAGGTGGTCTGGGTCTCTTCACTCCTGGTTTAATGCTGCTGATCTCCCTAAGAGGCCTGTGGCCCCATCATGCCTTTGCCCCTATGGTTGGAGGGAAGGAGGTGAATTCCCATTGCCACCCTCCCCTCCTTCCACTCCCCTCACCAGACATTGCTGGCCTTGGTCTGATCCACAACGAGGAGGTTGCTGTGCACCTCATCAATGAGTTCAGGGGCAATCCAGCGCAGCGGCACCCACAGCTGGTCGGCCGTCACGAAATAGTCATCCTGCCAAGCATGCACGGTCAGCACGAGGAGAGAATGTCAAACTCCATGTGGAAGCAACAGAGCCCTCCTCCCCTTCACATGCCCCATGACCCAACCAACCCACCTGGGAGTAAGGGGGAGAACCCTGCCTGTCCCACTGCACTGAATGATCTACTAGGAGTCATCACAAACAGTGCAAAAGGTTATACATGGGGGAGGGGGAAGGTGCACTCTAGGGTCTCCCCAAACCCACATGGACTTACTTTGTACTTGCAGTGAGATAGGCCATAGTCCCCGATTTTCACAGTCAGGTCTGCGGTAAGCAAGCAGTTCCTCAAGGCTAAGTCACTAGGTAAAGAAAATTTGGGGAGAGGGAGGGACAGTGTCAGACCAAGAGTCAGGAAAAGAGGACTCAAGAGGGGGACTCAAATCTGGGCTGAAGAAGTTGGGGGGTAATGTGGAAGACCCAAGGACCTTCCTCTGGTCACCCAACAAGAGAGAGAAAGGCACGGATTGCTTGTCTGCTGAACCTCAATATCCATGAGATGCTGAAGCTGTGGAAGCAGCACTAGCAAGCTGTACTGGAGAAATTCCACCACTGGCTGTCCTCACACCCAGAGTGGCTTGACATGTAAGCTGTTAGGTGGCATAGTGGTCAGAGGGCTGAACTTTGAGTCAGGAGACCTGAATTCAAACCCTGCCTACATTTACTAGCTTGTGAAGGCAAGTCCTCTCAGCCTCAGCTATTTTGTCTGTAAAATGGAGATAAAAACCACTTTCTGTATATTGTGAAAATCAGATGAAATAACCTATGTAAAGTACTTCATAAACCTTAAAGTGTTATCTAAAGACTAACCAAAATGCTATTTTTGCTACTATCACTATTATTTTCATTCAAAACAAAAGATGGAGAAAGTAGAATTGAGGAGAGGAGAGAACAGGTCACTTTTTGTTCTCATTTAGACATTTAAATGCAAAATAATACAACCAACATCAACTGTCCCTATGGCTGAACATGTGGTGGGCCTCTAGCTTAGCTCTCTCTCCCCTGCTCCCATACCCAGTCTGCCTTGTGGCCAGGCTACGGATCCTGAAAGATGCCTGGTCTCCAGGTGTAGGTGTAGGAGCACCAGTCCCAGCAATGGGACCCACTTCCTCCCTTGTCCTGGTCACAAACACCTCTGCCTCATACATGTTCTCCCATCCCTCCTCTCTATCTCTGAGAGCATCCCAAATTTACTGAGCAGCCAACAATATAAAGAAAAGAAACCAAGACAGTGGGGGTGGGGGGGGTGGAGAAAGCAGCAAGATGAGCACCCTTCCACAAAAAGAATAATTCCTATTTACACTGTATTTTCTTTTCCTAGAGCATGTATCTCATTTATATCCCCATTCCCCAACAACTTCCCTGGAAGAACAGAGATAATTATCTCCATTTTGCAGATGAGCAAATGAGGCCCATAGAGGTTAACCCCTAACAAAATGAGTCGAGGACAGAGCTGGGAACAGATTATAGGGTTCTTTGCAGCAGACCACCCTGCCTACAGACAGAAGTGGGATGGGGAAGCGATCCCCTAGGGAAACAAGGCAGGGACTTGGTTCTAGGGCAGCCTAATCAGGATGTCCTGAAAATATATACAAGATGTATATTTCCCATGCAGAGCAGGGAAAGGATATTTGAGGAGGGGATGGAGGAGGAAGAGAAGGAGCAAATGCTAAATGAGATGGTCAGCATCCATTGATTCCCATTATTCAGGCTTTGTGGCCTGCTCAGTTGTACCTGGTCTCTGCCTGCCTTTTGGCCATGGCATTGGTCATTTATTCAGGCAAAATGGGAAGGAAGGAAGGAAGGAAGGAAGGAAGGAAGGAAGGAAGGAAGGAAGGAGGGAGGGAGGGAGGGAGAGAGGGAAGGAGGGAGGGAGGGAAGGAAGGAAGAAAGGAAAAGAAGTGAATTGAAAATCTGTTCTGTTCATTCTCCTATGCAAAGGACCCGTGGAAGAGGAGGCTGAGATTACTCAGGAGGAGTAGGCTCCCCTGCTGCCCTTGGCCAACACTAGTTTGTGTGCAAAGGAATGTCTATGGTGGTCTGGATCA
The DNA here is from genome assembly GCA_028658325.1 of Potorous gilbertii. Lineage (NCBI taxonomy): Eukaryota > Metazoa > Chordata > Mammalia > Diprotodontia > Potoroidae > Potorous > Potorous gilbertii. Next base: position 501,292,152 of record CM053770.1, read on the forward strand.
GAGGCTACAAGATTTCCACTGACAAAATTAGAGCACCTTGAAGAAACATGCGGGTGAAGGGCAAGGGTCCTGGGCTGGTGGCTGGGTAGGGAGAGTAGAGGGGGGCGGAGCCGGCCTCCCAGCTGGGATGTTCCAAGGCCGCCATGCTCCAAGCAAGCTGCAGGGTTCCGGGCAGTGGCATGTCCTGGGTGTGGGGGCAGGATCCAAGAGTGGAACTCCTCTTCCTGCTCCCGGGACAGGTCTCAGGGGGGAGGGGGCAGTGCAGGTCAGGAAGAAGCTGGCAGCCACCCTCTTCAACAAAATCACTGATGCTGGAGTCTCTGTGTGCCGCTCACTCAGCATCAGGATATTGTTGGAGAGGAAGGCCAAGGTGAGCAGTGGTGCTTGGGGGAGAGGCTGCCCCATGGCCGCTCGTGCATCCTGGAAGAATCAGAATCAGAGAATCCTCGAGCTGGCAGGGCAGGGTGGTAGGCAGGGGCATGGCATCGTGGAACAGAGCACTGGATTTGGAGTCGGAAGACCTGGCTTCAAACCCTGGCTCTATTACTATTTGTGACTCTGGGCAAGTCACTACCCACCTCTGGACCTCTTTCCTCATCTGTTGAGTGAAGAGGATATTCTATTTGACAGTCTTCAGTTCTAAATGCTGGCCTCAGGGACTTCAAAGGATCCCCAATCCTGAGGTAAAACCCCATCCTAAGCCAGTCCAGCTCCATGAACTCAAGCCTGCTTTTAAAAACCTGGAGAACCCAGCCCCACACAGCTTTCCACCAGAGCCAAAGGGGTGCAGCTTTTGCTGTCAGGAATTCCCTTCCTCTGTCTAACCTAAATCCTTCATTCTTCAACTTGTTCCTTCTCCAGTCTGTCCAGCAGCTCCCTCAGCAAGCAGAGGACAAATCCCAGAAGGGTGAGCTAACTCACCACAGAGGACCTAATCTCTGAGAAGGAGAAGCCTGGCAATGGCAAAGACCCTCGACCCAGGCCACCACGTACAACCTAGTGAAATCCAGAGCAAATTCTCCCCCAGTTCATAGGGCAGGGGAGAAAAGAACATGTTGGAAAGGAATGGAAAGCAGAAAAAGGCAGGCATTGGAGGTGGGGAGAATGGCAGATGGTAATTCTTGGCTCCCCAATCTCTTTTCTAGTTAGTAAAGAACCAAATCCCCCAGCTTAGGAGAGGAGAAGCGGCAGGCTCACCAAACCCACTATCTGAGGCCCCACCTCCACTACTCCTGCTGCCACCAGCACCATCAATGTGAGCCCTCTACCTAAAGCCATGGAAAGGTACCAGTTTCCAGCTTACCTGTGCACGTAGTTGTTCTTGTGTAGGTGAAGGACTCCACATGCCAACTCGCAAGCCATCCGCTGCAGAGTCAGGGGATCTGGGACCATGGACTCTGCCACCCGGCAGCTGCGCAGATAGCCCTTGAGGTCTCCCTGCCAAAGAGTGACCCCAGAATTATGTTCCCAGCTTCCTGGAGTAGGCACGTAGGGATGGGAAGAGCCAAGGCCAGTGGGAGTGGCTCTTACAATCCATCCAACAAGCTGCCTTTGGGCCAGGGTAACATTAGAATAAGATTACAGCATTCTACAATGCACTAAGCTACTAAGGGCTAAAAGGGTAATGAGAAATGCCCTTCGGGTTCCTCCAAGACAGACAAAGTCTGGATTCTGGGAGAGTTTAAAGGGGAAGCAGTCAAGAGAAAAAGTTATTTCCTAAGAAGAAAAGCCTCAGAACAAAACCTTCAATGGAGGGAGAACATAGTAGAGGGCTGAGCCTAAACCAAGAGTAAGAACTGGGAGCTAGAAGAGGAAAAAACAAAACTAAACAATTCCTTGGGTTAGAGGGAGGATCTTGGCCAGAAAAGGAACCCAAGTCAGGTGGATAAGAGCATGAAAACAGGCAGCTATACGGCACAGTAGTTAGAGCCCTGGACTTGGAACCAGGAAGACCTGAGCTCAAAATCCCAACTCAGATGCTGGCCATATGACCCTAAGCAAGTCACTTAACCTTGTTTGGTCTCAGTTTACTCATCTGTGAAAGGAGGCTAATAAAAGCCACATCTCACAGAGGTTGTGAGGTTCAAACAAGATATTTGTAAAAGCTCTATATAAGTGCTTCAATAATAACACATTATATATACAAAACATATATTGTTTATCATATCATATTAATACATAATAGTATATATTACATAATAACATGTGGTATAATATAACATGTTATATAATATATAACAAGATAATATATTATTATAACCATAGTAATATATAACCACTATTATTATAATACTTTGTGGGGGATCGAGACAAATGGAAAATGGGCCGGCTGGGTGTCTGCTTTGAGACATCTCAGACTAAGAGATCACAGTAAAAAGTTTTCAAGTTCGGATGAATCTACTGCTTTCGGAATCTATTATGCTCCACGTTCTTGTGACATGACCGTGATGCACAAGGTTCAAGTATTTAGAATCATAACATCTCTGCGTTGGAAGGAACCCAAGCCCAGTCTGTCCTGGCATCCAAGACTATGAAACAGGGTGATAGATCTCCCTGTGTGGCTCATTACACCTGCTCTGAAGAGGTCGCAGGAACATAGACACCCAGGACTGGAAAAGTCCTCCAACACCACCTAGCTGAACCTTCTTATTTTACAGATGGGAAAACTGAGACCCAGGGCAGTTAAGTGGCTGTCCAAGATTGCCCAAGTTAATAAATATCAGCAAGATTTTGATCTAAGTCTTCTGATTCCACGGTTCTGGGAATGTGCTGAGTAATGCCAACATTTGAGGAATGAATGAGTAAATGCTGGCGGTGATTACTTTAAGGAAGACAATACTCATTTAGATACTGTATTCATTAAAATTAGATAGATCCAGGAGATTTGTTAAAACTTGTAAAAATCAGCTTCTGTGAATGAGAATTAGCTATTCTCAGCAATATAATGACCCAAGATAAAGGACTTAGGATGAAAAATGCTATCTCCAGGGAGAAGAACAGATGGAGTCTGAATGCCTTTTAAAAAATTTTATTTTTCTTGTTTGGTTGTTTTGTTTTGTTTTGTTCAGGGATGGGGGGGGGGGTTCAGGTTCTGTGGGAGTTTTTTTGCAACACAGCTAATATGGTAATAGGGCAGCTAACTGGCACAGTAGATAGAGTGCCAGGTTTGGAGTCAGGAAGACTCAATTTCCAGAGTTAAATCCAGACTCAGATACTTACTAGCTGTGTGACTCTGAATAAGTCACTTAACCTTGTTTGTCTCAGTGTCCTCATCTGCAAAATGAGCTGAAGAAAGAAATAGTGAGCCACTCCAGCATCTTCGCCAAGAAACCCCAAATGGGGTTGCAAAGAGTTAGACATGACTGAAAAGACTGAACAACAATATGGAAATAACGTTTTACATGACTGCATATGTATAATCTATATCTAATTACCCACTGTCTCTAGGAGAGGGAATAGGAGGGAGAGAGAGAATGTGGAACTCAAAATTTTAAAAAAGTTTAAAAATTGTTTTTACATGTAATTTGAATTGATTCTCTAAGATTTCCTAGGTATACCACCATATCATCTACAAAGAGCAATAGTTTTGCTGCCTTGTTACCTATTCTAATTCCTTCTATTTATTTTTCCTTTCTTATTGCTATAGCTAACATTTCTTGAATATTAATGGTGATAATGGGCATCCTTGCTTTGACTCTGAGCTTCTTGGGAAGGCTTCTAGTTTATCCCCATTACAGACAATGCTTGCATATGGTTTTTATTTCTGTGATGGCATTCTTCTTCGGCAATGAAGGACGAACACACACTTAGCATTTTAAGAAAAATTCCATTTATTCCTAGTGTTTTTAATAGGAATGGGCGTTGTTTTACATGTAATTTGAAAAAAAACATAAAAATTTTCACATTAAAAAAATCTTTCCTTAGCTTACAATTCCATAGGCAATCTCTACTAGTAATGGTTAATACTAATCATGGCTAACAAATCCATGAACCTGAGGTAAAGTAGTTGTTGTTGCACTACACTAGCCTGAGGAAGCCTGCAGTGCAGCAGAGAGGATTTACTCCTAGAATGTGAAGGAGCAGAAACCCTCTCTAGTTACGTGCAAAAGACGGATAGATTTTGTCCAACTCCTAACCCTAAAAGTGCCACAAAATTTTATATATGATTTTAGAGTATAAGAAAAAAAATCCAACAAAAATTGCTTTTTAAGTTGTAGTGGAAGTGAACAGTCATGTGCACACAAACAGCATCTAATCCAAAAACCAGGGTCCTCCCTTCCTCTCTCTTAGCACTACCATTATCCTCGGTCCAGGTCTTTATCAGGTTTTGCTTAAGACCATGGTGATAGCCTTCCACCTGTTCTTCCTGCTGGACACTTCAATTCCTTGCACAAGGTTGTGCTTCTTTTTCTAAAACACCTCTTTTATGTATACAGAATTCTGCTCACAATGCTGAAACTCCCCAGACCTTTCACAATTTCACCTTCTTGTTTCCCTGGCCCTATTTTCTATATGTCTTATCCATACCTTTCACTTCAGTCCACATGATGCACCAGTTATATCATGCACACTTTCAGCCATTCTATTTCTCTCTGCTTGAAATACTTTTTTCCCTTCTTTCCCTTGGTGTCATAGTTCATAATTCTTCTTGTTATTCAGTCATTATAGTCCTGTCTGACTCTTTGTGATCCCATTTGGGGTTTTCTTAGCAAAAATAATGGAATGGTTCGCCATTTCCTTCTCCAGCTCCTTTTACAGATGGGAAAACTGAGGCAAATGGGGTTAAGTGACTTGCCTGGGGTCACACAGCCAGCATGTGCCTGAGGCCAGATTTTAACTCAGGAGACTTCCTGACTTCAGGCTCAGAACTGTCCACTGTGACACCTAGCTGCCTAGATCAAGAGCTATATAAAAATAATAGCTAATACTTTGAGATTTGCAAAGCACTTGGCAAATTATCTTGTTGGATTATCATCACAACCCTTGGGCGTCCTATTATAGCCCCCATTTTACAGATGAAGACACTGAGGCAGACAGGTTAAGTGACTTGCCTAAGGGCACTCAGTAGGAATGTGAGGCTGGATTAAGAGCTCAAGTCTTATCTAGGTGACTCTCAGCTGCCTTTGGATTAAACATTTACAAAGTGGGGATACTTTACAAAGTGGTTAATATATATACAGGTAATTAAGATCTAACCTGGTACTGAAATTAAACTCAAAGACATCTAATCTGCGATTTTACACTCAGATATACAAATTTAATAAGGGGACTGAACTATCTTATCAATTTTGGTTCATATGTAACTGGCATAAACAGTTAGGGGTGAATCTAATTAATAAGTCATTCATAAAACAGTAACATGCTTGCTTCTGATTTACAACACTGCAATACAACAAAATAACGGGGAGAAGGGAGAACCCACATGGCTGAAAATCACTAAAACATGGCGCTGAGTACTTTAAGAGGGATAGTGTCCCCACCTCAAAACCAAACAATAGATGTTTTGTTAGAGGGCCAAGGAAATTCTCTAGCAATAACAGACAAGCTCCCAGGAAGCTGTGGAAAAGCCCTACCACTCACTGCATGGCCAGATTAATTCTGGCTGGGGTTGAAGGGTTTAGACTGTGACTGGTGCCACTCCAAGCTTTCCCATTGGGTCTGCTTCCACTAATCGGGGATCCAAGACACTGCGGAGAATGTCTGGTTAGGTGTGGGGCCCTCTCAACTGGTCTTACAAATCCAAATCAATGTAACCAGAATTCTCTAGACCTTTTAGAGTTATAATAAATGGAGTATCTATTCCAAGAAAGTCCCAGGATGGATTGTCCCCCCAAACTGAATTTGCAGAACCAAGTCCCCACATGGATGCAGACAACAACTTGGTCTTATCTGACCTTGCTCCAAGCCAAAGACCAAAGCAAAAGAGAAGAGTTTTACCCCGAGATAAAGAGTAAGGGCTCTTAATCTGAGGTATGTGAACTGATCTTTTTGCTAACAATATCTGAAGAGAATTAGTTCCCTTTGTAATCTCCTATGTTTTATTTTATGCTTTTAAAAAAATATCGTAGGAGCAGCTAGGTGGCACAGTGAATAGATCACTGAACCTGGAGTCAGGAGGACCTAAATTCAAATATGAACTCAGGTGCCTGATACTTATTAGCTTGGGCAAGTCACTTAACCCCAATTGTCTTGCCTCCCCACTCCAAAAAAAAATTATATTGTTCTGTGAAGAGGTCCACAGGCGTCACCAGACTGCCAAGAGGTCTATGAAAAAAGGCAAAGAGCTCCTGACCTAGACAGAAGGGCAGAGCAGGGAACCCCTGACTTACCAGCGGACAGAACTCCATCACCAGTAGGTACGGCGTCACCTCTGCACATTGGGCCAGGCACTGAAGCAGGTTACTGTGCTGAAGAGCCCTATGGGGAAAGGATGAGTTCCACTGAGGCAGCAAATGGGAAAAGGGTGCTCCAGACCTGGAGCATGCAGCCTTGAGGGAAAAACATTCCCCATCTCAACCCTCTGGGTGAGCCGGGGATTCCTCTTTGTCCACCAGATGTCGCTGGTACCTGCTTGGATATCACCACTACCCCCTTTCTCTTCTAGGATCAAAGCCAGCTGCGATGCTGGTTCTAGGCCCCACCATTGCCCCCTCTACACTGTCTTTGTCAGGGGCTTGTCAGCTAGGCACAGCTGCCTTCACCTACCGGTATGGTTGGGCCTCCTCCAGGAACTGCATCTGGTCCTGAACACTGGCGCTCACCTTCAGCTCCTTTACCACTACCTGGGTGCTACTGATGCCTGAATTGACCTCACCCAGGAACACCTGCATGGACAGGAAACAGGGTCGTCACCCACCCCCCTCCCACCCCCTGTTGTGAAGGAGGGGCTCACCTGCTGGGCAAAGAAGGCTTGGAGCAAAGAGCAGCACCAGCCCAGGGAGCCCACTGTCCTGCTCCTTTCTTAAGACCAACTTGTACCAACTTGTATTGGAAGTGGACCTCTGGATAATGCTCCGTCTGGCTGGGAGCTACCATCTAGGTCCTGGATGTAAGAAGGATAGCGCACTCCAGCTTTGGGGGCTTCTTTTACATGGACTCTTTGGGGGAGCAGCAACCTGTTCAACTTACCCAGACCTCCTAGGAAGGCCTTCCTTCTACCTCCTGTCCTACCTGAAACCCCACACCTACCAAGCCTTGGCATTACCCTGGGTCCTCTCCACCCAGGGACTCAAGGGAGAGTTCCAATGCATTTCATCATGGAACTTGGGGTGGGGGCTCTTCTATCAACTCCTCCCTAAGGGATTGGTAGCTCCCCTTCCCAAACTACTTCTCTGCATTCCCCTCTTAACCCAGGGTGGGACGTGGGTGGGGGAGACAGATTTTAATGAAGGTCTACAGGGCAAAGAGGGAGGCAAATAATAGAGCTGAGAGCCAGGGGCGCACAGTCCTGAGATTCCTTTGCAAAGTCCAGCACCTGCATCCCTCAGCATTACCTCCTTCACCAGCTGGAGTTCCAGGCCCAGGCCAAGTTCTTGGGCCTTGCCAAGATGGGGCCACCTACCTGTCCCCCCGAGAAGGGTAAAAGGCACAGACAGCAGGGTATTAAGGATGCTACTCTACCCTGATTCAGGGGGCCCCACGTTGGGTGTCCCCAGGATCAGAACTTAGACTGGGGGCAGTACAGAGGCCCTAATGTGTGGGCATGCAGGGAACCAGGCTGTACTGCTGGCTGACTCACTGCAGACCCTCAGGATAAGATTCTCCCCTCCTCTCGTTTCCTCACTTCCAAATCTAGAGGGAAGGTACTGGGCCACTGAGGAAATAGACTGAAAATGTTTTGACAGCCTTTGACAAAGCATGCTCTGAGGTTCTTAAGGAATTATCTAACCCCCATCCTGTCAGATGCCTGCATCTCTACCATTAAGATTATGACATCTTCTCTCTAGGAAACATTGAGTCCTGAGGGTGGGGGTAGGGGGGTAAATAGAGAAAGATAAAGCATGAATCAAAGAAACTCACCTTCCCAAACCAGCCATGGCCAATCTCCTTCAGGTACAGGAGGCTGTAGCGTCCCAGGTCTGTAGACTTGAGCAGCTGAACTGTAACAGAGTAGGCTAGGTTCAGCAGGTCCCCTCACAACCCACTCAATTTCTCTTCAACAAGCACCATCCAATTTTGGCCACTCGACCTTAGTTCAGGAGTCCCACTGTAGGTGGGCCTAAGAAGAATGACACCAAAATAGATGCTGCCCTTGTATCTTCGAGAGAGCCCCAAGAAAGCCAGGAGGACCTGGGAGTCACCCAGGAAAGAGGGTCTATGTCTAGGAGGCTTCCAGTGTGACCATAGACTGGCCAGGGTTCACTCAGAATCACTGAGCATCTCCAAAAGCTCAGTGACCGCAATAGCCTCTAAAGAAAGAAAGCTAGCTGCCCTGCGAGATAGAGTGTCAAGGGAGCTATTCTAGGCATCCTATCATGGCATCAGAAGGGTGAGTAGCCTGGAATGAGGGTAAGAGCCCAGCAACTGAATGCAGAAGATGGCAAAGTCCAGAGCCCACTAAGTGGGCAGCATCAGGCAGACAGTGTTGTTTGGGCAAGTTGCTGATGATGCTGCCCACCCACCCCCTTCTGCCCCAGTGTAGGAGGACAAAGGGCGGGAAAGAAGGGGAACACTTTGACATTCCTCCAACCCAATCACTGCAGTGACATTCCAGCCCCACCAAAGGCCTATTGTTGAGGACTGCTTGGCACAGCCCTACACGGGACACACTGGCCCCATTCTCCCCTGGGCTCCCTCCCACCCCAAACCAGGCCTGGGTGAGGTCAGTGGTGGCCGCACCCGGCACAATCCTGAGGGAAGGGGCCCGTTGCTGGACCCTGGTATCTGCCCTGACTCCCTCTAGCTCTTCCTGGCATGCTCCAAATTCTGTTCCCACACAAATCACCCTTGTTTACTGGAGGGGAGGGGAGGACATTGGAGATTTCAAGCCTCTTCTTGGGGCCCCTTTGCCTAAGGGGAAGGAGGGGAGGATGGACTGCAATAATCTTCCCTTCAGGAATCAGACACCAGGTCCCTCAAGAGACATTTTCCTAAACCCTTCACTTCAGACCTCAAGGACCCAGGCCCCAAAAATGAGAAGGGAGTTGAGGAAGTGTAAGTCCTTAAACCTGCCCCTTGGCTACCTTGCCCTTTCAGGCCAACTCTAGCAGAAGGAATCCCTCCTAAATGGCCCTTCAGCCATTCAGAATTTCCATAACTGCTAAAAGATTTTTAAGAAATTCTAGAACCGAGGTGAGGGGCGGTGGGGGGCCGGAGTTGGAAAGGCAGCAGGTCTCATGTATACTGATCTCTAAAGCTCATTCTTGAAGTTAATCTGAGAGAGAGAACAACACACCTGGAGGACCTTATAAAAAGGGGAAAGGGAGGACACTTCCCTGAAGATGAAGGCAAATAAAGAGCTGGAATATTAGACCTGCGTGGCTCAGGTACCTGGGTCCTAGTCTCAGGGTGAGATCAACCGTCATCAAGTTCCTTCCTCTTCCTTAGATTTCCCACCTGTCAAGGGCAGGAAGTAGGGAATGGACCTGGGTGGTCAGGAATCACCTTGGACTGGAACAGCCTAGCTTGGTAGCTAGAACGCAGAACTCAGGGGTCAGGAAAACTGGAGTTTTAATTCTGCCCCAGCCACTTAGCTTGGTGACCCTGGAATTCACTTAATTAAGCTCTCTCTGTCTCAATTTCCCCATCTGCAAAAATGAGAAAAATAATAATCTTTCCCTCTCAGAGTTATTGCCAAGGATCAAATGCGTTAACACACAAACAGTGCTTTACAAACTTCAAAGCTTACATAAACGCTAGGTATTACCATTACTTCTGTCATTATTAGATATAACAAGGCATCATGGCTTAGCGGATAGAGCATTGGAGTCAGGAAGACCTGAGTTCAAATCCCTTGGAGACCAGATATGGGATTTCTGCCTCCTTTCTGTGTTTCAGTTCCCTTATCTGTAAAATGAGGGGACTGGACTCAATGGCCTTCCAGCTCTAGTTCTCTGACCTCTTCTCTCCCTGCCTGCTCAGGGACTACTCTTCAGATAGTAGGGGCTATACCTACAAAGTACTGGAGGACCTCAGCTTCACGGTCTTGCCTTCTTTCAGTGAAGGGTCCCCGGGTTCCCTAGCATGGGAGAGGGTTGTCCTACGGGCAAGCATTTGACTCTTAGTCACTTTTTTTTCATTTTCCTGGAAACTCTAAGTAGACAAAGGGAGGGGCAGGGTGATGGAGTGAAGGAAGGGGCATCACAACTGAAATTTCTAGAAGTTCCTGTTATGTGCCAGAGAGATAACTTAGAGCCAAGCCTGAGTTAGGGGAGGGCGGGCAAGGATTTGGGGAGTCTGTCAACCCTTGTCCTTGTTTTTTCCTTTAGGGAGAGAGACTGAGGAGGGCACACACACTGGGCCTTAGGGCAGAAGTTCTTAACCTTTTGGCCATCTGGTGAAATCTATGGACCCCCCTCTCAGAATAATTTTTTTTAATGCATAACTGAAGGAAATGCCCAAGTTCAGTTAGAAGTTGGTGGAAATAAAGATGAAAAAAATGTTCCCATCCAAGTTCAGAATCCATGGCCTAAATTTAGGGAGGACAGGAGGGAGATGAGCCTAAATTATCTGCTCCTGCCCACAGCCTCCTTATCACGCTGACAACAGCTGCCTGACATAGAGCCCCTCACAACCCCTACCAGCCAGCTCAACTTGGAGATCAGAAGGTCCCCTTGGAAGGTTTATACTCCCAAGTCCAGAGGGTAGAGGACTTAGGAAAGCCTGGCTATCTCTCTTTTTCACCCCCATACTCTGCTCCTATATCACACTTCACATAAATCATGCAACCCTCAGACAACCTTAGTCATGGGGAGGGGGCTGCTCTGACTGTGAACCCCCTATCCCACCTCTATTCTGCAGTGTTAATTGGACTCTTACAGTCCTGCCCCCAATTTAAGGAAAGTAGCAAACTATATCAACCTCCTACAGATGGTTAGAGACCTTGAACCATGGTTGGAGGTGCAAGGATGGTGATGGACCTCACAGAAATAGGGGAGGCAAGTTGAGGCGTTTCCTCAGTATCTAAGGAAAGGGAAACTCAGTGAGAGCAAGGGTCAGTACAGTACCTGCAGGAACCCTCAGTATTCAGTGAGTGGGATACAGATAGCACCTAGAGAAGGAGGATCCTGGTCAGGGCAAGTCTCAGTCCTGGGAGTATTACCCAGCCCCAACCCTGGCCCCTTTCCCACAGTGATGGAAGAATCCAGCCTTCTGGCAGAAGAAAGAGTGAAAAAGTACCTTGTTCTCCCACCCACACCTACTCCCCCCACCTCACTCCCCAAATTACAAAGCACCACTTGGAACAAGCCCCCAGCCCCCTTTCCGGCCCACCCACTCCTCTCAGGCTGAAAGGACAGATTCATGGGTCCCACACCCCATGAGGCTCACAGAACACAAAAAAAGAGCCTGTGTGTGTGGACGAGCTGCCCTGTCCGGGCACAATGGCTAACCAGGGCTGTGTAGTTGGTCTGGGCTCATGTCCACAATCGTTGGGTGGGGTAGGAGTTTGGGAGGAGGGGAAGAAATAAGCTAGGAATGGTTCTGCCTTCTTTCTAGAGTAGTCCAAGGAACTTGAAGAAGCTCCAGGGCCTCTTGGGTTGCTTGGTCCAGAGGTCACAGGATGGTACAGAGCTGGGGTGAGTGCCACTCAACAGCAAGGGAACAAAGTCTTGCTTCTCCCCCATCCCCACTCCAACCCAATATCCTAAAGGGGTCTTCCCAGTAGGATGAGGACAAATAAAAGAAAATGTAGCTTAGACTTTAACCCCAAACTTTCCTTCTGTTCCCTTTATACCTAAACATCCAAGCCTGACCCTTCTGGGTCGGCAGAGATTTTTTCCTTCTTTTCTGATATAATCTTGGGTTCTGAGTCAAAGGAGAAAGAGAGTGGGAGAGCCAACTCTCTTCTGCAAGATGCGTAGCCAACATCAGCTCCAGCCATACAGGAGCGATGAGGCTAAGGCTGGTATGTCTTGTGAGTCTTGGTTACACATGGATCATTCTTGGTTGGCCACCTGGTTGGCATGGGGGAAACTTGCTGGCACTGGGAAGGGGTCTTTTTCAGTTCTAACTAGAATATTCCAATGGAGACTAGGACTGCAGAAATGACATAGAAAGGTCTATCTTCCACCCATCTCCCCCAAACCTTAAGTGTTCTCCTGGTGGGAGGTCAGAGGAAGGAGTCTGTGCAGAAGCACCTGAAGGTTGTATGTTTCTCCTCCCTCTTAACGCTCCACAACTGTGAAAGACTGTGATCCTGTGCCAGAAGAAATGAAGCTGGCAGTGCCCAGGATCTCAGTGCCCGTTCTGCTTCTCTAAAAAGGACAGCCCCAGAGAAGCAAAGAGCTTTTATGTAGAGGCACAACATAAGGACTGAATCTAGAATCAGAGGACCTCGCTTGAAATTCCAGCCCTGTTATTCACTACATGTGTGTCCTTGGAAAAATCATTTATTTGTCTCTCCCATTAGAAATATTTTCTCTTTGAGAACAGTGAGTTTTTGAAAGGATTTTTCTGTTTGTTGGTTTTTGTTTTTACCTTTCTTTATATCCTCAGCCCTTAGCATGGTGCCTGATACACAAAAAATGCTTAAGAAATGCTTGTTGATAGACTTGAAAGACTGACTCTCTGGGCCTCAGCTTCCTTACTTGTACAATGAGGGCTTAGACTAGATCAGGGGTGGGGAACCTGTGACCTCGAGGCCACATGTGGCCCTCCAGGTCCTCAAGTGTGGCCTTTTGACTGAGTCCAAGTTTTACAGAACAAATTCTTTTATTAAGGGGATTTGTTCTGTGAAGTTTGGATTCAATCAAAGGCCTGAACTTGAGGACCTAGAATGCCACAGGTTCCCTACCCCTGGACTAAATGATCTCTTAAGGCTCCCTCTAGTCCCAAGTCTTATAGTAGCATGACCTGATCACTTGGCCCTTATAGTCCTATAGTCTTTAAGACAACAGGGATCCTTAATACATTGTCTTCCTCAGAACAGGCAGAGATCCCAGGAGCCAAAAAGGCACAGGAGACAGCTGCTCTGGGGGTTCCTCTAGGATAGGTCAGACCCCACTGAAGCCCTGCCTCAAAGTCAAGGAAAAGGGATTCAGGATAGGCAGACCTCTATATACATCACCCTGAGATCCTACTGTCTGAGATCATTTGTTCCTACTCTAGGCCCAGTTTACTCCCTGAGAGCTAAGGGTGAGGGTGCTTAACCTAACATCAGCTGTCAAGTTTGTTCATCCTCTTAGAAACAGGTATCAGGTTGGTCAGGGACAGTGCTCCAGGGGAGTAGGGCACAACACTCATAACAAGAAATTCTGCCACTGCCCAGGAGGGCCCAAGGCCCACCCAAAGCTTTCTTTGTGCAATCTGATCCTTAGTCCTAGGATTCTACCATGATAATAGAATAAAGTCTAGAATTCTCTAAGAAATTGAAAGGCCACCAACAGGTCTAGTCACACTTATAGGAAGGTAGCCAGGCAAAGTAGGCTTTATGATAAAGATCCTAAGGGACAGAGTGTATTGATCAAAGGGTTCCCATGCAAGTCTCCAATAAGACCTCTGCCTACCTAGACCATGTTTTTTTTTCTCAATTCAGTTGTGTTCCAGAGGACAATCTCTAAGCCTTTCCAAGTCTCAGGGTAAGAATGTAGGGGTAGGGTGGATGAGGAGGTGGGGAAATAGGTGGTCCCCCAGTTTCAGGGCTGACCCCAAGTTCTTAATGAAAGACTAACCTGATCTCCCAGGCTGCTTGGCCATGGGGAGCGAGACCTCAGTGAGGGGCAGTATGTACACCTCGGGGCCATTCTGCGTGGCCGGAGACCCCTGCACGGAGAACTCGGTGGTGTAGTCGTCACCCTCGGCATTCTCAAACTCCTGGTGGGGGGGAAGCGGAGACGGAGACCTCCCGTGAGCCGTGGATCCTGATCCAGGGTTCCCTGGGGGCTCCTGCAATGGGTCAGTCAGATGGATGGAGGGATGGACAGATAGGCAGTGAGTTAAAAAAAAAAAAGTAGTGGGGATGGCCCCACTGCTCTGAAAGGTGCCCTCCATGGTCCTGACCACTGACTGCATACAGAAAGCTGTACCATCTCCCCTCCCTTACACCCACCGGCAGGCTCCTCACACCCACAGCTGCTCCCTCCCTGCTTGCCCCTCTGGGCTATGTTATTGCAATCACCAGTTCTTTGGCTTTGCCTTTGTTCTGCCCCTGTTGTAGGGTCTAAGAGGTCAGGATCACCCCTCCTAACAGAAAGGCAAAAAAAGCTTCTTCCAGACTTTTTCTGCAGTCTCTCCTCTCCCCATCCACCATCACCCCCCCAAACACAATTTTCCCACTCTTGCTCCTGCTCCTTTTCCCTCCCCTGTTCCATTATTCTTCCCCTCCCAGTTAAAGGCACTAGACACTCCCCAAAGTCCTCACAGGTCCCAGGCCTTGGACTGTCTGCTCTGGGAAGCAGAGGATGTATGGGAAAAAGGCTCATCAGGTCATTACACCGCACTTTGCCAACATCTAGTTCATACCTCTGCCTCAGAGACACCAACTCTAACAAACTAGAGGACCCCCTACTTGTAGCAGGAGTGTCTTAACTATTTGAGGTCATGGACCCCTTTGGCAGTCTGGTAAGGCCTATGAACCCTTTCTCAAAATAATGGTTTAAACTATACACAATATACATGATTATAAAGAAAACCAATTATATTGAAATACAGTTATCAAGGCTGTTTTTGAAGAGTTGCTCAGACCCCAAGTTAAGAACCTCTGTTTTAAAGGAACAAAGAGAAAATATTACAAAACACAGAAGCATGGAGCTTACTCAGAAGTGTTCCATAGGTCACAGAGGACTCCACCTCCTACATCAGTCCATTCTCCTGAATCAGATTCCTCAGTGTTTCTGCCTAGTCTGTCCAGTGGCCCCAAGCTACCTTGGTGGATAGGTGGGGTTGGGGAGGAGGGAAATGCTTCTGGCTAGGGGTGGCAGAGCTATGCAGGCAGACAGGTTGAGTCAGACTGCCCTGGCAGAGTACTCTGCTTTTCAGGGAGAGCCCCATAGCTTGAGAGAGCAGTGAGCATGGTTGGGAGAAGAGGAGAGGCTGCTTATATTGATCCAAGTGCCTCTTAACAAAGAACCAGTGACTGTATAGAGAGAGGGAAATTCCATGTTACGCCCTAGCTGGAAAGCTTTAGGTCAAATCTGATAGTTCTTAAGGTGTTAAGTACCATGGACATTATATTTATCACTGTCTTCCTAACCCTCCAGGCAGAATACTATACCTGGAGTCAGGAAGACTCATCTTCTTGAGTTCAAATCTGGCCTCAGAGACTTACTAGCTGTAGCTGTGTGACCCTGGGCAAGTCACTTAACCCTGTTTGCCTCAGTTTCCTCATCTGTAAAAATAAGCTGGAGAAGGAAGTGGCAAAACTACCCCAGTATCTTTGCCAAAGAAAACCTCAAGAAGAGTCACAAAAAGTTGGACACAACTGAAAACAACTAAACAAACAAGCCCTGTAGGGACTTTTGTCTTGAGACTCATTTGGTCTAGAATAATGTTTTTAAATAAATAAAATAAAATGCATACAGTTACAAAGAAAATCAATTATATTGAAATATAGGTCTCTTTTTTTCTCACCCAAGTTAGCAGATTCCATGAAATCTATCCATAGACCTTGACCTCTTACAGTAGGGTCTATAGACCATAGGTTGAACTCTCTCTCTCTTTATCTCTCTCTCTTTCTCTCTGTCTGTCTCTGTCTCTCTCTGACTCTCTCTGTCTCCCATCCTGTCTCTCTCTGTCTCTCTCCTTGACTCTTTGCTCCACTGGATTCCAAACAATAATTTCAGTTTTCTTCCTCCTACACCCAAACCAAAGACTACACCCTTTCAGTTGGGTTACAGTCTAAACTGCACTCCTCATGTCAAAGAACTATCATTTTCTCCACAAGAAAGAGACACAGAAATGGAAAGAAGTTAATTCATTTAACTTCTCTGAGAATCTGTTTTCTCATCTGAAAAATGGGGGTCATAACCCCCACAGCACCTATCTACCTCACTGGGTTAGTGTAGGGTCTAAAGAACCAGCAGGTCACCCGCTCACTCCCCATGTTCACCTATGATGGCCCTTCAACCAGCCTAGCCAGGAGGGACAGAGGCCAAGGATCACCAGGAGGTTTCTGATAATCCTCAGTCAGGCAGTTTCTTCCTTAATTCAATCTAACCTTAAACACTATAATTCCCCACAAAGAAAATGGGAGGTTGTTTTCCTTACCTGTCTTCTTTTATTACATGTGTAACAGCTTCTATGTGAGTGAACAAGCATGCAAATCAGGCACATGCACACCTCTAAGCTCCTAGAGTCCCTAGGACTGCGTTCTGGTGCCTGCACCAACCACGTGGATAGCTCCCATTCCCAGGATTCCTGCTCCCCTTCTCCTCTCCCAATAGAATTGGAGAATGAATCAAATCTTTGTTCACACTTAAACAAGGAAGGGGATAGAGGGAGGGGGGCAGAGTTATCTCCCTCTTTAAACTTAATTCCTTGGAGGTCACAGCAGCCCCATATGAGATGTGAACTATCTCCACTGGGAGGACCCAGGAACTCAATTCAATCCTACCTAACCCTTGGACTTCTGTTAATGGAGCAGAGAGAGAAAGTTCCTTTAGTTTCAATCTTTAGCACATCAATTTGCTCCTTCATATTCATTCACTCCTCACCTCCTGCCCCCTACCCTTAACTCTCCCTAAGGATAGAGAGTGCCTACCTTAGTTCCAGAAGGAAGTCTTGTTGCAGACCAGACTTACCCCCCACCCTGGGCTCCCCAGTCCCATGCCACCTACCCCAGCCATCTGCCAGATGAAGATTAGACCTTTACCCTTGGGCTGGGACAGCCAACTCAGCAATCTTTCTCCACTCCACCCATTTACAGGGAGTTCCTCAGTCCTATATAAAAGCTTGAAGTTGGGCAATCCAAAGCAGAAGGAATACCAACCACACTATGGCTATTGCCACACCTGCTCCTAAGGAGAGTGCCTGATAGATAGCAGGGGCCAGAAACCATCACCACAGTCAGTAGGTACTCTCCTCTCCATTCCTAGCACTCAAGTTCTACCAACAGGGGCAGAGGACATTCTTAGAAAAAAAAAATTGAATTGTTATTGATATCTTTTACTCTTAGATTGGCCGCCTAAATCCCTCATCATTCTTTCACTCCTTCCTCCCATCTCTTATACCAAAGGATTTGCAAAAGCACTTTCAATCTATTTGAAAACCCAAACCCTTTCCCTGACTAATCCTACCTTGCATTGAGTCCAAAAACAAGGTCACACTCTCAGTCTATTCCCTTTCCATACCAGAGAGAGCTCTTGTAACCACTTCCTACGGAAACAGGAATTCCAACTTGTACCCTGGAGGGAGCTGGTGCTCTGGGGCCATCCTGAGGGTGAAGGGCGGGGGGGTGGGGGGAGCTGCTCCCTGACAAACCTAGTTACCTGACAGTGCTGCAGAGAGAAATCTCTAGTCCTGCAGGCTAAGGTGATCAGATAGGACAGCATGACTATTGTTCCCTCTTCCTAGAGATGGCTCCAGCACAGCTGTGCTGCCCACTCATGGCCCTAAAGAAGTGAATGGTAGGGTGAAGCTCAAGGAACTGAGCTGCCTTGGGGGGAACCCAGCAGTGTCTGGGAGGGAGCCTCTCTAGGAAGCAGGCACACCCCAAAGCCAGTTCTCCATCTGGCATTTTCTGAGGGAAGCAACTTAAACAGGGAGATGAAGGGTTCAGGAGAAGGGCAGGAGAGGCCTCAGTGTGTGGAACTCTGTTCTCCTGGGGTATTTAGGAAAAAGCTACGACAGGACTGTATTGCATTACTCAGCTGAGTCCCCCCTCCCCATACACTCCTTGGTTGACTCCCCACTCATTTTCTACTTCTTTCCCCTCCATACCAGCTGGTGTTGCAAACCTATTGCCAGGCATCTCCACAAAAATCCCAAAGATTGTGGGAGGATCACTTTCTCCAGCACATTCTGTGCCTGTGAGGTCAGAGACTCCCACCCTTTGAGAGTGGCCTGGGGCCAGAGCATTTCATCTTGCTGCAATACCCAGCATTACTGAATTGCTCTGGTGAGATGTGTCAACCCTGTGCCAGGCATAGTCCTTTGGTGAGGTGCGAGGTGGGTGAAGAAAGGGTAGGAGGGGGTCAGGAGGAAAGAGAACAGAGGGGACAGGGAAGTAATGGGAGAGCAGCTAGGGGTGGCAGACCATAAGTGCTGGTCTCGTGATGACTATGTGACCATGGGAAAATCACTTCATCTCTCTGTGATATCCAAGCAGAGCAGCCAGAAGCAGTTTGGGGGTTCAAGACCCACTTTAGGAAGTCCCTTCACCTTGGAGTTAATCTATCGCTCTCCATCTCTGAGGAGTTCTTTCAGCTCTGTTTTCCCACCCATAAAAAGGTGGGGACTTAAGTAGTCTTCTACTTAAGTAAGAATAATGAAGTCTGTTCTCTCTACCTTGCAAGACTGAGAGGATTCCTCATGAAATAACCACATGGAGGAGCTCTCTGAAAGGAAAAAATGCCACAGAAAGGAGAGGTATTCCCAAGTCTTATAATTTTTAGTAGTACTGTGGATTCTGTTTACTAGATTCCCTTTGGGAAACGGTGATTTGATCCTATTAACTCAGTGAATTAGGCTAACGCAAATCAAAAGAGACCATCAGAATCAGAGGTGCTCCAGGAATTTCAGCTTTGATTCTAACCTTCAGAGTCTAAAGGTTTAGCTCAAGGAGTCCTGGATATGTGCTGGTGATGCCCCTGCCTGGGCATTTTCTCTGGCTCTCGCCCATTCCTGTAATGCTTTCCCTCCTACATTCTGACCACTTCTTTAATTCCCAACTACAATCCCACTTTCTACAGGAAGCCTTCCCTGACCCCTCTTAATTCTGGTGCCTTCCCTCTTTTAATTTTTTTCTTTTTTATCCTTTATATACTTTGCTTTGTGTATATTTGTTGGCAGGTTGTCTCGCCCGTTAGATTGTAAGCTCCTTTATGGCAGGTACTGTTTTTTGCTTCATTTTGTATCCCAGCACCTCACAGGGCATCTGGCATATAGTAGGCAAATGTTTACTGAATGTAATTGTTGACAGTTCCATGGACTTTTTGTTCAGTTTCCAGGCCCTTAAACCTCCTAGAATTTACAAGGATAATTCCTCACATTTACAAAGTGACTTGGTGTTGACAAAATGCCTTCATACCCATTGTCCCCCAATAAACTTAGGAATTAGGCAGTACAGATAATACTATTTCCATTGAAAGGTGAGGAAACTGATCCTTGGAGAAGTCATTTGCACAAGGCCATGTGCCTAAAATACCAAGATCAAGGCTTTTCTCTCCTCACAGTGCTGTGATTTATCAGAGAAGAACTAGGCACTCTAAGTGAAAAAGGGTTTTGATATCTGATTTATAATCTATAAGGCTAAAGCAACCAAGCAATCCCTCCAACAAGCAGACCATAGACTTATCACAGTATGAGGCACTGCCTCTATTAATTTAACAGAGATCAACGCAGGAAATTGAGAAAATTCCAAAACTTCATCAGAAACAGTTTTTACATACAATACTCCCACACTAGGAGTTGTAGGTCCAAATGAGTGCTTCCATAGAGAGGTAATTCATTGGAGTTGTGCTATTACTATGTTTATCATTATCAATATCTCTAAAAGCATCATTGGCACAAAAGTCTCTACCAGCTTCAATAGAAAATCAACACGGGCACAAAGATGGAAAGAGGATGAGAGCTTTGGAGAACTAAGACGACAGCCACCCAAGTGGTGTCAGGTGTTCCCGACAAGATGCTCAGTAGTGGAACCAGCAAGGGTTGGGCACTATTAGCATATGACTCCTCTCTCCTCTCAAGGATGCTCTGTGTGTGGGAGTATATGGGTGTATCTGTGAATCCTTCTTTGTTACCTTCCACAGACCAAGATGGGCACTTTGATTCAAAGATGGGTATCTTCGAACTCAAAGTCAGCTTGACTGAAGGCTTTTACGTGAACATTCTTGACAATGAAGATGGATGCTATCACACCATTCAAACTCTCACCCACCTCTACCAGAGTAGGTCAGCTGGCAGAGGCGAGAGCTATATTTGTGGTCACTGACAGAACTGCCCGGACTGCTCTGACCACATCCTGCATCAGAAAAGCTAAAGCTCTTCAATGAAGTTTTTGGAGAATATGCCAATAACAGACCTCTGCCACAAAATGTGGCCAGTGGATAGCACACCCACAAAGCAAAACTAGAGTTAGGGAAAGGCAAAGGCGGCCAGGAGGCCTGAGATTACTCCAAGGTTTTGTGATGGATCGCTGCAGCTATGTTCCTAGGCATGAGGCTCAATTCATTACCCACTGGCTGGCGTTTACCCTTACCAACCTCCTGACACTAACCAATCTCACCAATTCACATTGTCCTCTTTGAGCTGCTTGCAGAAGGAAGAAGGCAGTCCCAACCCTGTAAGGCCTCCAAACCAATGTGAATGGTATCTCTGGCAGGCAATGGGACCTGCTCTAGGCTCGTCTCTCACTACACAACTCATCTCTCTCTTCCATGGATGAAGTCCAATCCATCCCTTACCTTGAACCCGATGTTTCCCTTCTTACAGCACAGGCAAGCCAGCATGAGGAAGATGAAGGTAAAAAGCCCAGAGAAAGAAACAGCCACCACAGCAAGAGATGAGGACCAGGACAGCTCACGAAGTGGAGCTCCGTCTACAAGGAAAGACCAAAGGCAGGGAAAGAAAAGGTTAGCACAGTGAGGTTGAGACAGAAGACGCAAAGTCTCGAGGCCCATTCCCAAGAGGCCAATCCAACTCAACTTCAACCAATAAACATTTATTAATCATTGACTATGTGCAAAACACTGCTTAATATTCTTGTGTACATCAATAATGAATATGAAAAGCAACACAAACTCCTGTCCTCAAGGACCTCACACTCTATCTGGGGGATGTGTCACATCTACTAATAAGTGTGATATAGGTGACAGTGAATTACCGTGGTGTGTGAGTCACTTAGGACAAACAATGGTTATATGGTTTCACTTTGTGACAATGGTCAGGCAAGCATGCTTCTACTAACACTAGGCTGACTCAGAGCTTCCAACCCTGACCAGCGACAACTTTACTGAGCTGGTTTCCTGACTTTTAAAACTGAATGCTATATAGTTCATGCTATACATGACTTTCTTTTGTAGTGTTTTTAATTCTGTGATTTTTTAAGACATTATTCTAAGGAATTATGCAAAATTTGCTTTACAAATATTATTACAGCCCCGCAGGTTAGATGCTATTCTTACCCCATTTTACAGAGATTAAATGACTTGCCCATGTTCATACAGCCAGTGGCTGAGGTCAGATGTAAAAAACCTGCAGAAACTGCTGTTCTTCAAGAGCACCCTTCAATGACTTTTAAAATTATTGCAGCGGCTGCTGGTGTGGAGGTCAAAAGTTAAGCGCAATAAAAACCAAAAAAATCAACCTAGAGCTGACAAAGGACAGCCTAATTAATTCTCAGAAAAGAAGCAAAGGCCTTCAGAAGGACCTGACAGCTGGAGGAGCTGTTAATGATTTCTCTGCAATTCAGTGTAGTTGTCTTCAAGGTGGAAAAATGACCAGAATAACAGTTGTTGCTGTTTTAAGCTGCTAACCATCACCATAAAAAAAATGTATGTCACAGGATAGGACAACACAAAGACTAGAGAGAGTACCAAAGACTGGAAAAAGGTAATTTTACTAATGATTTTTCACGTTTTCATTCAAGGATATACAAAACTTTTGATGGAAGAAGTCTAGACATGTGTAATATCTGGGTATTCTCATCAGGCTATAAAGCATCCATACCCAAAAAGTGTTTGGGGAAATTTTTAAATTTTCAGTGGGCCTGGAAGTCATGTCCCTTATAAAGGCAATGATGAACTCTGATAAATATGTGGATATACCAAGAAATAGAATCATTCTGAAATTACAGATCCCCAACTGGAGATGGAATACTGTAGCACACCTTTGCCTAATGCCATGTATCAACAAAAAGTGAAGAAAGGTGCTCAAAAGACAGAGATAACCATGCTTAAAGGACCTAGGAATCCATTTAATTTAAATCCTGCTTGGGGAAGGGGGAACCCAACTATGAGCTATGACTAGACTTGGAAAAATAGACTGTTTATATAAGTTGTACTTAATCTCCAATGCCATAAGTGTGGTTTCATGATAAGTAATTAGGGTAATAGGTCAAAATAGGCAAAAGATCAAAATCTTGTGAAATCAATGCTATTTCATGTAAAACAAGCAATTGTAAGAAAAGGAGGACATACTGCATATTAAAAGGGGGAGTTTTAAATAAAAAGTTATAAGGCTTCTTGTGTACATCAATAAACTTACTTTACTTTGTCCCAGTTAATTTTCAGAGCTCTGTAGAGTATAATAAGGTCAAAGAAGAGATCTAAACACTGTAAATAAGAAAATTTGAGGAGGAACAGATATAACAAAAACAAGAAGAGGAATGCTCAGCATTTGTATAGCTCTTTAAGGTTTTGCAAAGTGCATTACAAATATTACTACCTCACAACAGCCCTGGAAGTTATATGTTACTATTACCCCATGTTACAGAGATTAAATGACTTGCCTATGTTCATACAGCTAGTGGCTGAGGTCAGATTTAAACTCGGGTCTTCCTGACTCCAGGTTCAGTATTAAAGTGGGTAATGGAGTGAGGTCAGGAAAGGTTTGATTCACAAGGTGGCACCTGAACTATGCCTTGGAAGAAAGAGAAGGATTCTAACTTGTGAAGAGGTGGAAGAAATGTTTGGGCCATGGGAGAGGTCATGGATGGATGCATGAACTGAGTCAGCAGAGTTTAGGGTAAGATCAGTTAATAACCTCATTTGGTTGCAATTCAGAGTTTGTGAAGTGGAATCATGGGAAATAAAGCTGTATGTAGATAGTGAAGGGTTTGAAGTAACAGATTGACCAAGGAGTTTGTATTTAATCCAACAGGCATCAAATAGCCCCTGAAAATTTTTGAGCAGGGAAGTGGCAAGAATCATATCTGAGCACTAGAAAGATTAAATAGGAATGACAGATTGAATAGGGAGAGAATGGAAGGGGGAAGACCAGGCAAGAGGTCATGAAAGTCTGAATTAGGGTAGCCACAGTTTGAGTGGAAAGGAAGTGAAAGATTTGACTCATCCATATTGTGGATGCAGAACACATGGGACTAGATGACTGGTTGGATTTTAGGATAACAGAGAGGAGAAGATCAAAGATGACTCTACAATTTTGACCATGGGTGATGGAGAAGATAATGGCACCTTTGGCTATTTGGTAGGACAAATGGCAACAGAAAAAAAGGAGATGAGTAGAGATTCCAGGAGTTCAGGTCACTGCAGTTTCCTAACTCTCTATCCAATAACAGTGGCTGGTGAACCCAACAAACTACCTATCAATCCTCTTTGGGGAAAATTCCACCCTTCAGGATAGCCTAGAATCCCATGGTAGGTCAAGTACCAAAGTCCCAGAGTCTTATCCAGATTCATCTTCCTTGCACAAACCTGCAAGAGTCTTGGTAGTGGATAAAACCAACAAGAAGAGAACTGGAAGGGACAGAATGACACACTGCATCATCAGAGGGGTAAGCCAGCACACTTTGGTCCAAAAGTTCCCATGGTTCAAGGCTCTTCCATTCCCTCCCATCCTTATCCTCAAAGGAAGTGGCAAAATCCCCTCAAATCCCTCAATGTAGTATTTGAACCTGATGGAGCAGAACCATAGTCCTAGAATGGCAGAGCTAGGAGGGATTTGTCACTATTTTGTGACTTTGTCACAGAATCAATGAACTTCAGGGATGGAAGGGACCTCCTTGCCTGACTAGTACAACCTATTCCTCTAAATGAATTCCCAAAAATAATAGATCTGACAAGTGATCTCCCAGTCTTTGTTTGAAGACCTCCTCCAATTAGGAGGAAGTCTTTACCTCCCAAGATAGACCATTCCACTCTGCAACCATTCTAATTGTTGGGAAATTTTTCCTTCCATTAAGTCAAAGTTCATCACTTTGTCATTTCTACCCATCACTCCAAGTTCTACCCTCTGGGGCCAGAAAGGACAAGTCCAATCTTGTAATTGCTTATATAATGGCCCTTGGGGTACCTGAAGATAGTTATCATGTCATCCTCCCTTCCCTCTTCTACCCCAACATGGGCCGTTGCTTCTTCTCCAGACTAACCATCCCTAACTCCCTCTGCAGACCCTTTTATGGCCAGGCCTCAGAGACCTTCAAGATTTAGGATCCCCTCTTCTGGGTGCTCTCACAAGGGAAGGGATACTTAGGAAAACCAACCAACTTATTCTGAATGCAGCCCAAAAGACATCTAACTTCTTCATGTGACATTTTAATAAACTGAGGCTTTCGGAGAAGAGACAATTAATTACCAATGCCATATAAGGAAGTTAGTAGTAAAAATGAAACTAAAGCCTAGACTTTTGGACTGCCCGATTCAGTGCTCTTTCTATCATACCATTACGTAAGACAGAAAAATGCAGAACTCCCAGAAATGCTTATTACCCCTATAAAAAGTCACTTCTCCAGGGAGACACACTCCTGGTATCTCAGCACAAGATACAATTGATGAGTGTGGCATCTGATCACAGAGATTTCCTAATAGGCAGCAGGAAGTCAGCACCAAAAACTAGAATCTACCTGACTCCAGAATAGGAAGAGAAATAGAGAGTAGAGGGTTGGTGTTCTTGGTGTGGATTGGGAAGTCTGCAATACCAGAGATGGCCAGCAGGCAACACTGTTACTACATAGAAATGCCCCCTGAGCTGATTTCCTAGTAACAGCTACTGGGGAAGAGGCTCTGGCACAACACCCCTTCCCCTTCCCCACCCTCCAACATCCACCCATCCCTGCCCAGCCTGTTATTTAATCAACGGACTCTGGGGTTGTTTGATCTAAAACAGTCTTTTATCTGCATGTCTAATCCAACGTCCTTTCCTACACTTATGCCAGATCATCCCGAGATAGGCCTCCTTGCCAGCTTGAGTACAAGACCATGGACGCTGCTTTTGAAGGTGGACAGACACAGAGATAGGTCAGTGACGAACAAAATCCCTAAAGACAGGCATGAGAGGTCAACTTATATTAAATGTGGAAAAGCTCCAAACCCTTTATATATTAGGCAAAACTCAGACTGCTATGTGTGAGCAGCTTGTATATGGTTAGTGAGACCTGCAGTAAATGATGCACAGGTCCATTCATTTCGTAAGTTAACATCACCCTGATAAAAACTATGGCATGGGGACAGGTAGGCGGTGCAGTGAATAGAGCACTCCTGTCAGAAGGACTTGAGTTCAAATCTGACCTCAGATATTTGATACTTACTAGCTGTATGACCTTGGGCAAGTCACTTAACCCCAATTGCCTCTTAGCCTCAAAATAAAAAAACAACTATGGCATACCAGGCTTATTCCTCAATAGAAAATGATGCATTTCACATTTTAAATCATTTTCTCATGCTTTTCTGGGTAACAGCTAATTATTCTCTCTCAACCTCTGGGGAAAGTTTGTAATACATGAATACAGGTGGAGTCAAGGAGTGTATAAACACACACACACACAAACATACACACACCTTTCACTGAAAGCTCCCAAAAGAAAACAGTTATCAACAAGCATACTGAGAAGTAGCAAAAGTGGCCATTTACTTCCCTGCCATCACCATGGTGATACATCTCCCTGTCTCCCCTCTCCAGATGGTTACCCGACTCAGACAGACAAGAATTTCCCAGCCCTTCTTCACTGCCCAATTCCCATCTGAGTTTCCTTTGGGATGACTTCACTTTCTTGAAAAAGTTGGCTACCCAGTGGTCCCATCTCCCTGTCCTGCTTGCTTCCTTCCTCCCTCCCATACTATCCATAGCTTCAAACCCTATCTCTATCCAAATCCTCCTGAAAAAAAAGAAAAACAAGAGCTTTGTAACAAATTATGCATAGTCAAACTAAACAAAACACGAAATTGGCTGGGCTTGAAAATTTATATCTCATTCTGCAGTTGAGTCCATCAACTCTCTATCAGGAAGAGGGTAACATGCTTTGGTATTCTGTCGTCACAGCTACTCAAGACAGGGAAAAGAAACTTTCAACCACCATAGTCTTCAGTAAAGTCAAACAGTCCCACATCTGAAGTGGATAGGGTTTTGTCAGCAGAAATGACAATAAAGAAGATGCTTTACATCTGCTTTACTTCTGCACCCTAAGGGTAGGTCTTTCCATCTGACTTGTAGCTCCTCTATGTGTTGTTTCCTGCATTGCAATGGGAATTCCTAGTGACAACAGAGACTATCCCAGCTTTCCTTGTGTCCTCAGCAAGCAGCACAATGTTTTGGATATAGTAAGTGTTTAATAGAGGTTTTTCAATTTATTCATTCACTTTTTTTGTGGTACAGGCCCATACCCCATGCTGACCAGGGGGATGAACCTAGAGACTACTACATCCCCAAAGTCAAGAATGGACTCAAACCCACCTGGAGAGAAGGGAAGGGAAGGGACCAAGCATTTATTAAATGCTAGGTGCTGTGTTAAGCACTTCACAAATATTTTCTCATTTGATCCTTAAAATAATCTGGTACAATCGGTGCTATTGGGTTCCATCTGTTTTACAGATGAGGAAATGGAGGCAGGCAGTGGTTAAGTGACTTGCCCAGGGTCACACAGATAGCATCTGAGGCTGGATTTGAACTCAGGTTCTAGTTGAATGAAGATCTGGGAGTGATGAGATACTGGCTCCCTCATTAGCCCTGTGATATTCTCCACTGGAGTCAATGGTGAGAGAGCATTGCTCCCTCTTGATGGGCAAAAAGGTATAAAGAGTTTAATAAGATTGGGGGGGGGGGCAGGGTGTGGGGTTGACAAATTTCCTAATTACATTCCAGGATGGCTGGATCAATTCATAGTTCCACTACATTAGTGTGCCTGTTTTCCCACAGACCCTCTAACAAACACCATTTTTCTTTTATTTTCAACTTTTCCAATCTGATGAGTACAAGGTAGAACCTCAGAGCTGTTTTAATTTTCATTTCTTTACTTACTAGTGATAGATCTCATATGTTCATTGATAACTTTGTTTTCCCATTGCTTGCTTCTATCCTTTGACCATTCCATTTAACTATTGGGGAATGACTCTTGTTCTTATATATCTGAATCAATTCCTTAGATATAAGACCTTTTTTCAGAGAAGCTTTCTGCAAAGATTTTTTCCCCTGACTCCCTTTTAATTTTGAGTGAATTGATTTTGTTTGTGCAGAATTTTAAGTATTTTTATGCAATTAAAATGGTCCATTTTTCTTCTATAATCTACTCTGATCTGGGGTGATAATCTCTCTTCCTATCCATAGTTGCAAAAAATTATTTTCTTCCTTGCTCTTCTAATTTTTTAATGATGGAAATTCTGCTTCATGTCTGTCCTCCCCTTTGGGAGGTGGGTGCTTTCTGGTCCCAAAGGGTCTCTCTGAGTCACACAGCATGTTAAGAAATGACCAGCACCCTATCTATCCATCAGCTCAATGTCTGAAAGAGACAGTGAAGACGCATGAGTTCCAGTAACCAAATACAACAGGACAATTTAAGAAAATGGGGGGAAAAACAAGAATGTACCTGGGAGGGACTGCCTGTGGAATTTAGGTGGGCAGAATGCAGTTACTGAAGGTGGAATCTGGCTCAGAAGTCAGACATAATTAGGGCACATACTGTCCTTCCCTTTGGAAAGGCCTATTTCCTAGCCAAGGTGAATTATGGTTCTCTCTTTGGCCTTAGCAGGCACACTTATGGAAAAAATGCTTGGGGTGATGTGGCACATAATCCCAGATCTCGAAGCACCTTGATGAAGTTCAGGTTCTTTCTACACATCCATTAAGGATGTGGAGAAGACAGATTTAATGTCTGTGAGTTGGTAGGGAAAGGAGAGAAATAAAAGAGTGGAGATCATCTTAACTCCCATTAAAATCCTATATCAAGTCTAGGATTTAGAAGCTAGCCCTCCATCAAGAATCCAGCTGACTTCCAGGATCTAGCTCTCAGGCAAAAACAAATGGACAAAAGCTTCAATCTTCTCAGATAACACAGAGCATACTTATTCTAAACAGAGATCTCTATTGAGCTTCAATATTGGAATTCCTTTTTAATGAGCATTTTAAAGCCTCATCAACTGAGACTGGTCATCTAGATTTGTCTCTGGAAAATGTTAAAGCTGGAAGGGGTCTTGGGGATCATCCAGTGTCTTACCACCCCATTTTATACAAGATGAAAGTAAGGCTCACAGAGGAGAAAGTCATCTAGTTAGTTGGTAGCAAAGTGGAGACAGGAACCCTGGTCTCCTAGCTCTCACTCCAAGATTCTTTCCACTATACTATACTGTCTCTAGTCTTGAGCCAGGAGACAGATTCTAGACTCCTCATTTCTATTTCTAGCTTTCTTGGATGTCTCACCAGCCAATTCTAAGCACATGTATACCACATAACACTTTCACACAAGACAATGATCATTCTGATGTCCCATCAGTAGCCCAGGTACTTGTAGTTGTTTATTTCTGATATAACTGGGATGGCTAAGTGTTTGATCCTCCAAGAACTGAGAATATGGACGAGAGTTCCAAAAGTACCCCAATGAATTGGATGGAGACAGTAAATGTTTCATTGGGATAGAGGGAGATGATGGACCAAACACATGGCCTGGTCCCTGCTAGTGGACTATATAAGTTCACCCTTTACAGGCAGCCCTTGATTGGCCCTAACATTGGTTCCTGTGACTAGCAACTGAGTCAAAGAAGATTGGTGACTGAAACTGGAAAAGCTGCCTATTGTGTGGGTTATAAGGAGCCAGGGGAGCCAGCTGCCAAATTCTTTGGAGGAGTCCTCATAGATCGTGGATGGAGATTCTAGCAACCTGTCCTTTGAGGGTCCCACAAGGAAGAGGGAGGGGATTTCTTTTCTCTTCCCTTCCTCCCCATTCTAGACCACCCCACCCCTGCCCCAGGCAAAAATGGCAACTTCATGTGCGTGGTAGCAAGAAGACACACTTAACAAGATGAACATGAGACTGGACCTCATGTCTCTGGCTTTTGTTCCATGCTTCTTTAACAACCCTGAGAAATGGATGTTTCCATTAACACTGTGAGGTACAGAGGTCTGGAGTTGATGAGTCAGGTATTGATCATCCAACAGGAGGGATATCCAAAGTTTATTGGAAGAAAAGATGACCATTGCTGGGAAGATGTTGGATTGTAGAAGCCAAAGATATGTCCTGCTTTATCAGGAGATTCAAGGTCAACGAGCAGATCTACTTTATCTCCCAGAATAGGTGATGGATATTGTTTTATGTTTTAAATATTTGTTAATGTGCACCTATGAATCTTTTGCGTTATAAGCATTACTTTTATGATATAGGAAATAAATAGCTGATATCTACCTAGCATCTTTTCTAAGGGGAACATTTGGTTTGAGCGAACTTTTTTTCCCTTCTCTTCATCTTAAAACCCCTTAACATCATTACCCACTCTTGTCTCTTCCTGCAGTCTTTTAACAGTGAGTTGGCCCTTCTTACTAAAGCCAGTGCCTCTGAGAGTTACCATAAGTGACCCTCCTCTCTTCTGCCACAGAATACAATTTTAACAATTCCCCACCCTCTCTAATCTCCCACCTCTTCCTATCTACTGGTTCTTTCCCTACTGCCTTCAAACAAGTCCATGTCTTTGGCACCCTTTAAGAAAAAACCTGCACTAGACTCTACTATCTTCCCAAGCTATCAGCCTATTTTTCTCTTCCCTTTCTCATCCAAACTCTTAGAAAACCCCCAGTCTTTCTTCATCATCTCCTTCATTCCTCAATCATTTGCAATCTGGCATCCAGCTTCATCCGACAATTGTAATTCCTCTCTCCAAAGTTACCAATGATCTTTTTTTCCCCCAAATATTTTCTTTTTTTCCCAATTACATGTAAAAAATTTATTTAGCATTTGCTTTTTAAAATGGTGAGTTCCATATTCTTTCCCTCCCTTCCCCTCTTCTCTCTTCATTAAGAAGGTAAGCAATTTGATATAAATTATACATATGCTGTCATGCAAAAGACATTTTCATATTAGTCACATGGTAAAAGAAAACAGACCAAAAAACAAGAAAAAAAAGTTTAAAAACAGTATGTGATTTGCATTTATACTCTGTCATATTTTTCTGTGGAGGTGAATGTCATTTTTCAATATGAGTTCTTTGGAATTGTCTTAGATTCCAATTACTAACAAAATCTGGTGGTCTTTTCTAAATTTTAAGCCTTCTTGACCTTTCTGCTGCACTGCTGACCACCCTCTTAAGTCCTGGATTCTCTCTTTTCTATAGGTTTTTATATCACTGTTCTCTCCTGGTTTTCCTCCCTACCCATCTAATTGATCTTCATGCTCCAAGACACAAGGTTTTCCCCAAAGTCTGTCCTAGGCCCTTCTCCCTTTACCTTCTCTTTCCTGGTGAATTTCAGCAACTTCTATAGGTTAAGTTATGATCTTTATTCTAATAACTTATAGATCTATAATCCAGCTCTAGTCTCTACCCTGAACTTAAGTCCCACATCTTCTGTTGTCTATAGAACATTCAAACTAGATGTCCCAGAGACACCCCAAATTCAACATGTCCAAAACAGAATTCATTATCTTTCTCCCAAAGTCCACTCTTCCGTTTCCAAACTTCTCCATTTCTGTTGAAGGCATCAACGTTTTCCATTCTCCTAGGTTCACAACCTTGGCATTATCCTAGATTCTTCCTCATCCAAAATATCCAACCAGATGTCAGATTTTATGGTTTCTGCCTCCATATCATGTCTCAGATCTGACCCCTTTTCTTGACTCATACAATCATTGCTTTAGGTCTGAACTTTATCACCTCTAATTTAGGGTATTACAACGGGCAGCAAGATGGTACAGTGGATAGAGCAGTGGGCTTGAGAATCAGGAAGATTCATCTTAACGAGTTCAAATCCAACTTCAGATATGTCCTGGCTACATGACAGTGGGCAAGTCATTTAACCCTGTTTGCCTCACTTTCTTCCTCTGTGAAAAAAAAAGAGAGAGCTGGAGAAGGGAATGGCAAACTGCTCTAGTATTTTTGCCAAGAAAACCCCAAATGGAGTCATGAAGACTCAGACACTGAAATGACTGAACAACCACAACAGTGCTTCTTAATCAATCTCCCTCCCTCAAGTCCCATCCCATCCCCGCCCCAGCCCATCCTACAAACTGTGGACAAGTGATTTCCTTGTAGAAATATAAACTTCTCCATTTGGCTTTTAAAGTCCTTCATTACCTGACCTCAACCTATCTTTCCATATTCATTCACAGTTTATTACCACGCACCCCCTCCCCTTATATTGTGATGCAGCCAAACTGGAATTCCCCTTGTCCTTCCCATCCAACACTTTCCCTCCTACCTGTAGGGGCTGGGAGGCACTTCCTTCTTATGACAATTCATAAAATCCCTATCTTCATTCTAGAAGCCGCTTAAGCACCACCTTCTACACGAAATCTCTTCAGATTCCTGCCCCACCCCCATCACTATTGCCCTCCCTCTCAGACTCTCTTGTATCTAACTATACTGTATTTATTCCCTTTATATTTTATTTATATAAATATATATATTTATTTATTTTGTATTTGTTCTGCTGACTCAAACTATGTGAATCCAAAATACCTTTTATGGAAAAAGGGTACCAGCAGAGAAAGATAGGTGAAAATAATTGATACTATGTCCCCTCATCCCTCTTGTGACCAGTGGATACATACTGGAGAATGACTGACCAGAGTTTGGGTTTCACACGTACAACAAAGCAAAGCAGCCCATATGGCAAAGACCAATCCTTCAACCTTGGCTTCATGTTGTTTGTGTTGCTGTTCAGATATATCTGACCCTTCACGACCCTGCATGGGGTTTTCTTGGCAAGGACACTGAAGGAGTTTGCCATTTCCTTCTCCAGTAGATTAAGGCAGACAGAGATTAAGTGACTTGTTCAGGGTCACATAGTAAGTGTCTGAGGCTGCATTTGAACTCAAGTCTCCAGGCCCACTGTGCTAGAGCTGCCTCCTAAAAACAGTTTGTTTAGCCCTTTTCAGTTGTATTTGACTCTTCATGACCCCTTTTGAGATTTTTTCGGTAAAGATACTAGAATGATTTGCTATTTCCTTCTCTAGTTCATTTTATAAATGAGGAAACTGAGGCAAACAGGGTTAAGTGACTTGCCCACAGTTACATACCTAAGTAAGTGTCTGGAGCCAGATTTGAACTCAAAAAGATAGCCTTCCTAACTCCAGACCCAGGACTCTATACACTGCATCACCTAGCTGTCCCCTCATAATTACATCTAATTGTTGACAAACATGTTTCTCTCCCTCTCTGTCTCTGTCTGTCTGCCTCTCTCTCTCTCTGACTCTCACACAAACACATATACACACACAACTGATGTTTGAGCTTTGGAGAGCATCTGCAAATTGAGAGGGTAGCATACCAATCAAATGAGGCTTCATTTTCTTGAGAAAGGTGATACTATAGACAACCAAAGAAGGGCCCTACTCCTCTCCTGGCCCCATAGCAGGGATGGGGATGGGTGGAGGTAACCCAGAGCCTAGCGACCTGTAATATGTCAATGACCTCTGCTTCTGTCAGTGTAGAAAACCCTTCCACCAAGCAACATGGCAACTCATCCACAAGTTACAGTCTGTGAGGATTGCCTGAGCCTTAGACTTTC
The DNA here is from genome assembly GCA_028658325.1 of Potorous gilbertii. Lineage (NCBI taxonomy): Eukaryota > Metazoa > Chordata > Mammalia > Diprotodontia > Potoroidae > Potorous > Potorous gilbertii. The sequence goes on from CM053770.1 coordinate 501,325,068, forward strand.
TAGTCAGGTAACTTGTTACGCAGTGAATAAATGTCACAGGGAGGATTTGAACTTGGGTTTTCCTAGGTTCAAATGTAGCCTTCTAACTGCTATGCCACAATGCTTCAGTGAAAATTTTGCTCCGTGTGGCAGTATCACCCTGGTACTGATGGTCTGGAGTCAAGAGAACATCTGTCAGCTATGTTGTCGAGGGGATTTAGTACTTCAAGAAGAGCCTGAACTAGACAAGGGATAAAAGGTTTTGGCACTTGACTGCAATACACCAGTTCCCCTGCTACTGTATCACTCCAAAAATAACCCATTCATACCCCACTTCTGTGTCTCCACTGTGTGACACGTCTCCAAATATTTCCCCCAAGTCAGGACACAGCAAGCAAAAGAAAACTAAGCAAGAAGAATAAGCAGAGGTCAAGAGGAAATCAAAGTAGCACCTTTTATAGAAGACACGATCATGTACTTAGAGCAGAGGTGTCAAACATGCAGCATCAGCAACACTCCCCAAGATGGCAAAATGTCATTGGGAAAGATGTACCAAAATGAATAAAAATACAATAAAATGTAAATAATGTTAATATGTGGTTTTCTAAATTAATATGCAGCCCCAGGAATCCTTATTATGGTTTAGTGGACTCTGTTTCTATTTGACACCATTGACTTAGTGATTCTAGACAGTTAACTAAAATTAATTGAACCTCTACAGGAAAGTTGCTGAACATGCAAGAAATCTACGTATATCATGAGCAGTCCTAAATATAAGCAACAATATTCAGCAGAAAGAGCTAGAGAGAGAAATTCCATTTTAAATAACTATACAAGTTATAAAATATTTGGGAGTGGAACTATCAAGACTTACTCAGGAACTACATGACTCTAACTATAACCCCCAGCGCCTTTTAAAAAAAGAAATAAAGATAGCCCATAACAATTTAAGAAGCATTAATTGCTCCAGGGTAAGTCAGGTCAATATAATAAAAATGACACTACCACCTAAATGAATTTACTTATTTTGTACTGTACTAATCAAACTACCAAAGGAGTATTTTACAGAACTAATAAAATTCATATAGAAGAAAAAAAGATCAAGAATCTCAACGGTAATAATGAAAAAAAGTGATAAAGAAGGGTGACTATTAGTGCCAGATCTCAAAATATACTACAATGCAATAATCATTAAAAATTTCATAGTGTTTTTTGAAAATAGCAGTCAAACAGTAGAATAGATTAGGTACGTAATAATGGAAGCAAGCACAGTAGCCTAATGTTCAATAAACCCAAAGTCCCAAGTTAATAGGGGAAGGATCCATTATTTGATTTAGTCAAATAGCTAAGAAGACTGGGTGGCAGATTGGTAGAAAGTAAGTATAGACAACTGACTCATCATATACCAAGACAAGCACTAAATGGTTACATGACCTACATATAAAAAGTCACAAAACAAATTGAAGGAACAAGAAAGAAATCACCTTTCAAATCTATGAACTATTCATGAATACACAAGTGATAGTCTCATACAAGGTAAAATGGGGAATTTAAATAATATCAAATTTGAAAGCTTTGTACAAACATATCTAATGAAGTAAAAATCAGAAGGGAAACCAGGTAATTGGAGAAAAAAATCTTAGCAGCGGTTTTCTCTGATAAGGGTCTTATATCCAAGATACGTAAGAATTGATTTAAATTTTAAGAACAAGGACCATTCCCCAAAAGATATATTGTCAGAGGACAGGATATATTGTCAAAGGATATATTATCATAGACAGTTTCCAGTGGAAAAACCCAAACTATCAATATACATGAAAATATGCTTTAAATCACTAATAATTAAAGAAATGCAAAATAAAATAAATTTAAGTTTCCACCTCACCCCTATAAGCCTCACAAAGATGATATGAGGAAAATGACAAATGGAAAGGCTATGGGCAAAAAAAGTATAGGTATGAACTGGAATGTCATTTAGGACCATGCACAAAAAGTCTGCTAAAATGGGTATATAATTTGGCCTGGCTATACCATTACTAGAACGAGAGTGCTTAAGGAAAGGAAGAAAGAGGAAAAGGACCTATATGTTCCAAAATGTTTATAACAGTTTTTTTTTCTGGTGACCAAAAATTGAGAGCTAATGAGGTATCCTCTCATTGGTGAATGGCTAAATAAATTTTGGTTTATGACTGCAATGTAATATTATTATGCCCTAAGAAATGACAAAATAAAAAAAAGTTTCAGAAGATACTAGATAGACCTCTATCAATTGATGTAGGATGAAGTGAGGAGAAACAAATTACACAATAATAACATTATGGAGGAAAATAATTTTGGAAGATTTTAGAACTCTGATTTAGAACTCTTAAGTGACCAACCAAAAGTCTAGAGGACTGAAGATGAAACACACAGCCCACCTCTTCCCAGAGAAGTAATAAACTTAAAATGTAGAAAAAGACATAGGTTTTTGATCTCATCATCATCATATAGATCTGCAAAACACTTTATAAATATAACAAAAGAGAGAACAAATTATCACTTTTTTGATCATGACATAATGGTTTACTTAGAGAACCCTAGAGATTCATCTGAAAATTAGTAAAGTAGCAGAGTATAGAATAAACTCACACAAATCACCAACTTTTCTATACTCTTTGACCACAGTACTCAGCAGAAAGAGTGAAAGAAATCCTATTCAAAATAATTATGAAATGTCTGAGTTTAGCTACTAAGATACACATAGAAAATATTACTACCACTACTTATTAATTATTACTCATGTTTATATAGTACTTTAAAATTTTCAAAGTGCTTTACAACATTAGCTACTCTCACAATGACCCTGGGATGTAGGTGCTATTATTCTTACTTTACAGATGAAAAACAGAACAGAAGTTAGGTGACTTGTTCAGAATCACACAGCTAGTAAGTGTCTAAGGTTGGATTTGAATTCAGATCATGCTGACTCCAAGCTCATATCTCTACCCACTGCTCCATGTAGCTATGAATATAACTACGAAATATTATTACAGAGATAAAAACAGACTTAAATAATTGTAATACTATGAACTTCTTGTGGTTGGGCCACTCTAATAAAATAAAAATGAAAATACTTACATAAGGTTATACTTATACTTATACAATGTCATTCCAATTAAACTATCAAAGTGTTACTTTATGCAATTAAGGGAAAAAATGAGATTCATCTGGAGGAACAAAAAAAAAAGAATTTCACAGGACATAATAAAGTGGGAAAGAAGGGGATTTAGTTATACCAGATTTCAAACTATAATATAAACACATAATCATTAAAACTATTTGCTACTGCTTAAAAATAGAAAAGTTATCAGTGGAAGAGATTACATACACAACATCCTGAAGCAAATGGTCATAATATGAATTGTGTTCAATAAACCTAAGGGTGTCAACTACTGAGATAAGGATTTACTATTTGATTAAAAACAAAAACAAAAGACGTCTAAGAAAACTGGAGAGCAATCTGGCAAAAATTAGGGTTAAATCAACATTCATATAGTCCACAGTAAGTTCCAAGTGGATTCAGGACTTAGATATAAAAGGTTACATCGTAAACAATTTATGAAAAGGGGACTAGTTCTTGACCAAATAGGGAATGGAGAGAATAATACAAGATAAAATGGAAATTATTGATTACATGAAATTAAAAAGGCCTTGCATAAAAAATCAACACATTTAAAATCAGAAGGGAAACGTCAACCTGAAGAAAAATTTTTAGAGCAAACTTTTCTGAGAAAAGGTCTAATAATAGCCAAGATATATGCAGAATGGATTTACATATCCATTATAAAGCAAGCACTATTCTCCAATAAATAAAGGATCAGAGGATACAAATACACTCAAAAGAAGAAATGCAATTTATTAACAAACATTAAAATATTCTAAATTACTAATAAGAGAAGCTAAAATTAAAGGAAGTGTGAAGTCTTATACCCATCAGATTGTAAAATCTCCATCTCTCCCTGTGCCTCATTCCTATAAATCCTATTCTTCATCCTTACCACCGTGACCTCCAGTCTAGTTCCTCCAACCCTTAGTATCTACCATACTATTGTCTGTTGGCTGCTCATGCCTCCTCTGTCCTTGCTGTGATGTTAAATAAAACTGGAATCATGTTGAGTGGATTCACTATCAAGTTATGTTATCCTCCTCAAATGACCCTCACTATAGCAGGGTAGTACTTATTCCTGATTTATTTCTAATTAGTTTGTTTTATCTCACTCATCAGAGTTGCTATTTCAAACCTTCCCTTCTCTCAACCCTCCATGCCTCCTCCTTCTCCCCACACCCTCTCAGAAGAGAACCTTGTCTTCTTATATTGTGCTGAGAAAAGTGTCCATTTACTGCGAGCTTGCCTACTCCTCCTGACATCATCCTCTAGCCCCACCGAGATACTCTTTGGAGATTAGATACCATACATTATGAAGTAAAGACTAGCAATGAAGAGGCCAATGAGTTATTTCATCATTAGAGTCATGAAGAGGTGGCTCTTAACATTACATGTTCCTTTTATCCCATCCTATGCCATCTCTTCTAGGAAGACACTCATTCTCTCTCTCTCTCTCTCTGTCACACACACATACACACACACACACACACACACACACACACACACACACACACACACTACTTCTCACTGGTTCAATGATTAGTTTTGTGCAGGTAACTCCTAGAACTGATTTCTTTCTTGAGCTCCAGTTACACATCACTGGTAAGTCCAACCCAGAACTCATTTTCCTTCTCTGACCTTCAGCGTTCTCCCATTCCTGTTGAGGGCACAACCAACATTCCAATCATCCAGTTCTGCAACCTCAATTTTTCATTCTCCCTCACCATAAATATCCAATAAGTGGCCAAGTCTTATCGATTCTATCTCCACAACTTCACTTTTATTCATCCTCTTCTCTCCACTCACAGAGCTGCCACACCTCCTCCCCTTCAGGATCCCCTCACATCTTAGCTGAGCTATGCCATGAGAGCCTTTTAATTGCGTTTCTTCCCTCAAGTTCCCATACCCTGAAACCCATCCTTCTCACAGCTATTGAAACATGACTAAAGCAAAAGTCTGATCATGTCACTCTCTTCTCACTAAACTCCCAAGGCATCCTATCACCTCTAGGATCAATTATAATCTCCTCTGTTTGGCATTTAAAGCCCTTCATAACTTGGCTCCAATATACCTTTCCAGTCTTACTGAATGAATGAAAAAGCAATTATTAAAAACCTAACATATGTTAGGTTAACACTGTGCTAGGTCCCAGGAATGTAAACACATAAGTGAGAAAGTCCCTACCCTTAAGAAACTTATATTTTAAAAGAGGAAAAAACACATAACGGGGAGTGGTGGCCAGGGAAGGGAGATTTTATACAGAGAATCATAGGAATGATGAGCACAGTTACAGAGTAATGAATGGTCAAATGCTTTCTAGAAGCCCAGCACAGTTCCTGGAAAAGTAATAGTATTGATTTGGTTACTGTTCCCACAGCAAGAGGTAGGAAGAGGGTCTGGGAGTGAGGAAGGGGGAGGGCACAGTATAGAGGTGGAGAAGGAGAACAGAAACAAGACAGAAGGGGTATCTGTGCAGCATAAGAGAATATAGCAAAATGTCTAGGGTGGAAGGAATGCAGCCAAGATGGCGGAGTAACAGCATGGACTTTCTAGAGCACTCCCCACAAGCCTAGCCAAATACCTGTAAAGAATGATTTTAAACAAATTCCGGAGCTGCAGAGCCCACAGAATGACAGTGAAGTAAATATCCAGCCCAAGATATCCTGGAAGGTCCTTGGGAAGAGTCTATCATGCCACGCTGGGAACAGAGTGCAGTCTAATGTGGCCCAGTGTGGGCCACATCCACACAGAGAGGACCTGAGCAGGCCTTGGGGGGATTGAATCTCTCACATCTGTGGTTTCCAGACTTCATGATCCCAAAACAGTAAGGACAAATTAGAAGGTGAGTGGAAAAAGCCTGTGGGACCAGTGCAAGAGAGTGGAGTGTTCTAACCCCAGCCCGCCCGGCAGGGGCAGGGAGCACAGAAACCTGTGGCAGCCACAGCAGCAGCAAGGCTGCAGCCACTATTTCTGGAGCTCTAGGCCCACAGATTGTGGGGGATCAAGCAACTGACAGTACACCACCCCACTACCACCACTGGAAGCAGAAAACTACCATGACAAAGACCACAAAAGTCAAGTAAATGGCTGGGGAAAGAGCAAAAACTGGAAAAAGAATTAGACTACAGAATCTTACTTTGGTGACAAGGAAGACCAAAATATTCAAACAGAAGAAAACAAAGTTAAAGCTCTTCCATCCAAAGCCTCCAAGAAAAAATATGACTTGGTCTCAGGCTATGGAAGAGTTCAAAAAGGATTTTGAAAATCAGGTAAGAGAAATATAGCAAAAATTGGGAAGAGAAATGAGAGTGCTGCAAGAAAATCATGAAAAACGAGTCAACTGCATGCTAAAAGGAAACCCAAAAAATGCTGAAGAAAAAATAACACTTAAAAAATAGACTAACTCAAATGACAAAGATCCAAAAAGCCAACGAGAAGAAGAATGCCCTAAAAAGTAGAATTGGCCAGATGAAAAAGAAGGTCCAAAAGCTCACTGAAGAAATAATTCCTTAAAGATTAGAATAGAGCAGATGGAAGCTAATGACATTACGAAAAAAGAAATTATAAAACAAAAACAAAGGAATGAAAAAATAGCAGACAATGTGAAATATCTCATTGGAAAAACAACTGACCTGGAAAATAGACCCAGAAGAGACAATTTAAAAATTATGGAACTACCTGAAAGCAAGAATAAAAAAAACCTAGACATCATCTTTTCATGAAATTATTAAGGAAAACTGCTCTGATATTCTAGAACCAGAGGGTAAAATGAATATTGAAAGAATCTACCAATCACCTCTTGAAAGAGATCTCAAAAGGAAAACTCCTAGGAATATTATAGCCAAATTCCAGAGTTCCCAGGACAAGGCGAAAATATTGCAAGCAGTCAGAAAGCAACAATTCGAGTGTTGTAGAAATACAATCAGGATAACACAAGATCTAGCAGTTTCTACATTAAAAGATCAAAAGGCTTAGAATATGATATTCCAGAAGTCAAAGGAACTAGGAGTAAAACCAAGAATCACCTACCCAGAAAACTGAGTATAATACTTCAGGAGAAAAAATGATCACTCAATGAAATAGAGGACTTTCAAGTATTCTTGATGAAAAGACAAGAGCTGAATAGAAAATTTGACTTTCAAACACAAGAATCAAGAGAAATATGAAAAGGTAAACAGGAAAAAGAAATCATAAGGGACTTACTAAAGTTGAACTGTTTACATTCCTGTATGGAAAGATAATATTACAATTTTTGAGATTTTTCTCAGTATTTGGGTAGTTGGAGGGATTATACACATATAAACAGAAGGCACAAGGTGAGTTGAATATGAAGGGATGATATCTAAAAAAATAAAATTAAGGGGTGAGAGAAGAATATATTGGGAGGAGAAATGGAATGGGGCAAATTATCTCTCATAAAAGAGGCAAGAAAAAGCTTTTTCAATGAAGGGGAAAAAGGCAGAGGTGAAAGGGAAAAAGTGAAGCTTACTCCCATCATGTTTGGCTTAAGGAGGGAATAACATGCATACTCAATTTGCTATGAAAATCTATCTTACCCTACAGGAAAATAGGGCAGAAGGGGTTAAACGAGGTGTGGGGGGATGATAGAAGAGAAGGCAAATGGGAGGAGGGGGTAATTAGAAGTAATCATTTTGGGGAAGGGATAAGATCAAAAGAGAGAATACAATAAATGGGGAGCAGGTAGGATGGAGGAAATTACAGTTATTCTTTCATAACATGACTTTATGAAAGTCTTTTGCATGTATAACCTATGTACAACATGTATAACACACGTATAACCTATATTCAATTGCTTGCCCTCTCAGTAGGAATGAGTGGAGAGAGAGGAAGGGAGAGATGTTGGAACTCAAAGTTTTAAAAACAAATGTTAAAAATCATTTTTACATGCAACTGGGAAATAAGAAATACAGGTAATGGGGTATGGAAATCTATCTTGCCCTATAAGAAAATAGAGGAGATGGGGATAAGGGAAGGGAGGGGTGTGATAGAAGGGAGGGCAAATTGGGGAAAGGAGTAATCAGACTGCATAATATCTTGGGGTAGGGGTAGGGGAGAGATGGGGAGAAAATTTGGAACTCAAAATCTTATGGAAATGAATGTTGAAAACTAAAAGTAAATAAATGAAATTTAAAAATATGAAAAAAGTGTTTAGCAAAATGAATAAAAATGCAATGCAATATACATTTTAAAAAATGTCTAGGGTGGATAGGATGTGAAGCATGAACCTGGGTGTGCCAGGTTCAGTGTTTTAGCTACATTTCCACTCACTCAACTTAACTCCATTCAAGGGTGGGAGTTATAAAACTTAGTGGATTGACTTTTAAGAGGAGAAGAGGAATGGGAGCATGTTCTCTGGAGAGTTGTTCCAAGTAAGAAGTGGAGCAGCAGCACGATAGAGAGAAAAATGCCCAGATGACCATATAAAATGGCCATTACTCCCCTTCACACACTCTTCAGTCTAACCAAACTGGCCTTGCTCATACACCACACTTAATCTCCTGTTGGCAGCTTTTTGTATGGGCCCTGCTTAGAATGTACTCCCTCATCCCTAACTCTGAGTCCCTAATTTCTTTTAGCTCAAGTAACCTCTTCTACATAAAGATTTTCCAGTTCTCTCAACTGCTGGCAGCCCTTCCCCCAATTGCTTTTTATTTATTTTGTATGGTCTTATGTAAGTACAGGTTATTTGCCCTTATAAGAACATAAAGTCCTTGAGGGCAAGGACTCTGTTTTCTGTCTTTGCTGATGATAAATGCTGAATAATTAATTGAAGACTCTGAATGACCTGATCCTAACCTATGTTTCTGTCTTTCTTATCTTCTACAGTTCTTTACAAATCCTCCCCTCAAGCCAGACTGGTCTAGAATGAGTACTTTGGCCTTCCCCCACCTTATTTCTGCCTATCAATGTCCTATAAAATGAGATAATATTTGTAAAGTGCTCTGCAAACCTTAAAGTGTTATGTATATGCTACCTGCCCATCTTTTAATGCCCAATTTCCAAGCAGGATCATAAAATTATGATTAGAAGGGACCTTTGAGGTAGTGCAGTCTAATTCCCTTATTTTATAGACCAAGTGACTAAATTTTAAAAAGGTAAAGGGCTTCATCCAAAGTAAAAGGCAAAACCAGATTCAAACTCAGGTGCTGCCTCCAAAATCAGTGCTCCTTCAATGGCACATCCTCTGGGGATAAAGTCTTTCCTGATCACTCCAGCCCACAGTGATATCATCCTCCTTAGAAGGAAGTACTATAATGCTGTCTTAGGTGATTGGTGATAAATGCAGTTTCTTCACCTCTTGCACATAATTCTTATGTTGAGTAGTTTGTGAAAGGTTATAGGATCAAAGAACAGCATCTAGTTCTCCATCTCACTGGTCATGTAACCTGAGAACTTAATTCTGAAAGGGAGTGAGGGGGTAGTAAGAAGAAGAAACATAGGAACATCTGGCAAAAAAAAAAAAGTGCTGAGAAGCAGTTGAGGGGCACTGTAGGAAAAGCAGGAATTAAGTGGTTTGACGATCAATGAGGAAAATGTTGAATCCACTAAAGAGCCAAGCTCAAAAAGAAGATGTTATGTAAAAGTCTGGGAATGAAGATATCATGAAACAATGTGGGACAGTGGACAGAGCACGGCTCTGGGCAGAGGACTTGGGTCCAAATTCCTGCCACTTTTTCCTGGCATTTACTACTTCTATGGCTTTAGGCAAGTCATTTAATATCCCCAGACCTCAGTCTCCTCATCATGACTTAGATGACTCTTAAAGTTTCTTCCAGCTATAGATCAATTAATGTTCAATGTTCAACCAAGCAATGTTCTAGAGACAAAACTGGTACAATTAGAGAATTGTCAGAGGCCAAAGTATGGGACCATGAATGCCAGCATGGCATTGTGCACTAGACTTGGATTCAGAAGGCTTGGGTGCTAATCCTAGCTCTGCCACTTTCTGGTTGCATGACTTTGGGTCAGTTATTTTATCTCATTTTTCGCATCTATCAAATGGAATAATAATAGTTGTCTTGCCTACTTCTTAAGGTTGCTTTGAGCAATAAATGAGATGAATGGATATGAAACTAATTTATAAAAGAGTTTATAAATACAAGATATTAATATAAAATGGGTGATGTCCCATTACCTCATGCCATTGTCATCAAAAGACTCCCCTGTAGTTCTGCTTTAGAGGCTGTTGGGCACAGTAAACAGAGCACTGGGCTTGCAGTCAGAAAGACCCAAGTTCAAATCCAACCTCAAAGACTTAACTAGCTCTGTCCAGCTTGGTTAATTAGGAATCATAAAAGTACCTACCTCCCAGAGCTGTTAGGAGGATCAAATGGAAAGCACTTAGCATAGTACCTGGCACACAGTAATCAATTACTAAATGTCTATTTTTCTTCCCTTTTCTGCTTGCTAAGAACTTTGAGATTTTGGATGGAAGAGCACTGTTTGAATGTAATATTTTCAAATACAGCCTAATTTTGCAGCATCCTTGCAGATAGATGATTTACATCTACTAGCTCTTAACACTTCTCATCTCAGCAGTCATGGTACTTCTTAATGTAGAGAGTACGAGGACATGGGGATGTACTATATTAGAATCTAGGTTCATTTTTTTCTATGAACTTTATCCTGCATTTGGAGCCTCATCTAGTGCCCCCAAATTCTAACCCTTTAAAATATGAAGTAAAATCACCTGTAATCATTCACTCACTCACTCCTTCACTCATGCAACAAGCATTTACTAAATATTGCATCCTGGGTCATTTTGAGTCATCCTGATGAATATCTGGTCACTGGATTCAGATGATTCTGGAGGAGAAGTGAGGCTGGTGACCTTGCCCTGCCCTCCCCCACTCAAAACAAAGTCAAGTGCAAGTCATGTTATCGTTTCTGGGATGGCATGGTCTTCTTCGGCAATGAAGGATGAATACAACAAATTAAACATCAGGTATTATGAAAAGCAGTGTGCTACATGCTGGAAGAGATCAAGTTTACATTAAACAAGAAATTTACAGATTAGAAAGAGAAAAAACAATCAAACAGGCAACCATAATGTAAAGGGATAAATGATAATGTAGAATTTAGAAACAAAGTGCTCCTTGAGGTCTAATAGGGAAGGGGAGGTTGAGGGGTGGCATGGGGTGGGGGGTGATGTTCAGCTAAGCAAGCTTTGGAGTTGGGCTTTGATGGACAGATAGGAACTTATCCAGGGAAAGGAAAGAAGACATGGCAGGCCTGGGAAATGGCAAAGATGGAGAGAGACAAGAAAATACAAAATGTACTGGGGAGCAGAGAGTGGCCCACTTTGGCTTATACATACAAAGGACCATGAGATCATAGATTTAGAGCCAGAAGGGGCCTTAGAGACCATCTAATTTCATCTATTCATTTTTATAGATGAGGAAAATGAAGCTCAGATGTTAAGTGGCTTGCCCAGAATCACACAAGCTAGTCATCATCTGAAGTGGGATTTGGGCTCAAGTTTTCCTGTTTTCAAGCTTTTTCTAGGATTCTACCCACTGCACCACCCACCTGCCTCTAAGGAGGCCTATAACCTAATGCTGAGAAGCAGGGATAGTTGGTGGCCAATAGGGAGCCACTAGTGTATTCTACTGTCACGGTTTTTAAAAGTTTGATACTATGTATTTTGCACTACAGTTATGCCTCCCTCCCCATAAAACACTCCCTTGTAACGAAGACAGTTAAGCAAAGTTACTGTGACCATATATGAAACACTTCCCATACTTAGAGTCTCCCTCCTCATCCCAGAAAGGAAGGAGGTCACTTGTCCCCAAGAACTAGAACTGGTCACTGCATTTTTGTTCTGATGCCTTTTCCAGAGAAGGTTTCCCAGCAGAGGAAGGCCAAACATTATTAGCCCTGTGCATAAGAGAGATAATTCTGGCAGATATATGAAAGATGGGTTGGGAACTACTGCAATATCCAAGCAGCTAGTAATGAGGGCCTGTAATAGGCTGATAGCAATAGAGGAAGGGATGAATTCAAGTAATGTGGTGTGTGCAGTCGATGGGATTTGTTAACTGATTATATTTAAGAGATGAGAGAGACGAAGAGTCAACTAAATAGCAAGATTATGAACATAAGTGGCTGAACAGCCCTGACAGAAATAGCAATATCAGAAGGATATTGAAGGGAAGGTTTAAGAAAGAGGATAATGAGCTCAACAGAATCCAGAGAGATTAACTCTGGGACTATATCCTAAGGATGTAATTGACAGGGGGGGAAAGACCTATATTTATAGCAAAATAATGACAAAAAACCCCTAAAAATAGCCCATTTGTCCAACAATTGGAGAATGGGTAAACAAACTATGGCACGAAAGTATAACAAAAATCATGTATCATATAAAATGATAGGGCCAAATGGAAAGGGTATTAGGTCAGGAAGGGCTGGGTTCAACTCCTTCCTCTTACATTTATTAGCTATGTGACTTGAGATGAACTTTTTAAACCATAAGTGACTCTCTCTACTAAAAGTTATAGCAAGGTTATAAATCTGTATCAATGGAAGAAGTTCTCATGCTGATGAAATCAGAAGTCCTTGATAAATATGAAAGACACCAAGAAATACGGGAAGAGATACAGTAATGCAGAATAACAAAAGCACTTTCAGAGTAACGACAACTATGTTAAAAAAAGAATAATAAAAATTGGAAAAACACAGGAGCTACTCACATCTATCAGTCAAAGGTAAAGAAAGAGAAAAAAAATGCCAATTGTTGAAAGACTGTCAAAGGATCACTGTTAGTGGATTTGTGAATTGGTTGAATTATTTTGGAAAGTAATATGGAACTACAGGTAGGTCCCAGTCGTTGGGATTGCTCATCATGGAGGATGCTTTTGTCCTCTGTTCTCAAAGAAGACCAGCGATATTGGGAGAGGGCCAGCTTGACTTGCAAGTGAATTGGATTTAAATAAGGCAGAGCCATGCAAAGTCATCAGTCCTACTCTTTCCTCCACGGTCATCGGAATCCAGTGGGCAGACATCTAGGTCCCAATCATGAGAATAATGATAAAGGGTCGTATGAATCTGAATTTGTACTATTCGAGGTTACAATTATGTAGAATATGGTCATAGGTTCCCATCCAAAAGAAACATGCAGGGAAAATTCGAATAATAATAAATAATTTTGATTATTTATATTTTATATTTATTATAAATAATGATAACAAAGAATGAAGAATAACAAATGTGACCATCTTCTCAGAAGATCTGAACTATTCCTTTTGCAATCACACAACAGAAACATCATAGCCAAAAACCTGTAACTTCCATGTAATGAGAACCAGGGTGGAGCGGGGGTGGAGAGCAGATCTGGGATCTTTCCCCACCTAGCAAATCTGGGTTTGCCCTTTACTCCTTAGCCAGGTCGGTGATTTTGTCAGTTCCTCAGCTGCTGCATTCTATTCAGATCTCAACTATAAAACTGTATTGGTCTACAGAAATGCTAAACACTTTCTCTTTCTCCCCTCCCCCCTCCCCCCCACCCCACCCCTCTCTCTGTATGTGTGTGTGCGTGCGTGTGTGTGTCAAGGCTTACAAGTAGAATAAGGATAAAAGAAAACAAGTTATTTATTCCAGAGACAAGAAAAGTTTGATCATTGGAAACTGATCTAGGGACTGAGTTATTAGGATAAAAGGGGAAAAGAGTGGTGCTAGCCTCTATGGGGTAGCCTGGTAGTACAGTAAGTAAACTGCTAGGCTTGGAGTCTTCAAGACCTGAGTTCAAATCCAGCCTCAGATACTTACTAACTGTGTGGTCAAGTGACTTAACCTCTCTCAGTCTCAGTTTCCTTAACACTAGCACCTACCTCCCAGGGTTCTTGCAAGAATCAAATGAGATCATAATTACAAAGCACTCAGCACAGTGCCTGGCACATAGCAAGCACTATAAAAGGGTTAGCTATTATTATATGTCTAAAATACAAATTCAGGATTCTGACGCTCCATGATCATGAGTCACAGAGTGGCAGGCTGCAAGATGCAAAGTGTGGCTAAGCATACTTTAATTTTGAAACTGATTACAGTCATTCTTGGCTGGTTGCATTGGAAAGAAAATCTTCTTGATTAAAAAAAACTGTTTCGGAGAAGTCACATGAAGTGAAGACTAGGAAGATTTATATGAACTAAAACAGAGTGAAGTGAACAGAACCACAGCAATTTGTTACAGTAACAACATTTAAAGATAAATAACTTTGAAAGAATTCCAGTCAATGCAATGCAATACAATGCAATGATCAAGCACAGAGGACCCATGTATGAAACAAACTACCATCTCCTGATAAAGGGCTGAGGGTATATAGAGTGTCCCAAAAGTCTAGGTACAGTTTTAAGCAAATAAAACTTAAAATAATAATAGCACAAGCTATTAAGCTATTAAAGTTTAATCCTGCACTCAAACTTTCTGGACATCCTGCATTTTTGGACATGGCCACTGTGGGAATTTTTTTTTTTGTTTGAATATACATGCTTGTTACAAGGGTCTTCTTTTTTACTTTTCATTAGAGAAATAAAACACATTTTCTGTTAATTGATTTTTTAAAAACAGTTTAATAAAATATACTCTTACTAATAGAACAACAAAAAGTAAACACCTCTCATGGAAGAAGGAATTAAAAGAAAGCCATGTCTCCCCACCCTCAGTGCTCCAGTAGCTCAGACTGCCTTGCTTGCTAGCTCCACCCACTGCCCATGCGTACCAAAAAGATTTATAGAGCACTTCATTGTAGCAAAGATAGTAGGTGCCTATCAGTGAAGTGAATGGCTTGAACAAATTATGGATACGAATATAACGGAATATTATTTCATCATAAGAAATGATGAATAAGATCGATTTGGAAAAACCAGGGAAGATTTGTATGACATGATGCAGAGTGAAGTGAGTCTAGGACCAGGTGAACCATTTATAGAAAAGACTTCAGAGACCTCATTCCAGAAGATGATGAAACATCCTACCTCTTGGCAGAGTGGTGATGGACTAGAAGTGCAAAATGACATCCACTTAAAAAACACAGCTAATGTGATGACTTGTTTTGCTTTAAACTTTATAATACTTATGGAATATAAGGGAGAGGGTTCTTTTTGGGGGGGAAGGGAATTAATGGTGAGTGATAGGGATTCCAAAAAAGAAGAAGAAAAAGAAGAGAACAGCCCTGAAACATTAACAAATACACAGAAGACATTAGAAGGATATTCAAAAGGGGGCATAGACAAGCAAGGCAATTTTGTTAGCATGATGTTAAATTTAACATGAACTTAAAAAATTAAACAGCATTTAATATAAACAGCATTGTTTCATATTCAATTTCCTAGTATTTGTATGTTGGGATGTTCATGCCTGTTGATGTTCCTAATAAAATTTTCAAAAAATATACAGAAGAAAGAGTTCGGAGGCAAATGGAACATTTGTTGCTGTGTTGCTGAAGTTAATATACATTTTTTTTAAAATTGTAAGTAAAATATTATTTTATCAATCAAGAAAAAATTGCTAAAGAAGCAAATGGAGGAAAAACTCAAGACTAATCACGTGACTTTAAATAGGAACAGACAAAACAATCCAATAAAACAAAAGATGTGTCAAAAGGATAAGAAAATAAAATCCCACAATCTGGTATATCCAAGAAATACATGCAAGATGAAAAGACACACAAAATCAAAATGGGAGGCTAGAACACATTTTACTATACATCAGACAAATCCAAAAAAGTGAGAATTGCTATCTTGCTATTAGACAAAGTAGAAATAAAAGTTTTCACTATCACTATAGATAAACAAGTAAATTACCCAAGTAAATTCCCCCTAATTCACTCTACATCCCAACCAAATTGACCTATTTTGCTGTCTCCACACATGACTTTTAGATTTCTTTGTACAGGCTTTGTACAACGTCCCGTGCTTGGAATGCTCTCCTCCTCCTTTCTACCTCTTGGAATTCATAGTTTAAATTCAAAGCTCCATTCAAGGCTCAGATGAAGTGCCACTTCTTACTTATTTCCTATTCCCTCCCTGCCGAATTGCTTTGTATTATTTTGTACATAGTTTTATTTATCTAGTACTTAGATAAGTACTAGCGCCTTGTGCACCAGTAAGTACCATAAAGAGGTTAGCTCTTATTATATGTCTAGAACATAAATCCTCGTTATTCTCCCTCAGGCAAATGTCCACTTCTTGAAGGCAGAAACAGCTTTTGCTTTCGTCTTTATACTCTCTACACCTAGTGTGCTTAATTGTATGGATAGGATTGAATCACAGTGAAAGAAATATTGTCTCTGAAGTTAGGGAACCTGGTTCAGAGGACCTCTGACACATTTTTCAGTGAGGTTTCCAGACCCTCTTCCTTCTCCTCCAACTCCAAATACAGCCTCCCTCTTCAATTAGATGCCTCAGCCTCCTACTGAAGCGGAGGAGACTGAGGTGTGACAGGAGCAATATCTCCCAAAGATCACCATCTCACACTCAATATGGGTTAAGCTAGATTTCCCCTGTAGAGGGCCAAGTTGGGACCTAACTCTCCTTGGGGGGGCTGGGAGGGAGGGCACAGGTCAAGCTGTACCTCTCTTGGAGCAGCCTCCTGATAGCTTGCCTCTAGCTAAGTTGACATGGCTTCCTGGTCACCTGAGGAAATAAAATGGCCTGCCCACATGGTGTCTGTGCCCTTCAGACTTGGAGGATGTCCCAAGACTACAAAAGTCACAACATCCTGCCCTACTGACCACATGGAGGCAAAGATAGCTGCATCTCAAGCTAAAGGCTTCTACATCCTTTCTGTGTTAGGGCTAACTTAACTGTTTGATGACCTGTAAGAGCCCCGTTTTGTCAAAATTTAAATCTGAAATGCCAAACTGAGTCAGGCTTGCTACTAAAAGATAACAACAAATAAATCAATCAGCATTTATTAAATGCCTACTGTGGGGCAGGCACATTGCTACAATTGCTGGAGACACAAAAACAAAAGATCCTGCATATAAGTTGCTTAGAACCTATCAAGGAAACATTATGTACACATATAAATATAGAGAAAATACGTTAAAAAGTAAATATGAAGAAAAGCCCTCATCTACCCTCCTCCACTCTGCTAAATCTTTCAACCCCATCTTTTTTTTTTTAACTTTACCTTCTTGAGGGTGGGTGGGGGGTGTTAGGTCTGATTCTCCTATCTCTCTCCCCAAGTTAATGTTGACCCTGAATCCCACAATTTAGAGCTGGCAGGGCCTTTAGAGATAATCTAGTCCAGTTTCTTCATTTTATTTCTTTATGTTTTAAGAGTGATTTGCCCAAGGTAACAGAGTAAAATCACAGCCAGAATTTAAATCCAGAACCTCTGATTTTAGATCCAGTGTTCTTTATACAGGGTACCTACATGATACAGTGGACAAAGGACAGAAAAGACTCGTCCTCCTGAGTTCAAATCTGGACTCAGACACTTAGTGGCTTTGTGACCCTGGCCAAGTCACTTAATCCTGTTTTTCTTAGTTTCCTCATTTGCAAAATAAGCTGAAGAAGGAAATGGCAAACCACCCCAGTATCTTTGCCAAGAAAACCTCAAATGGGATCACAAAGAGTCAAACATGACTGAAAAACAACTGAACAGCCACAAATTCTTTTTACTACCTCTAAATTCCATTAATTCGACATCATTGATTTCTTTCACATCTATCCCCCCTTCTATTTAATAATAATGTAATAATAATAGTTTCTCATTGGGTGGGACAGGGTGGAGGGAGAGAATATGGAGCTGAAAGTAATGATGATGATGATGATAGCTAACATTTGTGTAGCACCTACTATGTGCCAGGCGTTGTGCTAAGTGCTTTACAAATATTATCTCACTGGATCCTTACAACATCCCTGGGAGATAAGTACTGTTAGTATCCCCATTTTGCAGTTAAGAAAGCAGAGGCAAACAGAAATGAGGGACTCATCTAAAGTCCCAAAACTAGTACATGTGGGAGGTGGAATTTGAACTCAGGTTTTCCAGAGTCTATGCCCAGCATTCTAGCCACTGTATCATACAGCTCCCTCTAACTATTTTACCTACCACCCCACTAGTACAGGTCATCATCATGACCTTCCTGAGCTACTGTAACAGAAATATATATTTTTGTACCTCCATTCTATACATACCCCATCCTACCCATACCACCATCCATGATGGTGCCCAGTTAATCTTCCTAATGCATAGAAAAAGTCATGCCACTGAACTAAACTGAGATCCTAAAAGATTTAAGTGACTTCCTTGAAGTCACACAGATAACACATTCCCTCCACTAAGAGGGACTACCCTCCACGCTTTAGCCAAAGTGGATTATTGGACATCCCAATCCCCACTCCATGTCCCATACTTTCTTACCTTTACTGTTCTGTTTCTCTATGACTGGAACGTCTCTTCTCTCCCCCCTCTTTTCCCCCCCCCCCACCCCTGCCCCAGTCCCTCTCATGTACTTATTATGTATTAATTTGCAGGGCAAAAAGTCAGGGATTGTGAATTTTGTATGTTCCTTCCCCAAGCTTATTTGGGTAAAGAAATCTGGACATTAATACCAATATGATGGTGACTTAATTTCCTGGGGTTCCTGTATCAATGCCATGGCACAATGAGGGTTTGACATTGTATGACTGTAATTGTGAAATTGGAATGTAGTAGGCACTTAACACATGCTTGTTAACTGATTAAATTTAAAGTAAATTTAAAGCCCCAGCAGGTCATATGATCCTGATATTTGAATGAATGAAAAAACAAATGAGTAAGCAAATAAACAAAAGAAAAAGAGCTTTCTATGTGCTGAACAATGAAGACACAAACAGGAAATCACATATGGTTTCCTGCTGTCAAGCAGCTCACCTTCTAAGGGTTGTTTTTTTTTATGTTGTTCAACCATTTCAGTTGCATCCCAACTCTTCTTGGCGAAGATACTGGAGTGGTTTGCCAAGGGGGTTAAGTATGCTATGTAAAGATGAAGAGATTGCTTCAATCAACCCCATCTCACTTAAAGTAATTGATAAGATGATCAATCATTCCCACTCACACTTAGCCTAAGCATGGAAAAGTCCTTCAAACTGTAACACATTGCATAAGAATAGGATTCCGATAGACTGAGGGAACTTGCTCACCCTCGGAGGTCTTCCATATATTACCAAGCTAGTCAGCACCATATTAATACAAGAGGGTGTAGCAAGGGTTGCATTCCAATATACCCTGAGGAGCGAAGAGAGTTCTGAGCTGTGGCTGAGAAAGGCAATTCCAACTTAGGATCATCAGCCCTCCTGGCATCTAGGAGTGGGAGTCCGGCACTAACGGGAGTCTAGAAAAAAACCATGGCTCTTTTCCCAACTTCCCCTGACTTTGCCTGTCTATCTGCTGTTTACTTACCCAAACGCTTCCAGGAAACTGCATTTTGCCTCAACCACAAAGAGGCCAGGGGTTAACTAGAGATAGATATAAATGTAAAGTTAGGCAGAAAGCCCAACCTCTGTTAGGAATTTCCCTAACTAGAGGTTCAGATTGTGACTGAACTCATAACTTTTTGTCAAAAATAAACTTCCTAAAGCCAAAGAACAGAGGGAACCAAGTAGACCTTAAGCTTCTAGGACCCATAGACTTAAAATGAGCTAATTTTCATAAGAAGGTATTGTACAATAAGAGAGTTCAGCTGTAGAAAGGATGGAAAGAGGAAAGATTCAGAAAAGTACAACAGAGGGCAAAGCCCAGAGGACAGTAGAGTACCTCAGCACATCAGATGAGTGCCCCTGGGGTCTGGAGGTCCAAGTAGAAGGGTATATGACAATGCCTCAAGAAACACCATCATACTGGAAGGACCGCAGTTAGTGACAACCTGTTTATCCAAGTGATGTGAACAGCCATTTATGCAAAGGGAGGGGCATTTGGAAGGTCAATGTCCAGCCAGCCAGTAGAGGGGATGGGGAAAGGGATTCTGGCAGGGTAGGTTAGGGGAGAGGAGCACCCCACAATATTTGTTTAGCCAGGCCCTTCAACATGTGGATTGACTCTAAGAGGTCAGGGATAATGTTGGGAGAAGGGTTTGAAAGGAAGAAGGAAGGCCCATCTTCTCCCCCAGGGGCTACGGGCATCCTGGGAAGAAGGGAAGAGGTGAAGGAAAACCTAAGAAGACTTCTTGGGATCTTGTCTACTTGCCAGACAACAACCTCAGACTTGATGGCCAAGGCATGCTTGTTGGAGATAGGGGTCTTTGTGCCACGTGAAAGTGGCTGGTCTGATGCTGGGAACTTGTCCTGTGGTTTCTGGCTTCATTTAGCTACATCAGCTTCACCCTGGGGATTTTTATGTGGTCACATGACTGATCCTAACTTCCTCTTTCCCTTCCCTTCTTCCCTTCATTGTACATGCTATCTTCTTGGCAGCTCAGATACCATCTTCTTCTCTATGAAGTCTCTCCTGACCCCTCTGCTGCGAGCTGCCAGTGCCTTCTCTCCCCACTTAACTACATTGTTTTTATTTTATATTTTTGCATAAATTTATTTTTCATATACTCATAGAGGTGTGTACTATCTCCCCCATAGAAGATAAGCCCCTTAAAAACAAGGGTAGTTTCATTATTTTTGTCTTTGTGCTTTATACTTTGCCAGAGCCCAGCACAGTTCCTGGTTTATAGTAGATGCTTAATAAATACTTCTTGATTAATGGATTGCTATTTTTACATGTGTCACATAGCCCTTTAAACTCATATATAGCCTATATCTCTTTCGACCATTCTACTCCCCAACTCAACAAACTCCCTACAGAATCAAATATATAAATAGTCCTGCTTCCCAAGCTGGCCCAAACCTATGTTTCTGGCTCTTTTGTACATTACTCCCCATTCACAGGTAAGAATGTAGGTAGGTGACTCAGTGAACAGTGTTGGACTGGAGTCAGAAATACCTGAGTTAGAATCCTGCTTTACCTATTAGCTATATGACCTTGGGTAAGTCAATTAACCTCTCACATCACCTCAGATTCCTCATCTGCAAAAGGCAGACAGTAACAGCACCTGGTTCACAAGGTTGTGGCAAGGAATATATACTTTGCAAACCTTAAAGTACTATATAAATGCTAGCTGTTACTATTGTAATCATTTCTACCTTTTACTGGGTCTAGTCAAACCACCCTCCTTTTTGTTCCTTATACACGATGCTCCATCTATCTTCACACGTTCATGCTAGCTATCTTCCAAGCCCAGATTGAATGAACTCTTTGCCTCCGACTCTTAAAATCCCATTGCTTATCATGGCACCTTGAACATGGAAGACATTTAATTCTTAATTTTACGTCTCCTCTAGAGTTCAAGACAGTTGTTTGGTATGCAGTAGTGACTTACTAATTATTTAATGAACTGAATTGACTATGTGTATAGGTTGATCATGACTGACTCAACCAAACTCCACTCTCTCCATTCCCCTTCCATGTCAACCTTGGGACTAGAAAGAAGTTTTGGAAGTTTTCTCTTCCATCCTCTTAAACCAAACCAAACAATAGATTCAATTCATCATCTTGTTGTGGAATCATTTTCAGTCCTGTCAGACCCTTCATGACCCCAGTTGGGGTTTTCTTGGCAAAGATACTAGAAGGGTTTGCCATTTCCTTCTCTGGCTCCTTTTACAGATAAGGAACCTGAGGCAAAGAGGCTTAAGTGACTTGCCCAGGGTCACACAGCTAGTGAGTGTCTGAGGTCAGATTTGAATTCAGGGAAATGAGTCTTCTTGACTCCAGGTCTGGCACTCTATGAACTATGGTACCACCTAGGTGCCCCTTGATTCATCTTTGCACCAGTCTATAAAATATATTGGAACGAGCAGCAGCCATAATAGACACATAAACTATTAATTACCCCACTGAGTGGCATGTCAGAATTGACTCAGTACTGGTTTTGGATTCAGGAAGACCTGTGTTCAAAACCCGCCTCTGACACTTAACCTGTAACTTAATATGAACATATGTTACTTAATCTGTACAACTAACCTCTCTAAAACTCAGTTTCCTTATCTATAAAACGGATATAATAATAACTATCCTACCTACCTGAGTGTTTTTGAGGCTCAAATTATATTCTGGTACATAAAGGGTTAAATTTAAATTTAAATGGCCATACAATCTGAAGAGTAAGATCAAAGATTAGAGCTGGAAGAAACCTTAGTGGAAATCAAGCCCAACTACTTCATTTTTTGTGCATTCATCCTTCATTGCCAAAGAAGACCATGCCATCAGAGAAATAATGGCATGACTTACACTTGACTTTGTTTTGAGTGAAGGAGGGCTGTGCAGGTCACCAGCCTCACTTCTCCTCCAGAACTATCTGAATCCAGTGACCAGATATCCATCAGGATGACTGGAGATGACCTAAGATGAGGCAATTAGGGTTAAGTGACTTGCCCAAGGTCACACAGCTAGTGAGTGTCATGTGTATGCGGTGAGATTTGAACTCAAGTCCTCCTGACTCCTGCACTGGTGCTCTATCCACTGCACCACTTAGCTGCCCCTTCTTCATTTTACAGATGAGGAAACAGGGACCAAAAAAGTTAAATAGCTTGGCCAATGTTATGCAGGTAGAAGAGGGAAAGGCAGGATCTGAATCCAGGTCCTCTCATTCCAAAGCAGTATTCTTGCCACTGTCCACTGCCTTTCACACATCATTCATTACTACCATCACTACTGTTATCCACCCGTTATTAACAGAACCTGGTAGTAGATGCTATGGGAGACAAGAGGTTGAGCTGAGACATGGTCCCTGCCCTCAGAGAACCGGGAAGAGGACTAGACAGGAATCTAAGCCTGAATAGCATTCTCCCTGACTTGGCACAAGGAGCAGGAAATGATCTCTGGTGGAAGGAAGCATTCAGCAAGCTCAAAAAGAGCACGAGATGACAAAGGATACGAGGGATGTTCCATGCACGCCATGCCGGGACATCTGGATTGGGGAGTTTCCCGAGGCAGAGGAGGAATCTGAGACCCATCTGTGAGGTGGCTTTGTGAACCCCAGGCTTGGCATCAGGGCAGCTCAGAAGGGCCAGGAAGGAGAGGCCCTCTCATTCATTCTCGCCCACGCACCATCCAAAATGGAGCCCCACAGCTGAGGCATTATTATTCCTGACCATGGTCTTTGGGAACAAACGGTGTAATTATGAAGGGGGAGGAAGTCTCGGCAGCCTTGGGAACTCATCGGAAGGGGTTTGTCCAGGGTGGAGGTAGGGATGGAGGTGGGGGGGTCACAGTCCTGAAGGAATCTGACAGATGGGCACCGAGGGACCCTCCCACAATAGCAGGAGGAGCCAACAGGCCATCTTGGGGCAGGTGGGTCTTCTAAATCCTGTCTACAATTCCTCTGCCCTCCCAGCAAGACAACCTAAAGAACGACATTGGCCTTTGGTAGCTTTGTAATCTTCAAAGTGCTTCCTCATCTACGGTCTCATTTCATCTCCACCACTGAACTGAAAGAGTAGGTACTGAGGCACGGTAGACATGTATAATGCCCCACAGGGGAAACCTCAGAGGCCTGGCCCCAGCTGCACCACTTGCTAGCTACATAATGTGACCAGGCACTCTGAGCCTCTGCTTCCTCATATAAAAAGTGGGCACAACAGTATTTATACAGCTGACCTCATGGCATTACTATGAAGAGAATCCTTTATAGACCACAAAGTGTCATGTATGTGTGAGATATTACTATTATACTTGGGACAAGTAGGTGACACAGTGCCCGTCTGGAGTCAGGAAGACATCCTCCTGAGTTCATATCTGACCCCAGACATTTACTAGCTGTGTGATCCTGGGCAAATCACTTAACCTCATTTACCTCAGTTTCCTCATCTGTAACACTACCTGGAGGAGGAAATGGCAAACCATTCCAGTATCTTTGCCAAGAAAACCCCAAACGAGGTCATGAAAAACCAGAAATGACTAAACAACAACTATTATATTCATTATTCTAATAAATAAAAATAAGGAACAGAAAAATCAAGTGACTTGCCCAAGGTCACCCAGATAGTAACAAAACCAGAACCTGAACCCAGGTCACCTGAACCCAGGTCACCTGAATCCAAGATGAGTTATTTCATTTTTAAAACCTGTTTCTTTCTCCCACTTACCAAAAATCTATTTTTCTCCCTCCTACAACCCTCTTCAAAAGAAAAACAAAGCCCCTTTCACAAATACACATAGTCAAGCAAAATAAATTCCCACACTGGCCATGTTCAAAAATATGTTTCTTGTCTGCACCCCAAGTCCATCATCTCTCGGTCAGGAGGCGGGTAACCTGTTTTTCTCCTTAACCTTCTACAATTATTGCTGGTCAACAATCAGAATGAAGAAATCTATTTTTACCACACTAGCTAGTAGGATAACAGACTGTTCAAGAACATGGCAAGTTCATTCTTGGTCCTCTTTATTCTTTCCATTCAGAAAAGTTCTCAAAGGAAGAACAAATTCCCACTTTCAGGTGGCTCCTTTGATTGACAGCAAAGTAAGGCCTCCATCTTAGTATTGTAGGTCACAAAATGAACAGAGTATTACCAAGATACATTGGTAAAACATCTGGATTTGGAATCAGAGGACACTGGTTCAAATCCAGGCTTTCTCTCCTACCCCCCAGCTGTCCATTCATGGGAGTCATTTAATATTTCCTAAAATGTTGGACTAGGTGAACTCTTAAGAGTCACTGGGCTCTAAATCAATCCACTATCCCCATCCCCTAACAACAATTCCATGGACATCATGGCAGTAATGGCAGTCACCAATTTTTATGAAGAGTTGCACTCAATCTGGCCCTCAGAACAAGTCTGTAAAGTGGCTACTTAGATTCTCCCCAGGATTCTGTCCTTGGCTAATCTAGAGACTTAGGGATGGGGGCCTGTATTTTCACTTTTTTTTTTTGGCTAAGAGCAGCTAATGCTTCAATTAACATGCACTTATTTTCTCTCCTAGACCCTTGAACAGAGTTCAAGGGTTAACTCAAAAGGACTGAGATTTCTAAATCTATTGCTCATGAGCCCCCATCTGTTGGGAGATCTTGGGCTGTTATGGATGTTTTGAGCCCATTCTTACGCCTATCTTTGCAAGAACAAGAATATGCTCACCTATCCAGACAACCTGGGATCAGTAGTAAAACCTACATCCAATTCAGAGTCAGAAGACCTGGGTTCGAGCCCTGGCTCTGCCATTTATAAAGTGAGTCACCCTGAGCAGATTACTTCTACTCTCTGGGTACTTGTTTTTTCCATTTATTAAGTGAATGGACCTGCTATGCTCCTCCTTCCCCTGGAGCTGATGGCAGGAAGTAAGTGGACAGCTGGAACTTAGCTCCATGCTAAGGAGGGATAAAATGAGGTCCAGAGATGTGGAAAACACAGGGATTTTCATTCAAGGGTGGCAGCTGGAATGCACTGGATGGAAAAGAAAATACATTGGAGGAGAGAACTGTAGATTCAGAAAAGGAATGGAAGTCTATTGACCTTTATTCCCAAAAGGATCAGACAAGGATAGGAGGGAATTTGATTGCAGGAACACAAAAAAATAAATTTAAACTAAATTTTATTGATATCTCCCCGTCCCCTACCCAGTAAGCCAACCCAAGTAACAAAGATTTTAAAATACATTTCAAAAAAGCAATTCAGCAAAACTAACCAAGACATCAGCTGTCTCTGGCCAACAAATGCAATCATTCCATACCCAGAGATCCCTCCAATTCTACAACGAAAGGAGTGACTGCCTTTTATCAATTCTTCCCTTAATAGATGTTTAATAAAACTGGAAGCAACATACAACACATTTTCCTATCCTAAAGTCTTGATGCAACAATTATATGGCAAGAACATCTGGCAAAAAATAAATAAATAAAGGAATGCCACTCCTTTTGGATGCTTAACAAATGTCTGCACCTAGCCAGAGGCAAAGATAGGCATAGGAATGGGGTCAAAACATCCGTAACAGCCCAAGATCTCCCAAAAGATGAGGGCTTACGAGCAATAGATTTAGAAACTCCAGCCCTTTGGAGTTATCCATAGAACTCTAGGGATTAGCTGCCTTCTGAGAGGGAGATAAAATAAATGCTTGTTTACCGAATTTTTAAAAAAAATTTTATGTGAATGCAGTCTCTCTCTGTCTCTGTCTCTCTGTCTCTGTCTCTCTCTTTCTGTCTCTCTCTCTCTGTCTCTCTCTCTCCTTCCCTCTCCCCCTCAGGCTAAATTAAATTTTAAGTACTTATGTATGGTCCACAAATGATTTTTCCTGCAGCTTGGTAGATCTCAGTTGGAAAATATCTCCATTCTGCTGGAGGAAGGGCAGAGATTATAACTGACTCTACCCATGCTGGGAGAGAAACAACATTCATGTAGGCTGGTCTTCCTGGCCTGAATCACCCATGATCTCTGCCCCCTTCCCCACCCAATTGCTTTTTTAGCACATGAGACTACAATTACCTCTTCATTTCAAGCTATTTCTTATTTCTTTGTCCTCACAAAGAAAGGAAGAGATGAGAAAACTGAGACCCCAAAAGGTTCAGTGACTTTCCTGTGGTCACAGAGCTAGTATGTGGAAGAGCCATAATTCAAACCTAGGTCCTGTTTCCAAATCCAGCAAAAGGCGGCAAAGGAACATTTTACAGGATGATGGAAGCTCCGAGAGTTGTAAGACATCAGACAAAGAGTGATCTGAGACAGGATGGGCTTCCTCGTCCCAATGTTGTCATGTCTAACTCCTTGTGACTCTATTTGGGATTTTCTTAGCAAAGATACTGGAGTAGTTTGCCATTTCCTTTTCCAATTCATTTTACACATGAGGAAACTGAGGCAAACAGGGTTAAGTGACTTGGTCACGGTCACCTAGCTAGTAAGTATCTGAGGTCAGATATGAACTCATGAGGATGAGTCTTCCTGATTCCAACCCCAATGTTCTATTCGCTGCACCACCTAGCTGCCTGATGGTTCCAATAATGAGGAACCAAACTGGCAATCAATTTTTGGTCTCACTCCTTTTCCATAATGAGCCACAGATACTTTTCCCACACCTGCAGGCTTAAATCTTAAAAGATATTTCTACCTAGGCATGAAGTAATAAAAGAAGGCAGAAGACTGCACCCTACTGGAGAATCCTCATCACTAGAGCTAATTGTCAAAGACCTCACCCGCAGGGGCTCCTGATTCTTACCTCACTTGACATTTGAAATCTATCAGCTGATCTCTTAGCCTTCAGACCTTTAGCTTTCTCTTGACCATACTAAATCGCAGATCCTCCTGGTCCCTGGTCTTTATTCCTTTGATGTACTGGTTGAACTGGATGACCCCAGAGTTCCTTGGGATTCCTGGCTCTCTGACTTTCATTCTCTATCACACCCTGACTACTACTCAGATCTTTTTTGGATCCACCCAATGAATAGCTGACATTTAGGTTTGAAAGTGTATTACAAATGTAATCTCATTTGATTCTAACAATAACCCTGGGAGGCAAGTGACATCATTATCTCTGCTTTACAGATGAGGAAATGGAGGCACAGAGAGGGTAGTCACTTGCCCAGGCTCACTGAGCTAATAAGACAGAATTTGAACTCAGGTCTTCCCAACTCTAAGTTCAACATTCTATCCACTGCAGTACTAGTCCTGTTATCACCTACTCCCTCCCCAATATAACACCAATATGACCAAGAGAAGGGGCTGTTCCAGAATTAGGAGCTACTTTCAGTCACTGTTCAGTCATATCCAACTATCTGTGACCCTGGGGGTTTTCTTGTCAAAGATACTGAAGTGTTTTGCTATTTCCTTCTTCAGCTCATTTTGCAGCTGAAGAAACTGAGGCAAACAGTGACAAGTGCACAGGGTCACACAGGTTGAGGTCAGATTTGAGCTCAGGTCTTCCTGACTCCAGGCTGTCACTCTATCCACTGTGTCATCCAGATTCTAGCTGACCATCCTGATGTCTGTGGACCAGTCCTGGGTTAGTTCTATTGAGGCTCAACAAAGCCCATGTCACCTAAGATCAACAAGTTACACTTCTGTGTAATCATTAGCCTTCAATGATTTCCTCACATCCCAGTATATTTGTTATCAAAGCATCAATGACTTATCACTATGTCCTCCAGACCAATGGAGCCTATGTCACTCAAGGGTGATGAATCATACTGCCATGTAATCATCGGCTCCAAGGGACATCTTCCCATTCCAGCAATCAGGAGAGGGATGTGGTAGGGAGGAGGTCGGATAACCAAGGGACTAAGTTCCAGGATGACAGCTCAGAGACTAGGAGTTCTAATCCTGCTTCTACCCCAGACAAGCATTATGAATTTGGTCAAACTTCCTCTCTGACATCTCCAAATAGCAAAGAAATGCAGTGACCAGGCCAGGGAGATCTAAGACACCAGAAATCAAATGCATTGCACATTGCAGCAGGTGATTCCTTCTCCGTTTTCTTTGCTAAGTCATTTTCCCCACACCTATACACCTATAGACACCGAGGCTCTGTCCTGAGCCTTCCCACTCTTCCTTTTCTCCTTTCCTTTGTCTCAACAATCTCATCAGCTCCCATGGGGTTGGATTATCATTTCTATTCAGTTGACTTCTAGATCTATATATCCATCCCTGGTGTCTCTCTTGAACTGCAGCCCTGACTGCATCAACAACTGCCCATTAGATGTTTCAAACTAGGTACCAAATTGAACATGTCCAAAAGAGAAATCACTATTTCCCCCCAAAAAACCACTCCTATTTCTCTCAAGGACAACAATAACTTTCCTGTCATCCAGGTTCATAATCTCAACCTTCAACTCTTCATTCTCTCTCACTCTCCACAACTAAACAGTTGCCACACTCCAAATATCCAAACCATTGTCAAGGTTTATGAATTCTACTTCCACAGAATCTCTTGTATCCATCTCCTTCTTTCTACTCTCAGATCATTCCTTCTCTGTCCAGTTCACCCTGCTTCAAGTCCCTTGCATTTACAATCCATGTGATAACATAGCTGCCAGAGTGATGTGCCTAAGCACAGCTCTAACTATCACTTGCCTGCTCAAAAAGCTTCAATGACTCACTTTGGTTCTAGGATAAAATTCCAACGTCTTATTTTGCCAGTTGGGTAGCTAACAGGCACAGTGGATAAGGTGCTGGGCCTAGAGTCAGGAAGACTCAGCTTGGCAAGTTCAAATCTGACCTCAGATACTTATTAGCTGTGTGACCCTGGACAAGTCACAATAATACCCTGGTTGCAGAAATGAGGGCGCAACTCTGCATGAGTGGCTTCAACAGACTTAATATGCTAGCAGTGACCATTCTTTTGGAAATCAGCACAAGGGCAGTAAAGATTTAACTCTCTCCAATATTTCTATCACCAGTGAGTGCTTTTTCTATGGTTTTCTCCATTTCTTTGACCTGTTTCTATTTCCTAATTTCATAAAAAATTATGATCCATCATAACTTCATTGTGATGTCCATCTGTATATTAATTGTGTACAAGACGCCAATGACTAGCTTGGTGTACACAGAACAAGACTGGATCAGAGGACTGGACCTTAGTCTACAGCAGTAGGATTTTTCTAACTGGGGGATGACCTGATTGTGACAGATTTTCATGGTTTTCACTTTTATTAATAATTTTATAAGCTCCTAAATAGAACAGAAAGAGAGATGATCCACATGAACCAGGACAATTTTCCTTCTAAGCTAATGGAGACATTGATTAAGTAGGTGAATGAAGTTTAGATCTCCCAGCAAGAGGCAGGAAAAAAGAGAGACTAAGGAAAGTGCATGTCTCCTAGATCCATCTAGTTGAAGGAAAGGTGTGGTCTGGAAAGGATTTACCTGTGCCACTTAATTAGTGGGAGCAGAGAAATTCAAGAGCAAACATCTCTTATTTAGGGTTTCACTTTTCACCTTAAACATACATGCACACAGACAGCCATACCTGCTGGTTATAGGTGTTAAATAAATGCTTTTCGATTAAGTGACATCACCAGCTCCATAGTGCATCTCAACTAACAGAAAGAATCTCTCACTGTCTCCAGAGTCAGCTGGCCTCCTCCACAATAAGCTAAGGGTTCTAATCCGAGAGGCACCAGACAGTAGTCACAGACTACATGTGATGAAGGTTGGAAACACCATCAAAGAAGTTTTGGATGAGGGGCCCTGAGTCTATTGCAGTTCCAAGACTCCCACCTCATCTCTGGGAATGTCTAACAATAATGCCTGATCTCCTGAGAACTCCATGTGATCAAATTTGGGGAAAAAGCAGGGACAGAAGCAAATCACACATCAGGGAGAGGCAGTGCAGCATCATGGAGAAAGAGCTAGCCTTATCATTGGGAATACCTGAGTTAAAATCTTGCTTCTAATATATATTGGTGCTTTGACCTTGGACAAGTTATTTAATCTCTCAGTACTCCAAGCAACTCTCTACAACAATAAATGGCAAAATAGTTGCAGTTCTACAATCTGCATTGCTCAAGGAATTTTCCTATCCAGCATCTCCCCTCACCAAGGAAGCACAGGCTTCGTAGCTTGGGAATGGGAAGTTAGGGAGAGGAATCCCTTTCCTTAAGGAAAGAATACTCTTACAGGATGTAGGATTTTATAAACAGGGCAGTTAACCAAGAGGCAGAGGACCTAGGTTAGAATTCCACTTTGTTAACCACTACTTGGTCATCTTGAGGAAATCGCTTACTCTCTTTAAACTTCAGTTTCCTCATCTGTAAAATGGGACCATTAGGCTAGATTACTTTAATGCCCCTTCTCAGCTCTAAATCAAATGATCCCATATCCTAAATTGCCTTCAAGACACTTTAACTTGGATACTCCACTGTCAGCTTAACATGCTAATTATACCCTGAAGCCATCATCCTCCTAGTCTTTCATCTTCAAAAAATAAGTTCCCTTTGACCTATACTCAGTCAACTGGGATGTCCCTGGGCTGCTGAGCCTGGGGTGTTTGGTATGTCTCTGCTCAGACATGGCTACAAGGTGAAAGAGAAAACGCTGATGCAAGAACACACTCTTGTTTGAGCAGAGGAGTTGGTGGGGGAGCTTTAGAGAAGATAAATGCTTTTTCTTTGAGAGGACATGTGTAGTTCCAGGCATTCTCTTCAGGACTGACTCAGAAATATACATATACATACCTATGTGTGTATTATATGTATACATCCATATATGTATGTGTATGTATACACACATATGTGAATTGTGAGTGTGTGGCAGGGCAAGGGGTGGAGGAGACTTTGGAAACTGTAGACATGTGGGGGAAACCAACTCTTCAACATGTCTTTGACCTCCAGCTCACTGCCTAGAGACTTCAAGAATTTCTTCTTGAGTAAGATCTGACTCTCTTGTTTTGAGTAGAAATATCTCCTCGGAAAATTAATTCATTCTCTTTATTTTCTAGTTCATGTGGTCTAATCTGTATAGCCTCTCCAATTTCTGTATTCTGAGTGCTTGGACAAATGGGTTTACAAGGTTTTCACTATTTGTCTTTTGTGTAACCAGTGTAACCAGTGGGAAGGAGTCAAGTTGATAAGAGTAAGCCAAGAGCTGGCAAACAAGAAGCAGCTTTTGCTATGAACCACTAGAAATATTTACTAAGATAGAATTCCAGTCCAGGGGGAAAGAGTCACCTGTCTCCAAGTACTCGGGGCTTGCCTGCTTTTTCCACTCCAGCTATTTTACTGGCCCTCCTCTTCTCCTCAGTGGTAGTTCAGTCTTCAGATTCTATTTATCCAAGCACCTTCACATGTCTACACATTTGGAGAAATCATATGAACGTACATAATTTACTTGGGCATGCATACACACATTATAAATTTTACCTTTTAAATGTCTTTCATGAACTAGTAAAGACTGAATGCAGATCGAAGATGCTTTTTATTGCCTTTCCTTTTCTTTTGTCTGTGTTTTCTTTCACAGTATGACTTACACAGACATGTGTTTTTCACCATTACACATGTATAACCTATGTCAAACTACTTGTCTTCTCAATGGGGTGGAGGAGGGGAAAGGGGGAGGAAGAGAATTTGGAACTCAAAATTTGAAAAAAAAAAAAGTTAAAATTGTTTTTACATGTAATTGAGTAAAAAATAAAATATTAAATTCAATGTCTTTCATGTCTAGCCCTTCTTTTCATTCTCATCACCCTAATCTAGCCCCTGGTTGTATCAGCTAAAACTGCAGCCTCCTAAGTGGTCTCCCTGTTTTGGTCTTTGTTCATCTCCAATCCATTCACCAAACTTGATCTTCTTTAAACACAAGTTTCATCATATTATTCCCTGCTGCAAAAAAATCTAATGATGCCCCCACACTCTATAGGATTAAATTCAAACTCTTTAACTTATTTTCTTAAACAAAATTTTCTTTTTCATTATGAATTTAACATGAAAATTTCAATATACAAAGAAAAGGAAAGGAGGATTTATAGGAACTACTTTGTACAGTTTGCTTTTTAAGCATTTATAAAATTTAACATGACAGTAACAACATTGCCTTTCTTGCCTGTGCTCCCTTCTAAAACTTCCTTTCCACTCTTTTCTATGTATTTTTCAATGTTTCATTCACATTCAGTTTGGGTTTTTTGGGCCCTACGCAATTCGGGACCATCCCTTCTATACAATCTCATTTTACTACTTTCTGACAATTGCCTCCATTCCAATCAGTCTGGTCTCTTTAATATGGACTGAGAGAAGGAAGAAATTGGTGTGGGCTGAAGTAATCCAGAAAGAATTCATAGAAGAAGTATATCTTCAACTAGTCCTTTAAAGTATGGCTAAGTTCTGAAGAGGAAAAGAACATTCTGGTTGTATCTGAGCAAAGGCACAAACATGGACTTGAGGACAGTGAAGAAAATGACCCAATCAATGCGTAAGAAGATTGCATTTCAGAGAAATAGGGAATAATGCGGGTTGGCTAGAGCAAAATGTTATCTCCATTTTATAGTTGAAGAAACTCTAACAAAAAGAGGTTAAGTGATTTGCCCAGGACAAATGGTTATTCAGTATCTAAAGCTGAATTTGAACTCAGGTCTTCCTGACTCCAGGACTCTATCCACACTATACCACCTAGCTGCCTCAATATGGTAAGATGTCAGCAGAAGAGATCTCAGACTAGAATCATGTGCTATCAGAGCTCAAGGGGACCATGGAGATGATTTAGTCCTACCTCATTTTAAAATGAAGAAGGTAAAGCCCACAGAGGTCACTCTTGCCTAAGCTTAACAACAAGTTGAAGGAGAACCAGGACCAGAACTCTTGTCTGTAGTTAAAAAAAAATCACTCAATCCTAGGAAAGTTCTGCTAAGAAGGGGAGCCAAAAGACCAACTGACAATAGCACAGAGACCTTGCAGGTGAGCTGGGTCCTTTTATCCATTCCAGTAAAATCTTAGCAGGGATAGGAAACTATCCAGAATGGCACCGGGGAGCCTGACATTGAACGTATTTCCAGCATAACAACCCTGCACAGCAGTACTAAGGGTAGTTTCCTGAAGAGCAGCTCTGTGCCTCTGTGTGCTACATATGCAAAGGGAGAAGTGATGGCTAATTGGCTGAGAGAACTCTGAACACATGATGCTTCCTGCTTGTAGAGATAATACAGAGAGAGGAGCAAAGAAGAGGAGCTACAGAGGGACAGGGCAAGAAATAAGGTGTAGTTACCCCTTCCACATCATACCTTTCCCCACTATGACTTTGATATATCACAGGTCAGGATAAGAAATTAAATGGGAATTTCGGAGGGGGAGTTTTGTGGAAGCCACAGATGATTCACAAAGGGCAGCAGATGACACAGAAAAAGTTTAGAAACTCAAAAATGCATAAAACATATGCATAATATTGTATAATGTCAAGCCAGAAGACTTCTCTGGTACAAAGGGAGGGCAAAAAAATTTTGCACAGATTTTCCAGATTGCAGGGGCACCATCATGTCTCTAACTGCCATGATGTGGAAGGGATAACTGTATTAACTGTTGAACAGCTAAAAGGAAACCATTGAGCTTCAGGCATGTGGAGAAAGCTAGTTACGATATGTCCCTTGATTCCCAGTACCTGTGTCCCTAGAAAGTGCTATGAACAGACTTCTCCAGTGAGATCATTCTCTCCTTGGTGGAGTTGAGATTTTATTTCATTCCCCAGACCAAAGAGTTACTATTCAATCTTCTACACTAATCTACATGACTTCTCCAATTTGTTTTATTACTTGATTGGATAAATGTTTGTTTACTAACAGTGACTGTCTTTTGTGTAATACTGTTTGGGGGTAGAGGAGGGAAAGAAAGCTAAAGAGAATAAAGATCAAACAGTTTTGTATTTGAACTGCCATTTACCTCTAGATACACAGGAGCCCAAGAGAGCTAAGAGAGGGAAAATCCAGAGGGGAATTACACAGGCAGCTGTTCCCTGAATCCCTGGGCCCAAACCTCTATCTGCTAAAAGGAAGTTACTTAAGCTCTGCCACATGGAGTACATCAGGCTTCATGACACCAAAAATTAGCTTAATCTTCAGGCTAATCCTATCCTCTGCTATGAATAGTGGGGTCTGACTATCCAGGCCTCAGCCACCTTTTAAGCTCAGTACCTATCCTCGCAATGGTTTGTCTTAAGGCTGGGGGAAAAAGTTTTAGTAATGCAGGAGAGTACAAACCTTCACTCACCCTCTAACACAAACATCCTAAAGTATGTAATTTACTACCAAGAGACCAAAAATTAACAATATCAGACACATCAGATTAGGGGTTCTTAATCTGGGGTCTACGAACCAGGGATTGATTTCAGGAGATTCATGAAGTTGGATGGGGAAAAAGTTGCAAGCTCATTTTTATAAACCTTTGATTTTCTTTGTAATCCTATGTATTTTATTTTATGCATTGGAAAAACATTCTGAGACATTACTAGACTACCAAAGTGGCCCATGACCCCTCAAAAAAGTTAACCCTGCATTTGAAGAATGAATGACTGATCTCTTCAAAACTATAGTCACTTTCCAAGAAAGATCTGAGAGAAAAGAAGACCTTCTGCTGCTTGGTGCTGGGTGGTGTAAAGGGCTATTCTTTCTCAGAAGATGGGAATCAGTTCAATATAATCAAATGTTAACTCCATTAAAAGAATTTTATGGACCTCCAGCCCCTCCAGTGCATATGATCACATTTGTGCCCGGTTTCCTACTTAATGTATCCTCTAAGATCAAACTTTTACATTGTGTACCAAGAGGGTAGCAATGACTAGAACACGTGCAGAGAAGAGGAGAGACCACTATTCACTGTGTAGTCACCAGATATAAAAGAAGTGGAGGGGAAAGAGAGACAAGAATAATGCTTATTCCATGCCTACTCCACTTCAATTTCCTCATTTTTCTAAGGAGGAGGATTAGCTATACTTCACCTACATTGCTGGGACTGGAAGTATGATCTTCCTATGAGGTATCAGTCTTTGTGTAGGGCGGAGGACGGAATGACTTTCTTACTGTGTGTTAGAATCTGTATGGGGATTAATGCTCTAAAACTTATGTGCCCAAATCAGTACTGGTGCCCTCTAGGAAACCAGAGTAGTATCCTGGCGTAAGAGACTAGCTCATTTCATGGAATCATTTTAGACTCAGACAAAGTTAGTCTGATAAAAAGGATGAATATTATCCTAACTAGCAAGAAGCTGTTTCACCACTCTGCCCACCCTTCTCTCCACAGTTCCTATGGTTTCTGGGTGCAGGTGGCCTTCAAAGACTCATCATATCCTTGCCTTTCATGGGGGGGCACAGAAGAACAACTACTACGTACCCTACTCTGGAGTCCCATCCCACCTGGTCTCTGATTCTTCTCTGCCTCCTGACACTTCTAAGGCATCTCCAACCCAGGAATCAATCAGTACAGTTGCCTGAGAGAGACTCAGAACTGAAAAGATCTGTGTTAGCTCATAAAAAAGTGCTTGTCATCAAAGTGACAAAGAACTGATTGATGAAAGATGTGTCTCCCAACACCAGAGAGCCTTATTCCCATCCCTTGTGTGAGCACCCCCTCCACCCCTGCCTATTACAATTCTTCACCCTCTCCAACAGGAAACATTCCAAGATGAGAGAATTCCTGCTGGCTATCCCACCTGGCTTCATACAATCCATGCATTATCAAGTCTACAGTGAGTGCTGATGGGTGACCTTTTGCTAAATATCAGCAGGAAATTGTGGAATAGCCACTTTGGGAGCTGAGAAGACTGCAGGTGCTTAGCCAGTCAGGTCTATGAAATCTGGATTAAAATTTAACCCCTCCCCCAACTAAACCCTAGAATGGGTCTTGTGCTGAGAGGTCTCCTTTTTTTTGTTGTTTCTTTGGTGCAGTTTTTTTTTAAACATTTATGTTTTAAATAAAACTTACTTCAAGTGGGGAGGAAGGGTAGAGTAGGAGAGATTGGTTAAAAGGAAGAAGGACAGATGGGCATGTGGTTGTCTCTATTTTAGATAATTGTCACAGCTTCCAAGATAAATGTTCACAGAAACTGGGAAATAGGAGAAGCAGGGATGCAGAATTTGATCAGAAACCAGTCTGACCTTTTGTTGGGTCAAAACAAATACTACTAAGAAAAATGAGCTTTATCTCTGTAAGATAACCTATGAGTGGCTTTCTATTTCTACTTTGTCACTGTCTCCCTCCACCATTATTACAGATTCTAAATTTGAACAGATTGGGAGGCAGTGGGGCACTAGATTTTGTGTCTGAAGATCTGAGTGTGAATTTTGGATTAATTTATTTATTGTCTAGGTGAACCCTGCTCAA
This sequence comes from Potorous gilbertii, assembly GCA_028658325.1. Taxonomy (NCBI): domain Eukaryota; kingdom Metazoa; phylum Chordata; class Mammalia; order Diprotodontia; family Potoroidae; genus Potorous; species Potorous gilbertii. The sequence goes on from CM053770.1 coordinate 501,361,959, forward strand.
ATTACTCCCCTGTAACATGGTTTAGCTGTTGACTCTCCAGACTGCTTTTCCCATTTTTCTCTTTTCCCCTCTTAGAAGTTCCCTGAGTATTGCCACCTGCTTATCAAAGGGCCTGACACAAAGAAGAGTTTAATGAGTGATTTATCTAATTTAATCTCCTCCTGGACCTCAGTTTCCTCAGCTGTAAAATGAAAATTTTGGCCAACATGATCTCTAAGGTACCTTCCAGCTATAATCCAATAGATTCTAATAGATATTCTTCTTAGCCTAATCAAATCAAGAAGCAATATACTAAACCTTCATGAATCCCAGGGTTTGGTCTTCCCTGGCCAGTACGGTCCTTGGGGTCCTGCAGTTTGGTTTAAAATCTTCAGGAAAATAGTATTCGCCATGGCAGGGTGGAAAGACCACTAGCAGAGGGTGATATCTTCTACTGCACTGTTGGAAATAGACAGCTGAAGTCTGAAATAGCCCCCAAATGGGGAAAGCCTTCATACATTAGACACACCAATGTCAACTGCCATAGCACCTTTCACTAAGAGACAAAAGCACTTCACCATCTCAGTGTGTTTCTTCTCACTCAGTCTGTCAAAAGTAAGGACAAGATAATGACCTTAGGAATGTCAAAAACCAAAAGGAACCTCAGAGATCAAGTCCAGAGCTTCTTAACCTGGACTCCTTGAATTTTTTAATATGTTGATAACTGAATTTCAATATAATTGTTTTCCACTACAGTCCTACCTGGGAAAGGATCTGTCACCTTCACCTGATTGCCAAAATAACAACAGCAAAAACCACAAAAAAGATTAAGACCTTTTGATCTGGTCTAATTCATTCAGTTCAAACATGAATGGACAATCTGAGGTTTGGGTAGTTGTTTAATGATACTCAAACTCCAGACTCCTGACTTCCAATTCACTGCTTCATTTGGACCAACCTCCAACCTGAAACCCATATATCTACAGAGAGAAACCCAAGCACCTGCCTACGGTCATATGGAAAGTCTATGGGGAGACAGGAAAAGGAAAAACCCAGTCCCCCTTACTATATCCCAAAACTTTCTTTCTAGACCATTGCTTTGTAGTAATGTGATGTCCTTTGTATCTGATGATGATACATAAAAGGAAAGCGTACTCAGAAATATTTTTTCAGTAGTGACAATGGATGCTCACACTTCAATACCCCCTTCAGGAAAAATGGTAAACAACTTCAGGACAGCTTGGCTAACATTAGGGCCTGAGGGATTGAACAAAATTAGTGTTTTATAAACACTATAGACAACTTCTACTCATGGTCAAGAGAAGAGCCTTGGATTCTTTTAGAAATCAATCAAGTTTCAAAAGGACATTAAGAAGTTCTTGGGCAATCAGGGTGGTAAAGGGTCTTGAGTCTTTGCCATGTGACAGTGGGGATGCTTAGCACAGAGAAGACCCAGGATGGGGCAGATGAATAATAGTTGGTGGTTTCATGTATTTCAGAACTCCATGGAAGAGAAACTGCCTTAATTATAGAATTAAGGGCCTTCCCAGGTCATCTGAAGCCCATGAAAGGAGTATGTGTATGAGTTGCTCAGGTTCCTCATCCCACAACCCCAGAGCTAAAAGAGGTAGGTATCTATCCTTGTGCCCAGAAAATGTCAGAGTGGTCCTATGCCAGAAAAGCTCCTATGAGTCATCTAAAAGACTGTCAACTCTTAGGAGCTACTGTAGCAAACCAGAGAGAGTACACATGATGTACTTGTGACTTTCAGTAAAGATGGAGACATGAAACATCACGACTGAGCCCAGCTCTCCCAAGAAATAAAGACATGTCTAGTTCCATGCTCTTGCCACCCCTCAGTTTCTTCATTTCTCTAACAAGAAGGTCTATCTACATCCACTCCCTTTCCCCTTACAGAGGCAGGAGTATGATCAACGGCAAAGATGATTGATAAAGCCAAAAGGAAACCCCATTGAATTTCCCCCTCTAGTTCAGGATTGCACAAGAACATAAACGAGACACCTGTAAAAGCTCTAGTTGAGAGCATGCCAGCAAGTCCTGAAGCCAGCTGGATATCTGCTAAACAGGCCCCAAGGTCCAGAGGGCTCTTGGCCTTGATCTACTGGACAAGTGGCATGGGACAAAGCAGCTCTCAACAGGTCACTACACAAGGACACAAGAAATGGACAGAGGTATCTGGACAGAGCAGACATGCCTTAGGGACCTCTAAAGCCAGATTAATTTCCAATATACTATTAGAACCACAGCAGACGACAAAGTCTTTTGATAAAGAGGGATAAACAAGATCAAGATGCCCAGACAATTTGGGGTGAGGAGGTTTCCTGAAGGTTTGAATCTATGATGAATTTTCCATGGTCAAACTGCTGGATCAAATGGACATAACATAGAAGAAACTTGAGACCAGTACAATCTCTGATATCTGACTGGATCCTGTCAGCATCACAACAAGAAAAAAAAGTCAATTTCCAGTTGTTGATTAAGCAAGGAGAAGGAACAGAGGCTAAACTGTGAATTCACCCACCAGGACACAGAGGCAGAACACAAGAATTAAGTTGGAGGATAGGGCCTGTTTCCAGCTAAAGGCCTAGTTCCCTGTCCTAGGCTGGGATTTTAGGGCAACCCCATCCATAACCATGGTAGAGTAATAGCAGAGACAGACTGCATAGGGGCCACAGAATCCAGCAGGAAGAAACAGAAAAAGAAATTTCATTCAAAATAACTAGAGAACACATAAGATACCTACATCCAAGACACACTTTGGACTTGTATGAATATAGCTCTAAAGAAGACAAATAATTAGAGAGACACTATTTGCTCATGGTTAAGTCATGCTAATGTAATAAAAAATGACAAGACTAAAACTACAGATTCAATGCTGTACCGATCAAACTACCAAAACTAGACAAAATAATATCTAAATTTATCTGGAAGAATGAACAGTTAAGAATTTCAAGGAAAATAATAAAAAAGAGGAATATCAGGTTTCAAATTATACTACAAAGTCATAATCATCAAAACCATTCATAATGGGTTGAAAAATAGAAAAGGTGATCAATAGAACAGGTTAGGCAAGCCCAGAAGCAATCAAACATAGTAGTTCAGTATTTAATGAAGACCCTAGAAGTTGGAGTCAGGACTCACTTTTCCATAAACACTACTGGGAAAACTGGAAAGCAGTCATAAATTAGGTTTGAGACTGATATCTAATGCAACAAACTAATTGGATCTAAATTGATGGGTGACCTAAATATAAAAGGTCATAACAAATTAGAGAAGGTAAGAAGATAGTTTTCACAACTGTGAATACAAGAATATTTCCTGACCAAGAAGTAGGAAAGATGATGCTAAAAGATACAAAGGACAAGTTTGATCAAATAAAATTGAAAAGTTTGTGCACAAAGAAAAGCAATGCAGGTAGAATTAGAAAGAAAACAGGTCACTGGGAAAAAATTTTTGCAGCAAATTTATGATAACATCCAAGATATATAAGGAATTGATTCAAATACAACAAGAGTGGGAGGAGCCAAGATGGCAGAGTAGAAAGATTCACATATGCTAGCTCCGAACCCACAGCCCATAAATTACCTATAAGGAGGAGCTCCCAACAAATTCTGGAGCAGTGGAAGCCACACAGCAACAGAATGGAGGAGATTTCTGTTCCAGAGAGCCCTGAAAAATTGACCCCAAAGGTTCATTGCACATCAGACAGGAGCGGAGCCCAGCCCTGCCCTGCCCATGCAGTACCAAGAGGAGCAGATCCGAGCAGGCTTCAGGGTCGGAATCTCTGGCGGCCATGAAGTTCCCTCCACCCAAAGGTGCACAGGTCAGTGAGAGAGACTTCTGGGCTGCCCGAGAGGGGAGCAGGGTGTCTCCATAACTCAGGCCCCCTTGGGAGGCAGCAGCAGAGACAGGGACAGCAGCAGACCCAGGCTCCCCAAGCAGGCAGGAGCTCAGATCCATTATTGAACATCTCCACATAAACCCCCTGAGGGAACTGAGCCTGGGAGGCAGCCCCGCCCCCACCTGAGCACCAGAACTTAAGCTCACATTGAATA
>CM053770.1:501366513-501385928 GCA_028658325.1 Potorous gilbertii
CCCCCCCCCCCCCCCCCCCGTCAAATCACCTACATACAACCGAACACCCACAAACATAGAGTATCCAGAGGAACTCCACTTTTAATCTCACTGCTGTTATTTGGGGTCTCTCTTCCCTCCTGCCTCTGTACCAGCCATTGACTGGTATCATCACCCAGACATAACCCTACAGTAGCTACTTCTCACCTTAGCCCAGAACCAGCAAAGGATATGGTCAGCAGGGGGCAACACTGTTTTAAGATCTGCAACGAATCAGGGAAGGACAGAAGTCCTGGTCAGAGATGGCAAGCAATGGGAGCAGAACCAGAAGTCAGTTGCTGGGACCCTCAGAAGGTGAGAAATGCAGGTTTATACCAGAAAGTGGGCAGCCCTTGTTCACACCTTCTCAGTCTCACCCCACTCCAAGCTCCCTTCTTATTACCCCTAGCTCATTCTTACTTACCACCCCATCATCTTCCATCTACTCTACTCCAGGGTCCCATGAGAGCCTTGGACCTAGGGAATCCATGTTTTCTTGAGTCTGAATGTGCAGAATGTGATCAACAGAAAGTCCTGGATCCCAGTGCAGGATGACTTTGGGGGGAAAGGGCATTTTTATCTTTAAAATCCTCATCCCCAGCTTTGCTGCCTTGCACAGAGGAGGCACTAAATTTAACTGAATTTGCTGAATCCCATTTTGAAACTAAGAAAGCATTTTCCTAAAGACAGAATGCTATGTACATGTTAGCCAGGCTCCTAGCCCCAGCTCCCAAGAGCAAATTTAACCATACTTCAGCTTAACTCTGGTACAAGAGAGTTCTAGCCTAAGTCTGGATCCAAAAGCAGGAAATCACAGGGCGCAGGAAGGAGAAGAAGGGGGAAGAAGTGAGTTGTTTCCCTTTATCTCAGTGTAAGGCCAGCCCTAGGCAAATTTCCTAGACAGATAAAATTTCCCTTTTGCATCTTTTGCCCTCTATTGTGCACACCTCTCCTACCTCCCAACACTTCTCTTGTTTCCTTGCTTCTCCATCCATGCCTTATTGCCACATTGACACTCCAAAGCAGGAAGTTAAACATTTTTAAAACTTTTTTTGTGTTATGGCCTGCTTTGGAAGTCTGGTCAAGCCTATGAATCCCTTCTCAGAATAACATATTTCATATCTTATACTAATATAACTAATATTAATACAGCAATAACAATAGTTGGCATTTACGTAGCACTTTAGTGTTAATGGAGCACTTTACAAATACTCTAATTTTGCCCTGGAAACAACCTTGGGAAACAGTTGCTGTTCTTATCACCCCCATTTTACAGATGAGGAAACTGAGGCAGAAAGAATTTAAGTGACTTGTTCAGGGTCACAAAGCTAGTGTCTGAATTAGAATTTGAACTCAGGTCTCCTGGACTCCAGGCCCTTATCTACTGTGCCACCTAGCAGTCAGTGAAATAAAGTCAAATACATAGGATTACAAAGGAAACCGAAGGTCAGTAAAAATAAAGATTATTTTTTCCCAAGTGCAAGTTCACAGATTCCTTGAAATCTATTTATGGACCCCTTGGTCCAGGTTAAGAACTCGACTCTTAGTAATCCTAAACTGGGTGTTATATTTCCTGGGAAGGGCACTTGTGAAAATTGAGGGAAGGGGATAAGAATATTCTGAGACAGGAGAACCAATACACTGGTGGGTTATTTCTACTTTTCACAGTTTTTTTCCCTCCTTCTCTTCTGGACCTACAAGCCCTCAAAGTTTTGTGCTTTTTTATAATGTCTTCTATGATAATAACTACACGGTAGGGAAGGAGGACTGGGCATCTATTTGTAAAAAAAAAAAATTGTAAATTCAATAAATCAGGCATTTTTAAGTCAAGGACTGTTTAAAGTCCATGAATCATTTTCTCATCAAGTCTTCCTGTCTTAGAACTCAATTCACCCTTCTGACTAGAGCAGAGCGATAAACTCCTCCCAAAGCTCTTCAGTTCCATTTTCCATCAGTCGCTCTGCTTAGCTTTGACTCCATGCAATCCCACACTACACCATGCCTGCCAAGTTGGGTACTCCTGGTAGCTACTCCCCCTGAAAAGTGTGTAGTTTTCCTACATTAGATTAAGCTCCCTGAAAGCAAGTACTGTCTTTTTCTTACTTATATCTCTAGTACCTAGCACAGTGCCCAGCACATAGTAGGTGCTTAAAAAATGTTTATTGATCCAACATTTCATAGGATCACAGATTTAGAACTAGAAGGAAACTAAGAGACCATCAAATCTCACTCCAACTTTTTACATATGGAGAAGCTGGTCCAGAGAGGCCAAGTGGCTTGTTCAATAAGAGGGCAAACATGTTCAGGCAATAATAACAGTCTGGCTTTGAGCATCCTTGGACTCTAAAGCCTTCCCATTGTACTGTAGTGCCTTATTAGCTGGGACAAATCACCTCATCTCTCAGTGCCTCAATTTTCTCTTCTCTTAAATGGGAATAATACTATTAGCACTGCCTGTTGTCACTTCAATTTATCAACTCTTTAACCTAAGACTGTGTGCCAGATACTGAAAACTCAGAGACAAAAGAGCTTTGGCCCCTAGGACTCCCAATACACTTTTCTTCCAAAACCCACACCACCAGGGGATGTCTTATACCATGGTATAAACTATCATGGAGCTCCCTCCACATTTAGAATCTCTAGAAATAGGATCAATCCTATCTTTTTATTTATTTTAATTTATTAAATATAGTTCTCTAAAGTTCAAGAATCATGTCTAGTTGTGTCCTTCCCTAGCTATCATGAGCTCCAAGAAGGTATGTGCTCCCATTTCTCCTGTCACATCTGCATCACCAACCACTTCCTTGATGGACAAAACTAAGTACAAAGAACATCTTCCTCTTTAATTTCTCTTCTTTCTAAGAGATGAAACTATCATGTGTCCCGCTTTTGCCATAACGGAACTTCCAAAAGACATCAGAATAGCCCCCATCACCAAGATACTTTACCTCTGTGTCAGTTTTAGGACTTGGCACAGGAGTAAATAGACAACAGAAATAGACAGTCACTGCAGTCTGTTTGAAGATGGAAACATGGGTGTGCCTAAAGGACTGTTTTAAATTTAGTCCGGTAGCAGCACCACGTAGGATGTTTGAGGTAGCAGAAAGTAAAGTCAGAGAGGCCAGTTAGCTGACTACTACAATAATCCAGGTGAAAACAGTCATGATGAGAACATAACCTAAAGTGATGGTTGGAATTTTGAGAAAGAAATGAATCAGAGACATTTCAAAGGGGGAAAAAAATCAATCCACCTTAGTAGCTGCTTAAATGTGGGGGATGAAAGAGTGGAATGAGTCAGAGATGACTGCAACCAACTTACTCAAAATCTATATCCTATAACAAACTTATTGTAGTCTGAAGAAACCTCTGGACCCTTTCTCAAGAGAATATTTTTAAATGCCTAAAATAAAATACATAAGATTAAAAAGAAAATGAATTACATTGAAATAGCTATCAAAATACACATACTTTTAAAAACAAGTTTACAGACTCTAAGTTAAGAAATCCTGCTCTAAGGAGAGCTGGGATAATTTGAGAGATATGTCATTTCTCCCTGATCTTTGGAAGGACTCCTTGATACTCCAGTTTTGGCCTTTCCAATGTATCCTTATGAATGACAAAAACTGACCCATTTCCTAAGAAGAAGAGTGCTTTACCATTCACCAGTGACACTGAGTTCAATTCAGTCCCACAAGCATTACTTTGTTGACATTTGTTTGAGCTGACATGCCCCGTGTCCAGAGGGACCTCCAAGTCCTGGGAGGGTAGAGGAAGAACCTAAGTCCCCATGAATATGGCAGTAAGTGCACAAATGACCATATAAGGAAACCACAAGGCCCTCCCACAACTCCTAACTTCCCACCTGGCTAAGCAATAACAAGGCGGTGTCTTGGGCCATGCCCTTAGCCATAAACAAGGAGTGTAGGGCAGGCTCTGGGTCTCAATACTAGTCTCCTAAGCTAACTTCTCAATTCTTTGACACTTAGCCCCAACCTCAAAACACTTTCTGAAATGGAATAAGAAGGAAAGGTATGTAAAATCAGCATAGATATCAGGAGAATCCCAGGACAATCTCTTCTCAAACTACCTCCTTCCTTTCCTCAAAGTCATTGAAAGTCAGTTTCCTTGGAAACCTTCCCAGATTGATTCAACCTGACTCCATTCACTGTAGCAACATCTCAGTTTGGGCCAGAGGCTCAAATGCTAGGGTAGAGACCAAGACAGAACAATTAATAAATGCAGTGATACTAAAACCGTGGCCCATATGTGTATAGCCTGTGAATTCTTAATACTTGTGTTTTCTGTATTGATGAGTATACTTCACCAGGTTCTACAGGATACCTAAGAACCAATTTGCTTAATGGTAATGGCAAACATATCATATCACTATGAGTGCTACTGAGCAAATCCATTAATTCTACTCTGCTTACACTTCTGCTTTGGAGATTTTTTTTTAATTAAGGCCCTTTAATTTGATCAGGGGAATTAGCAAGGGAGAGATTATCTGCTGAACTTTGTTTCCTGGTGTGAAGAGCAAAAATGTTTTGAAAAAGTAAAAACACACTTTCATTTGATGTAAATCAAGTTAGTTAATAAGCATATCAGCTTACTATGTGCCAGGCACTGCTCTAGAGACATCAAAAATGCCCCTCCCTCAAAAAAAAATCAACCCACAAAACTCCCTGTTTTCAAGGAATGTGCATTCTAGTAAGGAAAACTACATATAAACATCTATAGATATAGATATATGATGGGCAGCTGAGCAGCACAGTGGATAGAGAACTGGGCCTAGAAAGTCAGGAAGACTCATCTTCCTGAGTAATCAAGCCTCAGACACTTACTAGGTATGTGACCCTGCACAACTCACTTAACCTTGTTTGCCTCAGTTTCCCCACATATAAAATGAGTTGGAGAAGGAAATGGCAACCATTCCAGTATCCTTGGCAAAACAAAAACCAAATGGGATCATGAAGAGTTGAACATGAGTGAAAAATGCCTGAAAAACAACATATAAATGAAATAGAGTAAATGAAGATAATCTGAAAGGAGAAGCCATTATCGGCTAGTGGGACCTAGACATGGAGATGGGAGGTGGAACTGGAAGAACTTCAAGTAGGCTAAGTCATAGAGGGATGGGAGGGATAAAGGTTGAAAAAGGAAGAAGGGTCTGGATGATGAAAAGCTTTAAATACCAAACAGAAGCATTTATATTTGACTATGGAGATAATAGCAAACCATTGGAGCTCCTCAAGCAGGGGAGTGATATAATTAGATTTGCACTTTAGCAAAATCAGTTTGACAGCTTGATGAAGAATGATTTGGAAGTGGGGAGAAGCTTGAAGCAGAGAGACCAATTTCAAGGCTTCTACGGTAGTTTGGGTAAGAGGTGATGAAGGCCTGTAGGATTCTGGCTGTATAAGTGATATATAATGGATATTTTGCTACAGTGAAATTGTTATAAATTGCAAATTGATATAGTTATATATAACAATGTATATTTTACAGATGAGAAAACTGAGGCAGAGTAAAGTGACTTGCCCAAAGTCACAAAACTAGTAACTGAGCATAGATCTGAATTCAAGTCTTCCTGTCTCAAAGTCCAGAGCTCTAGCTACTGAATCACTCAGGTGTTCCTACAATGTATGTATACATTGTATATACCTATGCATACTTTTTCGATTTCTGTTTGCTATCTCTTTAGATAAAAGGACTTACTGTTATTTTGTGTTCACTGTGGAACTGACACTTGGTGGGGAGTCAAGTCTTGAATATACAGCTTTGGATTCCTCCTTTCTCAATAAGGGATAGCAATCAGAAAGGCAGCCTGAACAAAAATGACTTCCCCTAGATCTATAACATTTAAGGGAGTAGAAAGATATAATTCTAGCCCAGTACTCCCTTTCTCCAAAGAAAGCATAGTGGCCAGCCTCTGGCCCCAGCCTTCTGCTTTCCCTCCTGACAGGAATCAAAGTCTCCCTTAGAGAAGGATAAAGGAAGAAGATTATAAAGATATCTAGGCTTGGCTCCCTTAGAGCCACATCCAGAAAAACCCATGCAGATACCCATAACCTACAGGAGCCAAACAACACAACCTTATATACTACATTCTGACCACAACAATGTAAATGGAAAGGATAACAATAAACAATCAAAATTTTATAATGAAACAAAAAAAAATTATGATGAAACACAACACTATAATGCAATTGTAATTACCAAGCTAGATCTCAAAAAAAGAGACATGAGAATGTACTTCAATCTCATTTTTGCAAAAGTGGTGAATTACGGATGTAGAACACATCTTATAATGTCAGACTTGAGTAATAGGTTGTTTAGCTTTGCTGAACTATGTTTTTCCTCTTTCTTTTTTATTATTTGTTATAAGGGTTGGCTCTCTGGGAGGGAGAACAAGTCCATAAGTTCATAAGAGTGAAAAACTACATTGTTATATTGAGAAATAAAGGTGATATAGTAACAAAAATTATCAATAATAGTGCAAAAATATTTGGAAAGTTAAATGTCTGTAAAATATTATCCAAGATGCCACTCTTGTGGGGCAAATGCCCATGAAATTCAGGCTTCCTAATTTTCGAAGAACTCTTCTGGAATACCCAGTAATCTTTCTCCTCTATACTCGCCTTGCTCAGGAAATTTAGGGGAAACTAGGGGTCAATTGTTAATAAATTCTAGCTATTGATCACTGACTTCATAGCTCTTGCCCTCCACAATTTTAAAAAGGGAAGATGAAGAATAAGGACAAGTCAGGGACAAGAAAAGGAAGATGTGTCAGAAAAATAAAGATTAGAGAATTAGGGAAGAAACAGTAAAGTACCATCTCCCAGGAACTTGGCAAGAAAAAAAGTTTCAAAACAGTCGGGTCAGCAACATCCAATGCAGCAGAAAGGTTACAGATGAGGATGAAAATAAAGCCACTGGATTTGGGAAGAAAAAAATCACTGGGTTATCTTTATAAAAGCAGTCTTGGGAAAATAGGAGAAATAGTAGCTGAAGGCTAAAATGGAAACTTAACAATGAATGATGAAGAGATGAGAGATAATAGAGGGCATAGTTGACACTTTCTGTCCAAGAGTTTAGAAGCAAAACGGAAAAAGAGATGTGGATGCTGATTTATTTTGCTTCATTGTATTTATTTATCACAAAAGAGGAGAGATAAGTTACTGGGTAGTGACAGGACAGAAAAAGAAAAAAAAAGAAAATATCAATAAAATACTTAAAATAAATAGAATAAAAAATTCAGAAGGAGTCACAAACAAAGCAAGCTCTCTGTCCTTCTGGCCCCCTTCTCCCATAGATGAGTTCTTTCTGGGTCTCCATTTTGGGGAGGAGCCCAGGCTAGCCATTCTCCATTCTCTTCCCAGCTCTGAATCTGTCTGTACGGTCTCCACTGCCTTCACTATCACCACTACTTTTGTAACATAAAGAAAGAAACAATGTCTTTCTGTTTTGCTTGTAGCGGAATCCCTTGCCTTTAGCACAGTATGTGGCATAATAAGTGTTTAAAAAATGTTTGTTGGACGTCTAAAACAAGCAGTGTATAACAAAGTGTTCAGTTCCATATACTACTCCTCTCTTTTGTAGTTTGGTCATTTTGGATGATGACATGTTCCCATGTGATAGCAGGACCCCTAAGTCTGACTTAGTTATGCTTCTCGAGAGATTGCTATCACTACAAAAACCTGTCTGTAGACTAGATACTGTTAAACTTGAAGAAACTATGGGAAAATATGGGACAGAATACTGTCCCTATGCAGGACATTTGAAAACATGACCAACCTACAATACTTGTTCCTATTGGGCACTGAATCTTCCTCAGTCTCCTAACTTTGCACTAACCCCCATTCATCTTTCAACTCTAAAGTATTTTTAATGCATTCTTTGACTTTTCAACCCAGTTGTAAGATTTTAAACTGGCCAACCATACTGCATTTGAGTATGTGAAACCCGATTGTGTGGCTCTTGTGATAACATGTAAAACACTTTGCAAATATTAAATGTAACTATGTAAATACTAGCTGCTATTATTGTGACTGTTATTCTGTACATAAGCAATTACAATGTCTTAGCTATGTCAGAAAAAAAATGCAAAATGTTCAATTAATTCTTTTCTCAGTTCTGGTGCTATATCTTCAATACAGCACTGCATTGACTTTGGTAAGCCATGATGGGACATCTTTCACTGACAGAGATCTTTTGAAATTCTAAAGTAAAGGTTTGATGGAAGCTGGGTAGTCTGAATTGAAAAACAAAAAAAAAGTAAAAGCTAGTTTTTCTATCACATTCTTCTAAAAGAGATCCCCCAAAACAGGTACATGAATAATTTTTCCCTATCTCTATACAAGCTACTCAGAGAGATTACTTGAGAATTTCAGTAGCTACTTTTCTCTAATCTCCCAGTGGTTCTCTCTCATACTCCCCTAGTCATGGGAGAGGTTTCTTGTAATTTCTTCCAAGAACCTGTTTCTTTGTTCTAGTCTTGGTAGCTGGCTTTGTCTGTATGTCTGTCCATTGGCTATGTCTACTGCTGGATTCTCAATGCAACAGTGTCTATTTGTGTTGTACATGCACTATCCACATTATCTCTACCATGTTTTTTTGTGAACTAAATTTCAGAATAAAAATTGTTTTCTGAACTTGCCTACTCTTAGGGATGGAAGTGTTTTTAAAAATTATTTGTAGCAAAAAGCTACAAAGCTCTTTGCTCTAAGTAGTTATAAGAATACTTTAAATTAGCTGGGGGAATAGAAAGTGAACTAGCAAAAATTCACCTGCGGGGGAGTGGGGGATAAAAAAACTTCCACAAAAGTGTTGTTTTGTAAACAACAACACTAAACTCAAACAAATACTGAGATTGTGTCAAAGTCAAAATTATGACAGATCCCAGAAAAGGTTGCTCACCTAGTATATAACAGAGAGTTTTAATTTTCCTTCAGGTTTATAAGATTCACTTTTAAGTGAGAAGGACTAAAAAAAATTGTAGTCAGTTCAAAAAGAAAATGGGAATTTTCCTAATTTAAGCAAAGATCTGGACTGATCTGGCCAATCAATGAAAAAAGAGATATCATGCAAATTAATGAGGGAAAACTCTGGATTTATTCCTGTAAAGATATGTGCATAGATCGCTAAATTTGAAATCAAGAAATTTAAATATTTGCAAATAACCTTATTCCTTTAAACTCTCTGTCATAGTGATGGTGGGATGCAGGAGTTCCTTCGAATTCTATACTAACTTAATTTATTATTGAAAGCAATTTAAATTCAATTCTCTCTCCTAGAGGCTATGGCTACTGAAAGAGGAAATAATATAAAGAAAGTTCCCATATACACTAAAACTGTTTATAGCTATACTTTTTCTAGTGGAAAAGAATTGAAACAAAATAAATCCTCATCAATTGGGGAATGGCTAAACAACCTAAAATTTCAAAATTAATCCTACATTTTTGGTGGAAAAAGTTTCAACTACCCATAGAAGCTAGTCTGAAGAAAGTCATTTGACTGAATGCAATTGTTTGGCAAACTGAAGAAATTCTGTATAGATGTAATCATACTTTATTTAAGAACCTAGAAGTAATCAGGTAAAGAAAACATATTTGAAATACATAATTTATCCAAACATAGAAAGAATGCTAAATTGAAGACAGAAACAATGGGGGAAAGAAAACTAGAACAAACAAGAAAAGGGAAATACAAGAAACATGATTTAGTAGTAGAAAAGTTTAAGGTTGAGTAAGTAGCCACAGCATGCTAAAAGGAAATATTATAGGAATGCCACAATAAAAACAGCAACTTAAACCAAGTTTACCTAAATTTTAAGACATTTGCAAGCTACTGGAAAGTCAGAAAACTGAATTTAAAAAAGAAGAAGCACAAACAAGCTTCTATCCCTTATACACGTTTTGGGATAGAAGAGATGGTCTTTGAAAAACTATTTCTTCCTCTCCAAATGTTAAGCGGTAGGAGAGATTTGAAAAGACTTTCATTTCAAACTCAAAGATGGCAGTACCCTATCAAAGCTCATAACATGGGCAAGTCCATAAGAGTGAAAAGGACAGCTCACCTTGTAAAAAAATAAATTTATTCAAGTGTCTAAACAGAGTCCCTATAAAATAATGCTGTGTGTGGGTTTGCAGGAAGTATGGAAGCTCATCTCTGCAGGAAAGTAGAATTCTGCTAGAATTAATAAAAGTCTCTTGAATAACTTGGTCCTAGATTTTGATGGCCCTCTATCTATAAACAATGTCAGAGGTACCAGTTTTACAAGACAAACTGTAAAGGATATCTATACAAGATAAAGCTGATTCAACAACCTTTTTATTGCCCATATCAATAGATGAAACACAATATTAATAAAATAATTAACATCTGAGCTGACACTGAAGTAAATAGCTAGATGTTTCACAAAAACTAGATTTATGTCACAATAGATTTTTTTCCCCACTAAATGTTAATGAGTAGGTAATTCTTTGATCTCTAAGCGGTTGACATCATTGTCTTTAATTATTAGGCATTAGCAAAATGAGTCAAAGCCTTCCACATGCCTAGTGCAAGCTGCCCTGCCCAAAGAACTAGAAGAATCCTGACAGCCTAAGCAACTTGGCAATTAGATCAAGGAAAAAGTCCAGGGACATAAGATTTCTCATAGTCCTGCTTTAATGGTCCATTGAAGACTCTCCTCACCATCAAAACCACAGTGATATACCAAGGTCTTCCCATACAAACATGTCCCTCATACTGTTCCCTTCCAAAGCACCCAACTATTGCCACTTGAATCCTCAAATTAAAGGCACCAAAAGACAAGTTCAGTAGTGGGTGGACCATCCACTGAAGAAGAGAAATTGTTATTCCAGAGCACCAAGGAAGTACATGACCACCTCCAAGTCACAAATGAACTTTGGGTCCTCAACTGGATAGGTAATATATTTGTCACTTTCATTCATCACATTGTCAAAAGTCTAAAATTTGACCAACTGATGAGTCTATGAGTATGGGCCATGCATAGGGATGGAGTATGGAGGGACATGGGGGGAATTCCATTATATTCCATATTACACAGGTTAAACAGTCAAAAAAGAAGAACTGAATCCTAATAGGACAGCATGGTTGTACTTGTATATCCTGCCCTTCAGGCAAGCAGCCTACAAAAACAGTTAACAAGGACCCCAAACAAGGTGAGGATCTGTCTAGCCAGGTGTGTAACTGGCTAATTTTTGTAAGCTTGGAGGGTGAATCTTGGGAAGCATCCCTGTCTTGTTTACCTATGTCTATCCTAGTCCTCCTTCAAGCATCTGTGTGGTTCATCTCTCCATAGCAAAACAAAGTCTGTCTCATCATGAACCTTGAACCCTATAATGTTCACCTGCCCAAACCTAAGAAAATTCACTGTCTCGTAATCATAGATTGGAAGGAAGGCTCTACAATGTGGCATGATTTCCTTTGTGCTCCAGAAACACAAAAATCAGGAGGTATGGAAGCAAATCTTGGTTGTGCTTCTAAAGAAACTGACATCATTGTATAAGTCTGTGGGTTGACTAAGTAATAATAACATTAAAAAACTATGAAGAAATGTGTTCCTATGGGAAAGAATTTTGTCCCTGGGCTGGACAATGGAAAGCATCTAGTCAACTTGGAATACTTGTTCCTACAATGCTCCAATCATAAGTCAATCACTGTGACCCGCTAATTTTACCTTTATCAATCTCCTAATTTCATACTAACCTCCATTCATCTTTCAGCTCTATACCACCTCTAATTTATTCTTCATTTTCTTAGCCCAGTTGTATGACTATAAATTGACCAGCCATACCGTACTTGGGAAGAGAATCACACTTTAATCAATCTCCTCTGTTCTAACACCCATTCATCTTTCAGCTCTATATCACCCCTAATTTATTCTTTGTGCTCTCAAACCGATTGTATGACTATAAATTGACCATACCACATATAGATGGCTGCACCACACTTTCGAGAAAAACACAGATGTGAATTCTGCTTGAATGTCCACTGTCATTTTCTCCCCATCAATACATGAGTGATGAAAATGCCTTGCTGAAGCCAGGGAAGATTCAAAATACTCAATTCCTCAACATGTATTTATTGATGATTATTAAGTTCAAAATAAAAATATTTTTAAAAGAAAACAGACACAGGATGAAGCTTCTATAAAGGCAGAGGAGAATTGTGAGAATGGGGTTTTAGAGGAAGTTAGAAGGGATGGAATTATCCTTAGAGGAAGAAAAGAATATCTCTTTGGTCCAAAAAGGATGAGAGGCTAGCCGTAAGAACACCACTTGACTGAGGATAAAAAATGTAAATCAATCACTATAAGGATGAAGTCCAAGTTTTCCATAAAGGAAAAGGAAAAGGTTTAAAGAGAAATAAAATATCTGGGGGAAATCAATAAAGAAAGAGCAAAAGAATTGACTAGCAGCATTAAATCGTTCGATACATATTTACCCAGGGGCTAGTTGGGGCTAGATCTAAAAATGTTATTGCTTTTTTTCATTTCTTCTTCCAGATTGTCCTTCATTTCTGGGTATTTGCACTCCCAATGAGTTACTCTCTCTTTTGTTTCTTTAGGGAGACTTACCACCATGATTTCAAGTTTCCTTATTATGCCAGTTATTTCTGTTGTACATGCCATAAATTCTGCTTTCTCAATTCTTATTTCTTTTTTAAACCATTTAGGAACTTTTTTCTATGGTTCCTTGCTCTCTTGGGAATCCACAGGGTCCTCTGCCTCATCAGGTCTGGATTCATTTTCCTTTATCTTATATTTATACAAAGACATCTATTTTCTTTTACCTGATCTGGAGTCCATAGTTCTTTCTGTTGCTGATGCCTACTTATGATCAAAACATTCCAATTAATTTCTTTTCCTTCTGAGAGCTTTAGTAATCAGTCTGTTTTTCTTATTTTCCATATTGCTGACTTTCTGACTTCTTTCCTTTTCACTGTGGCTTTCCTTGGGGTCTAAACCTTTAAAGCCCTCTTAGACTCCTTACACTCAGTGAAATTCACAATTTTGCCAGCCTTATTCTCTGCCTCAAGTGACTTTGGCAGGACGTGGGGGAAGGATAGGACTGGACCCAGCTGAATTTTGGGCCCTTTACTTCACACAGGCCTGATGTATGCTCACACACTCACTCTGGTATCCTGCCCCAGCTCCCTCTGTTCCTCAGTTCCTCTGTTGCAACACAGAACACTGCCAGTCCCAGCCACACTGGGAAGAGCCGGGAAAGGTAAGAGTTGAGTTTTATTGCAAGCCTGTGCATCAGAGGTACTGAATGAGCATGTTAGGGGTTTAGAGATTGGCATTCTGTGCTGTTAATTAATCACATTTTTATGTCATGAGGGTTCTTCATTATCATAGACCATGGAGACAGTTGAAATTGCATTATCTCTGGTGCATAATTCCTATTTTGGAGAGGTTTGCAAGTTCATAAAGACTGAAGGAAATATTTAGTCCTCCATCTTGTTAGTCATGTGATCCAAAAGTCTGCAATAATAGTCCAAGCATGAGATGACAAGGGCTGGAGATGGTGTGGGGGTATTAAGAACAGAGAGAAGGGACAGGGGAATGGCTGAACAAATTCTGGCACTTGATGGATTCTGATGGAATTTAATGGAATAGTATTGTTCCATAAAAAAGGATAAATATGGGAATTCAGAGAAACTGGGGGAAGAAATATAAGAACTGATGAAAAACAAAGCAAGTAGAACCAGGAAAATAATTGACATGAGGACTATAATAAGGTATAAATGAAAAGAGCCCAGTACCATGTAACTATATTGACCGATATTAGCCGCAAGAAGCAATGAGGAAATGTACTTCCTTCCTTTCGTTAGTGAGTTGAAGGACTATGGATTTAGAAGGGTTCATGGGCTGTCAGACCCATATCTGCACTGGGTATTTGCTTAACTGTTTTTTCTCAGTAAGGAGAGAGGGTTCATTGGTTGTATAGAGTATATGTTGGTGCAGGGAGAGCAGCACAGGTACATCCAAAAATGACCATGATATAAAAACAAAAGAGATAAATAAAAATCATTTTAATAATGAATAAAGAACAAGGAGAGAAACTTCAGTAACCAGATGAATATGGGAACGAGAAGGAAGGAGTCTAAGAAGATTCTGATGCTTCCTCCCTAGAGAATGGAAGAGTGGTGGCACCATTAAGAAAAATTAGCATGTCAGGAGAAAGAGTCAGGGTTTTGATGGTAAAGAAAGCACTCCCTCCCTCCCTCCCTCCAAACTTTCAGGAGGCCCCAAAGGTCACCTTGTCTCTCTCAACCCTTTCTGCTCTAAATAACAGCTTCCAAAAACAGAAAAGCTGTTTCTGCTTCCTCCTCCTTTCTCCCCATCTGTACATCCAAAGGTTCTACATTCAAAACAGCATTTTCCCCAGAACACCCATTAAGCCAGGCACTGGCTCTACACAGCAAAAGCTACAAGCTTTCTTTGATGCTAAGGTGCTTAACAATCTTGCTGCCCTTTCCATCTTCATAGCATGCCATAAAGAGTGACTAATTGCTCTTTGCTAGGTTCCTCAGAGGACTTAGAGGAAAGGATGGGTGCTCCTCATTTGTTAAGCTGAGAAAGGGGACCTGAATTACAGGAGAAGCCTGAGTCAGAGGTAGGATCAGCAGTCAGAATTTTTGTGTGTGTGTTTCCTGTCCTTTGTCACTGCCCCTTTGTTCCCATACTCAGAATGAGATCATGGCCGGGGTCTACTCTGACCTATAATGAAATGCCAAGAACACAAGGGGAAATACACACACACACACACACACACACACACACACACACACACGAGACATGCTGTGACATATAAGAAAGGATATTTCTGATCTGATTAAGGTTAAAGTTAAGTCCAAGGTATCATCTGATCTGATTCCCGTCTTTCAGGCAGAAAACTTAAGCTTGAGCCCCACCTCTCCGACACTTATTAGCTGAATTAATCACTTAATTCCTCTGTACCTGCTACTCTTCATTTGTGAAAGATAACAGAAAGATTGATGGATGGATAGTCATCAGTCAACAAGCATTTATTAAGTGCTTACTATGTCCTCATTTCTCTGATGGCATGGTCTTCTCCAGCAACAGAGGATGAACACAAACTATGTGCTGGGCACTGGGCTAAGTGCTAGGGATACAAAGAAAGCAAAAGATGGTCCCTGCCCTTGAGTTCACAATATAAGAGACAGCATTTAAAGGTTTAAACCATATTACATATTCCAACACAGTAATAACAAAAAGTGCTTTGTAACTCAAACACTCTAGAAATATAAGTTCTGTGCACAACAGAAAATAAGGAAAGAGATAAGGGAGAAAAAGGAGAGATGAGGAAAGGAGCTCCCCAAAAGGAGACTGGCTAACAAAAGGAGACAGAAGAAGCCTCCCTGATCTATTCTCTCTCACACACACATCTGGCAAGGCATTCTAAGAAATGTACTTCTTGGGTATGCTAGTCCATATTCCTGAAAGGTACAGCACTAAGAGCTTGGGAGAACATGCAGGTGCAAAAGTTAAGTCCCAGGTGTCATTGAGAAAATGCAGCTTTCCAGATGTGGCGAAGGTGCTGCATGCACATCTAAATAATGGGGATGTAACTTTCCAGGCAGGCAGGTAACAAGTAGCACAAATCCCTGCACTCTGAAGGCCAAAGCCTTCACTTCCTGTTTTCCACATTCAGTTACCCATGCAGACTGGCCCCTCACTGGCAGGACAGTTCTGGTATACTATGGAACTCCTCATTTCTGTTTTTCCATTCATGATGGGGAGAGCACTATTGTTAGGTGCCACATCAATAAAAAGTTCTATGCTTAGTTAGGAAGACTTGAGTTCAAATCCTGCCTCAGAAACTTAACCATTTAACTAATCTCAGATTCAGTTGTGTTGTCTGTAAATTGACCTCTAAGGTCCTCCTAAATCTGTGGTCCAATGAGTCGGGAGGTCTGAATTTGACTCCCAGATCAGTACTTACTAGCTCCGGCCAGCCACTTAATTTCTCTAAGCCTCAAGTTCTCACCTATAAAATGAATTTAAATAATACATTCACCACCTATCTGAGGCTCTCTGCTCAGACTCAGCACTGGAAGGGGGAAGAAAGGGTGTCACAAAGACAGATATAGCTAAACTAAAGAATGTATCCATAAAAGTGACCACTAAGCACCAAAGGAATTTTACCAGCCTCTAAGAGAAGCTTCATGGAGCCTGTTCTCAATTGGTATTTTTAAAGGTGCCTGGGGTGGGGAAGGAGTTACCCTCCCTTTATGAAGAATGCTAGCTGCTTCCATACTCCCCTAAGAATTGAGCAGAGCAAACTTCAACTGCTTGGAGCCACTAAGGCCAGTTTGTAGACCTGGCTGGAACTAAACCACACTGTGGTGTGTTCTGACTTGAGACAAACGGGACCTGGTCCAAGCTGGCAACATCTTTAACATACTCTTTGTCAATAGCAATAAGTCAGAGCCAGGTAAACTGTAGTGAACACTCAGGTCCCACCTTTGACACATATTAGCTATGTGACCGACCCTGAGCAAAGCACTTAATCTCTCTGTGGCAGCAATCTCTAATGGTAAAAGGTATTTCCTCAGCCAGAATTTCCCTACATCAGTGCAGTCACAGATCTGGTCCCTTTCCCTGTCTCTCAACTCCCTGTAGCATAAGCTTCTTTCTTAACTACAGGAATGGACCCGTAAATACTCCACAGGATTCTTATAAATGTGAATTATTCTCATAAGTTTAAGAATTGCAGTGTAGGAGAACAGTGGCTAGAATTCTAGGCTTGGAATTAGGAGGACCAGGGCTCAAAATCCTCCTGATACTTAGTAGCTATAAGACTCGAGGCAAGTCACGACTTCTTACGTGCCTCAACCAACTTCTGGACTTATATAGATACGTAAGATACATGTACAGATACAATGTACGTTGAAGGAGAGCGTTTTGTACCAGAAGTGACCATAATGCAGCTCCTTTCCAAAGACAGGTACGTAGAACCCTCTGGATGCTCTCCTCAAAAGCCCCATCCGGCTCTGCCGGGCTTTGGAGAAGCATCTTGGGCAGAGCCCCTAGGAGAAAGGCAGGTCAGCTTTCTTCTCTAGCAGCCTTTCTCAGCTTCCTCGGAGGGCCTGGAGAAACTTAAGGGCAGTGACCTTTGAATTGTATAATTAACGATGAATCATTTGGTGTTTCTCCTATACCATATATGTACATGTATCTATATATACACATACACACATATATGCCTATAATCACGTTAACTATAATGCCTGTAATTAATGCTGGACAATTTGGTGTTTCTCCTATACTATGTAAGTGTTATCTATATATACACATGTCAATAGATAGATAAATAGACAGATATATGCCTATAATGACACATTAATTATAATGCCTATGATTAATGCTGAGTAATTTGGTGTTTCTCCTATACCATATAAATGTATCTATATACACACACACGCATATATATGCCTATGATCACACGTTAATTATAATGCCTACAAGTAATGCTGGGTAATTTGGTGTTTCTCCTACACCATATATATGTGTGTGTGTGTGTGTGTGTGTGTGTGTGTGTGTGTGTGTGTGTGAATAATCACATGCTAATTATAATGTCTATAATTAATGCTGAATAATTTGGTGTTTCTCCTATACTATATAGATGTGCATATATGTATGTGTATACATATACGCCTATAATTGTGTTAATTATAATGCCTATAATTAATGCTGGATAATTCGGTGTTTCTCCTATACCATATATGTGCATCTATAATCATATGTTAATTATAATGCATATGATTAATGCTGAGTAATTTGGTGTTTCTCCTATACCATATACATGTATATATATATATGCCTATAATCACATGCTAATTATAATACCTATAATTAATGGTGAATAATTTGGTGTTTCTCCTATACCATACTGGTTTGGAGACACACTCCTTCTCTAGGACTGGACACACAAACTCACATACACACACACAAACACTCACACATACCCCCTCAGGAACCCACACAATACCCAGGTAATATCAAGCATTTATAGAGTGCTTTGGGGTGCATAAGGTACTTTGTATATGCTATCTAACGATCTTCAACAACCCTATGAAGCAGGAGCTATTGTTATCCCCATTTTACAGATGAGGAAACTGAGACTGGGTCCCAATCTTTAAAGCCTAACAACTCAAACTGATGCCCTTAGCAATGAAGGGAACCTCCTAGATACTGTATCCAAGATGCTACCCTACAGAATGTCAGAGCTTGATGGAACCTTAGAGGAGGGCATCCAGAGAGGCCAATAAGGATGGGGATCTCAAGATCATGTCAGACATAGCCGAGAAGACTTGAGGACAGGGGAACGATAATTGTCTTCAAGTTAGGTAGAAGAGGGATGAGACCTATTTGGTCTCAGAGAGGAGGAATGAAGGGCTATGAGAGAAAGTTGCCAAAAGGCAGCTCTCAGTTCTTCATAAGGAAAAACGTCTTAACAGTTAGCTCTCCAAAAGTGAAAGTCTCAGAAAGTACCAGGTTCCTTGCCACCCCTCATTTCCAGTAAAAGGACAAAGGTTTTCAGGCAAAGTCAGGATGAGTTAAACATGACCTCTGAGGTTCCTTCCTTAGATTTTGTCTTAGTAGCAAAAACACTTGGTCCAGCCCCTTCACTTAATAGATGAGGATACTTAGGTCCAGAAGGGCAAATGGAATTGTGTTCTGCCCCACACCCACTCTGTCAGGCATAGGACCACACGAGTAACCCCAAAGGATTTGAACTTCAATTGAGCAAGGGAAGAAAAGTGAACCATAACCCAGCAAACTGTATTTTCCTTCTCAAAGTTTAAAGTTTTAGGGACTCCCATTCATCCTCAGTGCAGACCCAAGATGCCATTCGTAAGGTACAGAGAATATCTCCACAGCAATGGCACAAGGCCTGAATTTGGTCAGAGTTGGGTCTAGAGCCCAAGGCTTCCACCCAGAGTCCTTCCCAGCACTGAGATTTTAAAGAAAGCAGGAAAGGGCTCTCTAGAGAAATCTCAATTCGTAATTCAATTCAACATGCTTTTATTATGCAGCTACTAAATAAAAATAATTATGAAAGGAGGTTCAATGAATATCCCAAAGTTTTCTACAACAGTCAGTCATATGTGACTTTTCTCATAGCAATAATATTCTAACACATAAAGGTGGATGGTAAGGTGTTATTTCAGAGTTATCTAATACATAACAAAAACAATGACAAAAATAAGAACAATCCCACAGTGAGCTGTTTGTACATTTCAAAGGAGTAACTTTGTCAATACAAAGGCGAGGCTTAGAGAAACAACAGAGTTTCCCTTGATAACTGCAAGCTTTCCATTTCTGTTCTGATATATTT
>CM053770.1:501386428-501492849 GCA_028658325.1 Potorous gilbertii
ACTTGCTAGGATTTGCGACCCAACCAACAGTGGCCACAGTTAAAGAACTATTGATTGTTTCACTGATGGCCTAATGATAACTACATGTCAGACTCGACGCTTAGTTTTGGAGGATCCAAAAACAAGAACAAGACTTTCCTTGATCTCAGGCAGCTTACGTTCTACCGATTAATACAACAGGTACTCAGATAAGGAAATACAAGATACACTCCAATGGGTCTGTGATGTCATCAAGTCAAGTTCTCTCCAATCATGCAAATCACAAGTGGGCAAGAATCTATACTCCTCTCTCCATAAGTTCACTACGGTGGAGGGGTCCACCCAACATGCTTTCTCCTGCCAGTGACAGGGTACCAGTGGAGTCCTACATCTGTCTACTTTTCATTTTTCCTTGAGTAACATGATCAGCTCATCGTTCTCTTCCCATTATACACTAAATTTCCTTGCTTTTACTATTATTCTTTGGAGTTCCTCATTGGTCACATGTTTCACCCTCATGGGGCTCACCATTGCCTTATGGGGCAATGCTCATTTTTAACTCTTGGAGGCAATTTGTTGTACTTCACATCACATTACTATACACTGGTACAAAGTTAATATTAAAAAGATTGAACTTTTACTTTCATGGGAAGTCTGGGGTCATCAAAGGAACTTTGAAATTTCCCCAAAGCAGTCTAGTCCACTGTCTTCCTTTTGTTCCACTCTAGGCCCAGCTGATTATCCATCCGTACTGTCTTGCCAATATACACAGTGATGAACAAACTGTATTGGGTGTCCACTTAAATGTATATTGAAATCTGGGCAATAGATGTTTATTTTAATCCATTTGGACTCTTCTATGGGGATGGACAGGTCAAAATCCTTTGAGAGATTATAGATCTCTTCCAGGAAGCTCTGCAACGTTCTAAGGATTAGCAACCAAGACTATCGGCAAACAGGAATTTAACATCCACAGTGAAATTCTTCAAACTTGTATAAATACAAGATATATACAAAATAAATACAAAGGAATCTCTGGGAGCACAAAACATGTGGGAGGGGAGAAGAGGAGCAGCCTCCATCACCACCATCACCATCAACACTAGTGGGAAATTAGGAGAGGCCTCGCACAGGACGTGGTGCTTGAGCTAAGGGTGAATGGAAGCTAGAGGTTTCAAGAGGTTAGGAAAGTAGGCGTTCCAGGCTGGGGTAACAGCATAAACAAAGACTCAGAGGAAAGAGATGGATGAAAGATAGGTCTCCACTCCAAGTCCACCATGCTTTCCAATGTAGCTCACAGATTTTTGATTAAGGGTATGATTTAAGGGAAGGTCATCTTCATCCCCTTTTGCTCCACTCAAACCCTCCCCACCCCTATACTTTCTGAAATTTCATCAATCAGAGGTTAGTTTGGGTCCTGCCTAGGACTTCATCTGGCAGGGTACTGCACCTCTCTATGTATACTGTATTGCTTTGTATTCTCTATGTGGAACTTCACCCTCCTGGATGAGGAGGTCCATGAGAGCACAGCACAGAGCTCAACAAAGAGATTTGGAAAATAACTGCTGAATTCATTCAACAAAAATGTATCGGTCCTATTTGGTGGAAAACAAGCAAACATTTACGAGAGTGGGGGGGTAGAGGTGGTAGGGGAACTCCGTTGTTCACACTTTAGCACTTTCCTCCTAACACCCAGCTGAGATGTAAGCATTGAGGAATCTGGGAAGCGAGAAACAAGGAATGTTCTGGGATAGAGGGGGTCAGAGCTGTCTCAAGTTTAACAGTAGTAGGTTTGGGGGCAGCCAGAAGGCAGCTTAGAGGAGCTGAGAGAGAAGCACAATCACTGCTTTGTCCCAATGAGAGGAGGGGAAAGGGGGTACCAGGAGATGGGAGAGCAGTGGTGGCAGGGAAGACACGCTTGGACTGGCACTGAAAATTGCTCAGAGTCAGTGAAGTAGGAGGTGGGAGGTGAGGGGGGGAGTGGGGAGGAGGGAGGAACTAGACTGTTGAATGAGATAGCTTTTCCAACAGAAATTCATGGAATATTTCTCCTCATGGAGCCCAAGACACTGTGAAAAAAAACAAAAATTTATAGCAGGAGTATTTCTTTTGTCATGCATGTGAAGGTTAATTAATTCCCAAGCATTTATTAGGCACCTACTATATGCCAGGCACTGGACTTACATAAGGGAGAGATGTGATTCACCTTGCTCCTCCACACTCTCAGTTAATGTAATCTGTCTGTCTGTCTGTCTCTCTCTCTCTCTCTCTCTCTCTCTCTCACAGTCACACACATAGACACACACACACTTTTAATCTGTAAACAAGACAAGCCTGATCCCTTTATGAGGCCAGAACACCCCTCTGATTAAGTCAATAAGGGATAACTCAACAGACACAAAAACAAAATTAGCCTCTGAGGGCTTTAAATAGCTAAGCCCTAAGGAACCAAGGTAGTTGAGGCACTGAGAGATTCCAAGGAAAAATGATTTTCTTTCTACTAGTTCTTCTCCCCTCCCCCAATCCGGCAGAGAGCTTTGAAGGGAGATATTGTTAGAGGAAGCTAGGTGGCTCAGTGGATAGAAACCTGGGTCTGGAGTCAGGAAGCTCTGAGTGCAAAGCCAGCCTCAGATGCCCTACTAGCTGTGTGACCCTGGGCAAGTCACTTAACCTGTTTGCCTTAACCCACTACAAAAGAAAATGGCAAACCACTCCAGTATCAGCCAAGAAAATTCCATGTAAAATGTCCTAAAAAGCAGGATACAACTAAACGACAATTGTAGGTGAGGTAGGTAACACTGAATCAATCAGGGAGTAGACATACACTCCAGGCTGTCTTTAAGGGCATCTTCAAGGAGAGGGAGCTCTGGCAAATCAGAGTCTGAGAAGAGATGTCAAGGGGATACTCAAAGCAGACTGGTTGTTAAATTTTCAGTGAGCATTTATTCTGATTGTCTAGACTTAAGAAATTAATGGAGAAAATACAGGTTAAGTTTAAAAGTGAGTTGTGCATACATTTATTTTCCAGAGAGGTGGTTGATAAACATTTACTAGCATAGACCTATTGAGAGTCTGCAGGAAAAAGGAGGGCTGCATGACGACTCTCTGAAGAGAGAGAGGACTTCTGGGCCCTGCTGTGTCAGTTGCCACACAGGTCTCCTACATATATGTGTCTCATTTCCATTATACTGAAAGTTTGAATCCACTTTTCCCAGAGACTCTGTTGTGCATTTGTGTGAGAACAAGCCTTGGGTTTATTGGGGGAATGTTTTGGTCACTACTGCTTTTACTTTGCCATCTTGATAAATACCAAAGAGCTAACTACATCTATGAAATGTTCATGGGAAATATAGGGGTGGGCATACTCATGAGTTAGCAGCATGAACCCA
Source organism: Potorous gilbertii (assembly GCA_028658325.1). Taxonomy (NCBI): domain Eukaryota; kingdom Metazoa; phylum Chordata; class Mammalia; order Diprotodontia; family Potoroidae; genus Potorous; species Potorous gilbertii. The sequence goes on from CM053770.1 coordinate 501,389,797, forward strand.
CAAGGTAATCCCTAGAACTTGAGTTAGCAGCTTCCCTCTGGGGACCCAAACGTCAAATTCAGGGACCAAGTTGGAAAATTAGCTCTGAGGTGTAGTTATATTTAGCATCTGCACTGCCTATACACCCTTCGGTCCCCTGGCACTACCATGTTAATGACTTACGGAACCTAAGGACCTCTGGGCCGGATTTCCAGGCCTTTCCATCTGCCCTGAAGCCAAATTTGCTTCAATGTGATATCCCTCCCATTAGGCAGACGGCTAAGTGGCACAGTGGATAGAGTGCTAGGCCTTGGAGTCAAGAAGACTCATCTTCCTGAGGTCAAACATGGCTTCAGACACTAACTGTGTGACCCTGAGCAAGTCACTTCACCCTGTTTTCCTTGAGAAGAAAATAGCAAACTGCTCCAGTATCTTTGCTAGGAAACCCCTAAATGGGGTCACAAAGAGTCAGAAACAACTGAACAACAGTAACAACTCCCCTATTAGAGTATGAAGAACCTTGAATAGAGTTATCTCAGTTTTTCTGTCTGTATCCTCAGCATGGGGCATAGCCTCGAGGCCACACGTGGCCCTCCAGGTCCTCAAGTGCAGTCCTTTCAGGTTCCCCACCCCTGGCATAGTGCTCAGCACATAGTAAACACCCAAAGAGTGAATCTTTTCTTTTTCACAACCTTCTCCCCTTTATTTCATTTCTCCCTTCCTATTCAATATCTCCCACTCAGGCCTGCCTGTGGAATTCACAAACACTGCTTTGCTCTGTCCAGGAGTGTCCTAGGGCCAGTCTGGCCTGGCTAAGGAGAGCCAATCGTGAAAATGTCAGTATGAGTATTTAACAACCACAGCTAGCATTTATACAGCACCAACTCTGTGACAGGCATTAAGCCACACACTTTACAAATATCTTATTTCATCCTCACAATCACCCTGGGAGAGAGGGGCTATTATTATGCCCATTATACAGCTGAGAAAACTGAGGCAAGCAAAGTTTGTTTAAATGACTTCCCAAGATCACACCAAGTGTCTGAGGCTGGATTTGAATTCAAGTCTTTCTGACTCTAGGCCCAGCATACACTGTACCACTCTAGTAATTATTGACATCTCAGAAATCCGCAAACTACAAATCAGGGCTTGATATATAGTTTTGTTGACTGTCTAGACTTAGAAAGTGAAAAGAAAATATGAATAATGCAGATTAAAATTAGAAGTATGCTCTGCCTACAAGACAACCAGTTGTGAAATATTCACCAGGATCCTCTCTGGCTCTTTACCCCAGGGACAAAGAACTTCCCATCCTGTTTGATCATTTGCATGTATCTCTTGCACTTTACAAGTGCTTTCAGCTGCTGGAACCTTCCTGAATGAAGCAATCAATGAACAAACACCTACTATGTGCTGAGCTCTGAGGCAACAAAGACAAATATATATATATATATATATATATATATATATATACACACATACATATATATGTATGTATGTATATATATATATGTGTGTGTATACATATATATGTATATATACATACAAATATGTATGTGTGTATGTATGTATGAAACAATCCCTGTGTCCTTGAGGAGTTTACATACTCTCGAGGAACTTACATGAAAGCATATATACATAATACAAAATAAATATAATACAGTATAACACAAAATAAATAGTATTTAAGTAAAAATAAATTGTTTAACTACCAGGTAGTTAGGGAGGGAGTGCACTAGCAGTTTGGGATGCAGGGTGGAACCACAAAAGACTTCCTGTAGAAGGCAATAGGTGAGCTGGGTCACCAAGAGCACCACACTTTGGTCATTGCAGGACGGAAGGGAGAAGAGAGGAAAGGAGGGAGTTTGGGGGTTACAATCATGATGTAGCATAAATATCACCATGGCTAACAAAGGGCAAGCTCCCACCTTCAGAACAATCTTTTTTTGTTTCACTTGGGTAAAGAGCCCCCTTCGCCCAACTCGCCCATCCCTGTCATCAGGTTCAAAAGTTGTCATCTAGGTAGTAGATAAGATCCCAAGTGTCCTTCCTGGGTTTGTCACTACTCCCTCCTTGGCAAACACAAGCCTACTGCTTCTCTCTCTAAAGTCAGGGCCCTGTGACCTGCTGGGACATGCTTTATTTACTAGCAGTCCCTCTGTAAGCAAAGGTATTTACAGAGGGGCCCTGGGAAGTTAGACCTCCTAGTGTGGGTACTCCCCTTTACCAAGTCAGATTCAAGGGGTAAGAAAACAAAAAAAAAAAGAGAGAGAGAGAGAAAAACAAGCTGAAGTCACAGTCTCCTGACTTCCCATGTGGACAAATGGTGCCAGAGAGGAAGACTGTAAAGGAAGGGCCTCTTATGTAACCAAAAGGAGTGCAGTTCTGCAAAGAGCAGTCTATTTTTATAGGAATAATCAAGTAAATCATGAAACAAAGAGGCTGAAGTGCACACAATCCCAGAACTGAGGAACAGAGATGTGTGTGTGCTTAGTCACCCAAGCCCAACAGTGGACAGAATGCTGTTTCCAATCCTTGACAATGGAGGGGGAAGGAAGGCAGGGAAAGAGATGCCAAAAGCAGACAGAGAGCTCCAACTGAATTACCTGGGAGGCTAAGTCATTCAATGTTCACATTCACATTCACACTCACCCGTGTATGAAGGAGCCAAGGCAGAATTTGAACCCAGATTCCCTGATTCCTAAGACATTGCTCTTTCCATGGCAACTCATCTCCTTGGCATCAGAAAACAGACTGCTCTTTGCTGGTCTGCTATCCTGTCAGTTATTGAAGAGGCACCTAACAAGGCAGCTGAATTAGTGCAAAGGAATTTGAGTTGGGTTTTAAAAGAATAGGCAGGAATTCAACCAGCAAAGAGTGAAGCCTAAAGGAATTCAGAATAAAAAGGGAAGCTTCGAGGTCCAGAGGATAGAGGACAGCACATATGTAAAGACAGGGGACAAGAAGATAATGTTGGGGAAGGGGGACAGGTAGTTCAGTTTGGCTGGAGAAAGGGCATGGAGAGGACTAGTATAAGAGAAAGTTGGAAAGGTAGAGCAGCACAGAACTTTGAATGTTACTCATTGGGCCATAGGGAGACACTGTAGATTTTTGAGCACAGGAGTAATATAACCAGAATTACTCATGGGAACAATTATCCTGGTAGAGGTATGAAAGGGTGGAAAGGGACAGTGGAGACAGGAAGACCTGTTAGGAGGTTATTTATGTCTGGGTGGATAGTAAGGAAGGTCTATGCTAGAATGTTGGTTGCAGCAAGAGATGTTGTAAAGGTAGAATGAATAATTTATGAGATTTGACATGAAGAGAAGACCAAGAGAAGCGTAAGGTTTTATCATGAGTGAACGGTAGTGCCATATACATTTGAAAAGAGAAGTCAGAAACAGGAGCATATTTAAAAGAAGTTTCATTTCAGACATTTTGAGTCTGAGGTGGCCGTGGGTATTCCAGGCAGAATGGCCTTTTATGTTAGGTCATGTCAAGCTGGAATCTGCCTCAGCTGTAGATCTATAACTTACCTAGCTGCACTCAGCTGGTCTCACATTCCTCACATTTCAAAATAGATTTTATACTCTAAATTACTAAGCACATGACGTATTGTTAGTGACTCACTTTAGACGGTGCAAGATAAAGCAGTGTGGTAACAGACATTATTCTTAAGGACAACTTCTAAAGAGCAAACCCTCCTGGAACCTATTAGAAATTCTCCTGTATGCCAGCACCCAAAGTGACCAGATGAGAAAGCAGGGAACCTCCTGTCTGAGGGTGTCCTGGGCAATTTTGTCATAGCAGCAGCTCACATACATAGAGCTAACCTCTACAAGATAATCTGAAAAGACAGACCCTCCTCCAGGCCAGCAGTTCCTTAGAAAAGAATGGCCTTCCCCCTTCCTTCTGCTCCTCCTCCCAAATCCCACTGAACAACAAGGATTCCTGCATTAAAATTTACGCATCTTTGCTGGTTCAAGGTCCATTTGCCTACAGATATTCAGTATTAACATGAAGGTGGAAAGTTTTATTTTTCACCATTGCTACAGGCTATGTTTTTAACCCACTTAATTACAGTACAGAAGTGGCCCCCTGGTCACTCAAAGTCTTCTAAAGCTAATGGGGGAGAAGTAATGGTAGGGACAAAAATTCCAATCAACCCAATTACATGGAAACCATTTTGATACTTAAATTCAGAGCAACTCTGCACTCACTGAAGCCAGTTTCCCAATCACCTCCAACAAGCCCCTGCCTTTTTCAGGCCCATCCAGCCTCTGATCCAACACCTCAGCTGTATGTAAAAAGCACAGACCTGTATTCCTGAAATAGGAACACCCAGGCAGAAAGAGGCACACAAAGGAGTCTGAGCAGAAGCACTCACAAGTAACAAAGGAGGAGTCCTTTAAGTAATAGAGTGGGGGAAGGAATGAAGGAATGAACTGATGTCTGACTCTGATTCGAAGAGTCTGGATTACTGAAGACGGTCCAAGTCCATAGCCTGCTGGTGGGTCTGCCTGCCACTAGTCTCCCTCCACTCTAGTCCATTCACTCAGCTGGCAAATTGAGCTTTCCATGTGTAGGTCTGACCATGTCATTGAGGTCACCTTCAGTAAACTTCCATATCTTCAAACTACCTCCAGGATCCAATATATTTGGCTTTCAAAGCCCTTTGAAATCTGATTCCCTCCTCCTCACACACCTTTCCAATTTTCTTAAACTTTACTCCACTCCACATACTCCAGAACCCGTCACAGGTTTTGAACAAAATATTCCATTTCATGCATTTTCACTAGCTGTTTCCCATACGTGGAGTTCTCCCCATCTGTCTGCCTCCAGGATCCCTTGAAATCTCAACTAAAATCATACCTTCAGCAAGAAGTCTTTCTTGGTCACCCTGAGTGCGCCTGCCTTCCCTCTGCAATTACCTCCAGTTTATCGTGCACACATATCTTGTTTGAACCCAGCTATTGGCTTGTTGTCTCTCTGATTAGGGTGTGCCCTCCTCGAGGATCGGGTCTGTTTTTGCCTTTCTTTGGATCCCTAGCACAGTGGCCAGCACACAGTAGGCTTGTAGAAAATAAATGCTTGTGGATTTGTTGGTGGTTTTAGAAATCCATCTCTTAATTTGTTTTTAGGTGCCAATTCAGCTGAAGTTATTAAACAAGGATCAAAGTACTTAGATAGATGGGAAAGGAATGCCATTTAAATTCTTTGGAGCTCTGGGGAAGCTAAGCTTTCCAGAGAAAATCAAGAGCATAGACCTGGCTAAATTCAAGAAGAGAAAGGTAAGGCTTTGCCTACTGCCCCAGAGACAATAGCACAAAAAGAGGGCAAGTTATCTATTTGGGTATGGGAAATACAAGACAGCTTACCTAACCTCAGGGTCTGAACCTTCCTCAGCAGCATATACAGAGGGGAGTAATGTCAAAGATATCTCCTTAGATATCATCTAGTCCAACCCTCAACTTTTATTTTTTCCTTAAATTTTTATTTATATCTTCAGTTTTTTACATCACCTTAATTTCCAAATATATTCCTTCTTTTCCCCGATCCAGTGAGCATCTCCCACAACAAAACAAGAATTGAAAAGAAAAAAAAAACTTATACAAGAATAACCAATCAACACACTAACCAATTCTGCTAGTACATGCAATGTTCCTAACCCAAAGTCCCCTCATTTTAGAGATGAAGAAAGTGAAACCAGGAAAGTGGGCCCAAGAACTCACTTTTTAACAGCAGAGTTGGTATATAAAGTGTGGTCATCTTGATGAGGTGTTTGGGTGCCTGTGTTTGGACACCAATTCCAAGATCACATTTCTCTCTTGCCTCAAAACACTATTGCTGGCAGTTTCTCCCCAGCCCAACAACACTATGCCTAGCAATTACTCATGAGTGAACCCCATCAAAACACTTCTCTCTCTCCTTCTCTCTCTCCTTGGTATAGTAGCAAACTGCACTTGTAGGAATTATTAGTTTGAACTGGCTTTGTACTGGCTCATAAAGATATTCAGTACCCACTGGGCTAGCTATACCAACTCCTTACCTCATTATATGCATCCTAGACTCTTCATTGTGTGTATCTTCATATTTACTCCCTATATCTATCCTGTCAAACAAGACATTTATTGGTGGCAGACTAGGCAATCCTCAGTCAGCCATGGCCACTGGTTAACTTAGTGACATAGAAGACCTAAAAACCATACCACCCTGTGGCCCCACCTTGGGCTTTTCCTGGTGAACCCTGGGTAAAACACCTTCACAGTAGACACTAAAAATACATGCTCCCTTAAGAAGTGACCCCTCCCTAATCACTCCCTAATCCAACCCTTTATCACCTAATTAGCATACCTGGAACATGTTTTACTATAGTTTTTGCTATATAAAACTTTAACTGTATCCTCCTAAGGTTGCAGGTTCCTTAAGAATTCTTACCTGCTAAATAGCATAAAAATAAACCTTTGCCAACTTGACTTAAAGATTGAGTCCATGAATTCTTTCCATATGACCCTGTCCTGCACCCCCATCTGAACCCCTCAAAACTGTATCACTCTGACTCCAAATCTAGCCCTCCTTTTATATCACCACAATTTCATTCTTGATCTTCTTCATCATATCAAGCTCTAATTAACATGAATTCTATCTTTCTTCTGCACCTGGGTGCAGAAAATTCTGTGAAGAGGTGATGTGAGCCTCAATCCTCTTAATATTGTATGCTTTAAAAAAGGCAATTCATCTGACTTAACAGAGAGATCCTATCATAGAGCATTTCATAATTTATCCCATTTTACTGGTATCTTTTGAGATTGGTGGGAAAACACTCAGAAATCTAGGGCAGGGATATATGGGAAAGTAGCCTTGGGATCATGTTCACTTTCCAGGAAAGATATAGAACTAGTCTAATCATGCCAAAAAAGGTCAATGACCACAGTTGATTCATTCATCCTAACTTACAAGTCTTGTACCTTACTCCTCTCCATGCACTCTCTAATCTGGTTACATACTGACCTACTTGCTGTTGCTCCACAGAATACTCCATCTCTCATCTCCAAATTTTTAAACTGACTATACCAAATACTTGGATTTTTCTCCCTCCTCACTTCTGCTTCTTAGTTTCCCTAGCTTCCTTTAAGTCTCACTTAAAATCTCACTTTCTGCAATAGACCTTTTCTCATTCATCCCCACAGCTGCTAGTGCCTGGGCCTCTGAGATTATTTACTTGTCATTTTCTCCATTAGGATGTAAGCTCTTTGAGGCAGGGACCATTTTCAGGTTCCTTTGTATCCTTATCTTAGCAAGGTGTCATTCATATAGTGAACACTTAATAAATACTTTTTGATTGACTCATCTGCAGGAACAAAAGATCAAGGATTGCATGGGAATTTTTTTAAAAACAGAAAAAGAAGGGGAAAGGGGGGTCTAGGACAGGAGTACCAGACTTCAAATTACACCTCAAAGCAGGAATCATCTAAATGATTTATTATTGGTGAAAATCTATCAGTGGAAGAGATTAAAGACAACACAGACATAAATGAACATAGTAAAATAGTGCAATAAGCCCAAAGATCCCAACTACTGGGATAAAGATTTGATTAAAAATGTTGGGAAAATTGGAGAAAAAAATACCTGACAAATGAAATTTGGAGCAACACCTCACCCATATACCACAATAAGCTCCTAATGGACACGTGATGTAGATAAAAAGATGACATCAACAAATTAGAGGAGCACTACTGTGGATAGGGAAAGAGTTCTTGACCAAAGAGTAGACAGAGATCATAGAAGATAAAATAGATCTTTTTGAAGACATAAAATTAAAAAAAATTCTGCATAAATAAATTTAATGAAGTTAAAATAAAAAGAATTAAATGGAAAAAATATTTACAGTAAGTTTCTCTGATAAATGTCTGCTATCCAAAATATATGAGGGACTGGTCAATAAATATATATGAACTATATAATTCTCAAGGGAAGAAATTCAAGTCATTAAGAACCAGAAGAAAAAAATTCTCAGAATCACTAATGGTAAGAGAAATGCAAATTAAAACATCTCTGACTTTCCACCTGATAAGAAAGGATAATGACAATTGTTAAAGTGGCACAGTGGGAGAACAGGTATATTAATGTACTAAAATGGAACTGGGATTGATCCAACAACTCTGGAAAGCAACTTAGAATGATACTCAAACAGGTACTAAATTATGCATACCCTCTGGCCCAGAGATATCACTACTAGGAAAATAGCACAAAAAGATCAAAGAATGAAAGAAAAACCTCATATAATCATAGCAGCAGCAATTTTTTTTTTATTACAGCGGGAACCAGAAACCAAGGTGGTTCCCATCAACTGGGAAATGACTGAACAAATAAGGTATATAAATGAAATGAAATATTATGGAGGCATAAAAAAGAAGGGAAAGATTACAAGAAATCTGGTAAGATTTGTATGAATGTGAGGTGAAATGAGCACAACCAGGAGATGGAAAAGGGGAAGTGGGGAGGAAGGGAGAAGAAGGAGCAATAAGGATGCCTAAATAAAGAAAAGAAAAGAAAAAAGGAGAAAAGAAAAAAAGAAAAGAGGGTTATTAGAGCATTTTTAAATGCATAAAAGAAAACTGAAGAAGGTTCTAAGGGAGACACATAAGCAGAACAGTTTTGAAACTAACATTAAATTTATTATATATACATATCATGCATATTGATATAAATCATACATAATAGAGATTTCACAGTTTCATATACAGAGTGTGTTTTAGTGCAGTTTTAAGTAAACTATTATAACTGAACTAAGATTTCTGGGACATCCTGTATAATTTCCTGTATATGGAAATATATAAAATTCTGTTTTGTGGATGTTTATTAAATTCAGAATAACAAAGTCAGCTCTGTGTCTTAAAAATATTAATTTGACAGTTGTATGGAGAGTGAATTTGGGGAGGGAAGAAACTGAAAATGGGGAGTTCAATTTTGAGGCTACTCCAAGAGACTGAAGTGTGGTTGGGATCAATTGAACACAGAAAAGGAGAGAGGTAAAAAAAGACAGTATGGAAACGGGATCAATAAGACCTGACAACTAATTAGACATGCAGGAATGAAGGGAGAGTCAGGAAAAGGAAAAGTTCAAGATGACTGCAAGTATAAACTTAAGTGAGTAATCAACAAGTAGTTATATGCCAGGAAAAAAGTACCTGGAAGACAAAGACAAAAGGGAAAACAGGAGTTTACATTGCTAACGGAGAAGAGGGGAGGACAGGCATATAAAACAGAATAACATTGTCCCTTCCATATCACAACTTTCCCCATTGCAGGTTTTGATATATAAGCACAAGAAAGTAAATAGGAAATTTGGGGGCGTTTTACAGAAGCCACAGATGACACACGAAGACCAGTACATAACACAGAAAAAGTTTAGAACTTGGAAATGCATAAAATATATGTATAGTACAGTATAATATCAACCCCAATTTTGTAATAAAACACTGTAAACACTGAATAAAAGAAAAAGGGAAAAATTCAGACTTCTCTGGTACAAAGGGAGGGCCAAAAAATTTTCTGCAGATTTTCCAGAGAGTAGAGTGCCACACCATAACCCCTGTGATGTGGAAGGAATAACTTATCCAAAACAGAACATATAATAGAAATATAAAGTAGAGAAAGGTAACATAGAGGGGAAGGCACTAACAGGAAAGGTCTCCAAGAGAAGGTAGCATTTGAGTTGAGTTTTTAAGGAAGCTGGGACCCCTACGAGTTAAGAGGTGGTAGGAGCATTCTAGGCATGGGCCACAGGCAGCTAAAGGCATAGAGATAGGAGAGGGGGAGCTTCTATTTGAGGAACAGCAAATGAACCAGGATATAGCTAGATTGTAAAGTAAATGAAGGAAGTTCACCGAGCAGAGAGGTGACATGATGACACCTAAGATTTAGAGGGAAAAATCATTTTACTAGACAAGTAGAGGATAGATTAGAATAGATGGAGACTCTTGGAACAAGGAGATCAGTGAGAAAGCTACCACAATGGTCCAGGTAAGAGGTGCAAAGGGATTGAATTAGGATGATGGCTGTGAAAGTGATGAGAAGGAGACTTAGGAGAGAGATAACAGTAAGAAATTATGAGATTTGGCAAAAGATGGGACATACAAGGTGAGTGAAAGGAGTCAAGAATATCACTGATGTTTCAAACTTGAGTAACTGAAAGGAATGGTTATGCCCTCAATAGGAAAAGGGAAATCGAGAAGAGAGGGTTCAGAGGAGAAAGATAATGAGTCCCATTTTGTACAAGCTAAGTTTGAAATGCCTACAGGCCATCCAATTTGTAAGGTCTAACAGGCAGCTGGTGATGTGGGACTGATGCTCAGGAGAGAGAGATTAGAGCTAGATAAATAGATCTGGGAATCATCTACATAGAGGTGATAATTGGACCCATGGGAGCTGATGAGATCACCAGGTGAGATAGGATAACAGGAAAGGAGAAGACAAGCCAGAACAGAGACAGAGGGACACACACAGTTGGCAGGTATGACGCAGGTGAAGATCCAGTAAAAAAGGATGAGGAGAGATCACATGGGTAAGGAAAAGAATAAACAGAAAAGAGACTTTCCAGCCCATCAAAGAGAGTACTGAGAGGTGGTAAACGGTGTCAGATGCTCCAGAGAGGTCAAGAAGAGGAGGATTTTAAAAGGCAGTTCGAGGTGGACTTAAGAAAGGACTGGTGACTTGGGAGAGAGCAGTTTCAGTTGAATGAGGTCAGAACACAGATTGTAGAGGATTTAAGAAAAGAGTGAGAACACAGAGTGGAGGCAGCAATTAAAGATGGCTTTTTAAGGAAGCTTAGCTGAGAAGGGGAGTAGAGACATCAGATGATAGTTGCTTGACATGGTAAGTTCTAGTGAGGTTTTTTAAGGATGGAAGAAACTTAGGTGTATTTATAGGTAACAGGGAAAGATCCTGTAGATAAAGGGCTGAGGATTGAGGAGAAGATGAGGATGATGGTGGGAACAATCTTGTAGAGAAAGTAGGAGAGGATGATATTGAGGGCTAGGTGGGTGAGAGAGACAGAGACAGAGAGAAAGAGAGACAGAGAGAGAGACAGAGAGACAGAGATGGAGAGAAAGAGTATTGTTCTAGGAAAGGAGAAGGGCCACCTTGTCATCAGAAGCTGGAGTGAAAGTGGACGTGGTAGGGGATGATATTAGAAGAATGTAAATAAGAAGGAAGGAAAGAGAGGAATTGCTTAATAATAACAGTGATGGTGATATTAATATCCAGCATTTATATAGCATTTTAAAGTTTGCAAAGTGCTTTACAAATATTACCTCATTTGATGCTCATAACAATCCTGGGAGGTAATTGTTAATATTATCCCAGATGAGGAAACACAGGCAGACAAAAGTGAAATGATTTGCCCAGGGTCGCACTGCTAGTGCATGTCTGGGGCTAAATTTAAACTCAGGTCTGCCTGACTCCAGATCCAGTACTCTATACCCTGTGCCACCTGAATGATCTCAGGTTTTTTTTTCTGGTGAAGTACGAGATGTAGTCGTCTGAAGAAAGTGTGGCGGGAAGGAGTGTCACTGGAGGCTTGAGGAGAGATTGGAATGGCTACTGTGCTTAGGCGGAAGGGAAATCAGTTATGAACAAGTAGTAGCACTGCCTTGCTATACTGGGTTCTGCTGATATTATCCAGCATAAATTTAAAGTGAACCCAGTCAGCATGGTTTTATGGTTCATTTCCAATTGATTCAGCAGCACCTGAGTAGGCCCAAAGAATCGAATGCTGGGAGTAAGCCAGGGTTGGGGCTGGGCAAGGCATGATCAGCTACAGGACAAGAGAGGAGAGAATTCAAGAGTAGGGAACAGTGTAGTGTTGAATTGGTTTACCAAGGGATCCCAACTGAGAAGGAAGGAGGGTGTGGCCAAAGCAGGAAAGCTCAGGATAGCACAGAGGGACGAAGGAATGGGAGGGCATAGTAAGAATCAAGAGTATAATTAGGAGGAGTGAAGCATAGGGAGAGTTGAAAAGAAAAGATTATGATCATGTTAAGGAAATGCAGAGTTCTTGAACATGAAAGTAGAACATTTGGTGGTTTTGGCAAGATCAAGGATATGACCATGCCTGTGAATAGCTGAGATGGAATAGAGAGGTAGGTCATGGGACTTGAGTAGATCAAGGACTTCCTGGGAAATCTGGGTAATTGATGCTCCTTCCACATGTATGTTAGAATCCTCTACAATGAGGGAAGGAGATGAGGTAGAGAGGAAGCCTGTGAACCAATTCACTGCAACAGGAGAGAGAATGACCTGGGGATTTGGTATTTAATAGCTACTAGAATCTGGATTGAGTGGTAAATTTGGATTAAATGAATCTCAAAGGAAGAGAGGTTGTTGAGTAATGAGAGAGTCTGAAAGTGCCAATAGGGAACAAGGAATATTGTATCCAATTCCACTATCATGACCATGACTCAGGGGTATGAATGAAAGTGCAGCCAGCACTGGAAAAGATGTCAAGGGATCATCATGAGGTCTTTGTTACTGACAAAAAAGAGGAGGAACAAGAAAGGAGGAAGTTTAAGATGAAAGCAAGTTTGTTAATTATGAAACGAGCAGAGGTCACAATGGAAGGATCGGGTAAGATCAAGAATACATAGTCATTTTTATTGTTTAATAATAATAAGTGGCCTTTATATAGGGCTCTCCAGTTCATAGAACCTGGATGTGTTGTACTCTAAGTTAATCAAGGCCTAGTGAAGAAGCAGGAAGTGGTTTATGCCAGACCAGAAGCTTCCCTAACACATCTTGACCAGAAAGATAATGCCTCCAACAGAAAAAAGGAAGCTTCAGACACACTGTTAATCACCTTCTGCTCCCCAGGGATTCATGATACCCTTGGTTCCAGTCTGACCACTCCTACTCAGTTTCCTTCTGCAGGATATTCATAAATTTCATACCTTGTAACTGTGGGTGCTCCCCAACATTCTGTCTTGGGACCTCATTTTTTTCTCTATATATATTCTTTCATTTGGTGACTTTGCCAACTCTCATGGGTTTAATCTTCACCTCCATGCAAATAAAAACTGTATATGTAAACATACACACACACACACACACACACACACACACACACACATAGGTATAGGTACAGAGATGTAGGTGTAGGTATAGGTATAGGGGTACATGTATATGTAAGCCAGCTAGGTGGCACAATGGATAGAGTGCCAGGTCTGAAGTCAGGAAGCCTAATCTTAATGAGTTTAAATCCAGCCTCAGAAACTTACTAGCTGTGTGAACCTGTGCAAGTCAACCCTGTTTGCCTCATTTCCCTCATCTCCCAAAAACAGAGAAAGAGAGGAAGAAAAGAAGGAAGGAAGGAAGGAAGGAAGGAAGGAAGGAAGGAAGGAAGGAAGGAAGGAAAAAAGAGCTAGAGAAGGAAAAGGCAAATTGTTCCAGTTTCTTTGCCAAGAAAATCCCAAATGAGGTCACAAAGAGTTGGACACAACTGAAAAATGACAATGACAATGCAGTCTCCTTTCTAAGCTCTGGTTCCGTGTCATCAAATGCCTATTGAACTGTGTGCCTTGTAGGCATCTCAAACTCAACATATTCAGTTATCCACACTCTAGACCCCTTCACTGGTACAGACAAATGAGAGTTGATAATTTAAAAAAAAAAAGAATTTAAACCAAAGGATTCTAACCATCTAAAATATAATATATAAAAAGTGGCTATATTGTAACCAAACTTTTTTGTAGAATAAAACATATAGAACTTATACATCAAAAGGGGTATTGCTCCCTTCAAAAAATAACCATCGATAAGGAGTACACTTATTCCAACAATGCCACAAATATTCCCAGTATTCCTAGAACTTCTCTGATCTTTCTGGAGACTTGCCTTCAGAATCAGCTTGCAGGAAGATGGGCACTTTTTGCTTCCTTCCTAATCAGAGCTGTAAGTTCAGCTAAGGCTGGTCCTGAATACTGCCCCTTCTAGCCCACTGAATACAAAGATAAAATAAGACAAAGTATCATTTTTTTTTTTAGATTGGGTCTCCCTATCTCATCCACAGCGCTGATCCCCACTGCCTTCTGACCTAGGCCAGCTAAGCCCTCTGGAGGCTCCCCACTCTCAAGGGCCCATTATATTGGTGACAGACTTAGCATGGACACTTAATTGGCTTAGCCCTCGGCACCTCAGAAGGGAATTTATCTTGTACTCCCTGTGGCACAGATTTCAGGAGTGTGTCATCAATTTCTCCCTTTAGGTCAATTGCTGAAACCAATCAATCACTTCAGCATCACTATAAATTTAATACTTAAACAAGTATATTTGCTAAATAACTATTTTTTCCCCTTTTAAGTCAATCAACAAGTGTTTGATAACAATCAACAAGCATCTATTATCCACCAGGTATAGCGTGGGAGGGAGAGGGATATAAAGACAAAACTAAGTCCCTGACCTTGAGTTTACAGTCTATTTCTGAAGGTCTATAGAGCCGTTGTGCTAACCTCATTGTTATATGCTTATGAAACATGGACAGTCTACCAGTGTCATGCCAGGAAATTGAATAAGTTCCATTTGAACTGTCTTAGGAAGATTCTGAAGATCACCTGGCAGGATAAAGGTACCAGACACTGAAGTCTATGGAACTGAACTACCAAGCATTCAAACAATGCTTCAGAGAGTGCAACTCAGATGGGCTGGCCACATTGTTCAAATGCAAAATGTACGCTTGCCAAAAAGACTATTTTATGGAGAACTCACATGGGGCAGGTGATCACATGGAGACCAGAAGAAATGATACAAGCACACTCTCAGGGTCTCTCTCAGGAACTTTAGATTTGACTGTGAAACATGGGAGACACTGGCACAGGACATGGTGTGCCCACATCAGCAAGGGTGCTGTGCTCTATAAGCAAAGCAGAACTGAGACAGCACAAAGTAAATGCAGGATGTGCAGATTTGGGATATCCACCCCAAATATTCACACGGACTATCTATGCCCAACCTGTGGTAGAACATTCTGAGCTCATATTGGTCTGATCAGCCACAGTCAGACATGCTGAAATTTCACTTTATCATGGTGATGTCATTTTGAAGACGAAGAACAACAACCAACCAACCAACATTCTATTGAAGGACACACACACACATAAGTTACAGGGGAGGATAGTAGCAGACAGGAAAATTAAGGAAGGCTTCAAATAGTAGCACTTGATCTGAGCTACATATAAAGGAAAGCTAAGGATTAATTCTAAGAGACAGAGATGAGACAGGAGTCCATTCCAGACATGGGGAAACAACCTGCAAAAAGAAACGGAAACAAGGGATGGAATACCATGTGTGAAGAACAGAAAGAAGGCTAGTTACTGAGTGTGTAATAGGAAATAAGGTCTAACAAGCCTGGAAAAGCAGGTTGGAGTAAGGTTAGAAAAAGCTTTAAAATGCCAAAGAGAGGATTTCTATCTGATCACAGGGATTAACTTAAAGGCACTTTAACACACTGAAAAGGGGAGTATAATACCCAGACCTGTGCTTTAAGAAAAATTACCTAGTGGATTCTCTGTTCATTCATTCTCACTCAGGGTAGCTAGGTGGTGCATTGGATAAAGCACCACTGCAGGAGTCAGGAGGACCTGAGTTCAAATCTCACCTCAGACACTTGACACTCATTGTGTGACCTTGGCCAAGTCACTTAACCCCAATTGCCTCATCCTGGGTCATCTCCAGTCATTCTGATGAATATCTGGTCACTGGATTCAGATGGCTCTGGAGGAGAAGTGAGGTTAGTGACCTGCACAGCCCTCCCTCACTCAAAACAAAGTCATGTCATAATTCCTCTGATGGCATGGTCTTCTTTGGCAATGAAGGACGAACACACACATTCTCACTCACTTTTCTCCTACAATCATAGACCACCTACAGTTCACTTTTCTGGATTTGCTTTCTTCACTTTGTATTGTTGCATACAGGTCTCTCCATATTTCTTTGTATTCCGTGTGCTTGCCCATCTTAATTGCTTTTGATTAATTACTTTAATTTCATTAAATTAATTTAACACATTTTGTTTAACTGTTCCTCTACAGTTGAACAAACAAGGTTTGAGGGCTGCTTTAAGTTTTTTACAACTGCATCATGATGTCATGAAAATTTCTAAAGTCATTTCTCTGTTTTATTCTTAATACCAAGATCAAAGTACATGCCTAACAAATTAATTATTGGGTAAAAAATAAATATTTAATTTTGTGTCCTTGACAGAGTTCTGCCAGATTGCTCTCCAGAAAACCTCTACAAGTCTGCAATTCCACCAGTAATGAATTAGCATATGTATGTCAACATAAACCTGCCAGGACAGAGTTTCATTGTTTAGTTATTTTTGCCAATTTGATGGATATTTGGTGGAACCTCAAAGTTGATTTAATTTTGCATTTTTAGTAATGTTTTTGCATTAGTAATGTTGAACTTTTTTTGCTTTTTATTAGTAATGTTGCTTTTGCATTAGTAATGTTGAGCATTTTTTCTTATTGTCTACTTATGCAGGTTTTATGTTTTTTGTTGTTATTATAAGGGAGAACTTACTGGAGATAAGTGAAGATAGGATATATTTGGAAAATAAGAAGATATAAAAATAAAGGATAACAGTAAATTTTTTTTAAAAAAGAATTTTCTATTCATTCCTTTTGACAATTCATCTGTTGCAGGATGGGAGTTATCATTGTAACTTAAATTCATTATACATTTTAGGTATCATGATTTTTTATTCACATTTGCCATATTTTACCAGTGTAGTTTTCTTTTTATCTTCTTTTACTTTTATAGAAGTATATTTTAATTAAAATGCAATAAATGCATACTACATCTCTATATCTAGCTTGTCCCCAGTTAATTCCTTCTGTTTGTTCAACAGAAAGCAATTAATCTCTCCACCATTGAGACAAATATGTCATTCCATCTCCTTCCTTCTTTTCTAGGTTTCCTTCTTTACCACATTTGTTCTTAACCTTTACTGTTTGAAACTAACCTCTTTGATGCCAAGAAACTAAACAGTAACAGTTCTTCTTACTGTCATCTATTTACATAAGATGGAACCACCCCCCAAAACTTGGCTATCTTGCCCTTGTTCTCCTTGCTGTGGATGTAATATTTAAGCCTTTTTTATTGTCCCTAGAATTTTTCAGAAACCTTCTCTCACTTGAGGCTTGCCTCTTTCTGACATAATTCTTGAAAGGACCATGACATTCATTTTACACTGACACCAAGCCTAACATGTGCCTAAAAGTCTCCTACTCCTACATATTTCTCACTACTTATGTCAGGCAGCTATCATCTTACTGACCAGTATAAATGCCACCTACTGGAATGCATTTAAGCAAGGGGACCATCAAAAGGATTTCCAAGCAGACTTCAAGCAGATAGCCCTTTTTTTTTTCTAGCAGGTATTTTAGTTAAGGGAGGGAGAAGACAAGGTTAGGATGGGTCAGACAGCCCACTCCCAGGCAAGTCAAAGGGAAGCATTAGCTAAGCCCATCCTCCTATGCCTCCATCTTCACTGCACCTTCTCCACTCTCAATCACCTAGTCATATTCACTCAAAGACATTTATTAAATTCCTACTACACTCGGGGGAAGGGAAGCTAGTTTCATGGCAGAGGTAGTCTATCTCCAATTCTCAGGTACTGGGATCCAACAGTATAGAGCTGGTCAATTACTAATCTAGAAAAAAGTAGTTCCCATCTCCCCTGACTAATGTTGAAAATTGTGAATCAAAATAAAGCCTTCAGGAAGTCTCAAGGAACTGAGACTCTTATTTTTCTATTTATATCCCCAGTACTTCTGCACACAGTAAGCACTTAATAAATGATCTATTCATTCATTCATTCTTAGGAGCTCTGTAAAGTTAGAATTTCTAAGTCCAGCATGAAGACCAAACTTTCCCTAGTTATGTCTGAGATGACAGGAATGAATTCCTCACACTTCAACCCATCTTTAACTCTTATTTATTCCACTTGCATTATTAATAATCCTTCCTCATATTCAGTATTTTGTCTTTGTAGTCTGTTACCTCCATGCCTCGTGCTCTCCCTGAATGGTTTTCCTCTTCACTTGAGCTATCCAATTCCTACCTACAAAATACATAAAATATTTGGGAGTAAATATACCAAATACACTCAATACTCATATAAATTCAATTAAAAAGTGCCCTTGAAAGAAATGAATAATAACTTAAATAACTGAAGGAATATATTCAGTGCTCATGGCTGGACTGTGACAATATAATAAAAATATTACAACATTAATTTGCAGTTTTGATGCTATGCCAGTCAGACCATCAAAACAGAGCTCAATAAAATAATAACGAAATCCACGTGGACAAACAGAAGCTCAAGAAAAACATGGGCAACTCAAAGGCTGACTCACAGAATCTCGGAATTGGAAGGATCCTCAGAGACCATTGAGTCTAACTCATATCTGGGGGAAAAAAATTACCTGTACAGCACATCCAACAAGTAGTCATCCAGTCTTCACCTGAAGAACTTCAATGGGGGAGAAACTTCTACCTTTTGAGAGCATCCATTCCACCTGAAATATCTCTAATTGTTACAAAACTGTTGCCTTTTATCAAGTCTAAGTTGGCTTCTTTACAATTACTTCCTACTACTCTAGTTCTTCTCTTTGGGACCAAACAAAGAAGGTTTAATCTCTGTTGCACATGAAAGTCTTTCAACTACTTAGAGACAGCTCAGGCCCCACTAAGTTTTTTTCCATATTAAACATGCTCTGTTCTTTCACACAGTGTTCAAATGACATGAACCCAAGGCCATTCACCAATCTGGTGTGCCCTTCCTCTGAAAATTTTCCACATGATCACTGAAGAAAAAAAAAGATAAGAGCAAAGAAATAAATGGACCATTCCTTAATGTAGCATCTATCTAAACAAAAGCTAGCATTATCTATAATGGAAAAAGAGACTTTTCCATTAAGGTTGGAGTAGTACAAGGACATTCATGGCTACCACCATCATTTGAGTAATGCTCCCTCTAGCAATAAGATGAAAGAAATAAATTGAGGGAATAAACCTAAGAAAAGAGGAAACGATATCACTTTTTTAATATAGCATGATCACTAATTTAAAGGATCTTAGAGAGTCAATAAAAATCTTATGTGAAGTAATTAGAAACTTCAGTAAACAGGTATAAAACAAACTCACAACAATCATCAGCCTTTCCACAAATTACCTACAAAACACAGAAGGAAGAGGTAGCAGGAAGCCCATTACAAGGCCAGGATCAAGGCGAATTGGTGGCAATAGAAGCCTGAAATAGCTCATACAGCATTCCATGAACAGAAAGATACATTTCATCCAAAACTGCTACAAAATATAAAAAATTAGCGTATCTACTAAGACACAGAGGAATGATATAAATATACCCAAAAACATTTTTATGACTATAAAGACAGAACTAAGTAACTGGAAAGATATCTATTGCTTATTTTGGGGCCCTGTTAATATGCTAGAAGTGACAATACTACCTGAAATAATTGAATACCATGCCAATCAAACAAATAAAGGGTTACTTTATAGAATAAAACAGGAACAAACTTCATTTGGAGGTAGAAAACAATCAAGAATCTCAAGGAGAATAATGAAAAAAAGCATGCAGAAGATCTTAGCAGTAGCAGATATCAAACTTTACTACAAAGCAGTAATCAATGAAGGTATTTGGTACTGGTTAAAAAAATAGAACTGTGGGACAGATTGGGTACAAAATATTTAGAATCAAACAAACATAGCATCATAGTGTTTGATGAACCTGAACAACACAACTTAAGTAATTATTAAGTTATTAATATTAAGTAAGTATTAAGTTATTATTTCACAAAAACTAATGAGAAAATTGGGAAGAGTCTGGCAGAAATTATGTTTAGACCAGTATCTGACACAATACAGATTCATAACCTATGTATACAAGGTCATAGTCTCAAATTAGGGAAACAGGGAAAGAAATAATGTATGTAGCTATGGACAGGAGAAGAATTCTTAACCAAATAAGGGATAGAGAAGATCTCAGGATATAAAAAGGACAATTGTGATTACATAAAATTGGAAAATTCTGTACACAGTAACAATAGTAGCTACAAAACATTCTCCCATAAAGCTAGGGCACATTCTCCCACTAATTCATACAGCGTATGTCAGAAGAGTGCTCAGTATGTAGGAAATATATGTGGCCAGAGCAACAAAAATCTATGATAATGCAGGGTCCCAGTGTCCCTTCTGTCTTTGCAGAGTCCTCACAAAGTTCCCCACTGAATGGGGGGGCAGGGAGGCAGTCTCTATTGGGCTGACTGCTCAGATCCAGGATGTGTTCCTTTCTTGCTTGCCTCTCAATCTCTAGAGTTAGCTCTCCCTTAAGCCTATAACCAGCTCTTTTTTTTTTTCTGCTGCTAGAGGCCACGCCCCTCAGAGCTGCTTCTGCCTAACTACTTTCTCTATCCAGGTCTGCTTGGGATGTATGTCTCTGCTCCTATTGGTTGACTAGCTTCCTCCACAGAGGAGTGGAAAGAAAAATTCACCCCCTCCCCCTCTAAAGCAAGTCCCTCTCATAGTCTAGATTCTCCTCTAATTAATAGTTTGAACTAAAGAATTGGTTGCAGAGCTAGCAACTTAGCCTTTTAAAGACCCTCAGGGCTCATTTTTAGCCCACCCAATTTGAAGGTATTCCCCTCATTTCATTCAAGGCAAGTATCAGTCAGTCAGTCAATAGACATTTATTAAGGGCTTACTATGTATCCAGCACTATGGGATGGAATAGAAAGATGCTCATATTTTATAAAGGGATCATATTAGCACCTCATTATAAACACTGCTGCATATGGTACACTAATAAATGCTTGTTGATTGCTTGATTGCATTTCTTAATAAGAAATGAGAAAATTTTCTTATTTAAAAATAATTTTAAGTGCACATTACCTTCTGTGATTGCCAATTAACATTATTGATGCTGGATTCATAATCCACTAAAATACCCAGATTTTTTCCAGATGAACTGTTATCTAGCCATATCTCATGCACCTTGTATCTGTGAAACTGTTTTAAACCCAGATACAAGCTCTCCTTCATGTAGCCCTCAATTATTTTCCTATTTGTTTGTGATCTCTTCCTCAGACTTCAGAGAGAATCCTGTTTCTTCCTCTGGCATTTTTTCTTTTTTCCAAACCTATGATTCCATTAATAGAGAGAGCTCCCAGGACCTCTATCATATCTTCTCTCCAACATATTGTCTTACTGAGTTACTTGGGCAATTTGGGTTTAAGTAATTGACTAGGGTCATACTGTCAGTATATGTCAGAGGTGAGATTTGAACCCAGACCCATCTTGCAGATTGCCTCTGTAGTCATTACACCAGTGGTTCCTATTTTGAGGCCTGAGAAGTCCTTGGAGATTTTGTTCTGGTCCAAGGGGTTCTTTAATGGTGGCTTAAGCAATAAATAATTGCAAAATATTATAAGAAGTATATTAAATTACCCTGAGGGTTCACAAAACATTTTGTTGTTGTTTTTGAAAGAGATTCAGAGAACAAAACACTTTGGAAAGCACTGCACTGTAACATCTGTCTCCTAATAGTCTTACTAAATATGGTTTATTTTAGTTATCTTGTTGGGTGTCTTATCCTCCTATCAGACTATAAACACTAAAAAGGCAGGGACTACGTCTTAACTAAAATTTGTACCTACTGCAGTGCTCTGCATATAGCTGGCGCTTCATATATGCTTAAAGAATTCATACTCTGGGGGAGGTATATTCAATGCTCTTCACTGAACAGTGCCTCACACATACTTCTTGACTTGCTGATTTGAACATACATAAATAATTTTTAAGTCTCTAGCTTTGTGGTTTACCACCCTTTCCTATTCTTACTTGGCTTATATAAGGCCAGACATACTGATCACTCTCTAAGCTGTTGACCATCCAGGCAGGAAGAAGTTAGAACCAATATATGAAGACAGTGATAGCCTTGAAAAGATCCCTCCCCCATTCCCACCCACAGGTACATATAGCCATTCCTGGTTTGCACGGCCTTTTTTCAATTCCAGGAACTTCTACCGCTTGGAAATAGTCAACTGGCCCTGAAGAGGCAAGGACAACAAACATCGAAAACACACCTGTCAATATCACAGCTGTGGACACTGGGCTGTTATTCTTATCACACAAACATATAGAGTGACAATAATTATAACCACTTTGTACATATACACACATATAAGACCTCCCCCAACCCTTCTTCCTTTCTATTCACCACATCCAGAGGTATTCTCAGAACTTTTTCCCCTTCATTTATGAACAAGACTGAAAGTATTTCTCTTGCTGTACAAAAGAAGTCCCATCAAGGCACAAATAGTTTCATCTCACACTGAACATTGGTGCCCACAAAAAAGGCACAATAATACATAGCAGAAAGAGTGCTACTGTCAGAAGATAGTGGGTTCAAATCCTGACTCTGATACTTAATTAATGCTTGTGTGATCTTGGACAGTTAAGGTGATACAGTGGAGGGAGTACTGTCTTAAGGGTCACAGTCCTGGGTTCAAATGCCACTTGGCTCACTATTTCTGTGACCTGGGCCAAGTCATTTAAACTCTCTAGGTCTGAAATTTCCTCATCTATTAAACAAGATGATCTCTAAGACTCCTTCCTGCTCTGAATCTATGCATGCTCCTAAAATTCCTTCCCTGAGCCTGTTTTTCCATCTGTAAAATCAAAGGATTTTTCCTTCTAGCTCCAAAGCAAATAAGGTGCATGGGGTAAAGAATAGCACAACAGACCTACAGTCAGAAAGACCTGGGTTCGAAACCTATCTTTAATATTCATTTAACTGTGTGACCATGCACAAGTCTCATAACCTCTCTACAACTCAGTTTCCAGTCTTTAAAGGGAAGGCAAAGAAAATTTATAGTATCAATCTCATAAACTTGTTGTGAGGTATGAATAAGACAACATACATAAAGCAAAATTTTGCAAACTCCCCAGTGCAATATTAACATCAGCTAGTAGAAGAAGCTAGTGACAGATATACTAAGACAATAGTACCCTAGAAAATGATCCTGGTTTTTGGAGCAAGATCCCTGCAAAGCCATTTCTTTTAAGTACACAAATTACAAAATGAGAAGCATCAGTCATCTATCTTCTTTGCATTCGAATTATAATGCCAATAGAAACATGGTCACGCAGTGACAACAGCAAAATAGGAGATGAACTGATGCAGCCCCAGAGTTCAGTAGAGGCAGCCTGGCTCTCAGCTTCTCCTCAACTTCCCTCAGTCCTCAGTGTTCTAAAGAAACAAACAAATAAAACCCAGCAGTCTCTGTTCAGGTAAGCAATGTGCTTTGGTGGTAGGAGGGAGGCAGGGAAAGAGATGGCAGGGGATCAGAACCAGAGGAGGAACTTCTGTCTGCTCAGTCACTCTCACGCACACAACCACCAAACCCGGTGTGATGCAAACAGGATTTCGACTCAGGAAGGAACTCGTGCAACTCAGGCCAGCATTTCTGCTGAGTTAGAGCGTGGCCAGTACAAACAGGATTAAAAACAATAATACTTTATTTCCAGAAATGATCATTCCATTCTGGGACTTTAGAGAATCTCAGAGTTAGAATCAAACCTTAAAGGTTACCTAGTCCAACCTCCCATACCCCATGCAGGAAATCCCTTCTGATAATAATGGTGATGGTAAGTAGCATGGATACAGCCCCTACTGAGTGCCAGGCACCATGCTAAGCACTTTACAAGCATTATCTTATATAATCCTCACAACAACCCTTGGAGGTAAGGGCTATTAATTTTCCCATTTTACATTTGAGGAAACTGAGGCATACAGAGTTAAGTGATTTGCCCAGGGTCATACAGCTAGAAATTAGGTTTTAAAATATTACATCTTCTTCCTGATTCAGTCTAACTTCCCTTCTACTTTTTCAAACCTTATTCCCATCCATCAAGGTGCAATCCAAGTGTCACCTCATTGAAGCCTTCCCTAATTATTTCAACCGATATTCATCTTTTCTCTCTACTTTTTGCACTTACTGCCACACAATTTTATTGCCTCATTGATTATTGTCTTATTCTGGTTTTTTTAATGTATATCTTGTTTCTCTTTTACCTAGGAACCCTGAAGGTCTTCCTCTCCCAGTTTGATTTTTTTTTTTTTTGATAAAAGGGGCCATCCCTTCAGTAATGACTTAAAGAAGTCTATTCATTGAATAGGTGTATCTCACTCAAAGTGAGAATGTGATAAGACCTTAGCCTGAAAAGGTCAGGGTCTCACATTGCATCCTGGGCCATCTCCAGTTGTCCTGATGAGTATCAGACCACTGAACCCTGGTGGCTCAGGAAAAGATAGTGAGATTGGTGACTTTGTACAGCCTTTCCTCACTCAAATCAAAGTCAACCGCAAGTCATGTGATCATTTTGATGTCATGGTCCTCTTTAAGAATGAAGGACAAACACAATAACAACAGGCAGAAGCTCTCTAGGGTCACATTTGAACTCAGGTCTTCCTGACTCCAAGTCCAGTATTCTACCTTTTACACCACCAACTGCCCCTAGTACAACATTCCTCCTCTTCTTGAACACTTCCAGTGAAGAAAAGCTCACTACCTCAAAAACAGCCAATTCTGCTGTTGTTCATTAGAAATCTTTTTTTATATATTAACATCTTTTTTGGCTAGGCAGCTAGATGGCACAGTAGATAGATCATAGGACATGAAATCAGGAAGATGATCAGTTACAATCCTGCCTCAGATACTTAGATGCTATGAGACCCTGGGCAAGTCATTTAACTTCTTTATACCTCAGTTTCCTCACCCTTAAAATGAGAAAAATAATACAACCTACCTCCCAAGGCTGACATGAGAAGTAAATGAGGTTATCTGTATGTGTGTATAGTCCTACATAAATGCCATCATCCTTATTATTAGACTGAGGCAAAATCTGTCATCATTCCCCTATTTTAGATCTGTTCCTGGGGTCCACACAAAATATAAGAATAATTCACATTTACATAGCACTTTAAGGACTGCAAAGCATTTTATATACATGAGATATCATTTGATCTCAAAATCCCTGTGACTACTCACTTGTATTTTTCCCATTGCAAAATGAGGAAACTGATTCTCATGTTTGTTAAGTGACCTGCCCAGAATAATCCATCTAGTAAGTGGCAGATCAAGATCTGAACCCAGATTTTCCTGACTCCAAGTCTCAGGTTCTATCCACTCTACCACTCTGCCCTTTAATACATTAATATCCTTCTTCCATAAGAGGGCCCTTCAAAAATCTGAAGACAAGCATTCACATCCCCACTAAATCTTCTCTTTTTTTGAGTACATGTCTCTCAGGTCCCTCAACTGGCTCTCCACATATCCTAGATCTCCAGTCCCTTCTCCAGTTTGTCAACATCCCTCTAAAAATGTGGTACCCACTGCATCCCAGGACATCACCAGTCATCCTAATTTTTCTCTTGCCACTGGACTTTGATGACTCTGGAAGAAAGAGTGAGTCTGATGACTTTGTACAACTCTGTTTCACTTATATCTAATTAGTGAGCGATTCAAGACATCATCCCACGATATCATTGGTCCTCTCCAAAACTGAAGGATGAATGATAACAACACCCAGAACTGGCTGCAACATTCCAGATGTTATCTCACAAAGCACAGCTCAACAAGACCACTGCACCTACTTTGTCCTGGATAGAACATAACTATGTTTGCAGTGGCTATTTTTTTTGCAAGTTCATGGTATTATGAATTATATTACTAATTAATTATTCATAAAAATATACTAAAGAATTAATTATAAAGACCATTAAAACACTCAGATCTTTTTTTCCATGAATCTCATCTACAGGAAGCAGAAAGTCATTCCCTCCCACTATACAAATAGCCCAATGAGGATGTAAGAAATGAGAAATATAAAGAATCAAAGAAGGAAACCCTAGACTCTGGGTTTCTAGATTGGGAAGCTTCTTGTGCCTTAGTTATAATAGAGAAATCCCATCGGTGCAGCAGTTTAAAGTGCATGGTACAGGGTAGCTTTTCCTTTACACCTTGATGAATCAGGAGAATGTTCTGGGAAATGGAGGATTGGAGGGGGGAGGAGTGTCTCTTCAAAATTCTGTTTGGGAATCCATAATTCAAGTAGATTTCTCTAATAATCTCACTTATTCACAAATCAGAATGGTACAGCAGGGTTTTTAGCTACCCTAAACATCTATCCAGCCAAGGACCTTTCCCATAATACTTCCTATTCTCAACCTACCTAAACCAAAGGGGTGGGAAGTCTAAAGATTAATTACAGACATAACTACCAATGAAAACCCAAGAACTAAAGTTATGCATTAAAAAATCAGCAACACATTGGTACGGTTGGTACAATGTTGGCATATGATGGATGCTAGTTTTGTGAGGTGCACAATTTTGCCACCCTAGAGAGTTAAATTACAAGAAATGAACACATGAAGTTTAAACCAGCTGGGAAGCATCCTGGCAGAGGGACCAGGAGACAGCAGTCTAAAATAAAAGAATATTTTTCCTTCCAGCCCAGCCCCTGTAACCATCACTCAAGGGAGCAATCTTTGAAGAGATAGCCCACCATCCCCAACACCCCTGCAGACCAACAGTCACCAATGTGGTAGTTAAGCTCAAAAACCATTATCTCCCATCCCAACCTACCCCTAGTCATGGGAACCTACTTGTAGCATGCCTCCCGAGAAGCCATGGAGGGAGTAGTTCAGTGGAGCAACCCCTAGTAGAGATTCAGTCTGATTAACTGCCTTGGCAGATGCTGCATGTCTAGCCTCCTCAACAATTACAGCTGTGGAAGGCCTAGGAAAAAAAGCACACACACACACACACACACACACACACACACACACACACACAAACACACACCCCATCACCACCACCACCACCAAGTCCTTGGGCCTATCAAATGGTTCAGCATCCAAAATGGAGATGATTTTATTAATAAAAATGATACTAAGGAAGATTTGTTACCATAAACCTTTTTCCTATAGCCTAATGACTGGTGGGCCTTTCCATCAGCCTTGTAAATAAACACTCCCATGAGTGTTGTCCACCCTTATTAAAACGTCAGCTCCTTGGGAGTCGTTGCTTCTCTATTTGTATACCCAATGCTTAGTCCTGTGCTTTGCACATGTTAAGCCGTTAATTAACAAATGATTATTCCTTCATAAATGTTTTTTCCTTTCTTATCACTCACATGGCTTTTAGTTAAAAAAAAATATATAACCAGTAAAAGCTGACCAGAGGAGCAGGTGAACCAGTCACAGCATCACAGTGAGGAAGAACAGATGAACAACCTGACTGTTGTACTGGCAATCTCAAAATATTAAAATAACCTGAAGAACACCCCACAGCACATAGGAAAAATCCTTTATGGAGGAATTTATCAAAGGACAAGGAACAAGAACTCCATAGGCTGAGAAGGCATAGGTTTGTAAAGCACAAAATCAAACATTTGGACTTGGAAGAGACCTTAGAGGATGTCTAGTCCAACCCATTCCTTTTACAGAAAGGCCCAGACACTTACCCAGGATCGTACCCAGGAAGGAAGTGACCAAGGAAGGAATTAAACTCAGGCCTTCTGAATCCAAAGCAAACATTCTTTCCATTGTACCACACTGTGCTGATATGCCCAGCCTAATGAGATATTTTGATCTAAGGAATTATTGATACACCATGTGTAGAAAATGGAGTGTCATGATGAGAGGACCTCCTTCACTTGGTCACAGGGAAAGAGAAAAGCTTAGGTCTTCCATCCCACAGTGGATGGCCTCCCCTCTGAAGTCTATTTCCACCTCAGCCTCTACTCTGCTTCCACTGAATCTTTGCTCTCACCTTATAGTTTTGCCTCCACGTCTATCCATCTTCCTGTTTGTTTTTGCAGTAACAGGGCAGAGACAGGCACTATGTTGTAATGTACTGTCCCTTTAAGGTTTGTTCCTGAGCTGAGCCTGCTCAGAATTCTAAGAAAAACAGTAGACAGTTGCTGGGAGTTACATTCTGAGAGTTCTTAGCCAAGCAGTTGCTGAGTTTTGAATATGATAAGCTATTATAAACTAGGGAGATAAGACAACAAAACTGGCATGATTACAGGACAAATATAATTTATCTGATTATAGCCTGCCCCCAGAAAGAGAAGAAAAGGGAGAAAGAGGGGAAAGGATAGATTCCAGAATGGAATCAGCCAAGACTGAAGTTGGAAATAATGGATTCTATAGTTGCTTTTGAGAAAAAAAAAATCTAGCAAAGAAAAGGAACAGATTGGAAGCAGAGAATAAGAGGAATCACTGAGAGGATTGACTAGGTTGGCAGAGATGTGTTATATCTAACACAGAGTGGATAATAGCAACAGCTACTATTTAAAGGGCTTATGTTATCTCATTGGATCATCACAAGAATCCTCTGAGGAAACTCAGGCTCAGAAGGGTTCAGAGAATCAAAGAGCCAATAAGTTTGCAAGGCAGGATTTGAACTAGTGTTTCTGACCTCAAAGTCTTGCATTCTATTTATTCACCACGCCACTCTGCTGCCTCAACTCTACTGAGCAGTAGAAGTACCTACGCAACAAAAGTAGTTAAATTTACCAAGCAACTTTTACGGATAGTTGCTGAAACAGAAAATGACACCTAAGGTTACAATCCCAGAGTTGTAAGTAACTCTGAACACAATGAACACAATGGTTTTTCTCATTCATGAGCCTCCTTGGCAGATTTCTATAACTGTGAACCCATTCTTCCTTCCTCATAGACACTGAGTGCACTGGTGGAAGAGAGAAAACCAAGATTTATGTGCGGACTGTGACTTATTTATTATTTATACATTTGATTTAATATCACTACCAAGAACACTATTAGTATTATTATATTATATTATACTTTTGCTTTATTGTTAAATGACTGGTTTTATTTAAAATCTAACATGTCATTATTGTGAATAGCTGATTGGGTACCAAAAAAATAGATTCGTGGGAGGGGGGCATCAAGAGCTAGAGTGGTAAGTAGGAGAAGCAAATTTCCTGTCAATAAGATAGTCTCTACTGCCCTAAGAAAATCTGAGTGGGATATATAACCTATACCAGATTGTACACTGTCTTGGGGGGGTGGGGCGGGGTTAGAGGAAAGGAGCAAAAGACAAAAATTTGAAACTCACCGTATTATAAAAAATGAATGTTGAAAACTATCATTACATGTAACTGAAAAAATATTATTTACTAAAAAAAGATAATCTGAGTGAAACTGTAGTTCTTCTATGGGAAACTAGATTTGTTAGTGTAAAAATAGGCTAGAGAGAACAAGTCAATCAACTATGTGGGTAAGTAGGCATCTACATGCCCAGATAAGAAGGATGAGGTGGTACAGTGTGGGTAGTCACCCCACATACCACACATTTACATTGCAAACATATATATGCATGGAATGCATCATAGGCACTCAGTTGGCACACTCACTATGTCTCCTGAAATTGCTAGGCTATTTTATTTAAGATGAGTTCATTGCAACCTTCCATTTAAGATGGTGGCATGAAAGGTTACAGATTCTACAATATGTACTACAGAAAAGATCTAAAAATAGCATTAGGTCAAATAATAATCCATAAGTCCAAAGAAAAACAACAGTATGTGTGTTCATCCAGGACAAGAATGCACCCTCCAAAAAGGACAAACAGCTAAAAGACTGCAGGATTACTCCACCAGAAAGCTAGTAAAAGTACAAGTTAACAAGCAGGAAGATCTCAGACCAGAGAAGATTCTTCAGGGGTACTTGAAGCCTACAAAGCTAGGGGAAGTAAGAAGAAAGTCCAGAGTCAGCTGCATGGGGACCCAGAAACCTGCAGAGTTCTGACTGCAAATTTGAAGACTGACCAGGCAACATTCTGAACAGGAGGATACATAGCTTAGAACAGAAGACAGAAAACCTTACCAAGTTATAGACTCCCTGAAAACTAGGATGGAACAAACATAACTCAATGATTCTATAGGATAAGAAATACTAGAATAAAATTAAAAGATTGGAAAATAAAAGAAAATGTAAGGTATCTATAAAAAAATATCATGAAAAGATAGAAGAAATGAAAGTCAGGAAGAGATTATTTAGAAATAATGGAAAACTGAAAAATGACCAAGCAATATCATAAATTAAATCTTCCCAGTTCTAGAACCAGAAGGCAAAATGAAAACAAAGAATTTACCAATTATCTCTTGAAGGAAAACCCAAAATGAAAGCTCTCAGAAATATTACAGAAAAAAAAATCTAGCATAATCTCTGTTTAGTTCAAGATCTATAAATGTTACTTTAAATTTCCTTGGGGTAAAGAGATGTCAAAAGGAATAAAAGGATTATGCAAGTTAGAGCATTTCTTTCTGTTAGTTAGAAATGTGTGAATTTAGACTAATGTTAAATGTTTTTGGAGGAATGCATCCAATAAAGAGTATAATATTAATATTTTTTCTTTTAAAATGCTTAAAAGACACCATGTGAAATGAAATTATCTCAATACTTAATATACATGGATTAAATGTGATAGTATTTAACTATTTAAAGGAAACGTTCATCAAATTATAGGGAGAAATAAACATCAAAACTAATAGTTGGAGACTTCAATATACCTTTTTCAAACCTGGAAAAATCTAATGAAAAGATAAACAGGAAAAAGATTAAGGATCTGAACAGATTTTTAGAAATTTTTACAAAACTTTAGAAACAACAATTATTTAATATGATGTGAAAACAATATATATGTATATATGTATTACTATATCTAGATACATATCTCTATATATAGATGTGTAGATACATATTTCTCTCACAGGTATAGCACATTTATAAAGACTGATCATGTGCTAAAACAAAAATTTCAAAAGAAATACAGAAAAACACCCTTTAGTGAGTACAATTAAAATTGTATTTAATAAAGAGCCACTGAAGAAAGCATTCAAACTTAAATGGAGACTAAATAACTTAAACCTGAAGAAATTATGGATTAAAGGACAAATTACATGTTTATAAAACTCTATTTGATCATTTCATCCCTGAAAATTTTTGAAAAACACAAAACAATCATTATGAAATATATATATTAGTAAATACTTTTATCAGCAAAAGAGAAAAATAGATCACCGAATTGGAAATGGAAATAAAAATGCAAGAAAAGCAACAAATTAAAATACCTCAACTAAACACAAAAATGGAAAATCAAATATGACTAAAAAACTGAAAGCAAAAAAAAAGGCACCATTGAATTGATAAGTAAAATTAAGATCTACTGTTTTGAAAAATAACAAAACAGATAAACTAATAAAGGAAAACCAAATAACCAAAATCAAAAAGGAAAAAGGAAAATTCACAGTAAATTAAGAGAAAATAAATTAAATTATTAGAAATGGTTTTGCTAAATCACATGCTAACAAAACTGATCATTTTACCTGAGATTGAAGAATATTTACAAAATTGCAAATACCTAGATTATTATAATAGGAAATAAAAAAAGGTAAATAACCCAATTGTGTGTGGAGTGGATTTTAAGTCATAAATGGACTCTTAAAGTATGAATGGAGGGAGACCAAGTTAAGATGAATATACGAGGGAATCTTACCACTTATTCAAAAAATAATTAATTCCAATATTAAATCATCTGTAGTGACAGAGAGAAAAAAAAAGGATCCTACAAAATTCCTTCAATGTTAAAATTATGTCCCTGATACCTAAACCAGGCAGAGAAAAAGCAGATAAAGAAAGTATAGACCAATATATTCCTAATAAATATTGATATAAAAATATTTAATAAAATATAAAAAAATAATCTACAGCAACAAATTATTTTAAAAGTTAAATACTATGACTAGATTGAAATATGGGGATGGTTCAGTATTATGGAAACTATGAACATTATAGAAAATACTTTTGATATACTATGGATCCCTTTATGTTGATTAAAAATCTTAGTAATGAAGGGACCTTTGCAGTAATATGGTAAATGGTATGAGTCTAAGACTAAGAACCAGTATAATACATAATAGAACACTAGAAGTCTTTACAATAAAATCAAGGATAAAGCAAGGATGTGCATTAGCAATGCTATTATTTGATATAGTTCTCTAAATGATAGCTGCAGCAATAAGAAAATAAATTGGGACAATAAAGAAAGGAAAAGATTAAACAAAATCCTTGCTTTTTCAGATGATAAGATGATTTACTTAGAGATCCCTAGAGATTCAACTAAAACATTCATTGAAGCATTCAGTAACTTCAGCAAAGTAGCAGGATATAAAATAAATTCCCATAAGTTGTCAGTCTTTCTATAATAGGTTGTTTCAAAAGTCTTTTTGCAGTTATTTTTTTAACTGTTACAATATTACCAATTCATTAAATTATATATATATATATATAAAACCTCAGTTATTTTTATTTAAGTTATTAAAGCATTACACTAAGACTTTTAGGACAAAGCATATGACCAACAAAACCCAGCAAAAAGATTCAGAAATAGACATTTCATTCAAAATAACTACCGAATGTATAAAATATTGGGGTGTCCACTTGCCAAGACATGTTCAGAAACTGTAAAATACAACTATAACTTGTTCTTTTTCAGAATTAAAAAAAAACTTGAACAATTAAATATTCATTGTTCATGGTTGTGATGTGCCAATACAATAAAAATAACAATACAACATAAATTAATTATTCAATTCCATGCTAAATCACCAAAAAACTACTTTTTCAGAGTGAAAAAAAATAATAACAAAATTCATCTTACGGAACAAAATGTCAACAATTTCTAGGGAAA
Organism: Potorous gilbertii; assembly: GCA_028658325.1. Taxonomy (NCBI): domain Eukaryota; kingdom Metazoa; phylum Chordata; class Mammalia; order Diprotodontia; family Potoroidae; genus Potorous; species Potorous gilbertii. The sequence continues at coordinate 501,422,637 of CM053770.1, forward strand.
AGTCAGAAGGAAGGGAATCTACCAGAATCCATTCTCAAACTGTACCATAAACAGTATTCATCAGGACTATTTGGTACCAGTTTTTTTTTAAAAAAAAAAAAAGGAAATATGATTACCAGTGAGGCAGATTAGATATATAGCATAAATGAACATAACAGTTCATTGTAGTGTAGTGTAGTGTTTCATAAGTCACAAGCTTCTTAACTACTGGAAAGTGATACTCATTATTAGACAAAACCTGCTAGGAAAATAAGAAAGCAGTATAGTAGGAATTAAGTTTAGATCAACATCTCACATAATATACTAGAATAAACTAAAATAAAAAAATACATGACCTAGATATAAAGGGTCAGATCAGAAAGAGAATCATTTTTGTAGCCTGTAGAAATTAGAAGGCTTTATGAGTCAAAAGGAATAGAGGAGATCATAGGAAATAAGGTAGATAATTTTGATCACATAAAATTGAAAAACATTTACACAAACAAAATCAGCTCAGATAAGATTAGAAGGAAAACAGTTATGGGAATGGGAAAACAGGATGGGAAAAATCTCTGCAAGATCTGACATCCAAAATCAATAGAAAACTGATATAAAAAAGTATCAAAGCTATTCCCCAAGATGAAGGAACTGTTCTCCAGGGATGAAATCTAAGCTATGAACAATTAGATGAAAAAATTTTCTAAATCAATGAAAATAACAGAAATGCCCATGTCATCAACTCTGAGGTTCCACCTTATACTCATCAGTTTGGCAAGGAAGGAAGGAAGGAAGGAAGGGAGAGAGAGAGAGAGAAAGGAAGAAAGATAAAAAGAAAGAAAGAAAAATGGCAATTGTTGAAAAGTTTGTGGGAGGTCATTGTAGTAATATACTGTTGATGAAGTTGTGATGTGTATGAGCCATTCTGGAAAGTAATTTGGAATTATGCCTTAAAAGTCACTAAACTTTGCATACCTTTGACCCAGAGATACCACTGTAAGGAAAATAACATTTTCCATTGTAGCAATGGAATGGTTACCATGTTCTACGAAATAATGAAACTAAAAAATTCAGAGAAAATTGAGAACACTTATATAATCTCACGCAAAAGTGAAATTTATATAATGACTACATTATAAAGAAAAACAAATCTGAAAAACAAAAGAACTCTGATCAATATAATGACCAATCATGACTCCAGAGCACCAATAATAAGTTATACTACCCTCCTCCTGCCAGAAAGGTGATGGACTAAAAGCACAGAATTAAATAAACATTTTTTAATAAGGTCAATACGTATATTTGTTTTGTTTAACTATGCCTAAGAAGATTTTTAATTGGCAAGGAAGTAATTAGGGGGAGACAAGAGATAGTGATGCCTTCTCCCCCTCCCAAAAGAAAGAGTGTCATTGAAGCATTTTTTGAAAAATATACTGCAGAGTTCTGAGGGTGATAAAGATAAGAAAGCTTTAAAACTAACATAGTCTATACATCTATGTGTATAAAACAACCTATATGTCATAGAAATTTATAATTTTATATACAATTCTATTTTTTGTGGTGAAAATTATTCCTATTTTGGTTTTATAAATAATTTAATGAATTGATAATATTGTTACAGTTACTAGCACAGGTAACTTGCATTATTCCAGATGCATACATTTAATAGTAAGAACTCATTATTTTGCTGTTATATTGGTGTTTTTCAGAAGAACAAAATATTTTATACATTTATATTATATATATTTGCATGTAAATGTTATATACATATTATATGCATATTAAATATTATATAAATATTAAATGATTATCACCTATTATTTTCACATTAGGAAGGACCCTAGAAAACTCAAGCTAACAGATGTAACAGAAGAGTGACTTCCCCAAGATCTCACAGGTAATAAATAACAGATACAATGCTGAGATGAAGATCTAGGTTTTCTGAACTCAAATCTAGCACTTGTCCCAAATCACCACAAGGCTTCCCAGAAGGCAGGATGTCTGTGAGGTTCCTTTACAGTTGCTCTCTGGTCAAGAGATCTGATCTCAAAAGGGGAATACAGAACTTCAGGAGAAAATGCTTGGAGGGCAAGTACAATCCTTATGGCTTCTTCCCCATTTTAAGGCTTTACATTTTCATACACTGGCAACAATTCCATACCATTCTCAACAGATCTCTTTCACTTCCAGTAAAAAAAAAAAAAAAAAAAAAAAGGAAATTGGCACATGCATACCTCTTTCCACAGAGAAAACAGGAGGAGGGTAAGGGAACAGAATCACAAAGGCAGATTTCCCATTTCCAAAACTGCTGAGCTCATCAAATACCTCTGTAATCCCAGATAGGACAGGAGAGCAGGCAGTTCTCTAGCTGCTCTGATGAAAAGAGCTCGTTTTGGAGCCGGAGGACCTGAGCTCTGCCAGTTGCTACCAGAGGGACCTCGGGCAGCTCCTTTGACCTCGGCGGCCTCAATTTCCTCATGTGTAAAATGAGGAGGCTGGATCATCTCTGCCATCCCTTTGAGCTCTAAATGTATCACCCTAAAATTAAGCTGTGTCCATCTCACCAAGGAGAGAGATAAGGATTCCACAAAGTAGGGGGGATGGGAGTTAGCAGGCAGAGCTGGATAAAAGGTTAGGCCACTCACTGAAGACGGGATCCACCCTCCCCCTCCGCGCCCAAGGCTCCCCGCAAGGGCTCATGTGACTCCATGCCCCACACAGAATAAGACAAGACAAATACCTTCCTTCCCACAGGCTGCCCTCCTCTCTGCCCATCCTGCCACGGCCTCCAAACGCTTCCCAGTCTGTTCAAGCCTCATGCATTAATTTCTCTTAATTTGCTTTGACAGGGATGCGCGCTGTCGTGTAAAATGCAATCATCCTGAAGCATTGAGGGAAAGGGGTGGGGGAGGAGGGAGGCGGGAGGGACACAAGAGTGGAGGGGGAGGTCAGAGAAGCGAGGATGGGGGAGGTGCCCCTCTAAGAAGGTAGGAGAGGAGCGGGGGGAAAGCCAGCGGCATTGCCAGGTAGAGCACAGGCTGCTCTGATCGATGAACTCAGCAGGAGCCAAGAGGCCACCCAGCCTCCTCCCTGCACTGCAGTGCGGGGGCCAAGCCAGCCCTCGGGCTGCGGGGAGGCTAGAGGGAGAGAGACTAAACCAACGATCGCAGCATCCAGAGTAGGACTGGAAACCGGCCACTCAACCCCACACACGACAAGTAAGGAAACTGAGCTCCAGAGAGGGGCGATGGCTTTTGTAAAATAGTCCCTTACAGTCGGCAGAGTGTTTTGTACCCTTTGAAACCATCCCCACATAGACACAGGTATTATTGTACCTAATCCCAGTTACAGATAAAGAAACGGGAGGTCTGTAAAGTTAAATGACTCAGTCCACATGCATTTATGAAGCACTTACTGTTAAGCACTGACGATACAAAGAAAAGACATGATCTCTGCCTTCAAGGTGCTCCCATTCTAATGAGAGAGACAATATGACACACACACCCCCAAATTGTATACAAAATCTACATAGTGTAAATGAAAGGTGATCTTCAAGGGCAGGCCCCCTGCAGAAGAAGACTGTTTGGTATCTGGAGCTTTTCACCACCCGGCTTCAATTTAACTTTCCTGTCTTATTACATATTTCTCTCATCTTCCTGTACCCTGTGGTCCAGCCGAATTGGCTTTCTTGCGGTCTGTCACACATGACATGCCACCTCTGGCCTTCCTGCCTAAACACAGCCTCTACCCCATGCCTCCTCTTTCCCTTGGATCTCTTGCCTAGTTTCCTTCCAAGGTAACTCAAGGGTCCCCATTCCACAAGAGAGACCTTTCCTGGCTGCTACGGTGTGCCCTGCAAATACCTTGCATGTAACTTTGTGTCTACTTATATGCATACGTATTGTTTCCCCTCAATAGGACATAAGCTCCTTGAGTGTGAAGAACTTTCATTTTTATCTTGGCTATCCCCAGTGTCTGGACTATAGGGCACATAAGTGCCTGTTGCTTGATTGATTACCCATAATACCACAGCTAGGAGATGATCAGAGAGGGACAGGAGCCCAGATCTGTTGGATCCTAAATCCAGCCCTCTGTCTTGCTATAATCTACCCTAGTTCCAGGGAAAGGGACAGAATCCAACCTTACCATCCCTGGAAGTAGAGGGAAGCCCAAAGGAGAAATCAGGGATGAGAAAGGATCTGAATCTCTTTTGGTCTGGACAGACTGGCTTTCTCTCCATTCCTCTCTTATGATACTGAATCTCCCACCTCCATGCCTTTGCACTGCCCATCCCCCATATCTGGAATGTAACTTTTCCTCTCAGATACAGCTCAGAATGAATGTAATGAAACACTGTTGCACCATAAGAAATAATGAAGTAGACAGTGTTTCAGAGAAACTTGAGCTTATATGACTTCATATGTTCTTATGTTCATATAAACTAAGGAAAGTAAAGGAAGCAGAACCAGGTGAACAATGCATATAATTATTAAAAAAAACTCTGGAAGTTGAAAGAACTCTGAATAATGAAATGAAAACTCATGATTCCAGAGCACTGTTGATGGAACAGGATGCCTGCCTCCTAATAGAGGGACTAACTATGGAATAAGATGTATATGTGTATGTTTATATCCATATCTATATCTGTTTAGATATAACCAATGTGGGAATTTGGGGGCCCTGGCCAAGCTATTTGTTTTGGGGGACAGGGTAATTAGGAGAGAAAATGTTTTTTCATTGAAAAAAATTGAATTTATGTCAAATAAATGCTCAAAAAAGATGTAGTTCAAATTGCCATTTTGACTTGAAACCTCTCCTAATACCCTCTCCCCAAGTTAGTGCCCTCCTTTGTATCGTACCTTGTATTAAACTACATTGTGCCTATACGTTCAGGTGGTTCTAGAGAAACTTTTAATGCCACCATTTCCAAGTTTTTCTTATGGGAATAGAAAGCCTTGGGGGCCCTTACGAATCCCCTTCGGAAAGAATAAGTATAGCATTGCACACACACACACACACCTTTTCCTCAGTGAGTCCACTGACATCTGATCCCTTCTTTCCAATCACACTGCTGCAACCTGAATTCATTTCCCCATCACCTTTCACCTACATTATTGCAATAGTACCGCCTTATGCCTCTCATGACTCCGGTCTATTTTCCTTACTGCTGCCAAAGTAATTTTCCTTAAGTGCAAATCTGACACTGACACTCCTCTACTCAACCTATTCTAATGGCTTCCTATTGCCTATAGGACAAAATATAAACTCTTCCTACGTTCTATCTCTCTTCATAACCTGACTGTAATCTGTCTTTCCAGTGTCACAGGAGGATGTTATTCTCCCTCCAACTCTTGCCATCTACTCATGACAATAATCTCCTCTCTCTGTGTCTTTTCACTGAAGGCCTGTGTGTATCCTGGGATATGCTCCTTTCTTATTTCCACCTCAAAGAGTCTCTTCCTTTAAGATACAATTCAGGTATCACTTTCTATGTGAAACTTTTCTTGACCCCCCCAACTGCTAGTATTTTCTCAAACTACCTTATATTCAAGTTATGTGTGTATTGTCATAATTAAACTATACACATATATGTACTTGTCTTCCCCATTAGAATGTAAGCTTATTATGAGCAGGGATCTTTAATTTTTGGAAAATACCCCTCCCCCAATGCCTGTAATTAACATACATAGTAGGTACTTGATAAGTACTTTGATAGATGGATTTCAGAGGAAGGGAAAGAACATGGAAATCACAGCAATGGGGAATGGCTCTATCTTCTCACTTTATAAAGCCCTGCCTTCCTCTTTCTAACCTACCTCAGTCACTTCATATTCTGTGGCCTAGTAGATGGGCCACTGAGTTGTAAAGCAGGAAACCTGAGCTTTAGACACATTAGACATTAACTACCAATGTGACCTTGCGCTTCTTCAGTTTCATCAGCTGGGGATCAAAACCATCTGTTCTCCATGTCTAAGTGGGATGCAAATAGGGGAAAACAAGATAGAAGAGGAAAAAAGGAAAACATTATAGAAACACAAAAGAGGGCTGCATTCTACCATCCAGGCTTGGAAGCCTCCTGAATGTCATCAGCACTCCTGCTTTACAGTTGCTTCCCCAAAACTCATCTAATCAAAACAGAGTAACCTATGATAGTCACACATCCAGCTCAAGAGTGAGCAATGGCAGAAACTTGTTTTGGTGATGAGGGCCTGAGTGCATCCTGCTTCATGACTGACAACTTGAACTTGCCACAGCTAAAACAACTCATGAGCTCTGACAGTAGAATTCACTAACATCCTTGTTTGCTTATGGCAAATCTGCTTTATTTCCAGTTCACCCATTTCTCTGACAACAGGGTGCAATGACCCAGATGTGAGATCCAGTTTTGAGCCTCTCTTCTGCCACTTGTGTATTTTTAAACAAGTCACGTCTCCTTTTGGCATCTCATTGTTCAATTTGAAGGCTGGAGGAAGAAATATCTATGATCCCAGGAAAATCTAAAGACAGAAGGGACATTAGAAGTCACTTCATCTAACTATCTCATTTTACAGATGAAAAGACCAAGGCTCAGAGAGATTAAGTGATTACATGCTCTGATGCTAATATTGACTGACTGATAAAAATACACAATATGGGAATTTTAAGAGGATGAGGAAAAGGAAATAAACAATGAAGTAATTTATTATTATGAAGAATGCTTTAAAATTTGATTTATTTTATTCTGAACTTAAGAAATAAAATAGCAGTTCTATAACAGAATAGAAAAAAAGATGATTGTGCATGAAACTGCAAATCTATTATGTACAATTTGCTTCAATATATAATAAAGTTATCACTTAGCTTTCCTTTTTCCCCCCTCTTTTTTTCCCTCCCCTCACCCTACATATGGCTACCATTAGGAAGAAATACATGTGTGTATCTGTGTATGTGTGTGTGTGTGTGTGTGAAACTATTCTATATATACTTCTACTTATTGTTTTTAAAAAGAATGATGTGATTGGATGTGCTTCACAATTTGTCTAAATCTTTGTCACTGTGATACAGCAATTCAAAGGTCTAGACTCAGTGGTCTACAATGTCACTTCCAGCTCTAACATGGTCCCATGCACAAAACTGTTCATAGAAGTACTTTCTTGCTTAACCATTCTAACCTGTTATAAGAGAGGAGTTTTACCCACCTTGAGGTAGAAGAAAAATTACAGGAAGTGGAGGTAACAGTGATTCCCCCCAAAAAAGTGGAAGAAAATATCAATGAGGCAGTTTAAAAAAATTCATAAACTGGGTCACACTGCAGGTAATGAGACTCACAGATTCATATACAATGCCCTCTTTCTATTCTTCATCTATGGAAATATTGATCAATCCAGTAAATATATATTAAGCATTTCCTATGTGCCAAGACTGGGCTAAGTGTGGGGGATACAAAAAGAGGCAAAAGACAGTCCTTACCCTCAAGGACCTTTCAATACAATGGGGAAGAGGCAATATGCAAACAAACATAGAAAACAAGCTATGTTCACTTTTGCTTCTGTCAAGTAAAATAAACAAGCAAGAGAAAAAAGAAAATTTAATTTTCAAGTTAGGCAGTCTTTAAGAGATCCGGTTGCTTTATTTTCTGCATCAAACATTTAGTTTTTAGAAGTCTTGCTAACTGTGATGGTTTCGTACTACCATTTGCCAAAATGCCAAGGCACAACATACCTTTGTTGATGGACTGATTGGTGTTTTCTGCGTTAACAGTAATGGATAAAAATCCATATTTCAAATAATTTTCTTGAGAGTTCTGAATTTGGGGGCCTACTTCTTGCCAGATCTGATTAGATGCTCATTGTTTTTATCTTGCAATGTGCCTGGTGAAGAACTTGAACTGGAAGTAGAAATGTCAACTTTCCATTTTCGTGTTGCTCAATTGGGCTTACACTGTCATCTTCAATCTTTGGTGTCTTTGTCTAAATCTCTTAAAGTTACTTGACCATTTGGGGAGGAACAGTTTCATTAAAGTCAAATAATAAAACCTATAAATCTGCTCAACCAGAATATAAACTGCAATATGTCACACAATATGCCAAAAATCAAATGAATGAGTAAGGATTCCACTGTCAACCCCTCCTCATGGTAGGATTCCCATTAATCCCTCAGGATTCATCGAATATTGTGATTGACATGTGACCAGTGGACATACAAGCGAAGAGACGGTAACAAAGTCAAGCTGCATATTATATAAGTAAAATGTACTTTTTTTAAGCTAAATATAAAAATTCCAACCATTCCAATGGATCAATCAGCAAGCACTTATTAAGTGCTTTCTTTGTGTCAGGCACTGTGCTAGAAGCTGCAGCTCTAAGGACAAAGAATGAAACAGTGCCTACTCTCAAAGAGCTTACAGTGTAACAAGGGGCAACAAGTACATTTATAAATATACAGAGATAAGAATAGAGACTAAACCTGTGATTTTATCAGTATAGTAATTCCTACAGGAGGAAACTATCAATATAGGTCAGCATCTTCCCTGCAATTTACAGTCTTAGAGGCAGAGATGCTCAGGCCACTGAGAGCCCAAGATCACAATCAGTATCCATCAGAGAATCTGAACTTAGTCAGGAACTTCTGGCCCCAAGGTTGGCTCTCTATCCACTATTCATGCTGCTTTGTTGCATATACTTATGCAGAATAAATATCCATAGGATATGTAATGTATATATAATATAATACACAGGCAGCTACATGGCACAGAGGATAGAGTACTGGGCCAGGAGTGAGGAAGTCATCTTCTGAAGTTCACATCTAGCTGGAAACACTTACTAGCTGTTTGGACCAGGGCAAGTCATTTCACCCTGTTTGCCTCAGTTTTCTCATCTGTAAAATGGGCTGGAAAAGGAAATGGCAAATCACTCCAGTATCTCTGCCAAGAGAACCCCAAATGGGTTCATGAAGAGTTGGACATGACTGAAAAACACCTGAACAATAATAATATAAAAATAAGAAATACAAATAAATAAAAGGTAGAGAAATGCAAGGGGATCAGGAAAGGCTTCCTGCAGAAAATGGTTTTTGAGGTTTTTGTCTTAAAGAAAGGCAGAGGTAGGAAAAAAGTACATTCTAGGCATGAAGGATAACCAGCAGAGTGGCATAGAGATAGAAGATGGAAGGCCACATGTTAACAGCTGAGGCCAGTTCGGCTGAATAAAAGACTGTGGGAGATGAATTCATATACAAGGCTGGAAAGATAATGGGAACCAAGTTATGAAGGTGTTTAAACAGAGGGGTCAGCGTTTTATTTCAGGGGTAAGTGGGAGCCACTGAAGTGTATTGAATATGCGAGTGACAGATGTTCAGATCTTCGCGAAAGAACAAACAACCACTTTGGCAGCAGTGTCATAAAGGATGGACTCAAGAGGGGAGAGATTTGTGCCAGAAAATGCTCTAAATCCAAAGTGATGAGGACCTAAACTAAGGTGGTCCTGAGTGAGTAAGGAGAAAGGGTTGGATTCCAGAGATGTTGCAGAGGTAGAAAGGAAAACATTTAGCAAATGATGGGACATATGAGGTGAGGGAGAGTGAGGAGTTTGGGTTAATGCTTACATTATGAAGCTGGGAGAGCAGAAGAATGGTTGTGTCTGCAACAGAAATAGGCAAATTTGATTGTTTTGGACTGTTAAGTTTGAGATATCCAATAGGCAAAATGGTTGTACAAACCTATGTCCAGGTGACAAAATAGGGTGGGAGATAAAGATCTAAAAGTCTTCTACATAGATACCATGATTAAACTCATGGGGACCGAAGGGGATACCAAAAGAAGAGAGCCCAGGAAAGAACCATGAATGTTACCCACAGTTAGAAGGTGTGGTGTAGAGGATAAGCCAGCAAAGGGAATTGAGGAGTGGTTAGACCAATAGGAAGAAATGTTAGAGAAGAGAGAACAGTGTCATAAAAACTGAGGAGGAAATATCTAGTAAGAAGCATATGCATTAGTGTCAAATGCAGTAAATCAAGAAGGATAAGAAAGATTGAAAAAAAAATCAGATTCATCAGTGAGGAAATCAATGGGTAACTCTGGAATGGATTATGAAGGGTTGGGCATTAACTGAAGGGAGATAAAGTGGAGACTAAGTACGGATAGTTTTTTTTCTAGGAGTTTGACTGAGAAAGACAGTGGAGATATAGGATAATAGTTGATAGAGCCTAGTGAAAGTTTTTTGTTTTTAAAGAATGGGGAAAACTGGTAGTATGTTTAAAGATGATAGGGAAAGAACCAATAGGGAGGGGGATGAAGATCCCAGAAGAGGGATAATTAATGTTGAAATCTACTAGCAAAAATGGGAAAGGATAGGATGAAGAGATAGAGGCATTGGCCTTCCCAAAAAACAATATTTGTCAGTCTTTGAGAAAAAAAAAGAAGCATAAGTAAGAAATAATATCAAGGGGTTTTAAGATGAGAAGAGGAAGTTCAAGTTCAATGGTCATCCCTTAATAAATAGGCATGACAAGGAAAACAAATTCATGCACTGAACATGTCTAAAAACTCATGTCTTAACCTATACCTCTAGTCTGTCCTCTCTTTGCCAAGAGAGATTCTTCTAAAGTCATAATTGATCACTTCACTGATTAAAGTTTTTATGTCTTTCAGAATGATTTTCCTTTACATTACTATGGACAAAGTAAACACAGCTTTCTCACTTCACTCTGCATCAGTTCAAAGTTTTCCCAGGTTATCTGAATCTACCATAGTCACCATTTCTCATGTCACAATTATTTTCTATTACATTCATATGTAGTCAAGTCCCAACAACTGTAAATATGAAGCCTGTGAAGTGTTTGCATTATTAAGATTTATGCTATTCAGACTTATAATTATATGCAAAATATGGTAATTGGTTCCAGCTCAGGGGAAATATGCAGTGAAAAAATGTTAAAATAAATTTTATCTGTTTTTTAATGTCATAAAACAGCAAAGGATTCAAGTTTATGACAAATTGAGATAATAGTTATAGAAAGAAAATTTGTAGTTATTGAATATCAGATTTAAAAATCATATGCTGATGACATCAGAAATATCATTTTTGTCATTTAAAATATTTTAACAGCTCTTAAATTTAAAATACTTTAGCTGAACTGTTTTCTCTTTCTCTAAATCTTCATACAAATGCTAGAAGGTACAGTTTTAGCCACCTATCAGTGATTTTGTGTGTTCACATTCTCATACAATGAACCAAGTCTTGTTGGATAACCTGGAGCGTTACCTAAAATCAAAAATGCTTTAAATGCAATGTTGCTTTCCTTGCAATATTTTTTTTTTATCAACTAAGCTAAGATAACTTGAAAACCAGTCTTTGGTCCCTCAGGTTTCTTATTTGACCATCAAAGAACTGGAAGTGATAAATGATTGTAACCTTTTAATTTAAAATCTCCTTCTGAATTACCCATCAATAAAAGTATTAGGCTATCATTAGACAATTTAAATCCAGATTTAGATTTTGGGTTTTTTTTTAGGAATGTAAATTATAAACGGCATCCTTTTCAGAATAAACCTGTTTTTCATAAACATTAAAAATTTGTTGATCAGTGTATCCACCTTCTTTGACTATTTTCTTCAAAACATTGAGACATTTAACTGTTATGTCCTCATTTGCAATGACTGCCTCTCCAGTAATTTTAACAATATGCAACTGAATTCAATTTTTAAAGCAATCAAACCAACCAAGGTTTTCAGTAAAAGTTTCTCCACTATCCATTTCATTTCTATTTTTTTACATTGCCTTAAACAAATGTGCAGTTTTTGTCTGAATGGCTGTTCTGCTAAGAGACACATATTTTTGAGTGCAATCTTCAATCCATGTAACTAAAAGATACTCCATTTCTATTGCTATAACACTTCCATTTCTTGTAGCTGTTTGCAAACCACAAAACAATGATGCAACTTTAACTTGTTTTAATTGCATATTTTATAATATTTTGCATCACGGATTCAAAGCATTCTGACATCTTATCCTATTTTTTAGTTACTATGTCATTCATTCAGTTTTATCAGATTTTTTGTTCTAATGTAGTAACAAGCCACTTCTCTTTTGCACTGGCAGTACTTCCATGTGAAATATTCTTTCTTTTGTCCATTTTATTTTGTTAACGGCTTCTAAAAATAATGCAACTGTTGTAATATATGAAGCAGCAACACATCATATCTACATGTAGCAAGAGACAAGTACAGATGAACAATATAGTGGTATGTTAAAATCCTCAACTAGCATGTGCTGCACAATTGAATTTTGGTTCGTATTAAGTCTGACCTGGTATAATTTTATCATTTGCACTGAACTGAATTTCACATTATTCATAGTCACATGAATCTGAACCTACCTAAACAGAGTTTGTGCTGTTGATGTGTGGTACAGCAGACTGACAGTGTAAGGGGACCCCCCCCCCTCCACAGGGGATTCCCTGGCAGCAGTGCCTAGAATTTCTTTGACGAATCCTCAATTAATAGGTCCCAATTTTTTGTACCTATGGGTCTTTTTCTTCACTTTTTGTCCTTGATCTCTTTAAGGATAGACTCCTAGCAATGACATCACCAGGTCATTTGGATAGAGTTCCATTGTTTTTCAGAATGTTTGGACTAATTCAAAGCACTACCTTCACATCATTGTGCTGTACACCCTCCAACAACTGACTTTTTTGTCATCTTTGCCAACTTGGTGGGTTCCAATGTTCTTTGTTTAAACCATACTAACTCCCTCAGGAAGAAAGGAATCCATTCACCAGATACCTGACGAATGACAGGGGAATCCAAACTTGAATTTAAAATTAACCCAGTAATTCACATGGCAAATATCCATTATTGATGATGTACCAAGCATGCGTGTTCTACTCAGGACAGCTTCCAAACTACCTCCAACTCTACTCTTAAAGAGGGTATGGTCTGCTAGAGTGAACAGAGACCTGTGAGTTGAGCTGCACACCTCCCCTCAGCCAAAAATAAAAGTCAACTCCAACCTCTCTCAGAGGTAGATAAATATTTAATTAACATGGTAACATCCTCCTCCTTTGCATCAGAAAGGCAAGAGAGGTAAACAAGGTTACCTTTGAGAATAAGGGAAGATCTGCGGAAAGACACACAATTTTTGGACACAGTTAATGTGGGAATTTGTTTTGTTTGACTATGCAATTTGATCTAAGGGCTTTTTTTCTATGTTTACAAATGGGAAAGGGGGATAAAAGGAGGAATAAGGAAAGAGGAAGGGGAAAAGAAAGAAAAAAAGAAGTTATTGAGGCATCTTTTATTTTTTTAATTCAATGAACAGAAAGAAGTCCAGACAAGCAGAGACAAGCTTTGAAAGCTGCAAGTTGAATATATTATATAAAGTATATAATAAATTTGTAAATAAATATATACATTTAAAAAGAAAAGCACATAATAGAGACAAGCAGTCTTATGCATAATCCTTTTATTCTGTTCTATTATATATATGAAAATGCCCATTTTATTTAGACTTTGATAAGTTCAAAATTTTTAAAAATGTAAATACTTGAAATAAAAAAGAAAAAACAAGCAAGGGCAAATATTTCTTGATGATATTAAGTGGAGAAAGTGCTGGATTTGGAGTCAAAGGAAGTCAGAGGACCAGCTTTCTTTACTGATAACAAGATGCATGATTGTAGACTGATGGCTTCCCCTCTCTGGGTCTCATTTGTAAAATAAGGGAATCAGATGATCCCAAGGACCCTTCCAGTTCTAAATATACAATCCAATATTCCTCTAATCAATAATCAGAACTTTAAGAAAATGTAGTTATTGTTGTTTTTTAAACTCCAAACCAATTACACATACGTCAGCTTCCCTTTCCTTCCACTTCATCCACATATATTCTGATTTACAAAAGTCTCTGATAGATCATTAGGATTGGAGAAGAGGAGGTCAATGTGATCCAGTGGTACTAAATATGAGGATCAATTTCCAACAGCAGCATTACAAAGGATTTTTATAGATTCTCAGAGCAAGAAGGGATACTCAAAAGTAAGTTAGTGGGGGGTGGGGTGAGGAATGCAGCCAAGATGGTGGAGAAAAGGGAGATTTGCCTGAACTTTCCCAAATTCCCCTCTAAACTATTTTAAAATAAAGTCTCAAAATGAATTCTGGGTCCACAGAACCAGCAAAAGGACAGGATGAAACAATTTTCCAGCCCAAGACAACTTAGGTCAGCAGAAAAGTTCTATCTCACTGTGGTGAGAATAGAGCACTGTCCAGCATAGACTATGCCATAGCAAGTTAGCAGCAAATCTTAAGGGGTGACTGAATCTGCAGTGGTGGCTCAACCCACAGATGGTAAGGAGTTTCACACAACTGGTCAGATGAAGATTACTGGAGACCCTTTACTGGTACTGGGTACAGAATTCTGTTATACTGCCTATAGGAGTTCCAGGTCACAGTCCCAGGGTGAGGAGCACTAGCAGGACCCTGGTCACAGTTCTAGGGTGGAAAACAGTGCTTGTGGTCACTCACAGAACCAGAGCACAAACCAGGAGAGCAGTGACCACACCTCTCCTTACACCATACCACTTTGGAAGAGCTGAAAACTCATAACGCCCCCAGAATGAGTTCTGAAAAAAGCAGCACTGAAACTTAGGACAATGCCCCTCCATCCCAGGAAAAGAGTCCAACTTTAACATAAAGTAACTCATTCAAGGTTTGGAGAGCTCCCTAACTGTTAGAGAAACTTTGCTTACATTCAGCCTAAATCTGCCTCTTTGCAGCTTCCAATCATGGCTCCTTACTTTACCTTTGTAGTTAAGGAAACAATCCTAAATCCTCCCTCCTGTTGCCCCTCCCCTCCAAAAAAAGCCTCTCTTCTTCCAGTTGAACATCTCTAGCTCCTTCTACAATCTTTATATGACACAAACTTGAAATCTAACTTAAAGCTCTTCATCATCCTGGCTGCCCTCCTCTGGACACTTGCCAGCAAATATGGTACCTAAAACTAAAGAAAACAGCACAGTGGTTTGACAAGGACTAAGTATGGAAACAAGTCTGTTTCTATCATTTAATGAATCAACAGTTATTTATTAAGGATCAAGTACAGCAATCAAGTCCATGTCTCTCCATCAATATGTACTTAAATATTTATGTGTCAGACACTGTGCTGGGCTGGGGATAGAAGAACCAAACAACAAACAAACAAACAAAACTGTTCCTGCCTTCAAGAAGCTTACATCCTAACAGATAATGTGTACATATGAGAATGCAGATGAAACAGAAAATAAATACCAAATAGTATTGTGAGGCAGGGCACTCACAGTTGGGAGGGTCAGAAGAGGTTTCTTCTAGAATTCCAAGAGGTGAAGGTAAGAAAGGAGAGCATTTCAGACATGAAGTCAGCCAGTGCAAAAATGAAGAAACAGCATCAAGTGTGAGGAAAACCATATTATGGTATCCATGTATGGCCTGAGCATGTGAGCAAGAGTAATGTGTAATAAGACTAGAAAAACAGTTTGGGGCCAAGTTATGGAGGATATTGAATGCCAAACAGTTTATATTTTATCCTAGAGGTGATCATTGGAGTTTATTGATTAAAGGAATAAAATGGTTAGAAACTTGTACTATCAGTAAATAGCTCTGGCAGCTATGTGGAATAGACTGGATCAGGGACCGATCTGAGGCAGAGAAACCAACTAAAAGGCTATTACAATAAGTTAAACTAAATAATAGTAATAAGGACAGTTAGGTGGAACAGTGGATAGAGACTAATCTTCCTGAGTTCAAATCCAGCCTCAGACCCTTACCACTATATGACCCTGGGCAAGTCACTTAACCCTGTTTGCCTCAGTTTCCTTATCTATAAAATGAGTTGGAGAAGTAAATGGCGAACCATTCCAGTATTTTTGCCAGGAAAACCCCAAATTAGGTCACAAAGAGTCAAGACATGACCGGAAAACAACTGAACAGCAATAATAAGAAATAAGTTGAACTAAAGTGATAGTTAAGTGAGTAAAAAGAAAGAGTCAAACATTGTGGAGAAAAAAGTCACAAAATCTAGCTTGTAGGGAGAGGTAGAGTGAAGACCTGACCTGGATACTGAGATGTCAACAGATGACTAAAATGATAGTAGTATCCTTGACAGAAGTAGAGAAGTTGGGAACTCAGGTGGGTTTAGAAAGAAAGCTGGTGAGTTCTACTTTGGATACTCTGCAAGGAACATGCTGGGTTCCTTGGCTCTGTCCAGAAGTGGAACTGAAAAGGTAGATTGTAGATAAAGACAAGTTCTGAAAACTTGGCTGAAAAGTCAGAGCGTATGAATCCAGGAAAAGACCCCACCCAGCTCCTTTTGACTTTTGTCTTAGCCCCAGGGACTTTTCTAGCCAGTCCCTCTGGGGCAGATTTTGAACAGTTTAATCACCTGCCTCCCACTGTCAGAGTCAACAGACTATACTCCTGCCAGGACTCAGTCCTCAATGATTAGCATACACTCAGCTCCTAATACTTTCCCCATCCCAGTAATTCTAATCCACCCTCTGATCACCCAAATTAGATTCGGTGGCTGTTATCTCTATATCCCCTACCCCACCCCCAATCATTCAGTCAATAAACATCCTTCCTTTCTCTTTGTGTTAAGTTCTTGGCTCTCAAACTCTCTCCCTGACTCCTACCTTCATGCTAGGGTACTTCAACATATGTGTGTGTATGTATAATACATATGTGTATACTATATACATATACATATATATATATATATACATATATAAATGATCTCTTAAAAACCCAAGGTTCCCAGTTCCTCAGTGTATTTAACTTTATGACCTATTCCTCCACTCCACCTAGACACAGAGAAAGTGATGTTGATGATAATGCCATCAGCCAGATTCATGAATTCTGAAGCTCCTATATCTAATTGTTTATTATTCCATCTTTCCCTAGTCATATACCATGACAATCCCACTTTTCTATTGGCTGCCTTTCTGTTCCTTTGAAGAAATAGAATTGTAGAATCTCAGAATCAGAAGGGATCTAAGAGATCATCTGAACAGGAACCCCCTCCCCATCCCTGGTCAGTTATTCCCCTGAGATACTATCATTGACAGGGAACTCACTACCTCCTGAATGGGGAAGGAATGAGCATTTATTAAATGGCTACTATGTTCCAAGCACTATACTAAATGCTTTACAAATATCTCTTCTGATTCTAGGAAGCAGGTGATACTATTATCCCCCATTTTACACTTGAGGATTCTGAGGCTAACTGTTAAGTGACTTGGCCAAGGTCATTTAAATTCCTTTGGGCAGAGCACCCACAGGTAAGGGTATGATACCCTATGTGAATAGAGAGAATGAAAAGAAAAAAAGGAAGGCAGGAAGAAAGGAAAGAGGAGCTGTTTTGATCAACTGACTGGTTCCAGTTGGATCCCCAGTGGGGCAGCTCCTATTTTCTACTCACAGACCTTAGCTTAAAAATGTCAAGGTCTCCCACGGCGTCCAAGGCCATCTCCAGCTGTCCTTATCTATATCTTGCTACTGGACCCATATGGCTCCAGAGGAGAAAGTGATGCTGGTGATTTTTCACAGCTGTCCCTCACTTAAATCCAATTCACTTGCATGTCATAGCATCACCTCCCTAATGTCATGGTCCTCTTTAAGAATAAAGGATAGACAATTAAAACAACTCAGTTATGAAAAGGAATTTCTGAGTTCTTCATGATAGAGGTAAAACACTTCTAGGTGTACAGGATAGGAGAGTGGAAGTTGTGGTTTGCCTTTCATTTTCAAAGAGGATCTTGACATCAGGAAGATGATGCCATGACTTACAAGTAAACTGGATTTAAGTGAGGGAGGGTTGTGCAAGGTTACCAGCCTCAATTTCTCCTCTGGAACCATCTGGATCCACTGGCCAGATATAGATCAGGACAACTGCAGATGGCCCAGCACAGAAGAGGTAGAGTGGAGGAAGAGCTGAGTATATTGAGGAAGTGGGAGATTAGGGTATTTTTAAAAGAACACCCACAAGAGTACAAAGGTTGTTATCAAGGGTGTGTCCTTTTAACAAAAACTAGCAAAACTCACGAACTGGGGGAAGGGAGGGAATCTTGAACTCTGGCAGATAATGGTTTTTAACAAAACATGAGTAGAAACAAAGAGAGAAAGATGGTGAATTGTGTGCTAATCTCCTTGAGAAATGACCCTCTCCTTGAGAATGATTTAGGGTGCAGTAGGTAATAGACACCACGATCTGCACTGGATAATAAGTATTGATAAGAGATAAGTACAGGGAGAGTTCTAAAGCATCCACAAGAAGAGAGCTGTATTCTGACTCCTCTTCCAGGAATACAGTACTAGGGAAAGGGTTGAAAGGGTTGTAGTGTCATCCATGGTAAACCATGTCTCAATGAGAGCCAAAAGAAGGAAAGAATATGAGAAGTCTAGGATGAAAAGAAGTTCCCTCTCCTAAACTCTGAGATTCAGCCAAATTGGCCTTCTCTGTGTTTCAGACAACGTTGAATTTCTCTCTAAGCTCTTTCATCCATCCCACATGGGCATGGAATACACTCCTTCCCTTACTTCTGCTTCACAGGATCCCCCTCTTCATGATACAGTTCAAACATCATCTTCTGTATAAAGCTTTGCTTGAGCTCCCCAACCGTCAGTGACCTCCTCACAAAACTATCTTGTATTTAACTCATCAATAAAATTCTGGACATGGAATCTGGCCGATGAGTTCAAATCCTGCCTCAGACAAAAACTATATGATGATAGACAAGTCACTTAACCCCTCAGTCTCAGAGGATCTCAAAGGATCAAATGAGATGACACATGTAAAGCACTTTGTAAACCTTAAAGTGCTATATAATTATCAGCTATTATCACCTTTTCTATATTTGTATTTATTAACCATACTTTTGCTGTATATATTTTTACATATACTTATGTTCTCCCCTATTAGCATGTAAGTTATTTATGATTAGACACGGTTTCTTTCTAAGTATTTGTATCACCAGCACCTAGCACAGACTTTGACACATAGTAGACAACTAATGTTAATTGTTGAGTGATTGATAGGTTGGGTGTCCCAAAGAATACAGAGACAGGATTCAACAGAGATTAAGTAGAATATGGAAAGTGGTGAGTCAAGGTGAATGGGGACAAGAGAGTAGACAGCAGGGGCTGGGGAGTGTAGTTTATTTTTTGGCAGTCTGCAGAGTCTACATGAAGAGGGGTTGGGAATCCACTGATGAATGGAGAATGAGTCCAGGCACAGTGTCTATAGAGAGAAAAAGGACCAGCGACCAAGGCAAATGGATAGAAACTTCAGAGGCCTCCTTGTTCCCACATTCCATGTCCATTTGATGCATCCTAAGACTATTAACTTTTTCTGCTGCCTTATCACATTGTTGACTCATCTTCTAGATATTTTTTCAAATGAATTACTCTCTAGTCATATCACCCCCATTTTGTATTTGAGAAATCAATTTAGACACACAGAACCATAAACCATATAGGAGCTAGGTGGCATGGTAGATAGAGTGCTAGGCCTGGAGTCGGGAAGTTTTTGTTGTTGAGTCACTTAGTTGAGTCCAATTCTTCATGATGCCATGGACCATAACACACCAAGCCCTTCTCTCCTCCAATATCTCTCAAAGTCTGTCCAAGTTTGTGTTCATTGTTTCCATTATACAATCTATCTCATCCTCTGTCTTTCTTTTTATCTTCTACCTTTCACAGCATCAAAGTTTTTCTTTCCAGTGAGTTCCATCTTCTCATTATATAGCTAGTGTTGAAAGCTTCAGCTACAGCATATGACCTTCCAGTGAATCGTGTGAATTAATTTCTTTAAGTATTGATTGATTTGATCTCCTTGCTATCCAAGGGACTCTCAAAAGTCTTCTCCAGCAGTACAATTTGAAAATATTGATTCTGTGGCACTCAGCTTTTTTTGTAGTCCAACTCTCATAACCATATATTGCTACTGGAAAAACCATAGCTTTGACATATGGATCTTTTTAGTATGCTGTCCAGATTTGCCATAGCTCTCCTTCCAAGGAGCAAGAGTCTTTTACTTTCATGGCTACAGTCACCATTTATAATTATCTTTGAGCCCAAGAATATAAAACCTGATGATGCTTTCATTTCTTCCCTTGATTTGCCAGGAAGTGATGGGACCAGTAGCCAAGATCTTAATTTTTGGATGTTACGCTTCAGGCCAGTTTTTACACTCTCTTCTTTCACCCTCATCAAGCCTTCTTAATTCTTTTTCACTTTCTGCCATCAAAGTAATATCATCTGCATAGCTGATATTTCTCCTGGCAATCTTTATTCCAGCTTTTGATTTATCCAGCCTGGCATTTCACATGATGTACTCTGCCTGTAAGTTAAATCAATAAGGTGACAACATGCAGCCTTGTTGTACTCCTTTTCCAATCTTAAACCAATCAATTATTCCTTGTTTGGTTCTAACTGTTGCTTCTTGGCCTACCGACAGGTTACTCAGGACACAAGTAAGTTGATCTGGTATTTCCATCTCTTTAAGGACTTGCTACATTGCCACATTTTGTTGTAATGCCCCAAAGTCAAGGACTTTAATGTAAGTCAGTGAAGCAGAATTAGATGTTTTTTCTGGAATTCCCTTGTTTTCTCCCTAATCCAGTGAATGTGGGCAATTTAGTCTCCAGTTTCTCTGCCTCTTTGAAAATCAACCTGCTCAGTTTACATATTTCTGAAGCCTACCTCGCAGAATCTTAAGCATAACCTTGCTGGCTTGTTAACTGAACATAATTGTTCAGTACTTTGGACATTCCTCGGTATTGCTCTTCTTTAGGATTGGGACATAAATGGACTTTTCCAATCCAGCAACCACTGTGGTGTTTTCCAAATTTGCTGGCATATTGAGTGTGCAGTTTTTTAACAGCATCATCTTTTAGGATGTTAAATAGTTCAGCTGGAATTCATCCCCTTCACTAGCCTTATTATTATCAATGTTTCCTAAAGCCCACTTGACTTCATTCTCCAGGATGTCTGGCCCTGGAGCAGTAACCACACCACTGTTATCAGTGATATTGAGATCTTTCTTTTATAGTTCTTCTGTATATTCTTTCTGCCTCTTCTTAATCTCTTCTGCTTCTATTAAATCCCTATCATTTTTGTTCTTTTATCATGTCTATTTTTGCGGAAAATTTCCCTTGATAGCTCTAATTTTCTTGAAAAGTTCTCTTGTCTTTCCCATACTATTATTTTCTTGACTCTAGAGTACAAAATGAAGCAGGCAGAGACTAACAGAATTTTGTCAAGATAGCTCGCTGGTCATAACAAACACTCTTTTTCAACAATTCAAAAGGTGACTCTACACATGGACATCACCATATAGAAAAATACATAGTCAATATAATAGAAATCAGACTTATTATATACTTTGTAGTCAAAGGTGCAGAAGCTCTATACAGTCAGTTAAAGTAAGACCTGAGGCTGACCATGAATGGGATCATAGGTTTCTTATTACAAAGTTCAAACAAATTGAAGAAAGTAGGGAAAACCATCAGACCATAAAGGTATGACCTAAATAACATCCATTATAAATGTGAAGTGGAGGTGATGAATGGATTTAATGGATTAGATATGGTAGATAAAGTGACTGAAGAACTATAGACAAGGGTTGTCAATATTATACAGAAGGCAGCAACAAAAAAACATTCCAAAGAAAAATAAAATCAAGAAAGCAAAATGATTGCTTATGAGGCTTACAAATAGCTGAGGAAAGAAGAAAAGCAAAAGGGAAAGGGAAAGCTATATCCAAATGAATATAGAATTCCAGAAAACAGCAAGGAGAGATAAGAAGATTTTCTTACATGAGCATTGTAAATAAATAGGAGTCAGGAAGGCATGAGTTCAAATCTGAGTTCAGACACTTACTAGCTGTGTGACCCAGGTCATACTTAACCCTGTTTGTCTCAGTTTCCTCATCTGTAAAATCAGCCAGAGAAGTAAATGGCAAACCACTCTAGCATCTTTTCCAAAAAAACCCCAAACAGGGTCATGAAGAGGCAGACATGACAAAAAATGACTGAACTGAAACCATAAACTACCAATTCATCATCTTCTTCATCTCTAGCATATATATAGAACTTTAAGGTTAACAAAGCACTTTACAAATATCTCATTTTATCCACACAAAAGCCCTGGGAAGTATGTTCTATAAGTTAACTATTTTTCTCACTTTTAAAACCCTGCGTATCCCTTGTAAGCCAGGACAAAGTTAGCAGGTGATGTCTAAGGAGGAAGATTGGCTCTCAGGGGGATTCACAACAATCTGTCTCATGGAAATGGAAAGACTTCTGATTTTGGAGTTAGAAGATCTGGGTTTAAGTCTTTGCTCTGTCAATAATAATAATGGCTCAAATTTATATATCATTGCAATCCTAACAGCAACTCTGTTTTTCTTACTGTCTCCCTTTTATTGATAAGGATGTTGACTCTCAGAGAAGTTAAATAACTTGCCAAGAGTCACACAGCAAGTAAGCGCCAGTTTAAGGAAGAATCTGAACCAAATTCTTCTGTATTCCAAATCCAGGGCATTACACCAAGCTACCTGCCTCTGCACAAATTGTAGGACTATGACAATTTCTCTGAGCCTCATCTGTAAAATGAAGGGGCTGAACTGGGTAGTCTCTGAAGTACTTACCAGTTGTTAAATCCTATAAATTCAGGCTCCCAGCCTCCAGCCCTAGAAATCATAAAATGAAACTGCAGTGGGGACTCTCCCAGCTAGAGTACAAGGGCCTATTTTGTGCAAAAAGAAACAGAAGGTTAAATCTGAAAAAAAAAGAGATTAGCACTCATACTTTATAGTCTCTTCTTTAGTCTCCAAAGTTCATACCTAAAGTCCTCGAGCACATTCAGTCCCAGATCAAAAGAACCTTCCACCTACCCTTTAACCTGCCACCAAAAACATCAACTAGCAAACGCATGCCTTCCTGGTGAAAAGGGAGGAAGATGCTGTTTTGAATGAAAAATCTGAGAGGCAATGGCTGATTTTTATTAAAGGACTCATGTAAATTATTAATGTGTTCCAGAAATGAAAGTATAGACACTGTCACTTTATAAGTACCAACTCTATAAGAGGCAATGTGGCTCAATGGGAAAAAAGATGGATTTCGAGTCAAAAACACTCCAGTTTGAATCCTGGCTCCGTCACTGGCTAACCGGAATGACCTGAGGGAATTTACTAAACCATTCTGGGCTTCAGTTTCTTTATTATTAAAATTTAAGAATGTACTAGATCAAGGGTTCTTCAAATTTTTTGTGTATTATGGACTCCTTTGGAAGTCTAAGGAATCCTATAGACCCCTTCTCAGAATAATGTTTTTAAGAAACAAAGTGGTGTTTAAACAGTGGAATAGGTTAGGTACACAAGACACAGTAGCTAATGACTATAGTAACCAACTGTTTGACAAACCCAAAGAACTCAGAATCTGACAAAAACTGTTGGGAAAACTGGAAAAAAAGTATGATAGAAACTAGGCATAGACCAGCATCTTATACTGTATACCAAGATAAGGTCAGAATGAGACATAAAGGGTGATATCATAAGCAAATGAGGAGAGCAAGGAATAGTTTACCTGTCAGATCTATGGATAAGGGAAGAATTTATGACCAAATAAGAGATAGAGAACATGACAAAGTGCAAAATGGGCAATTTTGATTACATTTAATTAAAGTTTTTGCACAAACAAAGTCAATGCAACCAACCAAGATTAGAAGGGAAGCAGAAAGCTGGGAAACAATTTTTACAGCCAGAGTCTCTGATAAAGGCCTTATTTCTAAAATATATAGAGAATTGAGTCAGATTTATAAGAATACAAGTTATTCTCCAATTGATAAATAATCAAAGGATATGAACAGGCCATTTTCAGATGAAGAAATTAAAACTATCTAAAGTGATATGAAAAAATTTTCCAAATCACTATTGGTTAGAGAAATTCAAATTAAAACAACTCTGAGGTACCACATCACTCCTATCAGATTAGCCAACATAATAAAAAAGGGAAATGAAAAATGTTGGAGAAGATGTGGGAAAATTGGAACACTAATGCATTGTTAGTGGAACTGTGAATTGATCCAACCATTCTGTAGATGAATTTGGAATTATCCCCAAAGGTCTAGAAAACTGTACATACCCTTTGACCCAGCAATAGCGCTACTATGTCTATATCCCAAAGACATCATAAGAAAAGGAAAAGGATCTACATGTACAAAAATATTTACAGCAGTTTTTTGTGGTGGCAAAGAATTTGAAATCAAGGGGATACTTATCAATTGGGGAAATGGCTGAACAAGTTGTAATATGTGAATGTAATGGAATACTATTGTTCAATAAGAAACTATGGGCAGACAGATTTCAGAAAAACCTGAACCAGATCTCAGAAAAATGCTGAGTGAAGTGAGCAGAACGAGGAAAACATTTTACACAGGAAGAACAACATTGTGCAATGACCAATTTTGATAGCCTTAGCAATGCAATGATCTGAGATAATTCCAAAAGACTCATGATAAAAAATGCTATCCCTATCCAAAGAACTATGGAGTATGAATGCAGATCAAAGCATACTATTTTCTTTTTTGTTTGTTTGTTTTTTCTTTCTCTCAGTTTTTCCCTTTGATTCTGACCATTCTTTAACAGGACTAATGTGAATATACACTCAATATGATTGTACATATATAGCCTATATCATATTCCCCTTCTTGTGGAAGGGATGGGAAGGAAGGGGGGAAAAATTGGAACTCAAAACCTTATAAAAGCGAATGTTGAAAAATAAAATTAAACAAATGAAAAATAATATTTTTAAATGAAAAAATACATAGGATTATAAAGGAAACCAATTATATTGAACTATAGTTATCGAGGACCCCAGGCTAAAACCTA
Organism: Potorous gilbertii; assembly: GCA_028658325.1. NCBI lineage: Eukaryota > Metazoa > Chordata > Mammalia > Diprotodontia > Potoroidae > Potorous > Potorous gilbertii. Next base: position 501,447,503 of record CM053770.1, read on the forward strand.
CTGGGCTACATGACCTCTAAAGTCCCTTCTAGACTTTAAATTTTTGATCCTAAGAGGCCAATTTAAGAACTAAAAGGTAAATATTCTTCCATTTCACTTAAATTGTGAAATTCATTGGTGTATAATTGGGCAAAATAATTCCTTATAATTTCTTTAATTTCATCTTCATTGGTGGTGTATTCCATTTTTATTTTTGATACTAATAATTTGGTTTGCTTCTCTCTCTTTTTTAATCAAATTAACCAATGGTTTATCTACTTCATTTGTTTTTTCACCAAACCAACTCTTAGTTTTATTTATTTAATTCAATGAATGACTGAATATGTTGTGGTATATGATCATGATAGAATACCACCGTGCTCTAAGAAATGATATCGACAACCTTAGAAAAACATGAAAAGACTTGCATGAAATAATGAAGACTGAAATGAACAGAATCGAGAACATTATATACAGTAACAATTGTTTTCAGAATAAATGGCCGAATAAGTCGTTTTGACTATTATAAATATCCAAATTAATTACAAAGAACATATAAAGAAAAATGCTATCTGCATCCAAAGAAAGAACTAATAAATACATGTATGTATAGAATAATTTTACATACATATGTGTGTATGTGTATATATGTATATATGTGTATATACATACACACACACACACAAACATACACCTATTTGTGTCTAATGGTAGCCATCTTGGGGGAAGAGAATGGGAAAGGAAGAAAAACAAGAAATTTACAAGATAATTTTGTTATATGATTGAAAAGAATAACAAGTTGTACATAGTAGATTTACAGTTTCATATGCAATCATCTTTTTTATTGTACTATGTTAAGGAAATGTTTGTTTTATTCCATAAATTAAAAATCAAAAAAATAGGGTGGGAGAACTAAAAGGTCTATTAAAACTTTAGACCAAGCCCAGCCTACAGTAGTTTTCCTGAGGTTATTCATGGAGAACATATCCATTAACCTTTCTTGGGAGCTTCTAAGGTCTGATAAGAGTAAGAGGAAATTGTAGCAACTACAGGATACCCCAGTGTTTCCCACTTCTACCCCATTAAGCCTATTTCAAATGCAAACACAATCAATTTGGGAATTTTCCCACTGCTCACTCCCAAGCCTGAGAAACTTCAAAAGACAAAATTATAATGAAGAAGAAGGAGGAGGAGAAGGAGGAGGAAGAGAAGAAGAAAAAGGAGGAGGAGGAAGGAGAAGAAGGAGGAGAAAGAAGAAAGAAGAAGGAAGACAAAGGAAGAAGAAGAAAAAAGAAAAGAGGAAGAAAAAGAAGTTGACTTGGAAGAACACAACGCAGAGCGCAGGAATTAGAGCCTAACCTAAAGGAAGAGAAGTAGGTGCCTGCAAAGCTTACACTTTCAGAAAAATAAAGTCCATTAGGTTTCAAGGCCAGAGACCCAATCAATTTTCTCAAGAGCATAAATGCTCTCCCAGTTATTTTTAGACATGAAATGCAATGATGCCCCTTTCAGGAAAACAACAAAAGAATCCCCACATTAACGTTCTTGCTTTCACAGCAGCCGTTAAGCCCACAATACCCTGCCAAGACACAGCCCCGCCCCCACCCACAGAACACTTGACTGTTGCCTCCATTTGTCTCTAGCCAGACCCTACAAGGTGACTGCTGCCCGACTCTGCCGTAGGAGGAGAGCCAAGGTTCAGTTTCATGGCAAAGGACAGAGAGAGGCTGGGACCGAGGCTGAGAAAGACCTTTTCCAATGTCCTGTAAAGAAAAATGGACAACTTTAAGGAAAGCCACAAATCCTCATCCACATTTCCTTCAGCTCTGTGTGGGGGATCTCAGACCAGTAACAACAGGCTCTGCCTTGATTCACCTTAATTCCAGCAGGGGCTGTGCTGTCTATATTGCAAAACTGGCCAGGACAACCAGCCCCCAGGTAGGATGCTCACAGCTGGGGGAGCCACACCAGGCCATTTGGGAACATGAAGACTTGAGATCAACCCTTCTCTCCAGTTTTCCTTTAGGGGTAAGTGTGCGAATGAAATCACAATCTGTATATTTTCTCCATACCACACACTAACATCAGAAGGCTATCCATGGAACGATGGTCTGCATCAATTATGTCTCCTCTATTAGACTATGAAGTCCTTGATCAAGGACTTTTATTATACACCCAGTGCTTAACGCAGTGTCTGGCACATAGTAGGCACTGAATGTTTAATGACTGACCTGAATCATCAATCTAAGCAAAAGGGAAGCTCACTCTAAGAACTGACTGATCATAGACAAATCACTTCTCCTAATCTGGAAAATGAGAGGTTGGGATTAGGTTCTTTCATTCCAATGAATCATTCACTGTTATGTGCAAAGCTCTGCATTTGCATAATCTCTTCAATGCCTTCTAGCTCATTTTCTAATAGTGACACAGGTCACTATTAGAAGGTCACAATTCCTTCCTGTACTACGAAGTTAGAACTTAGTGGATCTGCTAATATTTGGGTAACTGTCCATGGAGGAAAAGAAAAATAACTCATTGGTATATAACTCATTTAAGGACACCTAGGTAACACAGTGGATAGATCACAGGGCCTAAAGTCAGAAATACCTGAATTCAAATTTGGTCTCACATACCTACTAGCTGCAAGTCACTTAACCTTGCTTGCCTCAATTTCCTCATCTGTAAAATGAGCCAGATACGGGAAATGACAGACCACGCTGGTATCTTTGCCCATAAAACCCTAAAATGGGTCACAAAGTGTTGGAGACAACTGGAAAATGACTAAGCAACATATAATTCAATTACACACATTATCTCACTTGAGCCCAGTATCATTAGCCCTATTTTACAGATGAGGAAACTGAGGCTCCAAAAGGCCAAATGATTTGCTCAGGACCATACTTTTAGTAAGTAGCAGAGATGGAAATCCTTGCCTCCTATACTTCCAATTTAATCACACCATCACCTGCTTCTGATCTAATTCCTCTTCTCCTGCAGCAACACAGAGTTAAGATACAAGAGTAACAATCTTCATGGTTTTCCATTTTTCCTAATTGAAGGGGGGAAGGGGTATTTTTACCCATCTCCTCTCAACCATTCCCATCATCCACTGATGTAGTCACAGAAATCAGTGCACATGGTGAAAACTGGATGTACAAACAAGAAGCACCAAGATACAATGGAGAATGACAGGCCACGTATCATTGTAACCTTGAAAAATGAGTTCACTGAGTTCAGAAGAATTGTGGAATCAAGTTCCAAAGAAGATGCTCCATGGAAGTTGAAAGGACAGAAGCTTCAAATAGAGGCACCTGCCATAAAGAAAGAGGCCAAGATTCAGGCTGGCCCAGGAGCATCAGGAAAGTAGCCATGTTGCCCCCAGTAACAGGTGACAGTAATTCTATATATCTCCTCTCCCACCCTACCACACCTTCCTCTAGCTTCTTCAAGGGAGTCTGAAGCCTTTTCCCTTTGGCATAAGGTTGGGGGGAATTTGTTTACTTTCTTTTTTTGTCAATGTTTACTTTGTACAAACAGTGGTAACTACTGAAAGTTGTTCATTCAGTTTTTCTTATTGGGAATACAACTGGGAGGAAGCAACTGGGGGGAGGGTACTCCCAGATAAGAGATAGAAATAGGGCTAACACTGAGATGTTTCACCAGAAGCACTGTCTCTAGCTTGGTGCTAACCACTAAAAAGGGAAAGAGAATCAGATATATTTTGATATTACTTTCCATCATCTGGACAAAAAAGTTAAAATACACTTAAGAGCTGAGCCCTTATAAACTAACTGTTCAGTAGACTAGCCTTCTAGGAATTCACTTGGACTTCTTGGGAGAGATTCAGTCAGACTACATACAATTACCAGACATAGGACTTCTTGGTCCCCACAGCAAAATACTCTGTAACCCTAGCATCTTTTCCATATAGCCCTGCCCTTCTCTGGCCACAAGCTTATCCCCTGCTGACTCTTGACCTATTTACCAAGAGGATTCTGTCCAGAACAGGGAAGAGACAGCTCTCAGACTCTCAGAGCATCCCCTGCCTTGACAGCACATGCACTGAACCAGAGGCAAAATAAGGCTGTGGAGAAGAAAGTCCCTCCCCAGCACTTACCCAGACATAGCACCACTCGTCTCCCAGTGGTTTCTCCCCCTTCTGACTGTGACAGGTGGGTCTAAAGCAAAGAAAAGGGATGAAGAAGGCTTCTCCACAAACTAACTCCAAGCTCTGGAAGGCAGTTAGACTGAGAAGAGAGACCTTATGCAATGTACTGTGATTATCATTCTCATCATAAGGCCTGGGAATTGGCTCTTACTATAGAAACTTTTGCTACCATCATTTCCTATGCTGGCTTCCTCCAGCCTTAGGAGTTTAAAAGGGCAAAGTTTGTGTTGGGGGGAGGGAGGAATGAGAGAGAGGCCCTTGCGGAAGGCACCAACTTCTTTTTGTTTTTTTTAAATTTTTTTTTTAAGGGAAAGCAGCAGCACTCAGAGCATGGAGTCCAGCCAAGCCCAATGCCCGAACTCAGTACACATTTCCTTTGGTCTGATTTCCTCCTGATGTACTTCAAATGAACAAAAGTTTCTCCCCATTCCAAATCCCTAGCAGTGAACAATTGCCTGGAATGTGATGTGATTTGAATTTATATGCTACCCAGAAGGCATTTGCCACAAACCCATTCTGGACAACTGGAAAGCAGAATCAGGAACTGTGGTTCTATCTTCATGCTACCCCCACTCCTTCAACTTTGGACCTAGGGCTCATCCCAGAACTCAAGCTAAACAAGTTTACCAATTTGATATATTGTAGTCTCATTGGGGAATATTTTTGTTAGCATTCTCATTCTGTTAACACCCCAAAATAACTTTGAGGTTGATTTCAGGTCCTGCTCTTCTCCACCAAGACTCAAAATTACATTTGACCCAAATATTTTTCACAGCAAGACCTGAAGAACTGTTGTTTATCAATCTGAGTAGGTGGGCACATGTGCAGGCAAATGGGAATAAAGGACTTAGATGGAACAAAAGGAGAAATTTACCGTTGCAAGTTCATGAGGATGAAAAAGCTTTGGATTCATTCCTTCATTTGACAAACATATATTAAGCACCTATTGATTGTAAAGCACTGAGCAAGGCACCTACTGTATGCTTCACAATTGCAGATACTAATGTATAGTATTCTTTGCTAGGAAAGGCAGAAAGACTGGATGGTATGTAACCCTATGTGAACAGACCTGCTCATTCTGCCAGTGGATGATGCAACAGGAAACTTACAAAGGCAACTGAAGGAAGTTAGAATCAGAATTCCTGCCCCAAAACAGGCTGAAATTAAAGGCACCCAGGGCATGTCTCCCCCTGCTTTCCTCAACTTCCTGGGCTCTCAAAGCAGGAGAGATATTTGATGAAATAAAGCAAATTTTCTGTACTCCCTCATGCTGAACACAGTATATCATCAGAATGAAGCCCTCCAAATCCAGTGGTTTATATTGGATAGTTCAGGACAAGGAAATATTCACCCCTTGGGCCAAATAAGCATTTTAGAGCATAGTATAGAGAGGCATCCCAGGGTAGTGGATGGAATACTTGTCAGAAAGACAAGAGTTCAAATCCCATTTCAGATATTTATCAGCTGGGTGACCATGGGCAAGTTTTGCATAACTTCCCCAACCCTCAGCAGAGAAAGGGGGATGGTAAAGGAACTACCTCCCAGACTGGTAAATATTTGACAACTTACTCTCCAGGAGAAAAACAAGTATCCTACAACCTACATTCAAATTTACTCTGCATCATTAACATTTTCTCCATCACTTTCTTAATTCCAGGAAATCAACAAAACAATAAGTCAAGCTGAAATAGACATTATTCCTCCCTGGGCCCCTAGGCTGAGAGATATCTGTTAGGTTACTGGGCAGGGTTGGATAATCTGCCTAGTAAAAGGTTTTTTGTTTGGGCCCCTGTCAAAATGTTATTCCCCTTTGGGCTGTGAAATATCTGATGAATTGTTAACAGTCATTTCTTGTTTAGTCCATTTGCATAGTAACTACCTGTGCCCCCCTAATGTTAGACCCCCCTAGCCAGGTAACCACCTTCTGCTGAGCCCCACCCTTCCTGATTGGCTACCTCTCCTGCCACCTGTTTTCTGTTGGGGTCCTTTGCCTAGTAGCACCCTGACAACCACCTTCTGTTTGGGGGTTCTTGCCTAACAATAAGCCCCCCTCTTGCTCTGTCAGAACTCTGTTTGTTGTGGAAACCGCAAGGCTGTACTGAGTAGTGCCAAGATACTTAAAATGCACTCACTCACCTCAGTTAGGGGCTGTCTCCTCTGGGCCTCTACATGAGGCAGCCACCAGCCTGGCTAATAAATGATGCTCTTGAAATTCCCAATTAATTTTGCCTGTGACTTATTAACTCCATCCATTTCAAAGCCTAGATTTATAGTTTTTGCAAATTTCCAAGGTATAAATTTACCCTTAAAATTTAACATTTGGAAGAGGCTCAAGTTGGTGTGTGTATATATATCCCTGGTTGTTATATACATCAAAAGAAATACTGTGTGTATGTGTGTGTATACACATACATACATGTATTATAAATGTATGTGTATATATATATATATATATATATATATATATATATGTGTATGTGTGTATATATATAACAGCTAGTAGTAGTAGAGGCTGTGGGAAAACTGAGGTGGGCCCTCAGGAGAAATACCAGAAGGAAAGCTAAAAGACAATGAATGAAAGAAGCAGATAGGATATGAGAGCCGGAGGAAGAGGAGAAAGAAAAATTACAAAAATGCAAATGACGTACAAAATAAATATGTAAAGGGCAATGTATTTAGGTCAATTCTTTCAGCATTGGGACTCCAATCACTTGCCTGTCACTTTGTCTTTTCTCTAAAAGGCAACAAGTCCAATTAATGCCCCTTCTCACACAACGTTCTTATGAGGTCAATAAGGAGAAATATGAAATAGTTAGGAATTTCACAAAAAAGGAGAAACTCAGGTAATAAAAATAGAGTGAATTTTGCACCAAAGACACATGGCATAGAATTTACACAATGGGACCCTTACTGAATACTTTCTGTTAATTCATTAAACATTACTATGTACCTAACTATACATAAGGCATCATTTTAGAGTTTGTTGTTGTTTGGTCATGTCAGACTCTTCATGACCCCATGGACCACAGTCAAGGTTATCCAAGGGATTTTCTTGGTAAAAATACTGGAGTGTCTTGGTAAAAAATACTGAAGTATTATTCTCCAGTGGATTAAGGCAAACAGAGGTTAAGTGACTTGCCAGGGTCACACAGTTAGGCAGTGTCTGAGGCTGCATTTGAACTCAAGTCTTCCACGGATCTATCCAATAAGCCACCTCACTGCCGACTTCAGAGCTAGAGGAGCTACAAATATGAAACACTTCTTTCTCTCAAAGAACTTAAAATCTAGTAGGGGTGATAAGACAGGTATAAAAACCATTATAATGCAAGTAAGAATGTGCTAAGTATATGAGAACAAAATATGATGACATCAGATGAAGGAGAAATCATTTCTAGCTAGGTAAAATGGGGGAAGGCTCCATGATGGAAGTAAAAAGTAGGTCTTAGCTTGAAGAAAAAGTAGAGAGAGGGCCAATTAGCAAGCATGAGGTAGAAATAGTGGCTACTCAGAACATAAGGAATGAACTGAGTGAAGGTAAACAGGGTAGAAAAGTGTGGGGGTTGTTTGCCAGAAGCACAGAACACACGCCACTAAACAAATACTAAGTATCAGTCACCATGCTAGTCTATGGGGATAAAAATGCAAAGATCGAAACAATCCCATTTCTTAAGGAAGTTACATTCTAACCCAGGAAACAAGTATATACAGAATACAAACAACTACACAATAGTTAAATGCAAGATTGTTTGGGAGACAGGAAGGAAGGAAACAAGCATTTATTAAGTGCCTACTGTGTGCCGGGCACTGTCTTAGCACTTTACAAACATTCTTCATTTAACCCTCACAACAACCCTGGGAGGTAGAAACTACTATTTTCCCTATTTTGTAGTTGAGGAAACTGAGGCAGAGGTTAAGTAACTCACCTAGGGTCACACAGATAATAAGTGTCCAAGGCTGGATTTGAATGGCTGGAGGAATCAGGAAAGACTTCTTATAAAAGGTGATACTTGAGCTGAATCTATAAAGAGGAGGTGACTCCATGAGGTAAGGGTGAGAAGAGAGCACTTTCCAGGCATGGGGAATGATCTTCTGATCAAGGAACAGAGGAAAAAGAGGTGCGTGAGGAACAGAGATAAGTCCAATCTGGGTGGATCAAAGAGTGTGGGAGGGGGAATGATGTACAATGACGCTGGAAATATTGACTATTTTCCTTAATTTAAAACCACCCCTTTGTTCGTGCTACAAACCCTACCTGATCGAAATGGAAGATCTAGAGAAAGGGATGGATTATTTTATTCATGTTTGAATTAAAATGCTCATATTTTAATACTTTGTGTCAATATTCATTACTGATATGGGTATTTTACTTTTATGGCTTAATAATCTTTTTTTCTTTCTCTCTCTATTTGTTAAGTCTCAGTCTAGAATGATAGCAGTCACTCACAGGCCAATCCCACTACAGATCAGTATGAAAGCTTTTGATTTGCTCTGTTGTGCCTCCTTAAGCAGCCTGATGACAACACCCCCCCAACTCCAGGGGAAGGACAGGCTCACCACATTGGTGTTGAATTTAAGAAGGACACTCAATTGGTTTAGCCCACTGCAGCTCAGAGCTCCCCAACTCAAGCAATCTACCCACTTCTGCCTTCACAGTAGTAGAGAACATGGGAATGTGCAACCACACCCAACAATGCTATCATTTTCTCTGTTTTAGAAAACAGTTTATCCAGTATAGGGATTATTTGTTTTTTTTAGTACTTATCCATCTGGTGCCTTTTTATATGGCACCTCATTCATGGGTTGTTTAAATTCTTGTAAAATTGATTTATTTTATTATCTACTTCCTGTTTTGTCCATTTAGCTTTTGTAGAGGAGAGGAGGGAAGATCCCAATTGGCCACTATACACCCAGTGAGGAAGTTCCCTACCGCAGTGCCTATCAGCAACTGCATTTGTCCATTTATGCTAACAGTTTTGTTGACATACAACTATTTGTAATAATCTCTGATATTTCCTCATTTCTTTTGTAATCATTAATTTCCCTGAGTTTCTGATTTAATTGGCATGAGATTTAGTCTGGGAAGAAGCCTTGAATGCCAGCACCAGGCACCTGAACTTTATTCACAGGTTCTAGAGCTAGAAGTTACCTTAGAAGTCCTCTAATTTAGGACTTCTCAAATTTTTTCTACTCTGGACCCCTTTTCATGTTTCAACAGCATCTGGTGGTGTTGAGCGGCATGATAGCATTCACAGTGCAAAGTGTGCATATTGTGCATTCAGAACTAAGGCTACAGTGAAGTTGCATGACACACACAGGCAAGCATTGCTGGAAAGAGCTCAGACTCATTATGCATTTGATTTTTAATTAGTTTTTGGTCGTTACACATTCAGAAATTTTTTACTGTTGCCAAATTTTTTTGCACACCCATACTGGTTGTGAGCACTGCTCTAATCCAACCTCCTCCTTTTACAGGGGAGAAAACTGAGGCCCAGAGAAAGTGATCAGACTCAGGTAATAATTAATTAGCAGAACTAGGATTTCAAACTACATCGTTTGATTCCTAACTCCAAGCTCTTTTCATCACAACACTCAGTAGGCAATGCTGGATGACAAAAAATGAGAGAACAGAATCCTGTTCCTGGGTTTATTCTTAATGCAGAACGTCTTCCCTTGTGTCCATCTGGATGGAATTTGAAACATTTATGGTTTTACGCAAAGTAAAGTGCTGGAATTCTTGACAAATTATTGAAATGAGGTCACCAATCTCTGTCTCTCCTCCTGAAGTTTCCAGGAAAGAAAACCCTCTCTGGCCACCTGGGACACACAACAAACAGTGGGACCCTCGAGAATTCTGTGTGGTGGAAGCACTCTATGTTCTAAATGTCGATTTCTTACTGTGTACTCCATAAGTGATTGCCATACCAATACTAGCAGTACATTAGATGAAATACCTGAAAAAACTGACTTTTCAGCTTTTTAAAGCCCATTCTCTGACATATGCTTGGAGCTCTGCTAATAGAAAGTAATAAAGACAGAGAGCAAATGGCAAACAGTCTTTTTTCAAACTCAGTACAATGATGGAGTTCTCTAGCCATTCTTCAGAAACCCATCCACAGGAGGACCATCATGATGGAAAGGGACTCAAAACCACTGAGCACCAGGATGGGCAGAAGGCCCTGGGAGTAGTACAGTATAAAATGGGAGCATGATTGCTATCTTCAAGTATTTGTGGAGCTGGCAAATGGAAGAGGCACGAGAGGGTACAACTTGGACCAAAGCATGGAAGTTAAAGAGACTTGGGTCTTTGCTCAATATAAAGGATAACTCCCTTATAGAGGGGTTCTCAAACTGTGCATAGCAGCTGGACAGCTACAGTAAACTAATAAGAATGCCTTAGGATTTTTAAATTTTCAAGGGAAACAGGAATACTTATCAACATCTGTCAGGCACCTCCAATTACCAGCTCAAGGAAGTTCAGTTTCAACATAAGATCACTACATTCTTTTCAATGATGCTCTCGAATGGTTGAGATATATTTTTGTTTACTTGTACTTTTGGCTACTCCTGTAACCTTGAACTTTCTGGTTTGTAATGTCATATCTTTATGAAGCTGGGTTTTTGGTGGTTACTGTGCTAAAAAAGCAAAAACTCCATGAAAGTCAATGTGGAATAAGACATGAATCTGGCAATGCCCAATGTGGTTCCAAGGTTTAAGAAGCTATATAGTGTCAACTTATAAATGTAGTTATTTAAGGATGAAAAAAATATTATTTTTTTTCTTGCAATTTATGGGTATTATATTTTTGGTGGTTACTGTGTGTAACCTTGAACTTTCTTGTTTGTAATGCCACATTTATTAAGTTGTTTGGATGTAATTACTAATAAACAGAATTGTTAAGCATACCTCTTGGCTTAAGGGCACTGTGAAAATTTACTAAGATGTTAAGGGCACCATGAACTAAAATGGTTTGGGAACCTCTGTCCTAACAATGAACTCTGTCTAGAAATAGAACAGGTTGCCTTGAAAAATGGCGAGTTCCTAAACCCAAAAAGTTATTAAATTTTACATAGCCTTTGACCTAACTATACTACTATCGGGCCTATACTTCCCTATATGTACAAAAGATATTTACAGCAGTTCTTTTAGTAGTGGCAAAGAACTAGAAACTAAGGGAGTGCCCATCAATTGGGGAGTGGCTGAAGAAATCATGGTATATGCATGTGATGTACCATAGGGTTTGAGAAAACGGTCTCAGTTTCAGAGGAAACTGAAAAGACTTCTATGAACTGTTATTCATAGAGTAGAACTAGGAAAAGAATTTACACAATGACAACATTTTAGAGAAAAACAAATTTAAAAGACTTTAGAACCTTGATCAGTGCAACGACTGATGACAAACCCAGAAGGCTACCCACTTTCTGTCCAAAAATTGATGAGCTTAAAATGTGGAGAAAGACATACATTTTCGAACATGAACAATGCGGGAATTTATTTTCCTAGGTTATTCATGTGTATGATGAGGGTTTCATTTTCTTTTTAGATATTTTTCTGTCCCTTCAATTGGAAGTGGGGAACAATGAAAGGGGATATTATGTGGCATGTAAAAATGTTTTAATTTTTTTTCTCTTAAAAATTGAAAGGTGGTGAATTCTTCATAACTGTTAATGCAGAGGTTCCTCCTAAGGAGACATTACAGAGAGGATTCTCACACTCTGAGAGTTGACTGAATGACCTCTTTGGTCCTTTTTCAAATCTACAACTCTAAAGTTTTACCATATCAAGGCCAAAAGAAATCCAGGACATGAAAAGAAAGCCCCTGAATCCTTCCTGGGTGTACTCCATACTTCTAATTTCCTGGAAATGATAGTAACAAACAGGCTGTGTCATTCATTTGAAAGCACTCAATGGAGATGAAATATTTTCAGTATCTTTCCATACAACTTGTGCTGACTAAATACTTGTTAAAACAAGGAATTTTACTGGGTTCATCAGATAGCTTTACCTCACCTAACAGAGAGCTCAAGTCCAGTCAGAATTCAATTCAACGAACATTTATTCAGGGCCTCCTAGTATACGCAGGCACTGATTTAGGTGCTAGCATGTAAAAATTAACAAAAAAGAGAAAAAACAAAACCTAAATATACCCTGCCCTCAAGGAGTTTATATTCTAATGGAAATCTAGTACAAAATCAACCTGGCTAAGCTACCCCACACCTACCAGTACCAATCATGCAGAGCTAGATTTCCTCAAAAAAAGAAAAACCCGTCTGGATTTAGAAATAACTCTAATATCTCCCAGGCCAGAGTAAACCAATCAAGTTAAGTTATAGTGCTGCCATTGTCCTTGAAGAGATTGTGAGGAGAACCCCCTAGGGGATCAAGCCCAATTTCCAAAGCCTGAAGGGCCTGACTTGTTCAAGAGTTTGGGGCTTAGAGAGAATCTGTGGAAACAAAAAGGCATAGAGAAGCATAAAGAAAACTCAACAGAGTTCTATGTGTCCTAAGAAGAAGTTGAATCTAGGAAATTCAATGGGCAGGGGCAGGGGCAAGGGATATCACAAAATCAGAAAATGGTTTTGACCCAAGACCCAAGTACCCATTCAGAAGGACTCTTGTTTTCCCAGGGAGCAAAGAAACAATTTTGACCTTGGATTAGAGGGAAAACAGAATAATCCAAAATTACAAGAGGAATTAATCAACAGAATGGAAAAACACGAAGGTCCTGGAAGAGACTTAAGAATACTTAAAACCAAATCAAAATGAATCATGAAATGTCAAGTGATAGGGAAAAGTAAAAAACAGTGAGTTTGAAGGTGGGGAGTCTGGGTTCAAATCCTGCCCCTGCCATTTACTACCTGTTATTGGTTGAGACCTCCTTATACTTCAGCACAATAATGTGTGCACTTTAAATGATAGACTGTGTGTGCATGTACACTGCAGAAGAAACTGTAAAGGAAAAGAAAAATAGGTCTTAATCCCAGGGATATATGGTCTGCAGGTGAACAAAATTCTCTTCAATTCCCTAGTGCAGAGGTCCTCAGATTCCAAATCTAGCATTCTTTCTACATCCCTTCAGAAGTTTATTAATCAAAGATTTTGTAGTGTCCTCTGAAAAGACAACAAGGTTAGTGGGCAAACAAGTCCTTGATGGTCAAACCAATAGGCCAGCCAATGTTTCCAAAAAGTTGGAATAAGTCAGCCAGCTAAAAAGTAATTACTATTTTATGACATGACTATGGTGCTGATACCTAGACCAGGAAAAGCAAAAATAGAGAAAGAAAACTAAAGCCCAATTTCCCGAATGAAAACTGATGAAAAAAATTTAAATAAAACACTAGCAAGGAGATTAGCAATATAACACAAAGCTCATACATTGTGACCAGGCGGGATTTATACTAGGAATACACACTGATTCAGTATTAGGAAACCTATCAACATAACTGACCGTATCAGTAATAAAATCAACAGAAATCATATGATTATCTCAACAGATGCAGATGTATTTTGATAAAATACAACACTCATTCCTATTAAAAAACATTAGAAAGCATAGGAATAAATGGAAATTTCCTTAAAATGATAAGTAGTATTTATCTGAAACCAAAAGCAAGCATTATCTGAAATGAGGATAAGCTAGAAGCCTCCCCAATTAGATCAGGGGTAAAATAAGGATGTCTATTATCACCACTATTCAATATTATACTAGAAATGCTAGCTATAGCAATAAGAGAAGTAAAAGGAATTGAAGAAATTAGAACAGACAATAAGGAAACGAAACAATCACTCTTTGCAGATGATTTGATGGTATACTTGGAGAATCCTAAAGGATCAACTAAAAAACTAGCTGAAATAATCAACGTCTTTAGCAAAGTTGCAGCATATAAAATAAATCCACACAAACCACCAACATTTCTATATATTACCAACAAAATCCTAAATTGAGAAATAGAGAAATCCCATTAAAATAACTAGAGACAATATAAAATGCTTGGGAGTCTGCCTGCCAAGACAAATCCAGGAACTATACAAACAGAATTTTAAAACATTTTTCACGCAAATGAAGTCAGATCTGAAATGGAAAAATACCAATTGTTCATGGGTAGGCTGAGCTAATATAACAAAAATGGCAATTCTACCAAATTAATCTATTAATTTGTGTCATATCAAACTACCAAAAATTAGAGTTAGAAAAAATAGTAACAAAATTCATCTGGAAGAACAAAAGGTCAAGAATATCACCCGAATCAGTGAAAAAAAAAATGTGAAGAAAGGTGGCCTAGCAGTACCAGATGTCAAACTGTATTAGAAAGGGGTAATCATCAAAACAATCCAGTACCAGCTAAGAAACAGAGTGGTGGATCAGTGGAATAGATTAGGTACACAATCCAAAATTTTAAATGATCATAGTTATCTAGTGTTTGATAAACACAAAAATCCAAGCTTTTGGGACAAGAACTCACTTTCTGATGAAAACTGCTGGGAAAACTGGAAAGTAATTTGGCAAAAATAACAAGGTATAGACAAATATCTCACACCATATACCAAGATAAGGTAATACATGATTTAGACATAAAAGGTGATACCATAAGCAAATTAGGAGAGCGTGAAATAGTTTACCCATTAGATCTTAAATAAGGGATAGAAAGAAATGACATAGAGAGCATTGGGTGGCGCAAAATGGATATTTTTGATTATATTAAATTTAAAAAGGCTTTGCACAAACAAAACCAATGCAGCCAAGATTAAAAGGAAAGCAAAAAATGGGGGGAAATTTTTAGAGTAAGATTCTCTGATAAAGGCTTCATTTCTCAAATATATAGAGAAATGAGTTAAATTTATGAGAATACAAGTCATTCCCCAATTGGCAAATGGTCAAAGGATATAAATAAGCAGTTTCCAGATGAAGAAATCAAAGCTATCTATAGCTATAAGAAAAAATGTTCTAAATCACTGTTGATTACAGAAATGCAAACTAAAACAACTCTGAGGTATCACTCACACCTGTCAGATTGGTTAATAAGACAAAAAATGAAAATGAAAAACGTTGAAAGGGATGTAGAAAAATTGGGACACTAATGCACTATTGGTGGAACTGTGAACTAATCCAACCATTCTATGCCCAAAGGGATATAAAACTCTGCATACCCTTTAATCCAACAATGCCACCTCTAGGTCTGTATCCCAAACAGAGCAATGAAAAACAAAAAGGATCTCTGTGTAAAAAAATATTTATAGTAACCCTTTTTGTGGGCTATATATTTCCAAGAACTGGAAATTGAAGGGATACCATGAGTAGAGGAATGGCTAAACAAGTTGGGGTACACAACTGTGATGAAATATCATTGTGCTATAAAAAATGACAAGCAGGATGTTTTCAGAAAACCCTGGAAAGACTTACATGACCTGATGCAAAGCGAAGTGAGCAGAACTGGGTGTACACAGTAACAGTACTATCCATATGTGAATCAACTTAGCTATTCTCAGCAATACAATGATCTAAGACAATTCCAAAGGACTTATGATGAAAAATTCTATACACTTCCAGAGAAAGAACTGATTAAAACTGAATGAAGTTTAAAGCATTTTTTTATTTTATTTTTCTTGGGCTTTTTCCTTTTTTTCTTTTGATCTATGTTTTCTTGCATAACATGACTAATATGGAAATATGTTTTGCATGACTGCACATGTATAACCTATTTCAAATTGTCTTCTGAATGAGGGAGGAGGGAAAGAATTTGGAACTCAACATTTTTCAAAATGTTAAAAATTGTTTTTACATGTAATTAGAAAAAAGAAAATATTTAAATTAAAAAACATTTAAGTGGTTACTATCAATCAATACTTCCTGTCTCATAAAACAGCTCCAGAAACATCACCAAGCCTTTCCCACATAGCAATAATAGTAATAGCTAACAATTATATAATGTTTACTATGTGCCAGGGACTGTGCTAAGCATTTTATAAATTATTACTTCATTTGATCCTTACAAACTACCATGGGAGGTCGTTCTTATGCCCACTTTGCAGATAAAGAAACTGAGAGATTAAATGGTCTTACTTCCATGCTGTTACTCATGCTATTTCTCTAACCAAAAATTCCTTCAAGAGCACTGGCCTGAGAATCTGAAGGCTTTGGCTCTAGATCCAAATTCAGTCAATCAATCATTCAATAAACATTTATTAGGTGCCTATCACATGCCACACACCATGCCAGGCACTGGGAATACAAAGAAGCACAAGATACCTTAAGGAACTTAAGTAACTGTAGAAAGAAGGAAGGATTTCTCCTTTATTAAGAACCTACTATGTAGTAGGCACTGTGCTAAGTGCTTTATAAACATTATCTCACTTGATCTTCACACCAACTGTGTGAACGGACAGGTGCTATTACTATCTCTACTTTACATTTAAGGAAACTGAGGCAGAGAGAGGTTAAGTGATTTACTCAGGTTCACAGAGCTATAAATGTCTGAGGCCATATCTGAACTCATATCTTTCTGAAATCAGGTCCAGCTGCCCCTCCTCTAGAAAAAAGGGACACAGACTAGATACTTTCTAAGGTCTCTTCAAACATTAGCATTCTATGTTGTTATCATTTATTAAGTACCAATACAGAGCCAAACTCCTTTGAATGTCTTCAAGGCCCTCTTGCTTCTAGGCCCACCCTATCTTTTTTGCCTTATCTCTCCATTATTGACACATGTGAACCCTCCAGCCAGACGTTACATGTGCTTGTTGCGCCCCAATTCATGCCATTATTTACGCCATGTCTCCTGCCTAAAAAGTCCTTATTCTACTTATCCAAATCCTACTCATCCTTCATAGTTCAGTTCAAGACTCACCCCCTTCAGGAAGCCTTCTCTAACTACTTCAATTGTTTGTTCTTTGAATATATCTTACCACCCAATACTGCATCACATGATGACCCCCTATAAAATATTTTTTATTATGCTTTACCATGTTATTTAAACTTCACAGTATTATTTAACCATAAGGATGGGTCTCTTTTTAGACTTCAGAAAAGTTAAAGGTCATAAGGGGTGAAGACACTGTAAGTAAGTAAAGTTAAGGGCTTGCCTTTTCAGGTATAAATGAAACATTCTACTCTCTTAGGGCCAGAGGCTTTGAAAAGTGCAACTGGAAATGAAGACCCAGCAAAGATAACTCTAGCAGTTCGTTTACATGAGACCCAACGGGAATCTGGGAAATGTACCAAGGTGGATGTCATGAATTAGATGAGGTATCTCACTAAAGGAACCTAGCTCCAAAATAGGCAGAATGATGGGACCAAGACCATAACTTACCCCAGTCTTTGGCTAGGGGGTGACAAACCTCAGAGCTAAGGCCCTGAGGGAGCAGAAAAGAACTGCAGAGGCTTCTGTTAGTCTGTCAAAGTCAAAGGCACCCAGATTGGCTTGAGATTTGAGGGGCTGGATATTTCAATTGCTCACTCAAGACCTAGCTCAGTTTGTCTAGGATATCAATATGTCCACCAAAGATGCCAAGATAAAAGCAAAAGAGTCAACCCAACTAGGTCACTTGACCAGCTGAAACATCATGAGATAATGTTTGTAAATCACTTAGCACAGTGTTGGCATATAGTAGGCACTTAATAATTGCTTGTTTCCTTCCTTCTTCCTTCTTTTCTTCCTCTGTGGAGAGCTACCCCAAACTGGAAGAGGAGCAATTCGCCCACCATACCACCAACATCAACACTTATCCTGCAGTAAACTTTGTAAAGACTTCCCAGAGAGAAAGCACACCAATGGGAAAGGAATAAGTATTTATTAAGCACCTACTATGTGCTAAGTGCTGTGCTAAGCATAACATAACAATGTTATATCAGCACCTCACAACAACCCTAGCAAAGAAGAGCTATTATTCTCCTCATTTTACAGTGGAGAAAACTGAGGCACACAGTGGTTAAGTGCTTTGTGTGGGGTAGGTTTCTGAGGCAGGGCTCCAGGCCCAGTGCTCCATCCACTATTCACCTAGCTGCTTTGCTGAGGTCCTAATCTTCCAGAGTCAGGAGTTCCCTTGGCCACACATGTTCCCCATGTGTATGCCTTACTACCATTGTATCTCAAGTCTCATCTTGGACTCTGAATATTTTCATGAGGCAACACACTCTAAGTTTTTTGGGGAAAGAACAGAAATACCATACTATTCCATTTTAGTAAAAACCTTTTCTAAGGTTTAATTGTGTCTTCTGGCTGATTGCTATTGGGAAGCACACCAATGGGAGCCTGTAAGCTACAGGTTCAGGGGATTCACTCAAAGGGTTACTTCTAGAACTCAAAGTAGCAGTTATCCATCTGGGTATTCTCCCTGCCAGGGAGAGTCCTCATTAGGAGAGGAATCCTAGAAGGGGTGCTACATAACTTAGTACATATGTGTCTTGTCTCCCTGACTAACCTATACCCTCTCTGAGACTGTCATCCATCTCTACATCTTCCATAAGACCCAGTACAGTGCTCTGAACATAGAAAACTTTCACTATAGAATGAATGACTTGACTTCATCTGTATAATGGGTATTGTATTTCTTGCCTTCTTAATGGCTAAAGGGGAAGGAAATAATTAGAAACTGAAAATGAACATTATTCAAATTAAAAAACCAAATATATAGAATGAATGATTTCCAGAAAAGGGGAAGAACAGGAAAAGAAAGAGAAGGAGCTTGAGCAAATGGATCAGGAAGAAAGGGAGCACTTAAAACACAAGACTGAGTTGGACTAGACTACTGGGTGTTTTCTATGATACCCTCCTTCTACCATTCTTCATTTTAAATCTAGTAGTTTAAGAAGTCCCCTCCAGGTTTAAGCATCCCTATCTATGGAATGAGCGGGGTGGGCAAGATAATGGCTAAAGTCCTTTCTAGTTCTAACAACAATAAACCAAGCCCTAATTTGTTTGCCAAATAGTATAAATGCTAACACTGAAAATTTAACATCTTCATCTCACCCAAATGAGGAAAAATGAAGACTTTTCTTACAGTCTTAGCCATCACACTCTTCTACAGGGAAAAAGAAAGGAGAATGAGAAATTCAATAAAGACAACAGAATAGCTCCATCCTTTTGGTCATTGTGTATAACATGGGAGTCTCCCCACAGAATTCTGGCCACCATCTGGTTCTTTTAATAAATGCAGCCTCCTACAAAGGTTTCTCTCTCCATTCTGTTTCTAAAATTTTTTTCAAACAACAATAAAAATATAGGTTAGTGATGTGTTCTGGAAAACTGTATAAACACTAAATCATCATTTCCACAGCATGATTTCAAGGTACTTCATCTTAATTTCAAGAACACTTGATTTGGAGGAACTGAGTTTGAATAGTGGCATGTCACTTAATGTGTGACCTCAGTCAACTTGGCCTCTCTGGGCCTCACCAGTACAAGGGATAATCATCCTTCCACTACCTACCTCACCCAGGGTAGTTGCAAGGGAAGAAAGCAAACAAAGACAGTTCCCTTTAAACCTTAATGGGCCATAGTAAAGTGAGTTACTATTATTTGCCTTACAGGTTTCCATATATAGCTATTCTCCTCTTCCCCACACTCATACCCTACTCATACATTGTTATCAGTTAATCATTTGTAAACCAGCATAACAATCAAAGAACCTTGGCATTAAAAGGGGTTCTTAATTTTTTTTATTTTTTGAGATGGCTGATGGAGCAATAGAGACAATGCTGGGCTTGGAGTCAAGAAAAAACCTTGCTAGTTGTATGACTCTAGGCAAGTCATTAAACCTCTGTTTGCCTCAGTTTCCTCAACTGCAAAATGAAAATAATCAAAGGGTGGTTATAGGGATCAAATTTATAAAGCACTTAGCACAGTGCCTGGAATATAGTAGGTACTATAGAAATGCTTGTTTCTTTTCCTTCCCCTTTCTTTCCTGCCCTAGACCCCTTAGCAGTCTGGTGAAGTCGATGAATCCTTTCTCAGAATAATGTTGTTAAATGCATAAACTATATAGGGACTACAAAAGAAACCAATTATACTGAAATTCAGTTATCAAAATATTTAAAAAGAAACGTGATAATTCAGTAAACCTAGCAACAGGTCTAATAATTAATAGCGATAAATAACAAGGAACAAATAGTAATTTCAAAGTCATGATGAATCTATTTCAAGCGTGGAACAACTAATGCAACATGAAAATATCTGTGATTTCCATTGGAGCTAAAGTCACCAATACTGCTCCTACAATTGCGGTTTGCTGCCTACATTCATAATTAAAGGAAATGCTACATTTCAGTTAGAGGTTAGCAAAAATAGACATGTATCTGTTTTCCAATCCAAATTCATAGAATTCCCCCCTCTTCTTGGAATCTCTCTCAGAACCTCACGATAAGAACCTTAAGTACCCCCTTCCCCCCCTTATCACTTAGAAATCCCTTCATCATCCCTCATGTGAATTAACAACATTTGCTTGAAGTTTACTAAAGGGTCATGGAGGGGAGGGCGGAACCTGAGGATTTCTAGCATTCTAATATGAGGAAATCCAGCAACGGGAAACTGATTTCTAGAAATCTGTTGGTGAATCTGGATTTCTTTACTTTTTGGACAGAACTCACTCATCCTACAAAGGTCTAACTATGTACCATCATCATATCTCACATAACGCTTTTCTCTCCATGGACTCAAAATATTTCTGAAATGCCTCACAAACTGAGACACAAAAGGAAGAAAAATTTTGTTTTGTTATTGTTTTTAAGTCGATTGCTTACGGTCACATGGTAAACTACGACCAGAGCCCAGGTACTGTCATCTCCACATCCTACCAACTGACTTTTCAGCCTCTTAACTTTCTTGACTTTCCTCAGCCAAAATCCAACCTTCTACAGTTTCTCTTCTATCTTTCCCAGTTTTATTTAATGTTAGTACCTTTCAACTGAAATGACTTCCAATTTACCCTGTGTATAAATCTTTTTTGTACACACTGCTTTTTGGACGTTCTTCCTCCTCACCCTTTACCCCACCCTTCCTCTTCTGCCTCTCTTCCCCCACCCTTAAACTGTGAGCTCCTGGAGATCAGAGACAACTTTTTGTTTGTTTAGTTTTTTCTGGTTGTTGTTTTTGTACTCCCAGAGCTTAGCCCAGTGCCTGACACGTAGTAGGTGCTTAAAATTGACTAACTCCTTTATCCTACCTCACTCACGGAGCAAGTTTTTGGATCTACTGTCTCAGCTCCCCAAACACCAATTTGGGAGATAAAGCATAAATTCTAGTGACCTTGACCCCTGCCCTTCCATTTATTCTGATCTCATAAAGTGGTGAGTGTCACCAAATTAGATTCGTCTCAAAATTAGCCTTCTCTCCTCTATCCTTGACCTTTCCACCTAATCCACATAATTGGGGTCAGAATGGGCCAAGGCCTGGTCTGTGTAGGAATCTGGGAAGAATAAACAGATCTCTGCCCCTTTCCCATACACACACCCACACCATCAGGGGTAATGCAGCAGCAGATTAAATAAAGAATTCACTTCAAAGTATTCTTTCCTTCAACTTTGCTAGAAAAAGAAGTCTCATTCCCATTGACAACTATTTTTTCTTCTTTAATCAGTACATTGACACTGTATAATTACACTAATCACAGTTGTTTACACAAAATGTTGTGAGAGGCTTAAGAAGTCATTTTTTCCAAAAAAGGGGAAAAAAATGTTCCCCTGCCCCCACCTCAAACACACACAGATGTTAAGAGTGGTAATCAAATCCAACATATATTTCATATGCTGCTGTAAAGAGCAATCAAAGGAACAAGAAATTTTCTCCAATCTCTGGGCCTTTTCTAAATCTCCTCTGCCCACCTCTCACTGCACCCTTTTAAAAGAACCTCTTTCCTAGACAATCTAGTGGTATTCATCCCACACTCAGTCAGCCACATTGACCTCTGCTTCCTACACAGCTGGATGAAGCTCACACTGCTGGGAATATGCCTGGGAATGATGCTGGAGCAGGGAATCTAAGAGTTCGAGATTTATCTGAAATTGTCTCAGGGAGCCCTCTATGCCAGGGAGTGAATCAGAAGAGGCTTACTAGGTGGGGGGTGGGGGGAGGGAGAGAATGGCTTACGTATTGGAAGAGACAGAAAAAGAGAGAGAGATACAGCTCCTACCGACACTATGTAAATGCAAGGCCTGCTTATTTCCCATCCCCAGAGCATCCAGGGCCCTGGAACAGCTGCCTATGGAATGATCCAGGACCAGGAGAGAAAGACACAGCCTCTGCAGATTAGTTCAGGCCCCCAAAGCTAATTTTCCCTTTCATTTAAAGGCATCTTTAACTTACAGTTACGAGGTAAGCTGTTTCAACCCACCACCTCATTTTGCATCTGAGAGCCCAGGGCCTATTTTGGTACTTCTGGTCAACAATTTAAGGGTGCACTCTCAAATATCCCTTCCATGAGAGGGTAACACACAGTCCTAAACCAAACTGTGTTTCAGAGTTGTGGCTGAGGGTGAAGGGCTGCAATGAGGGACGTTTCCCCTCCCCTATTCTTTTCCCTTTCCCAACATATTTTACATTAAATAAATGCCTTCAGATCCAGCTATTCCCCTGGGATTCCCCTATATCCCCTAAAGTGGCAGGGTCCCTGCTACAATCTCAATCCAAATAAATGAGCCAAGAGAGCTTATCAAGGGAAAATATAGTGAGATGTCATTACTTGATAATCTGAACCTGAAAACTTAAGACATTTAAGGTATATACCAAGCAAACTCCTGTTTACCTCCCTAGGAGAATGAATATCACTTTCAAACAGGGTGTGTTCTAGTAGGACCTTAAGAAAATGGACCACACAACTCGGAAAACATAAGGTAGTTATAGTAAATAAAAAAATTCCCTGAAAGGGAGATGTTGTTATGCTCCCCCAACTCACTGCCCCCACCAGTACCCCTCTGGGCCCATAAATGCAAAGGTAAGATAGCCAGTGAAAAGACACAGGTTTGGTTGTGAAAGGTTGGAGAAATTGGAATTTGGTTGTCGCTTCAGGTGAGAGAAGCCATTGACCAAAGACATTTGACATGAAATGAATTCATTTCTATGCGTCCCTTCACAGCCAGAGAGGGCCCCCAGAAAGAAGAGAAAGGGCTGCCTAGGAAAATCAACCTCTGGCTTCATGCAACAGGAAATCTCCCGATAGAGATCCAAGGAAAGGACATAAAAGAACCCCAAAGTTTATTTGGGGCTTTGGTGTTTTATCATTGCTACACCGCACACACGACCATACAATCTGTCTGGATCGGCAGATACCATCGATCTTCAGTATGGACTCAGTGGCTTACCAACTGATTTGGGAGGAAAAGTAGGGGCAGGCATCTAGCCTCCTGCCAGTGAAAAGAAACACTGAGAGAAGAGTTTGAAGCCCACACCTACAACAACCTCAGGGCCAAGTGTCCTCCCCACCGTGCCACGGTCCAGAAATTGAGACTACAGATACCAAAGAGATCACGGAGCCCAAAACAGTCCTGCAAGAGCGTGGTGGGAGTCTCAGGGATGGAAACGTCAGGTTTTCTATGACTTCAGTTACCTCATTTCCAGGGAAGTTTTCTTCTAAAGAACTGTCACAGTTAAAAGAACTCGGATGTGCTGGGCTGGTTTGCTGGTCCCCTCACAAGTCCCAACAGATCACTGTGAAATACAATGGGCCTTTTAAAGAAAAACGACCCAACTTGATGGCTATTTTTTCTGCTAACCATGGTCAGGGTGAGGAAAAGGATTAATTTCATGCAAAAAAAAATACCTAATCCTGGTAATAACAAGAATTATAACGACCATCAACAATTCTTGCAGGGTTTCTGGGGGAGACCTGCTCCAAAAGAAAACATCACTGTCAGCAGAGAAAGGCAACCAGACCAAGAGGGTTGAGGTGGGCAGTCTTAGCAAGCCAACGGGGGCAGTCCATCTCCAACCGAACCAAACTAAAAAAGAATTAGAAGGCCAAGAAAATCAACTGTGAACAGAAAACTAGCGAACCAAAACCAGGCAGGACTTACCAGGATCGAAGTGGGAGCTGAACGCAAAACTGGGGCTGAAAAACGAAGACGACATGACTAGGGCAAGGAGCTTGGCGGACATTCTCATGGCAAAGCATAGGAGAGAAATGTTGGTTTGAAAAACAAAAAGCAAAAGGAAAACAATATAATAAAGGGAGCGGGGAATAGGCTTGGTGGGGGGGAGGGGAGGGGGAAGAATCCAGCCCTGAATGATCACAGCCCTAGAGTTGCTTGGGAGCCAAACGAAAATAACCCCACGAATCACTGCTGCAGCCCCTCCTCCTCCATTTTATTCTAATGCACCTCCTGCTTGCAGGTATTTTTAGAGAATGACCCCCGCCAAGATCCCCAAAGAAAAGAGGCCTGAGGGGGCCGTCTCTGTCCCGCTCTCCCTCTCTTTTTTCCCTTCTCTCTCTCTCTCTCCTCCTTTCCACTACGGGAAAAGTGCCTTTGCTTCTGCAGCAGCAGCAGGGCAGCCCCTGGACTGGTGCAATCCGAAAAATAGATGAATAGAGGTAAGTAGAGAGACAGAGATTGCTCCTTGCTTCCGATAAGGGGGTGAAAAAACCCCAAGAGGCATGCACACGCGCGCAAGCACACCCACACACTCACACCGGAGCGATCCCTGGATACAAACGCGCGCGCACACACACACTCACACTCTCTCATACACACACACACTCACACTCTCACACTCGCACCCACTCGCACCCACCCCAGCCGCGGCTCCTCACGCCGTGCCCCTGGGGCAGCGCCTCCTCCGGAGAGGAGGGGGAGGGCCTCGGGGGCTCCCAGTCATCCCAATCATAATAGCCGTGACAATAATTAATAAGAAATCATCGCGGCCGCTCGTTTCCGGGAGGAGGAGGGGGGGGGATAAGGGAAGAAGCCGCCCCCAAGGAGGAGGCCGAGGAGGGAGAAGTCACCGCAGCGGCAGCGGCCGCGGCGGCGGAGGCAGCGAGTGTTTATGAAAATGAAAGAGCAGGAGCTGTTCCAGTGCTGACCCCGGCGGCGGCGGCGGCGGCGGCAGCGCCATCTTGCATCATTTCGCAGCGGCTGCGGGGGCGGGGCGGGGGGGCCGGTTGCGGGGGGTGGGGGAGAGGGAGGGAAGATGGGGAGAAGCGGGGCAGGGGGAGCCAGAGAGACCCGGGGAGGCGGAGCTCGCGCGAGCCGGGGCGCGTGCCGGTCCTTGCGGTCCAGGTGTCTGCCTCCCCGCCTCTTCCCCTGTCCCTCTGCGCTCGCTCTCCTCCTCTTCTCTTCCCCCTTCCTCCCCCTTCCCCTGGTTCCTTTTCTCTTCCCAGCCCTCT
This sequence comes from Potorous gilbertii, assembly GCA_028658325.1. NCBI lineage: Eukaryota > Metazoa > Chordata > Mammalia > Diprotodontia > Potoroidae > Potorous > Potorous gilbertii. Next base: position 501,472,957 of record CM053770.1, read on the forward strand.
CTCCCCTCCCCTCTCTCCCCTCCCCCTTCTCTTCTTCTTCCTCCTCCCCCCATCCCTGCCCTGCCCCCAGTAGGGTTGGGTCTGTATGTCCCAGCCCTAGGGGGTCCTAGAGCTAGACGGGACCTTGGAGGTCATTCTAAATCCTATCCCACCCCTTCCTTTTTTTTTTTTTTTGAAGGAGAAGGTGAATGACTTGCCCAAGGTCACACAGGTAAGATTAGAAGAACTCGGGATTCTTTTTATTCCCTTCCCCCTCCTAGAGAACCATCCCATATAACCCATGATTTTTTTTTTTAAACAAGAGGACAAAAGTCAGAAAAACCAGTCAGTAATAAATACAAGCTGGCATCCACATAGTGCTTTAAGGTTTGTAATATTTCACTTGCTCCTCACAACAATCTTGGCAGGTAGGTACTATTCTTGTTGAATCTGTTTCCGCTGTGTCTGACTCTTCGTGACCCCATTTTGGGGTGATAGTCGAGTGGTTTGTCATTTCCTTCTCCAGCTGATTTTAAGGGGCTGGGGCAATCAGGGTTAAGTGACTTGCCCAGGTTCATACATCTAGTTCGAATCTGAGCCCAGGTTCATACATCTAGTTCGAATCTGAGGCCGGATTTGAACTCAGGAAGATGAGACTTCCTGATTCCATGCCCAGGGCTTTATATTCACTGCACCACCTAGCTGCCAGGTGCTGTTATTATTGCTATTTTACAGATGAGGAAACAGAGACAGGTTAAGTGATTTGCCCAGAGTTACACAGCCGGTAAGTGAGTGAATTCACATATGAAGTCAGATCTTCTTGTCTCCATGACCAGCGCCTTATACCTATTGAGCCACCTAATCGGCACCTTTCAATGCATTGAAAAAGTCTGAAAACATAGGCAGTGTTCTAGCTCTGCAAAGGACTGGGTCTAGGGGTTTCCTTCTTATAAAAGAGTTTGGGATTTTAACCCAAAGCAGCTAGCTGGTACGGTGGATGGAACAGTGAACCAGGATTCAGGAAAGCATGAGTTCAAATGCAGTCCTGGGTAAATCGTTTAAATTCTGTTTGCCTAAGATACCCCATATATAAATGGGAGTGATAATTGTTGTGAGGAGAAAATATTTGTAAGAGCTTTGTAAACCTCAGAGTGTCACATAAATACTAGCTATTATTGTTGTTAACCTTGGTTCTCCTACTCCAAAGCTTTTTTCAAGTCAGGGGTTCTTAACCTATTTTGGCAGTCTGTTGAAGCCTATGGATGGATCTCTTCTCATAATAATGCTAAATAATTGAAGAAAAGGCTAAATTTCATTTAAAGGTGAATGAAAGGCAACAAGCATTTATTAAGCACCTACTATATTCCAGACACTGTGCTAAGCTCTGGGGGCACAAAGGAAGATACAAGACAGTCCCTGCTCTCTAGGAGCTCAGAATCTAATTGATGAGACTCCAAAAAAAGCTAGAGTTTTCCCCCCCTCCAAATTCACAGATTCCCTTAAATATATCCATGGACCTCCAAGAAGTTAAAGTTAAGAACCCCCATTATGGTAGAAAGAACAGACATTATCTCATTTAAGCTGCACATAAACCCTTTAAGGGTAGATACAGCAGGGAAAAGGGACTGGATCTGTGATTTTACTGAAATAGAAAATTCCCAGGTGAAGAAATACCTGTTACTAATGCAATCCAGTACTTTCTCTTCAAACTTACAGTTTTAGGTAACTGCATAAGGGATAGAAAGGGTAAGTGACTTGCTCAGAGGATGCAAGGGCCAGTCTGTCAGAGGCAGTCTTCCTGGCTTCTAGACCAGCTCTCTGTTCATTAAATGGTGCTTCTCATGAAGCTGCACTGCCTCAAAGGTGGAGTCTGCCAAAAGGATAGTTTCTCCAGGTGTTAATTATTATCTGCATTTTTCAGATGAGGAAACTGAGTCTTGGAGCTCATTATCAGCAGCAGTTCTCCCTGCCTCCAAATACAGCACTGTCTCCACTGTATCACACTGCTAAAATATGAGCAATATATATGAATATGGAGCAGGATACTTTTCTTTTTAAGTGAAACTGAAATAATCCTGTCACCTTCCCTTGCTTAGGATCAGCCATCCCACTTCCCTGTTTCTCCAAAATGAAAATTTCATATCGTTCCTTGCCTTTTCTTCCCACTTCCACTCAGATTGTAGAGAGGAATGATAGTAGTTGGTTGGGTGTTGGACCCCCATCTCAGATTGATTTTTGAGGGCTGAGGGTTGTAGAAGGAGCTTGTATAGTAAAGTCCTTGGCTTCAGAACAGCCATGGATCTATTTTTTCTAGCAAGCAGATGGGGAGGCCCTTCTGACCCCTTGCCTATTTTAGGGCTATTCTCCTCTATCCCCTCCCCTAACACACACTCATACTTCTCTGGTCTGTAGGAAAGATATGAACTGAGGAAGCCATCACAAGCCTTCACAAGTTCAAGTGGAGATCTGCCCTTCTTGGTGAATGGTTTTAAATGTCAGAGGGAGAAATCCGAGCTTGGTGAAATAGAAATAACAGTGTGAGAGCCAGAACACCTGGATTCTAGCCCCAGCTCTGCTACATACTGGTTGAGGGCCTTTGGGCAAGCCTTTGATAAGACCCACCCCTTTGGGTCTCAGTTTCCTTATCTGTCCAATAAAGGCTACACTAGATGATAGCTAGGTGGCACAGTGGATAGAAAACTGGGCCTGGAGTCAGAAGGACCTGAGTTCAAATTCAGCCTTGGATACTTATTATATTATTTCATATAAGCTTCACAGTAACCCTGTAGGGTATATATACAGCAGGGAAAAAGGACTGGATCTATGATTTTACTGGAACAGAAAATTCCCAGGTGAAGAAATACTTATTACCAAAGCAACTCAGCACTTTCTCTTCAAACTTATAGTTTAGATAGCTGTGTGACAAGTTCCTTAACTTCTGTTGGCCTCAGTTTCCTCAGCTGTAAAATGGAGATATAATAGGATTTACCTCAAAAGGTCATTGGAAGGATCAAATGAGATGAATTTGTAAAGTGCCTGGCACATAGTAGGTGCTATATAAATGCTTATTTCCTTCCTTTCCTCGCTAAGGTTCCTTTCAGGTCTGAGAGGTGATGACTCAAAGAAGTAAAACTTACAGAGACTCCTTGAGGAATGGTTAAGGATTACACACACACACACACACACACACACACACACACACACACACACACACACACACACACTGTCACACTCTCACATATCTTTGATCTGAATTCATTCCACCTGAAGGTAGGATAGTAAAGTAGATGATTTTTCAAAGTCCTTTCGAGGCATGGAAATTCTGTATTGATGCTGAGCCCTGTGCTGATTCATTAAATCTTGAATTAACTAATGGGAAAAATTGGATTAAGTGACTTCCAAGGTCCCTTACAGATCCAAATCTATGATCCTCTGAAAGATGACCATTGATATTGGTGGGGAAACTGTGGTGAAGAAGAATAAGGAGTGGGGGAGGAAGAAGGAGGAGGAAGAGGAAGACCCAGGTATCCCATCTCCTAGCCCCAATGTGGTCTATAATCAACTGAGAATCCTCCTTTTCTACTGACTATCTTTCTGTTCTTTCAAAGGATTAGAAACATAGAATCTCAGAGTCAGAAGGCACCTAAGGTGTCATCTGAACAGGAATCCCCTTCATCCTTGGCAAGTAATCATTCAGTCTCCACTTAGATAATGCCAGTGACAGAGAATTCACTCTCTCCTGAGGTAGAAGGGAACAAACAATGTCTAGAATGTATCAGGCACTATACTAAGCACTGTACAACAGTGATCCCCACAACAACACTGGGAAGTTGGTATTATTATTATGCCTATTTTATAGTTGAGGAAACTAAGGCTAAGGTTAAGTGACTTATCTAGGGTCACACACAACACAGCTAAAAAGTGTCTGAGGCTAGATTTGAATTTAGGTCTTCCTAACTCCAGGCCAGTTTCACTTTTGGTAGCTCTAATTGTTGGGAATATTTCCTCTTTCTTTAGCAAATCAATAATCTACCACTTAAATTTCCACTGAATGATCCCAGATCTTCCCTCTGGGACCTAGCAGAGTAAATCTAATTCCCCATTTCACATGTAACAGGTTATATGAGGGGTGACCAACCTGTGCTTGAAGGTAAGCCCCATCATATTGCTTATATAGACTGTTACCATATTCATTCTCATCATACTGAGTTCTAGGACAATCCAGGGGTATGAGTGGATATTTCCTTATTAGTTACTAGATTTCAACATTTCATTAATTAAGCAATTAACCTGAGAGTCCTCACCCAACTTATTGATTATTGAATATTATTTAATAAACTAGAGACACCTCTCTCCACTATGTACCGTTAGTAAGTGTATGTGCCAGAAATTCATGCTTTCACATACAATATTCTTTTATGTTCTTTGTTTATGAAAACATTTATGGGTGATTGTTAAACTCATAGTAAAAAATTTAAACAGTAATTGTAATACTTATTTAACACTTTTATAGTCAATATTTACATAGCTCTAAGTTTACAAGGTCCTTGATGTAAATTATCATTTGATTTTCATAACAACTCAGGTGTTACTGTTATTCCTATTTTTCAGATAGGAAAACTGAGGATATGAGCTTAAGTGACTTGTGCAGGTTAACACAGTTAATAAATAGGTAAAGTAGGATTCAAACTCACATCTTCCTAACTCCAAGTCCAGGGTGCTATCCACTATGACAGTTTTAGAAAGCACTCACTGAAGAAACTGAATCATTGGGAAAGTTAAGTGACTTTCCTATAATACCACACTTCATAAATGTTGGAGCTGGGCTTTAAACCCAAATTTGTTTGGTTTTGATTCCAAATATTTCCCTTTTCATCAGATCATATTGCCTCTCTATGAGACCAGAACAACTATTTTTCATATACACATATCTTCAGTAATGTCTTATGTTGTTGTTGGGTTGTTTCAGTCATATCTGACCATTTGTGACCTCACTTGAGGTTTTTTTTTGGCAAAGATGCTGGAGTGGTTTGCCATTTCCTTCCCTAGTTCATTTGACAGATGAAAAAACTGAAACAAACAGGGTTAAGTGATTTGCCTAAGGTCACACAGCTAGTAAGCATCTGAGACTGTATTTGAACTCAGGAAGATGTCATCCTAATCCCAAAGTCAGTGCTATAACCACTGTGCAACCTAGTTGCCCAGTGTTTTTTATTCCACTCTCCTGTATGTCCTTGTTGATAACAAGTAGCATCCTACTTACAACCATCGTAAATATTTCCATTGTATCCTTTGAGTGATTTGTAATTTTTTTTTCTTCTGAGATACTGGTATTTATATGGCAGCTACATAGTATCACAAGAACACTGATGGCCATTTTCCACAGTTTAGAGCACTGAAAACACTGAACCAGCTTCCAAATATGATCCAGATTGCTCCCTTTCTTGGTTCTGGGTCCCTGTCTATCTGTAGTCTGGTCCCTATCTATTCCAAGATATGCATGTCAATGGAATGTTTCAACAGGATAGGCAACATTATGGGTAATTTTTAAAATCCATTTTGCTTCTCCATATGAATGGCTGAACCAATCTTTTGTTACTGTCATCAGTTAGTCTGAAAGTCTTTCTAGAATTCAATGAAATTATGGAATTGCCATCTGTAAATAGAATATCTTGTTACCAATGGAGAAGCCACCTTTCATTTGGACTCTGCACAGCGCATTACCCATGATACTGGCAAACACTTTAGGTGAGCATGTGCCATTCTGTTTTATATCTTGATAGGTCATTAAATAAAGTTATATCAGCAATCATATCTGTCATAGAACTTGCCATTATTTCCAGCATACATGAGGGAGAGACTTTGGTTGAAGAGAAATTCCAAGGCTTCTGGCCATAGGTGTTCTCTAAGTGTTTGCTTCACTACCATTTTACTTTAAATTTGAGTCCATTCTTTCCATGGATGCTAGCTAGGTGTATTTGTGTGACACTGTATCCCAGGCTCTTGAGGGTGAGTATTTTATACTAATTATTCTTACTATATACCATCTTAACGAATATCTTTTGCCTGGAGTTATTTGAGCTTATTGGCTGATTATTATTAGAACCATGTTGGTAAGAGCTCGTTAGCAACAGTAGTAAGAGTAGTACCCACAGAGTTACCCTGATTTGCTGCCCCTAGACCCTAAAGTAGGCATCACCCTCTGGGGACCTGAACTAAAAGTGTGAATGCAAATTAATGGGAATAACATCAGAAGAGGTCTTCTTGCGGTTGTTGAGTTGTTTCAGTCATGTCTGACTTCTTGTGACCCCATTTGGGGTTTTCTTGGCCAAGATACTAGAATGAGTTGCCATTTCCTTCTTCAGCTCATTTTACAAGTGAGGAAACTGAGGCAAACAGGGTTAAGTGACTTGCCCAGGGTCATACAGATAGTAAGTGTCTGAAGTCAGATTTGAACTCAGAAAGATGTCTTCCTGATTCCAAGCCCAGTGCTCCACTGTGCTGCCCTTCACAGGGAGTACTACATATACAAATGATAAAGTATGGGTCTGTAGTTGCTGATTTCTTCTTGGTTGCTCTATTTTTTTTTCATTTAGAGGACAGGGGTAAAAACATTGTCTATGATTGTTTCTGTCCTTTCATCATCTTTCCTTTTGAGGTCTTTTGAAAACCGATCTACTAGTGTCTTTTAAAATTGTGTCACCTTCAGCAGGTTTCTTCTGCCTATATTTGATCAGGCCCCATCACTCCCTGTGACTTCATCTGCCTTAGATGTCACTACCACTTTCTTATGGAATTCATCATGTGCTGAGGAAGTAGAATGATGTTTCAGCTCTTGTCACCAATTAGATCACCACCCACCAACTGATCTGTTTTACTTTACATCTTTGTTGTCCTACCAATGTCACTGGCAAGTGATCCCCAGATGATCTGACTTAGCTGGGCTTTATGCCAAGCTCTCTGAAAGCACCTGTATCCATCATCTTTTTTTCAGGGTTTTTTGTTGTTGATGTGGTTTTGAGATGATACTGCTCTCAATCTTCTGTCCTCTTTCTCCTCTGTGTTTTACAAATGAACTTCTGCTTTCACCTGTACTGCCCCCAGGCTACCATGTCTTTTTTTTTTTTTTTTTTTGGTCAAGGTTCTCATCAAGGATAGATTCTGGGTTTCTTGGCCTCCTTCTTGTGAAGGCTGCTTGTAACTTCTCTAAATTGATGAAGTCAATGACTTTGCTTTTCTCAAGTTTCCATTTTAGCAGAGTCCAGAGCTTGTGTAAACCAGGCAGGTGGGAATTGCTAGAGTCAAATCAAATCAATCAGTCAATCAATAAACATTTATCTAAGATGTGCTAATCACTGAGGATACAAGAAGAGGTAAAAGACAATTTCTGCTTTCACAGACCTTACAATCTAATGAGGGAGATAACATGTAAACAAATATATAGAAAATGAGCTATATAAAGGATAAATAAGAAATAATTAAAATAGAAGAGGCACTGGAAGAAAGGCTTCCTGTAGAAGGTGAGATCTTAGCTAGGACTTAAAGGAAGCCAGGGAGGTCAATAGAGTTAAAGAAGAGTATTTTAGGTATGGGGGACAGCCAAAGAAAATGCTCGGAGTGGAAAGATGGAGTGTTTTGTTTGTGAGACAGCCAGGAGATCATTGTTGCTAGATCCAAGTGTGCATGTTGAGGATTAAGGTGTAAGAAGACTGGAAAGGTAGGAGGAGGCTGGGTTATGAAGGACTATGAATGTCAGAGCATGTTATACTTGCTCCTTGAGGCAATATGGAACCACTGGAGCTTATTGAGTGTGGGTTTGGGGAAGTGATGTGATTGGATTTGTGCTTTATCCCTTTAGTGGCTGAACGGAGGATAAATTTTAATGTCTCTTCATCTTTTTCCATTCTTTTAATTTGGTTTTTACTTTGTCAGTTTAGTGAAGCATACAAAGAAATATAGCAAGGCACATATATATGTATATATACTTACATATATACATATATACACAAGGGACTATAGAATAAAATGTGCAAAACCCAAGTGTGTTAATAGATAACAGATATAGCTACATAGATACATACAGAGATAACAACTATATGATATTTAAATTTTTTATTTTTAACTTATGGACTAAATAAAACAAGCATTTCCATAATAGAGTATAATGAAAGAGATAATTATACATAAAACTGCAGGTCTATTATGTACAACTTGCTATTCCTTTAAAAAATACAAAAAAATTATCATGTAAATTTTTTTTGTTTTTTTTTTTTTAAAGAAAAAAAGGTATGAAAACAGGCCAAAAGGTGAAAGAACTTCAAGCAAGACTGGTAGTAATCATAGAAAAGAAGACATTTTCTTTGTAATTTGTTGGTTCCTTTGGTTCTTCCTTGTTCACGTCAAGGGATTTGGGATGATATTTTTTTACTTCATCTTGCATGTTTACCTGATTATTTATTTTGATGGATAGTTATTGTTTATAACAAAAAAATTTAAGATGAAAGATATTTCCAGTTTCATCTTGATGTCATTTTGGTGCTCACTCTGTGACCTTGTGACTGATTCTCTGTTTGTTTGTATATACTGGAACTATGATTTCATTGGGATAAAGGACTCCAGAGAGAGAAACTCCCTTGGCACCTTCTTGGCAATTTAAAGTCTTAGAAAATTACCTTGAGCACTGAGAGATAAGGTGACTTATTCACCATCCCAGGACCAGCATGGATCAGTGGTGGGCCTTGAGCCCAGGTTGGCCTGACCCTGAAACCATCTTTCTATCCTCTATGGCCATGTTGTTGACTTTCTTCTTTAACAAACAAATTTAAAAGAAAAAAGGATTCCCAATGGATGGGAGCAAGGGCTCTGAGTAGTCTCTAGGCCTTTTGTCTCTTTACTTTCTTAGTCCTGAACTGTATTTTCCAATATAATTTCGATGGCTTTCTGTATGTGCTGACTTTTATGTGGAAGTTACCAAGCCTCAGTTTATATAGCATAGAGATGTGGAGTTACTTGGCATTCACCAGTAGATGGAACTCCCAAGAAAGTCAATCTGACACAATGGACAGAGGGTGGACTTGGAAGCCAGGAAGACCAAGGTTCAGGTTGTACCTCTGAACACATACTGGCTCTGTGACCCTGGACAAGTCACTTCAATGCTCTAGGCAACCCTCTCAGAATCTAAATCACAGAAAAGGTGCTGACCTATATTGATCAAGCCCTTGAAATATATTATCTCATTTGTTCTTCCTGGCACCTGTATTAGGTAGGCAGGGTGGTTATTATCCCTGTTTTATAGATGAGGAAACTGAGACCAATGAGGGATTTTCCCTAGGAAAAAGAGTCACTTCTTTTGAGGATTAGTACCAGTCTTCTAGTCACTCAGGTTTTCAACGTCAGTGTAATCTTTCACTCTTTATCCTCTCTTGTCAATTCTCTCTCCATATTATCTATCGCTTCTCCCCTTATCTCCATTCAGACCTAGTTAAGGCCATCTTTACCTATCTCCTGAAATATTACGATAGTCTTCCAATTTCCTGTCTCTCCCTTCTCTAGTTCATCATTCATTCAGCTGCTAACATGGTTCTGCTGAAGAGTCACTCTAACCTTGTCATTTCCCTGATCGAGAACCTCCATGACTCTGCCTCTAAGATAGAATTCTGTGTTGTTGTTATGTCATGTCCCAACTGTGATTTTTTGGGGAGTTTTCTTTGCAAAGATACGCATTAGATGTTAGATTTGCTATTTCCTTCTCTAGTTCATTTTATGAATGAGGAAACTGAGGCAAACAGGTGACACCCAGGGTCACAGCAGTAGTAAGTGTCTGAACCTGGAGCACTCTATCCACTGTGCTACCTAGCTCCCCTGTGCCACCTATTTGGCATTTAAACTCTTTCACAAACTAATATCAGCCTATCATTACAGGTTTATTGTATATTACTTCTTTTCACATATACATTAGCACATGGCCAAACTGGTCTACTAAGTACTAAGTGGTCCCTGAAATATGCATGAAACCCTTCTAAATTTTTGCACAGGCTGTACCCTATGCCTAGTCCACCCTTCCTCCTTATCTCTACCCCTTAGAATCCTTACCTTTGTTAAAGGTTCAGCTCATGTACTTCTCCAGAATTATAGAATGCTAAGGACTAGAAGGGATATCAGCGGTCATTTAGTTCAATTCATATTTGAAAGGAATCCTCACTGTCATGTATGTGACAAGTGGCTGGCCAGCCTCTGTTTGAAGGTCTCCAGGGAAGGGGAATTCACCACCTCTCTAGGCTCTCCATTCCACTTTTGAATAGCTCTAAGTGTTAGTAAATTTGTTGGTGGTGGTGTTTTCTGACAACAAACCTAAATTTTCTGCTTTGCAACTTCTAGTCTTGTCCTCTGAGGTCAAACAGAACAAATTTAATTTCTCCTGAATGTGACAACCTTCAAAGACAGTTTACATGCCACACACCCCCTTGCCCCAAATAGGACATTCTTCTTCTCCAGGTATAATATCTCCAGTTCCTTCAGCTGAGTCTCATATGACATAGTCACAAGGCCCTTCACCATCTGGATTCCTCTCCACTGGATAGTCTCCATTTCATCAATATACTTCTGTAACAGCAAGGACCCTGGCATACACAGGAGGGCTTGCTGTACAGGTTCTTAAGAGCTGCTTTTCTAAAAGAAAAGCAACTTTTGGGGGGGGGGGTCAACAATCTACTTTAATTACATTCACCAATAGAGAAAATACAAGCAGAGAAATAAAGACCAACAGACAGATCCAACTGTCTGACCATTACCTACATATATAGTTACTAAAGAAAGAAGCACCAACATCTGGGTTTTCAAAGCTGGGGGGTTCCTTACCAGCTGCCTAGAGTCTTGTCTGGCCAAATAAACATTTCCAATGAATAAGCCCCTAAAATAAAACCTCACCTCAGAGTACATATATATATATATATATATATGTGTGTGTGTGTGTGTGTGTGTGTGTGTGTATGTATATATATATGTGTGTGTATATATATATATGTGTGTGTGTGTGTGTGTATGTATATATATGTGTGTATATATATATATATATATATATATATATATATATATATATATATATACACACATAGCCAGAGGGCATCACAACCCTTGAGAACCAGTGCCTCTTTAGAGATTAACAAAAGATATGGGCCTTCCTACGGAACAAATCTCCCCTAATCAAGCTTCTCATAATGGGCAGTCCCATTAATCTGCATAAGAAGTGTCTATTTGGCCAGATGAGACTCTAGATAACCACGAAGGAGAACCCCAGCTTTGAAAACCCAGGTGTTGGTGCTTCTCTCTCTGCTAACTATGTATATATGGTCAGACAGTTGCATCTGTCTCTTGATCTGTGATGTATGTATTGTTTATGGTCAGAGAGTTGGAAGCCCTGTCTTTGATCTTTCTGTTTGTAATTTCTCCGTGTAATTTCTGTTTTTATTTTCACTGAAGTACAGAGGGCTGATTTTTCCTCCTGAACTAATGTGCTTGATTAAAGTAAATTGTTGACCCCTCAAAAGTTACTTTCCTTTTAGAAAAGCAGATCTAAAAGCAGGCCCTCCTGTGTATGTCGGGGTTCTTGTTGTTACACCTTCCAAAACTATAATTCACAGAATTGGGCACAGAAATGAATTAGAGAAGGAAATGACAAACCACTCTAGTACTTTGCCAAGAAAATCCCAAATGGGGTTATGAAGAGTTGGATATGTCTGAAACAGTTCAACAGCAACAACTTCAGAGGCAGCCCAATTAGGGTATAGAGGGATGATCACCACCTCATTCCCGGAAGCCTCTCTAAATGCAGCCCAAAATGGCATTAACTTTGAAATGCACTGTCATACTGCAGTCTTGGATTGAATGTGAAATCCATCAAAGCCCCCAAGTCTCTTTCAGACAAACTTCTGTTCTCTATTTTGTCCTTTAAAGCCCTTCACACCTTGACCTCTTCATACCTTTCTGTTCTTATACCTCATTCCTCTCTACAATCCAACAACATTGACCTAATCGCTATTTCTCAAACATGACACTCCTGTCCAAGTTCTGGACATTTTCATTAGCTGTTCCCTCATCCCTGGAATACACCTCCCTACCCCCACCACTTCCTGGCTTCCTTCAAGATCCAGATAACATCCCACCTTCTTTTGGCATCCTTTCCCAATCCCCCTTCATTCTGGTGCCTTGACTCTGTTGGCTATTTCTGATTTATCCGCTTGTTTGTACGAAGACACTTACGGATTGTCTCCCCCATTAGATTGTGAGCTACTTGAGAGCTGGCTCCATCATTTACTTTTTTTGCATTCCTAGAGCTTGCTGCAGTGCCTGGCATTTAGTTAGTACTTAATAGATGCTTGTTGACCAGCTCACTGTCTAACCCATGCCTTCCTTGTCCTGCACTTTTGAAGTTGATTTCTTAAAGCAAGTGTACTTTATATTTATCCCTATCAAATTTCATCTCATTAAATTCAGCCCAAGGCTCTGGCCTATCAAGCTTCTTTTGCTTCCCAACTTAGTCGTCCACTGTGTTAGCTATTCCCTACCCTCACCACCCTAGCTTGATGTCATCTGCAAATTTGATAAGTAAACCATTTATACCTTTATTGAAACAAGTCATTGATTAAAAAAAAAAGTTCACTTGAACAGGGCCCCCCTCAGATTCCTGCTATATTCCACTAGAGACTTCCTGTCACGTTGACATTAAGCTATTACCACCTGCTCTCTGAATCTAGCTAGCCACCAACTCAGCTCTGAATCCCTATATAATCAGCTAGTCTACATCTCTCCATCTTCTCCACAAAAATAGTGTGGGATATTTTATCCAATCCTTTGCTAAAATCTAGGTTAGACTATATTAAGAGAGACATAGCTTCCAGGAAGGAACCAGGCCACATATGGAGCACTGGGCACATGCATAGACATTTGAGCCGAGGAATTTTACTACTGGTTCTCTTTTGGATTATATCTCTGATAAACTTATACGCATCTCAACAGCTATTTTTCTAGCTTCATTTTCAATTTTTTATTTAAAGTCCCTTTGGTTCTATTTGCAAGACATCTGGCAATGGGAGGCCTTGCATGGTTCCAGCAGTTTTAAGCGCTATCTCCCCTTTTCTCATTTTTTCATGTATATACTTCTCTATATGTTATATGTCCCTTCCACACTGAAGGAGACAGACTGTAAACTCTCTGAGGACATTGATTGTTTTCCTTCCTAGGCCTCAGTTTTCTTATTTGTAAATCGAAGGCGTTGAACTAAATGATTCTTGAGGTACCTTCCAGTTCTATACTGTGATGCTGTGACCATGCTTTGCTGAGTTTTTCATCATCTCAGTTTTGTCTGACTCTTTATGACCTCATTTTGGGTTTTGTTTGTTTTTGGCAAAGATACTAGAATGATTTGCCATTTCCTTCTCCACCTTATTTTACAGATGAGAAAAGGGAAGCAAACAGGATTAAGTGACTTGCCCAGGGTCGCAGAGCTTATAAGTGTCTGAGGCTGAATTTGAATCCAGGAAGATGAGTCTCCCTAACTCCAGGCCTAGCTTTCCATATCCAAGCCAGCACACTGCTTCACACATAATAGACTTTTAATAATTGCTTGCTAGATTGGAAATAGCAAAGCCAGAATTCTAATCCCACTATGGATTATAGCTCAATACTGCTGATTCAAAAGCCAGTGAGTGCTCTTTCTCTTATACAAGAGTTGCCATAGGAGTCCTAGCTCCTTGGCAATAAGAATCAAGGCTCTGAATCTTCCATCCCTTTGAGAGGTTGGCTATTTTTCCCTGTCATTTGTCCAAAAATGCACATACACTGTATTCATTTGCATACTGTTAATGAAAATTAAGTCTCCAAAGTTGAACATTGCACTGTCCTCACACCAATTCTAAACTCTGTCCCAAGCACTTTAAATGAATTAGCCCCATTATTCAATTTATGCACATAGACATTGAAGACCACAGAAAAGTAGGGCAGTAACAAAAGATTCTTGTGTTGGGTTAATTTCTTCAATTTCAAGGGAGTCAACAGCAATTTATACATCTGGAATTCTTTTCCAAAAATTCAGAGCAGAGTCACAGAACATAACTGTAATTTAAACACCCCACCCATTGAGGTACATGTAGGTGAATTTCTCCTGAAAAGAAGCCAAGATAGAAATCTAAACAGTCTTTATGAAGCCTACAAAAGTTCCATAAACACTCACTCCTCCCATATTCCTTCCTCCCCCGCAAAAAAGGAGAAGAGAAATTATGGATAAGTGGATTGAAGAAAAATACACCATATACAAAAAGTTGTATTTGAAAAGTATAAATAAGTTAAAAACAAAATTGATTTTATCTCCTATTTAGAAATTAAAGAATCTTAGTATTTCATGGCCATACTGGGAGTTACAAGAACCTTTCTTGGTGTTATGCCCTACTATCCTAAAGCAGTCTGTTTTAGCTCCCCAAGAATATGAATATTAAGTTTCTCTAATGGCAAATCTACCCTTTTTGATGCCAGTGAGCAACATGACATCATCTCAGTCATTTCAGTTGTGTCCGATTCTCCATGACCCCATTCCGGGTTTTCTTGGCAAAGATCCTGAAATAGTTTGCCATTTCCTTGTCTAACTCATTTTGCAGAGGAGGACACTGAGGCAGACAAGGCTAAGTGACTTACGGGTCACACAGCTGGTAAGTGCCTGAGGTTGCATTTAACTTCGGAGTCTCAGTTTCCTCATCTGTAAAATGGAGAAAATAATACTTACCTCAGAGAACTGCTGCTCATATATGTAAAACATTTCACAGGCTTTAAAATACTATAGTCATTAATATTACAGTGAACTTGAATTCCCCAGTCCTTTTTTTAAAAAACATGAATCCCTATCTATCCCAGAATATGTATCTATCTCAGGCCCGTACAGTTAAATTTTTTAACTAAAGTTTGATTCCTAGAGACACGTAAATGGAGCCATAGTTTGTGGAGTACTAGGTCTGGACTCATCTTTCCAAGTTCAAATCTGACCTCAGACATTCACTAGCTGTGTGACCCTGGGCAAGTCACTTAACTCTTTCTCAGTTTCCTCATCTGTAAAAATGAACCAGAGAAGGATATGGCAAACCACTCCCAAGTGGTTTGTTTTTTTTTTTTGTCAGGAAAACACCAAATGAGGTCACAAAGAGTCAATAAGATTAAAAATAACTCAGTAACAACAATAAAACAAGATTCCTATTCAGTTTCCCCTTATTTTATCTGGCCCTGTTCCAACCTGCTGAAACCTTTTAGTTCCCTTTTCTTCCAATCAGCATATTAATTTTTCCTTCCAGCTTTGTGTCATCTGAAAATTTGATAAGCATGCTCTATATGCCTTTAATCAGATCATTGATAAACACGATGAACAGAACTAATGGAGGGTTAAAAGTCATGCCATACACTTTCCCTCATACACTTTCCCTTCCCCCATCCCATACAGAAGTAACCCCTCATTGGCTCCCATTATTCAGCCAGTTCCAAATCCACCCACTATAGCTCTAATCTTGCTCATATCTTTCCATCTGGTCCAAAAAGACATCTTGTAAGATTTGGCCAATGCCCTGCAGTCTGTGGTATTTATTTGAGAGTTTGTTTCAAAATATTCTATTTAATAGATTAAAACTTCAGTCTATTTTAAAAAAAGAAGAAAATGAAGTTATCTTGGAAGACCTGTTCTCAAAGGACATATGCTGGCTCAAAGCATTTGCTAATACTCTACCCCTTTAATAATGCCTTCTATCATTTTGCCAGGAATATTTAACGTCAAACTCACCCACCTGTAATTTGAAGAATTCTCTTTCTTTCTCTTTTTGAAATAGTGGACATTTGTCAGTCTAAACTGCTGAAACATGTCTCCTGTTTATTTTTGGTGTTCCATCGTATCCAACTCTTTATGACCCCATTTGGTGTTTTCCTGGCAAAGATACTGAAGTGTTTTATCATTTCTTTCTTCAGCTCATTTTACAGATGTCGAAACTGAGGCAAACTGGGTTAGGTCAAGTGCCAGGGTCTCACAGTTTGTAAGTGTCTATCTGAACTAATGAAGATGAGCCTTCCTGATTCTGAGTCCAGGGTTCTATCCACTCCACTACCTAGCTGTCCTTCTGTTTGTTATGGTTCCTCAAAGATTGTTGCCACCAGCTCTTACTCCCCTAAGCTATAATTCACTGGGACCTCATGATTTAAATGCACTGAGGGCAGTTTGGGTTCTCTTTTTCTTTCTTCATTTACCTTGAAAAAGTTTTGAGTCCCTACTAACAGTTTTTATTTCATCCTTTCCAGTCTGAAGATGGTTAGCCTTGGTTAGAAAAAAAGAAACAAAATAGCAGGTGGGTGGCTTTTCCTTATCTGGATCATTCATTATCATTGTCTCTGAAAGCCAATATCACTTCCCTCTTCCTTCCCTTGCTGCCAACATTTTTGAAAAGACTCTTTTGTTGTCCTTGGCATTCATCACAAACTTCAGCTCATTCCGGGCTTTAACCTTTCTGACCCTGTTACTACCTTCTGTTCCTTGATTTTGTAAACATCCTTGTTAAATTTGCCCTTGCTTCTATTTTTTCTGTCTTTTTAAAAAATGACTTACTATGAACTTGAGAAGTAGCATACCACAGCTGATATGAACAGGGCCCCAGGGTCTAGGGTTCAAGTTTTATCCATGACCCATACTTGTGTGACCAGGGGTATGATGACAAACGTTTAACAACCAGCTCTTGGGGTAGGGGTGGAGATGTACAGAGAACATATTTTTAAATTTAATTTTCATAATTTGCACTTTTTCCTTTCCTTTCTTAAATCTGGATAATCAATAAAATGATAAATCAAGCCCTGATTTATAGTAAGATGTAAATGCTCACACTAAAACTGAACATTGAAGTGTGTGACACTGAGCAAGTGGTTTAACTATTCAGTGTTATAATCCAGACTATAAATGGAAGACAATGACCTGCGTTGGTAGAAAGAATGCCTTTATAATGAATTGTTGGTCTGAACTAACCAAAAAAAATTATGAACTTAATTTTAATCATCAACAAAGCCATTTAAACATACTTTATAACTATTCATACTTCCAAAAAAATCAACATATGAAATGTCCATTATTATCAATTATTTCTGTTTCTCCTTCAGCATTCTTTGCTTGAACTCTATACAAAATATGTGCATATATGAATGTGTGTATATATGTATAAATATATATATATATAACATTCCCATTTATAGTTATTTAAAGAAT
The DNA here is from genome assembly GCA_028658325.1 of Potorous gilbertii. Classification (NCBI taxonomy): domain Eukaryota; kingdom Metazoa; phylum Chordata; class Mammalia; order Diprotodontia; family Potoroidae; genus Potorous; species Potorous gilbertii. The sequence goes on from CM053770.1 coordinate 501,490,208, forward strand.
GTATAGTTATATAGTTAATTATATATGTGTTATATAATTAACTATATATGTATATAGATATAGTTATAATTATTTAAAGAAATTTAACTGATGAAAAACAGTGAAACCAGAAACTACCTTAGCCAGAAAAAAAAATCTTCTTGGCAAGTAGAGAGATACCACCAATTTAAAGTAAAAAGTCAATTTTAAAAAAGAAGAAAAAAACAAATTACAAATTAATCAAGTTGCTCCTTATGCCTGGAAAGCCTCTCCTCTCCTCTTTGCATTTTGAACTTGTGGTTCAGTGGTGTCTGACCCTTTGTGACCCCATTTGGGGTTTTCCTGGCAAAGTCACTGGAGTGGTTTGCCATTTCCTTCTCCAGCTCATTTTACAAGGAAGGGAACTGAGGCAACAGGATTAAGTGACTTGCCCAAGGTCACACAGCTAGTGAGTGTCTGAGGCTGGATTTGAACTCAGTAAGGTGAGGCTTCCTGACTCAAGGTCTAGACTCAACACTCTATGCACTGTGACACCTAGCAGTTCTTCTGAGCTTCTACCCATTCTTTAAGGTCCAAATCAAAGATTTTATCATTGCCTCCTTCACCGAGCCTTTCCTGGTTTTCTTATTGGTAAAGATTTTCCCCCAAAGCAGACCCATACAACTTGGCAGTAGGTAGGGCCCAAAATTAAAATAGGCTAAACATCTTCAGATTGCACATATTTTTAGTATCTTACTTTCCAAGTAAAGATATAATTAATGATTAAACTATTTTGCAAATAAACTGTATTTCAAAGAAGGGAAATTTCAATTAATATCAATTAATTCCACTTACTACTTAAGATTTTTATTTATCAGGAAATCACAATGTTAAAAAAAAGTTACTTTGCTAAGCAGTACACATTTTAATACATTTTTTCAGATTTTTTTACCATTTACATTTAGTAACGACCAAAAGCACAGCGAAAAGACACGATTCTCACTCCTCTCAGACTAGAGACAGACTGAGGATTGTTGGTTGCTTCAGATCATATAACTAACAGGTGAGAGTGTGCAGTGGTAACCCACCTGTCAAATTACATGACCAGTGTAATAGTGATTCATGGAAAGCTGATTAAGCAGGGCCAGACAAGCACTCATTACATCTTTATTTTCTTTTATATCCTCTACATTTTCCTTGGGCTACCTGAAGTTTTTTGGTAGAATCTAAGTGACCTTTAGGCTACAGGTTATACAGGCCTGTCCCAAAGACTTCGTATAGCATTTTGTTTTGCACCTCTCCTAAAGTACTTATATTGTAAATTACTGTTACCTTTGTGTGTCTCATCCAGACGTATGCTGGAATCTGCTCCTCCTGACTCAAGAATCAATTGTTAAATTTTCAGTGTGAGCCTTTCCATCTTGGAAATCAACAAGCTACAAATCTGGGCTTAATTTATTGTTTTGATGATTGTCTAGATTGAAGAAAGTGGTAGAGAAAATATTAGGAACACAAATTAAACATTAATGTGTCATGCATTTTTTAAGAAGAGCCAGTTGTTAAACATTCACCAGCATATCACTACTTATCTTCCTGATAGTCTCCACATAATAATAATAAACTCTATGAAAGTAGAAACTGGGTCCTATCTAAGTCATGAATCCCCTCTGTCCATAGCACAGTACTTCCTACACAGTAAGTGCTTACAAAATGTTTGTGGAAGTGGAGACAATGAAGTTTTATTGTGCACTGATATACACATATATAAATGTGTATATGTTGGTTGGCTGTTGTCCTTTGTTCTCGAAGAGGACCAAAATGACATCACCATGATAAAGTGAAATTTCTGTATGTCTGACTATGGCTGATCAGGCTAATATGAGCTCGGAATGCTCTGCCACAGGTTGGGCATGGATAGTCTGTGTGAATATTTGGGGTGGATACCCCAAATTTATGCATCCTACATTTACTTTGTGCTGTTTCAATTCTGCTTTGCTCACAGAGCACTGCACCCTTTATGATATGGGTATGCCATGCTGAGTGGTCCTGTGCCAGTGTCTCCCATATTGCACAGTCAAATCCAAAATTCTTGAGACAGACCTTGAGAGTGTCCTTGTCATATAATTGGGGGCGGAGCCAAGATGGTGGAGTAGAAAGACTCACATATGATAGCTCCGAGCTGACAGCCCATAATTACCTATAAAAAGAACTCCCAACAAATTCTGGAACAGTAGAAGCCACGCAGCAACAAGGTGAAGGAGATTTCCGTTCCAGAGAGCCCTGAAAAACCAACACCAAAGGTCCGTCACGCACTGGATGGGAGCGGAGCCCTCCCCTGCCCTGGCCATGCTGCACGGAGAGGAACAGATCCGAACAGACTTCAGGGACAGAATCTCCAGTGACCCTGAAGGTCCCTCCACCCACAGATGCACAGGTCAGTGAGAGGGGAGCAGGGTGTCTCCATGACTCAGGCCCACTCGGGAGGCAGCAGCAGAGGCAACGGGCGGCCAGAAGCTCCCAGAGCAGGCGGGAGCTTGGCAGGAGCTCCATTACAGAAGGTCTCTGCATAAACCCCGTGAGGGAACTGAGCCTGGGAGGCAGCCCTGCCCCCACCTGAGCACCAGAAATTAAGCTCCCATTAAATAGCAGCCAGGCCTGCTGCCAAAAGCCCTGAGGCTGGGGAG